>CM035109.1:18933212-19658086 GCA_020205505.1 Panax japonicus
TCCTTCCGCGCTGTTGCGTGCCCTACTTCTCTCTCTTCCTCTTTTGGCCTGGCGCTGCGGTGCCAAGTCCTTTGTTATCACTCCCGCTACGGCGCCACTCTCCAGAAGTTTATGGTCGAGCTCGTGCTGCGGTGCCACATCTCGAAGTCTATCCGGCGCTGCGGCGCCGAGACAAAACCCTAGAAAAATTTCTAAGTCTTGCATTAAGTTGAGACGCATACTTTACGATCTTATAACTTCCTTCGTTATAACTCGGAACGAGGTCGTTCTAAAGCCATTCTCTTCCTTATCTTACGTACTTTAAAATGCCTTAGATAGAACTTTGTTCTGAATCCGTTAACATGCCATTCAATTGGCTTAATCTTAACCCTTTCGTTTATTTTTACGCTTTTAACGTTCTTTCGCTCGCCCGTACGTAATTCGGTCATCCGAACTCAGAACTTGTTCGTTCTTGAGTCTACGACTCACATTTCTATGTTCTCTTACTTTCTTATGAAACCCTACATGTTCGGTTTCATTTACTAACCTTCTAATTCTCGTTCGTCTTTTACGAAAATTTCACCACAACTTCGTTATAGCTAAGTTTTAATCTGTTCTTCATGAATGTTTCTATCGGTCCTAACCAAGCAATATACAACTAATTTATACACGATGGTTTTAAGCTTTTCCATCAACAACAATTATCCTACGATGGTTTTAAATTTGTTCATCAACAACATTCTACGTGTTCCACGCGTGTTCTTCGTGTTCTTCGTTCGTTCTTCATTTTAATCAATATTTTGGATTACGATTCTACTTTTTCTTGGAATTTGATTTTATAGAACATCATTTCGTGCTTATTTCACCTACTCATTCATAAGATTCATTCGGATTGCTCAAAACCCATACGAATCTTATACTTCCTTAAGAAATTTTCAAACTAAACTTCTAATTCTTATTTCTTTATTTTCTCATGATTTCAACCATATGAAATCATTTCTAATATCATCTTCTCCCTATTCTCATTAAGCTTGGTTTTAAGCATAGAAACTTAAAGAAAATATGAGAAGAAACTAGGGTTCGGATTACCGTTCTTCTTTAATCCTCTTCCGTTATACAAAGTCGGTGATTCGCTTTTCTATTTCAGGATCACTTTTGATCTGAGCATTCATGCTCACGCTCTTCCTCTTCCTCTTCATTCGAGTTCTCTCTCTCTCTCTCAAGTTATAGGATTTTTCAAAATTCTAGAAAATGAAAATTTAGCTTTCTATTTATGGAAAACCAAAGCTTAGGGCAAATCGGTCATTTCGCCCCCTAACCTCTTTACTATTCCCACCTCCTCCAACAACTTAGCCACCAAGTTTACTTGGCCACCACCCTTACTTGGTGGCCAAGTGGACGGCCCACATGCCCATGGGTCGCCCCAATGGTTCTTACCCATCCGTTTACCCATCAGTTCGATCCTTGGTTTCTTTCCATGGTTTGGGCCTTAACCCTAATTCTTATTGGGCCTATCTTGAGCTTAATTTCACAAAGCATTGGGCTTGACATAATCCAAGTCCAATCAGATTCTACAAAGTCCATGTACACAAAGTCCATTAAGACTAATCGTACTTTACACATTCTATTCTCGTATTCTCAAAATCTCTTCGTATTTAGCTCGTACGATATTCGTATTATACGTCGTACTATTCTTCTTACTATAATCTTATAATAACTTGTATCATACTCGTATTTCTCACACATAATAACCCTAATCATTATACGTGATCATAAAATTCTCGGAACTCAATTTTCTATACCCTTAGGTTTTGAGTCCGCAGGCGAGAACTTCGTTTTTGCCATAACTGAAATTTTATTGAATATTCCATCACGTCTCAACATTTTACGTAATCAATAACTTCTCGGAATTTCAAAATAAATCTCCGAGCAGAAACGGGTGAATAATGCCTATTTCGTCTTTTTCCCCGAAAAATATTTTGTTCCCAGAAAACTTTCATTTTCGTCTTGAAAATTCTTACTCGTTCAATCTAACTCGTAGCCAGAATCCTCCCGACTTATAATCATTCTAGATTACAGAACGATTAATAAACACGTAGCACAGAATAGTATTAATAAAAATTTATTTTATTAATAACTAATTCTTTAAACCTAAATTCTGGATAATCCAAAATTCCGGGTTGTCATATTCTTCCCTCCTTATAAAAATTCCGTCCTCGAAATTTCTTAAAACCAAACCCTTACCCGGGTTCTCACAAAAAAAAACTTGCACAATGAAGTTTTAGAGTTAGAGAACTTGCCTTGAGCACAAGCTAAACCTTACAACTTGAATCAATACCCTATACATATGTCATCATGACATAATTTGTCATTACCAATATTTTATATCTATATAAACAAGTATATACATCATGTAGGTTTAATTATCAATTCACATAATCAAATTATGTTAATACTAGTTAGCCCTTGACAACATGCTCATTCTTAGTTTAGTACTACTGAATTCATCATTTAACGGTCTTATTATTAACACATAACATTTATTTTCAAAATTTGTTTAATAAACTAAAATTGTCAGACCATTCTACTAACTCGCGTTGCGGCGCTGAGGCGCGAGTCACAGGCCAACGATTGGCGATGCGGCATGGCGTCGGCACTGCGGCGCAAAACTAACATTGATGGGTCGCGCTGCGGCGCCAAACTCTTGAATTCGAAGACCAAACTCGGCAACAGCATGAACAAAAAGCCAAATTGGCCTACAAGCTCTAATCTAACAAACTAATTACATGTAATATATACAGAGACTTCACGCAAACATATTGCAAAGGCTCCTAGCATGATTCTACTCATACAATAACATAAACATCAAATTTACAACACCCAATTTCATTGTTTTTTATAAAAACTACATTTTTGACATTTTTAATGAAAATCAACACTTTGATTTTGTTTTTCAGTCAAAACAGTATATTCAAAATACCATAGTTATGATTATACATACTCTATCGAATTCAATAGTCAATTTATCAATTTAAAAACTAATTAAACCTTAATTTTTACTTTAAACTAAGTCATATTCATATATATTTTCATATGAACTCACTGTGATATATTTTTCTTCACAATTTACATACATACATAAAGTAATTGATTATAATCATACATAACCTATGAAATACATAACCTATGAAAAACAGTTTTACAACAACAATCATCATCTAAAGCTATATACACAAGAAATTCATCATCCATAATTATTTACAGAGAACATTTTGGGAGAAGAAAACTAAACTTTAAAAATAACATACAAGGATTAATATCCTACATTTGATTAAGAAGATGATGGCTATCCTTTTGATTATCAAATTTCTTTTCCCCAATTCCTTTCTCAAATTCTCTAGCCTTCCTTCCTCTCTTCTTTTCTCTATGTAAACTCTCTTATTCTCTTCCACTGAGTTCTTTCTTCCTAACTCTAACTACGTACTAACAATATAGCGCATAATAATAATATATGTATTAAATATATAATATAATTCTAACTTTAACTAACATCAGTTATATTTTATTTGAAAATCAAAATCCATAATGCTTGTTTGGCTAACCACTAAAAATAATCAATTAATCATTATGCTTTGTTTGGTAAAACACAATTAGATAAAAGACTTAATAGGCATTAGACCTTGTTTGGCAAAACTGAATTAAACTCATTTAATTTATTTTAATAACTCCTTTATAGCATGGTTATTTGTCACACTTCTAATAAATTAAATAATCAATTTAATCAATTCAAATACTAATCTATTAAATTACTTTAACACATAAATCATTATCACATAATTATAATTTCCTTTATAATTATAATTTTATTCAACCAACTATCACTTTATTTTAATCACAAATTCGAATTAAAATATTATAATTCATTTAATCATTATTAGCTCTCTAACTTAATTATTAAATAAATTGGTATATAATCTCATAACAATTAATTTTCTTAACTCCTTAATTATTTATACAACAAATAATTAACTAAACCACATCAACTCAAATTGAACAATTATTTATTCAACAATAAACATATCCATTAAATACTTATATAAATCAATAAATATTTAATATTATAACTAAACCACATCAACTCAAATTGAACAATTATTTATTCAACAATAAACATATCCATTAAATACTTATATAAATCAATAAATATTTAATATTATAATTTACAATTCTGGAATGTTACAATTTCGAGTCGCCAAATACATGGTACAGAAACAAATACAACTTCAGTAATACAATTGTCGTACAAAATACGACAATACATATACTTTGAGTTTAAATATAACTATTGTCTAATAGAGAGCATACAAACTCAAAAGGAGTCTTCATTATAATTATTGATACACTATTTTACAAAATAGTGAGGACTACTAATACAACTATCCTGAACCATCACTTCATACCCCGGCTAGTTCCTGTTATGTTCTCATCTCCTGAGAAGAAAAATGGAACAAAAAGGAAAATGTTGAGCTCAACTAGCCAGTAAAGAATATTATGACTAAGATAATATACAACAATTTATCAATAGTCTTCAACAGGGAAAAATCTGATAAAATATAATAGACAACAAGTTTTAGATTAACAAGTGTAGCGGAACAGCAATCCATTAGAAAACTCGAGTAGTGAATGAATTCTACTATCTTCTAAGATTTAAAAATCTATCATCAATATTTTATCCCTGTAACATCAATCAATATACATCTTGAATCAAATATTCATATTTGCACTAAAAGCCAAAGATATTCATTTGTATCATGAGTTGGTCATGTTCATCTCAACACCTGTTCATCTTTGCACTATGAGCCAAAGATATTCATTAGGTAATCATTCATCTTTGCACTATAGGCCAAAGATATTCATCAGTTAATCATTCATCTTTGTGCTACATGCCAAAGATATTCAGTAATATCATCATTTAGGACTGAGGATGATGAAAATTATCTTAAAGAAAACGAATCCAATGAGATAAAAGATTAAAGATTAGGGATTCGTACTTTAGTTTATCCAAGTTCAAAAATACCTTATAATAATCAATTGTGGAGAAAAATTCAAGAATAAAGATCAAAACATGGATACATTCAAAGATAGTAACCATAATAGACAAATTTGACAAAAAGGAGAAAATTTTATTTTTTTTCCTGTGAATAGTGTCGTATTTGTGAATAGTGCCGTATACGTGAATAGTAACCCCCGACACAAACAAGGTAGAAATTCAACAATAAAATTCATACCAATATTTTGGTATAATGATATTGAAAGAATAACATCATTATAAAGAAAATAACATCCCTTACGTCAAAATAACAGTACATCTGATTGGAATATTGGTATAAGGCTAAAGAAAACTTGCACTGATGAATAGCAACTCACAAAGTATCTAAATACTCACAAAATACGCTCGATAATATAGAGAGAGAAAAAGAGAAAACTTGTTTGTGGTGTGATTTTCAATTCTAACTAAGCATATTTATAGGAAAATGCTTAGAACGCCATAGCAGACTAACCTGCTACCTGATGGCTTTATCTGCTACTATTCAAGCCTACGACTTTGGAAAATAAATTCTAGCACATTTCATTACTCACCAACCAAAAGTGGGGCCCACCATATTTTACTAAAAATATTTTTTTTTGAAACTTTAATAATTCATAATAAATAGTCCTTTTATAAGAAAAATTTGAATCTCATGTCTATTCCATAGGAAATTAAATTCTCTACAACTTTATAAGTTTAAGTTTTTCCAAATTCCAAACGAAATATGACCGAAATTCACATACGGATGATTTTCAAAACTTCCATTCCGACAAAATTACTGATAAAACACATCAGCATTAATTCCTTCATTTATAACCACAATAAATATATGCATCATTTATATCCACATAAAATAAACATTTCCTTATAATATAAATTAATAATTAATTATTCATAAATAATATTACAGAATCACAATTATGACAACCAGGTCGTTCTCAGGAAAGAGGGGGCTTTCCGATAAGGATTTCTCTTTATTGACGTGCAATTAGGTGAACAAACCCCTTTCTTAGATAGAACTTCCTTAGACATTACCAATAATACTATCTAATAATATTATTCAAATAATATAAATTATTGATCTGATAATAGAAAATACTGTGTAGGGACAATTATTGTAACAACAATAATATAAAATATCAATGTAGCAATTATTGAATCAATAAAATAAAACATTAAACAGTAATTACTATCACAATTATTGAGTAGTGCTTTTTTACGTAAGAATCAATAATTCAAAAATACTGTGCAATACCGTGTGCTACTGTGCAACCACGTGTATTACTGTATTTTAACTACCGGGTATTCTAATAGTGTTAACGGTAAAAACTACGTCATTATTTATAAAAACTCAAATTGTCATTTTTTTTATCCGACCATGTTCTGTTATAGGGCCCACAAATGGATGTTGATAAGTGGATTTTTTATACACTTATCTGGTATCTTTTACTTGAATTAGTTACTTATATTCATGTGTCTTAGTTACTTTTCATGCATTTTGTGTTCATTTTGTAGGTTATACAATTGGGAGCGGTGTGAGCGATTATTGGAAAGGAAAAGGAAAGAAAATGCAAAGAAAAGGCAATCCGAACATCATTTGGGCTTTCATGTTACTTCATGTTCTTGGCTTAGAACTTGGAATACATTGTAGAGTGTCTTCGTAGCTTTCCGGAACATCTTGAATCACTCTAATCAGAGTTCGGATGCAAGAGTTATGATCGTTGTACCAACGGACGTCAAACTTCGCTGTTTTGGTTAGCCATTTTCATAGCAGTCCCTTCCAGCTCAATTTTGGCCTTCATCCGTGCATTATTTCTCAGTACTCAAAGAATGAAAGTTGTAGAGCTCGTCGATATCTTCGATTTGATAGGTGGAAGGCCCCGTAACGCTTCTCGGATCAAACATTATGGACATTTTACCAGAGCACACTGCAGCAGAAAATCACCCGCTCGCGGGCGCGCGAACTTGCATGCGGCAGCGCGACTTATAGTAGAAAAAAGTGTGATTTTTAGCTTTTGCGCGCCCGCGCACAACTTAGGCCAATTCCTGCGTGGCCGCGCGACTACGGGTGTTGACCAAAAATGACTTTTCACTAAACAGAGTAGTTGAAGCGTAATTGAGAGGGCGATTCAATTAGGACTAATATATTAGACATATTCTCATCATGTAAACATTATTCCACCCCTTGGGGGCTGAAGCTATTGTCTTCTTCTCTCTTTAATTTTAATAATAGAATATAGTAGATTAGTGTATGTATTTTCTAGAGTTGATTAGATTGGAGACTAGAAGAAATTGGAAATCATTAGAGATTCAACCTTAGCTCAAGAGAACATATTTGCACTACAATTCTCTATCCTTATCCTCTCTATGATTGCTTATTGTATCTCATGATGTGTCTTTAATATGTGGATAATAGCATTAATTCAATTATGACTTAACTTCTATTATGAGATTGCAATGGATTCTATGGATTAGTTATTTCTGATATGTTTCATTGTTAGCCTTATTGATTTCTATGGATTTGTCTATTATGATTCATGCTTAATCGTTTAGTTGATTGGCCATCAATTACTGTGATAACCCATATGAACTTGAAAGACAAAGTATGGGTTTAGATCTGATCTAGATAGCTTGTGATTGTATATTCTACGTTGTGTTGGGTGTATGATTTGTGCTTAGGATAGACATATACCGAAGAACCACTTGTAGTCAATTGAAAACTTGGAATTAATTCCTAATTATTTGTAAATCACATAGACATATAGTGATTTAGGTAATGTGGGTGTTCATGTGTATTCTATCAATTGTGGATTATATGTTATATGGGTATGGTGCATTGAAAGATGGCTATACTTTACTTTAGTGTTCTCGACTAACAAACTGGTACAATTAGTTTGGCTTAACATGAAATGTATGGATTTAAATGAATCAATAGATGAAATTGTAATCTCAGGTCTTTATTATCTATTCTCACTCTAGGAATAGTTAGGTTTATTTAATTTAATAGTTTAAATATCAAATATAATATCATTCGTTTAAATAAGACTGAGAGGGTTATGGGTTAATGCTTGGTGAACTTTGTTAGTTAATTCTCCGTGGGAATGATACTTTACTTATTCTTTATTACTTGTTGACCACGTATACGTGCGTGTTGTGCGTAACTAGAATTTATCCAACAAGTTTTTGGCACCGTTACCGGGGAATTATTTTAATAATTTTTGCCAACAATAATTTTAATCAAATTAGTCTTAATTTAAACATTTTATTTTATTTTATTTTATTTTAATTATCTTCCTATATTTCTCTTTTTTTTAGGTACCATGGGTGACTTTGCTTATCAATGGCCTTATGCAAATAGGACTCAACCAAGGGACATAAGCACTGAGGGACTCAATGTATTTTCTACATTGTCAGCACAAATTGCAACACTTTCGGAGAGGTTGGATATTCTTGTAGCCCAAAGCACTCGAGAGATAGTAGTTTCATGTGAATACTGTGCTGGCGAGCATCCGAGTTATTAGTGCAACATCAACGTTGGACAAGTGCAGTTTGGGGGTGATTACTTCAACAACGAAGTTTATCCTGATTATCAACAAGGTTGGGGGTATCACCCAGATTATGAATGGATTTATAACTATCCCAACCAAGACTGCATCCCAAGTCCAACACATCCCTCAGATTTCTCATATCCACCTTCAACGCAACAAGAGGAAAATTCAAGGTTTAAGGAATTCATGTCAAAAACCATAGCAGACCATGACGAGATGATGATGAGCCATGAGTTATCAAACTGAAATCTTAACAAACAGACGGAATAACTCATTAACTCCTCAATAAATGGTCCTCAATACATGGATTTTGAAACTAAAGAAGAAAATTCAAGATTGGAGGATTTGTGGTTCAAATTTGTAGGATCAACTGAGGAGAAGATGATTGAGCAAGATAGGTCAATTCGAAATCTTCAAAATCATATAGATCAAATAATCGAAGCCTTGAACAATCGCCCTCCAAACAATTGGTGCTATGACATGGATGATGAAACTGATGGAGAGCTAGAGGTGTTCATGCCACTGAATGAACTGAAAGGAGTGGACATTGAGGAGACAACTAGGGGTATGGAAAATGAATAACATGAGTTGACTTGTATAATACCCCAAGTGACTTCTCAATTAGAGTTAAAAAATTTAGTGAACTTTGCACACCAATGTCCCCTTGGTAGTCACATCCAAAGTAAGAATTTCTGCGATTATGAGGCCTCTTACAAACCATGATGGGCTGAGGAAGAGATAATAGAAGAAGAAAATCCTATTGTATCTATCATTCCTCAATGCAAAAATCTATTCACAGATACAACGGGAGAAGCACCTGGCGATGCAATAGAAATGGAGACATCATGTACAGGAAATATGCTAGGTGACTTCAATCCGAAGACTCTCATGATGGGGAACCTACCAAAGCACATAGCGGTTCTAATGGATGGAGGGTTCTTAGCTTATTGTAGAGGAATTGGATAGCAGTGTTAAGAAAAGAGTCCAGCTAACGAACTATAAACCGAGCGCTCGATGGGAGGCACCCCATCCAATCTTTCTCCCTCCTTATTTAATTTCTTTTTTTTACATTTCCATATTTAGTAGATGTTAGATGGTGGTAAGTCTTAATAATAGTTTTATTGTTTCTCCTCTCAGGTTCAATCCAATTGCTATAAGCATTCAGGATCAAACAGAAGTCAAAAACTGAAGCTGCCGGAGTACAGGCCCCTGCGACCCTACAAGCCAAACACCGCGCAGCCGCGCGAGAGCTCAGTCACAGTAAAAAAAATTGCTAAATTTTTAGCCTTTATGACTCAAGCATTCAGACAGTTAGAAGCCCATACTCAGTCTCCAACTATAGAATATCTCAAACTTAGCCATCGCCTGATATACCATCGAATCGTGAGGAGGCGAACGGAGATGACATTGCCACTTAAGGGAGTATTCTTTCACTTTTAATTATAATGAGGGCATTGTTTATTTTTAGTTTGGGGGTATTGGGTTGTAGGGAGTAGTTGTTGCATATAGTTAATTGCATATATTTTGATTGCATGTTTAAGTTGCATAGTAGGGGTATTTTAATATGAATTTTTTTTAGTTTTCTTTGGTCTTGTTTACTTAGTATGTGTTTAGTTGCATAACATTGCATAATCCCAGGCTTTTAGTTAGTTTAATTCTAATTTGGCCAATGATGACATAGAAATTTGATAGATTTTTGAATTTGGTTTATATCTTGAGCTTAGTTATAATTTTATACATGATATAATTCATGCTTCCTGTTTAGATATTACCAAGTAGCACATCAATGTTTCTATTTGCTTGTTGGTTAAGATTAGCATGCTTGTCTGCTGAGAGAAAAATGTTGTTTTTAATGATAGAATTGTGTAGGAAGTGAGTAATGACTATGAAGACACTTAAACTCAAGTTTTGAGAACGCATAGGTATGCTTGCTTTATATAAAAAAAATAAAAATAAAAATTAAATAATTACTGTGGCTAGTCTTGTTTCGAGGCCTTTATTACTTGAGTAAGTACGCCCAAGGGGATTGTCTCTACACCTAGCGCCCTAAGGTCTTAATGGTCTGGGAGTCGTTGGTTGAAAGCTCGCTAAGGGGTAACACTGTTAGTCTAATGGAATGAGGCATTGCACAGTCATGGAAAATATATATAAAAAAAAATTTATTAAACACCGCGGGAAAGTGCGAAAATCGCCCTCGCGAGTAAAAATAAAGCAGAATAAACCCATTGTTGAACCTTAGTTTATATTGATGTGTTGGAGTAGTTGATGTCTCATTAGTATATGAAGTTCTTGATTTAAACTTCAATTTTCTGCCTTAAGCAATAAAGTATGTGGTATCTTCATCTTTGTCAAGCTTATCTGTGAACACATCACACACACACATCATTTTTATAGCAGGTTAGGACTATCAGATTGTATGTCATTATGCCTTTAGCTTAGTTTGATGATTTGTTCTTGGATCTTGATATTTCTAAGAGGCATATCTTATTAGAATTCATAACATGGCTAGAAATCTAGGGATTTATTGTCTTAGTAGCGTAGCTTGCATAGCACATAGATTGCATTATATTGTGTTGCTTGGGGACAAGCAACGGTTTAAGTTTGGGGGTATTTGATAAGGGAATTTTGTATACACTTATTCGGTATCTTTCACTTGAATTAGTTACTTATATTCATGTGTCTTAGTTACTTTTCATGCATTTTGTGTTCATTTTGTAGGTTATACAATTGGGAGCGATGTGAGCGATTATTGGTAAGGAAAAGCAAAGAAAATGCAAAGAAAAGGCAATCTGGACATCATTTGGGCTTTCATGTTCTTGGCTTGGAACTTGGACTACATTGTAGAGCATCTTCGTAGCTTTGCGGAACATCTTGAATCGCTCTAATCGGAGTTCGGATGCAAGAGTTATGATCGTTGTACCAACGGACATCAAACTTTGCTGTTTTGGTTAGCCATTTTCATAGCAGTCCCTTCCAACTCAATTTCTGCCTTCATCCGTGCATTATTTCTCAGTACTCAAAGAAGGAAAGTTGTAGAGCTCGTCAATATCTTCGATTTGATAGGTGGCAGGCCCCGTAACTCTTCCCGGATCAAACGTTATGACCATTTTACCATAGCACACTGCAGCAGAAAATCGCCCCCGCTTTTGCGGTAGCAAAAAGCGCGATTTCCAGCTTTTGCGCCCCCGCGCTCAACTTAGTCCAATTCCTGCACGGCCGCGCGACTTCAGGTGTTGACCAAAGATGACTTTTTACTAAACAGAGTAGTTGAAGCGTAATTGAGAGGGGGATTCAATTAGGGCTTATATATTAGCCATATTCTCATCATGTAAACATTATTCAACCCCTAGGATGCTGAAGCTATTCTCTTCTTCTCTCTTTAATTTCAATAATAGAATAGAGTAGATTAGTGTAGGTATTTTCTAGAGTTGATTGGATTGGAGACTTGAACCAATTGGAAATCATTAGAGATTAAACCTTGGCTCAAGAGAACAGATTTGCACTACAATTCTCTATCCTTATTCTCTCTTTGATTGCTTATTGTATCTCATGATGTGTCTTCAATATGTGGATAATAACATTAATTCAATTATGACTTAACATCTATTCTGAGATTGCAATGGATTCTATGGATTAGTTATTTCTGATATTTTTCATTGTTAGCCTTATTGATTTCTATGGATTTGTCTATTAAGATTCATGCTTAATTGCTTAGTTGATTGGCCATCAATTACTATGATAACCCATATGAACTTGAAAGACGAAGTATGGGTTTAGATCTGATCTTGATATCTTGTGATTGTATATTCTACGTTGTGATGGGATGTATGATTTGTGTTTAGGATAGACATATACCGAAGCACCACTCGTAGTCAATTGAGAACTTGGAATTAAACCCTAATTATTTGTAAATCACATAGACATATAGTGATTTAGGTAATGTGGGTGTTCATGTGTATTCTATCAATTGTGGATTATATGTGATATGGGTATGGTGCATTGAAAGATGGCTATACTTTACTTTAGTGTTCTCGACTAACAAACCGGTACAATTAGTTTGGCTTAACATGAAATGTATGGATTTAAATGAATCAATAGTTGAAATTGTAATCTTAAGTCTTTATTATCTAGTCTCGCTCTAGGAATAGTTAGGTGTATTTAATTTAATAGTTTAAATATCAAATATAATATCATTCGTTTAAATAAGACTGAGAGGGTTATGGGTTAATGCTTGGTGAAATTTGTTAGTTAATTCTCTGTGGGAACGATACTTTACTTACTCTTTATTACTTGTTGACCATGTATACTTGCGTGTTATGCATAATTAGAATTTACCCAACAGCTGCGCCGTCGTACGAATATTCCCTGACAGCAAGAATATTCCACGACCAAACGAATATTTCCCGACAACAATGAATATTTTATAACCACTTGCTTATTTTGAAAAATTTGCACATTTCACCCATAACCAAAACATTATATCAATTTAACACCTTATTATTCACAATAATAAATAGAGAAAATTTGATTTTATTCATTAAAAAGTTGGGGTCTTACAACCTCCCCTCTTTATGAAATTTCGTCCTCGAAATTGACATACGTACCTGGTGTTTCGAAAATATGAGGATACCTCGCTTTCATTTCTGATTCTAACTCCCAGGTCATTTCTTCAATAGTATGGTTCCTCCACAAAACCTTAATTTGTAGTATAACCTTGGTGCGTAGGACATGCTCTTTCAAATGCAAGATCTTAATAGGTACCTCCTTGTACGTTAAATCTTCAGCTATCTTGTCTGGTTCTAACTCAATAATGTGGTTCGGGTCTTTCACATGTTTACGAAGCATAGATATGTGAAAAACATCATGAACACGAGACATGCTTGGAGGTAATGTGAGTCTATATGCCATATTTTCTATTCGGTCAAGAATCTCAAATGGACCAATAAATCTTAGATTGAGCTTTTCTCTCTTCCCAAATCTTGTAACTCCCTTCCATGGAACGATATGTAACAATACATGATCCCCAATATTAAATTCTACATCTTTTCGATGAAGATCTGCATAACTCTTTTGTCGATCCTGTGCCATTTGTATACGTTGTCGAATTGTTTGGATCTTTTCTAAAGTTATACGTACCAATTCTGGTCCCAACAATGTTGTTTCACCCACCTCATCCCAGCATACTAGAGAACGACATTTTCGTCCATATAATGCTTCAAATGGAGCTTTGCATATACTTGCTTGATAACTATTGTTGTAGGAGAATTCCATCAATGGTAGGTACATATCCCAACTCCCTTTGAAATCTAGGACACAGAGTCTTAATAGATCTTCAAGAGTTTGAATAGTCCTATTTGATTGTCTATCCGTTTGAGGATGATATGCCGAATTGAATCGTAAATCTGTGCCCATAGCTTTCTGCAAGCTAACCCAAAATTATGAAGTGAATCTTGGGTCACGATCCAAAACTATGGATACTTGCATGCCATGCAATCTCACAATCTCATCTACGTACGTACGAGCAAGACGTTCTAGGGAATAAGACTCCCGTATAGGCAAGAAATGGGCAGACTTGGTTAATCTATCAACAATGACCCAAATCGCATCTATGCCTTGAGAAACCTTGGGAAGACCCATAACGAAATCCATAGTAATGTGTTCCCGCTTCCATTTTGAAATCTCAAGTGGTTGCAATGGACCCTTTGGCACTTGATGCTCCGCCTTTACACGTTAACAAGTTAAACACCTCGAGATAAACTCTGCGATCTCTCTCTTCATATTGTTCCACCAAAAGGTATGTCGAAGATCATGATACATTTTGGTACTACCAGGATGGATTAAAAATGTTGAGTTGTGTGCCTCCATCATGATTCTATACTTCAAGTCAGAATCTTTAGGAACACAAATTCTGGAGCTGACTCAAAGTATTCATTCTTCATCGATTCTTGCTTCTGGAATAGTACCTTCTTCCACTTTCTTCTTTATACGCATTAGCTCTATGTCTGTAGCTTGAGCAGCTATAACTTTATCGATTAAAGTCGGTTCTACTTATATGCTAGATATCATTATGTGGGTACTTGGAGCCTTTACCTCTATCTCCATCCTTTGCAAGTCATACAAAATGGACCTTTGTGTTAACAATATTGCACTCGTACCCGCATATGATCTTCTATTCAATGCCTCAGCTACCACATTTGTTTTTCCCAGATGATATTGGATGTCATAATCTTTCAACAACTCGAGCCAACGTCGTTGCCGCATGTTGAGTTCCTTTTGGGTGAAGAAATATTTGAGGCTTTTATGATCTGTATAGATCTCCACTTTCTCCCCATACAGGTAGTGTCTCCAGATCTTCAATGCGAAAACGACTGCTGCCAACTCCAAATCATGAGTAGGATAATTCCTTTTATATTCTTTGAGTTGTTGCAAGGCATAGGCTATGATTTTCCCATGTTGCATGAGAACACATCCTAACCCTTTGCCTGAAGCATCGCTGTAGATAACAAATCCATCCGAGCCAGATGGTATTGTCAGAACAGGTGCCGAAATGAGTCTCCTCTTGAGTTCTTGAAAACTCTTCTCACAATCCTCGCTCCAACCGAATTTTATATCTTTACGAGTCAGCTAGTTAACAGAGTAGCGATTCGAGAATATTCTTCCACGAATCTCCGATAAGTAAGCAGCTAAGCCCAGAAAGCTACGTATTTCGGTCACCGACTTTGGTTGCTCCCAACTTTGTATTGCTTCAATCTTCGCCGGGTCGACATATACTCCATGTTTTGACACCATGTGCCCAAGGAATGCTACTTCCTCAAGCAAGAAGTTACATTTCTTAAGCTTGGCATATAGCATGTTATCACGAAGCTTTTGCAGTACCAGCTTCAAATGGTGCTCATGATCTTCACAGCTTTTGGAATAGATGAGGATGTAATCAATAAAGACAACAACGAACTGATCTAAATATTCTTTGAACACACAGATCATCATATCCATAAAAGCAGCAGGAGCATTAGTCAATCTAAAAGACATGACTAAGAATTCATAATTCCCGTACCGAGTTCTGAAGGCAATCTTTGGAATATCCTCAATTTTAATCTTCAGCTGATGATATCCAGAACGAAGATCGTTCTTTGAAAAGAATTGTGCTCCTTGCAACTGGTCAAATAGGTCATCAATGCGAGGTAACGGATACCTATTCTTGATGGTGACATGGTTCAATTCTCGGTAGTCAATACAAAGTCGTGTACTCCCGTCTTTCTTCTTTACGAATAACACAGGAGCACCCTAAGGAGATGTACTAGGACGAATAAAATCGATGTCCAATAACTCCTGTAGTTGGACCTTTAACTCCTGAAGTTCAGTATGAGCCATTCGATATGGGGTTTTAAAAATGGGCTTTATACTAGGTTCAAGGTCATTAAAGAATTCAACTTCACGTTCTGGGGGTAGACCGGGAAATTTTTCAGGAAATACGTCAAGAAATTCACTAACAATACAAATATTATTTAAATCTGACGTATTTTTGTTCAAGTCCGTGACATGGGCTAAGAAAGCTTGACATCCATTTCTTAATAAACGAATAGCTTTATGGCTTGATATGACAGTGATTGGCGTTAGTGGTTTTACTGTTTGAATTTTCATAACAGGTTGGTTAGGAATATGAAAACTAACAACCTTACAAAAAAAATCAATTTTAGCATGATGAGTGGTTAACCAATCAATCCCTAAAATCACATCAAAAGCAAGTATTTTCAACAAAACAAGATCAACAGGAAATGTTATGGTTCCAACTTGAATTAAGCAAGATTTATAAATAGTAGATGTAATGAAAGTTTCTCCTAACAGAGTATCCACAGATAAGTCAAGGTCTAGTTTCTCTGGAGTCAAGTTCAAACGTTGAGCACAAGCAAGAGAGATAAAAGAATGGGCAGAACCGATATATAATAATGTATAAACTTCACAAGAGTTTTTGATTAGCTTACACGTGATCACCTCGTTTGGGTTTCTCGCGTTTTGGCCATTCACGACAAACTCCCTCCCTTGAACCACCGACTTTGTTTTGTCCGTAGTCGCCTTTGGTGTCGCCGTCCCAGCTGGACTTGACTTCGCTACCGGACAAAATCTGGCTATATGATTGTCTTTTCCATAATTGAAACATACCTTGGAAGGTTGTGAACAGTTTGGACTTATGCGTTCCTCATCTCTGCATCTGTAACATCTAACTGGCGGTCATTCTCCTCCCCTAGAATTTGTTGTTGGTGCTGGTGCTGCTATGAGGGCCCCGAATCCGAGGTCCCGAATCACCGTGGATCCGATTCGATCATTATAACACTATACAACTATATTTGTGGAAGATGTAAACATAAATTATTTATACATTAAACTTACACATAATCCCCAAGGTCGAGTAACCTTAACTTAATGCACAATACATAACTTGTCTAACATATAACATTATTATCAAATTATACTATTAAAAATCTAATCGCATACGAAAACTAAAGATGGAACTGTCTGTAACCATTCTTTGTATCTGACGCGTTCATCTGAATCTGTAATGTTTATCATGATATAGCAAGGGTGAGCATAAGGATTGCCCAACAAGTTTAAGTTCAATAATATAACGATATATCATGATTGAAAGAGTATGAATAATAAGCTGACTATAATTCAACAATATAATTGTGAACTAGCAGGAACAACATTTTGAATGAACAAGTATATGACATGAACAAATATATCTGGACCAACTGGTAATGAAGGTGATCAGCCTTTCATACCTGACTTATACATGCAATATATACAGAGTACAATTCATAGCAACCAGCAATGATTAACCATAAGCTTATCCGAATGAAACAACTCTTAGTAGAGTTAACTAAAACAAACTTGCCTAAACCGTTGATTACCGCTACACAATTTATAACGCTTTATCCGAAGACCTAATATTAGTAATATAGATCTCCAATATTAGAATAATATCATCACAATATAATATTATTATATATATAGACATACATAGAAACCTAAACACATAACACATAACACATAACCCTATCAATCTAAAACACACATAAGACTCGGTATCAAGTCAAACTATTGCAGTCTGAATTGAACCCGACACAAAACTGACATCCCGACGGTCTAGTCAGACTTTTATCGAGTTTAATTTCAATTAAACTCTGCCTAAACACTTAACAATTAACTCAGATAATTTTAATAATAGTCAAATTATTATTCATAAGCTCGTAATAATTTTTAAATAATTATTACTATTTATCGTGAATTTTCTATTATTAATATCGTATTTAAATTAATTAAATACCACATAATTCTTTTATCATTAATATTTATTTAATATCAAATATTAATAAAAATCATCACATAATATTATAATATATTTATAATATCACAAAGTATTTTTAATACCTAAAAATCATATTTATATGATTTTTAAACAATTAAATTTATTATCCGATAATTGCTATTAATATTAAAATATTAATATTTTCATGGCAAAATATCAAAAGTTATATTTTATAACTTAAAATATTTTGAAAACACTTAAATCATTTCTATATAATTTATAAAGCATTAATTCCATTTTTCTTAATTTATTTAATATGGTTATTAAAAAAATTAATTATCATTAATATTGATTAATTAATGAATTTCATCATAAAATATTAAAAGTAACTGAAAATAACTTAAAATATTTTCTTTTACCATAATATTATTTTTCATGATTTTTCAAGTATTAAAATCATTTTAAAATAATTTATTTAATATTATAATTAAATAAATTAAATACCATTTATATTCCAAAAATATTAAATATTTATGAAATATACTCAAAATAATTAAATACTATTTTTCAGACTTTAAAATATTTTTTTGGAATTTATTTAGTATTTTTAATAATTAAAAACCATTTTTCCTATTTATTTAATTAAAATATTAATTTTTGGAAAATAATTAATTAAAAAGGGGCCCTATAGCGACAGAACCGTCGTTATAGGTGTTCTTCAGCTGTTCTTGAGCTTCAAAGTCAGTGTACAGGTTTACTAGTTTGACCGTAAATAGATCTTGGTTCCTGTCTATTTCTGGGCTTGTAATGGAGCTAAATATGTAGTCCTCTGGTAATACTACATATTCCAACTTAGTTCATGGCTAAATCACAACACAACAATGAGATTAAAGTCACCCAAAACCTGTCAAAGACTGTTCTTCAGTTTCTGGGTTTTCCAAAAATTGAAGAATAGTCGAGGTTCCTTATTTGAGCCTCTGAATAAACGATGTCCAAGCTTGCTTTGTGTAATATAATGGTTCGAGCATCTAGAAAACATGTCATAGAACAATTATTTATCATCATAACATAGTAACATCATCACATGAGCAAGATTTGGCATAGTCAAACCATGTCAGAAAACTTTCCCTTTATCTTTCTGGGTTTTCCAGAAAGTTACCCAAAACAGATGGTCAAAGCTATTTTGACCATGATTTTATTCCATTCCTATTATGATCTAAGTGATCTGGTGACTTTAATATATAGTATACATACCAAACTACAACAAATAAATAATAAATTGTCCAATAGACTAACACACAACACGATCTATGGGCTGCTAAATGTTGTAAGACGACTGTTGGGAAATCTGGGTTACCCAGAAACGTTTTCCGTGAAAGGTTAACGCGGTTTGATCGCTTGTATCTCTTAATATACTAAGGATCTGGCCTTGTTTCTTGTTTTAGATCATAGTCCTCATGACAAAGAACATATTTATAACATAAAACAAGAAAAATCAAAAACAGAAAGAGGTCTATAGTCACTGACATTTGCTTGCCAGGCGACCTTTCTAGGGTTCTAAGTCAGTTTCAAAAATCTTGATTTCGTGCATCTACATGATATGGATCCTTGCTCTATTAACCCAGATCACTTATAGACACCTTCTAACACAACTTTAAACAATCAATTACAACATCAAAACATAAAATAAAGAGATTTTGAAATTTAGGGTTCTTATACCTTTTTGAGCTTTGATCTTGGATTCTGCCTTTTGATTCTGATATAGGAATGCTAAGAGATGATTAAGGCTTAGCTTCTCTCTCACTCTCTCTCTCTCTCTCTTTCTAAATCTCTAATTTCTAGTGAGAGAATGTGTTTGGAGAAAATGAGAATTAAAGTGTCATTTTCTCTCTCTTTAATCTATTTATTTGTTGACTTGTTGATATAATCTTGCAAAAATTCTAGCTGATGTGTTTGATATAGAGCATATGGAGTGGTTAGAGTGGGTGGCTAACTCACATCTTGGCAAGATTGTCAAGTTAGGCTCAATAACGCAATAAGGGTATTAAAGCAATTAATTTTATTTCTAGATTAGTCATTTGATGCAAACCCTTAGGGTTTAGGGTTTGGGTTAGGGTTTAAGGTTTGAACCAATTTAGGATTTAGGGTTTAACCCTTAACTTGCAATTTACTTTCTAAGATTTCTGAATTTCGATTTTAAGAATAAAAAATTAATATTTCTAAATTAGAATTAGAATTTTCTAATTATATTAAAATTTCTTAATTATACTTTAAATCTTGCTAATTATGATTAGTATTTCCTAATTAAAATCGTTAATTTAGCAATTAGGGTCGTAATTGGTCATTAGGGTTTTAAACCCAGAATTAGGGTTTTAATTATAACAATAATATTTCTAATTTATAAATTAGATTTCGTAATTAGGGTTTTCTAATTACTCACAATTTGAAAATTAGGATTAATATATCTTAATTAACAGTAAAAATATTAAATTAACACTTAGGTTTTCCCTAATTACAAATTAGGGTTTAAAATCCTGAAGTTAGGGTTTTATAAATTTGAAATTAGGATTTGCTAATTAATTAAGTTTTATCCTAATTAATATATTATTTAATAGCAATTAAGTAATATAATAAGCATTTAAATTCCCGGATTAGGATTTCATATATCGAATTAGGGTTTTGAATTCTTGGAACTGAAATTAGGGTTTTCAGAACCCGTTTCTAGGGTTTTATGTTAATCGTTAGGGTTTTCTAATAGAACGTTGACGTTCTTAATATATAATTAGGGTTTGTTACATATATCGTTTATCTGGTCAACCCTTGAACCTTAACCACATCATGCACATATATACACAGAACATAAACGCTTATTCCCTTAATCCTGAATAATTCACTTAAATCCTTCACAGAATTTTGAAATCCTCAAAATTTCTTCTTAAAAATATTAAACGCATACACTTATTTTCTGTTTAGGTTCTAATTTTGAACCCTAAATAAATTAATTTTTTTTTAAAAAATATTCAAAATTCTCGGGTTGTCACAGCTGCTGCTGATGTCTTCCCGTCATTGTTGTATCTCGTCTTTCTAAAATTTCCACTTGACTCACCTCTCCTATTATTATGGCCACGATTACCACCCGAGTGGTTACCGCTTTTATCTGTATTCTTTCATCCCCGCTGGTTAACATCGCTCCGATAACTGCTGTCACTGGTATGACCCTGATTGTGGTCCCTCGGTTGAACATATTCATTATCTCGCTCTAATAATTGAGCCCTATTGACAACATCTGAATATAAAGAAAATTTGTGAGAGATAAGATATTGCTGAATCTCACGTTTTAGACCTCTCAGAAACATTCGTGTCATTCGTTTCTCATTCTCTATCTAATGAGGTGCAAACCTGGATAACTCTGCCAACTTCTCCTCGTACTGGGACACCGTCATGTTGTTTTGTTCCAGTCTGATAAACTATACCTCCTTCATATGACAAATTCTTTCAGGAAAGTACTTGTCATTAAACAATTTTTGAAATGTTTCCCAATACATGTTGAGTGCGGCAGGCTGGGTACCCTTCACATACTCCCACCAGTAGTCTGCCTCTCCACGGAACATAAACGTGGCAAAAGGAACCTTCTATTCCTCCGTGCATCGCAAGACATCGAATATCTTGGTAATTTGCTTGACTCACGTTTCCGCCTTAATCGGATCCGGCTTTCCTATAAATATTCGTGGTCCCAACTCCTTGAACTGCTTGGCTGTTGTAGACACTCGAAATATTCTGTACTACTGTTACTAACATTGCAGGAGGACATCTTTGTCTTTTAAGAGAGAACCCTAAAAGACGATCCAAATCCATGCCGGATACTACCAGAAGTTCAGCATCAACCCCAGATCGCAATCTGGGAGTAGCAATTCCAACCTCGGATGTAACCCCGAGTCCTGCAGATACAACACCGGAACACACACCAGAGAAGACCGATTAATCTTGGAGATAACCCCGAGGTATCCAGTCTCAGTCCCAACCATGGGAATAGCCACCAACCTTGGTGATAACCCCAAGGAATGCAGTTTCGGTGATAACCCCGAAAATGCTTGTTTCAAATGCGATCAGCTTCAATCTCGGTGATCACAATGAGATACACTACACCAACTCGGCAATAACATCGGGAAGACAGACACACCTCAAAGATGACAATGAGGACCTTTAACAATTGTAGTAGTCCAATCTCAGTGAAGTCTGAGCAACGTCTGCTTTATCAGCCCAATCCGGCGATAACACCGGTGAGGGGAAACATTGGCATCTCGTCAAATACGATGCCACGTCATGTCTCTACGCAACGATGTCCCACAAGACTAACCAATCCCGAGTGACTATTGTGCGGGGTAACGGATGAAAGTTGAAACTTGAAGACCGGAGGGCATCGTCCCATCTTCAATGACTTCATACAAACTCTAATCCCATGCCAACGTACAACTCTCGACAACGCCGGTCCGAAATAGGTCCTGTATACCTCAAACGGATGCCCGAATTCCACTTCTAAAAGTTCGAGTGGACATTACAGTGCCTGAGTGCACGTACTTCGAGATGATCTGACCCGACAAACCCGGGCCAACCCGGGTTGCCTCTGGTACACTTACGGCACAGCCGCAGGTACACCTGCGGCTAAAATGTATATAAATAGAGGGCTTGGGCAGCCCATTTTGCAAGAGAAAAAGGGAAGGAAGCCTTGCCCAATTTGCTATGCACTCACCCCATGCAGTGTACTTTCCCCTTCTAAACACCTGTGAGCTCATATATAGCCCTTTTGTACCTACAAAAGTCAGTGTCTACCCACTCTAAAGATATAGAAGCCTTCTTTATCAGTCAGTTGTAAGCCTTCTCACACACTTTAGAGTCTTTCTCTTCATCTTTGCACACACCCTTCTATACGTTGAGAGTCATGTTGCTTGCTTTTGCCCGGACTTCAGTCTGTGGTTTCATTTTAGTCTGTATATATATATATATATATATATATATATATATATATATATATATATATATATATATATATATATATATACAGGATTGATCAGGTCCGGACTCCCGGACCTGATCAAATCCGGACCCTTAAATTTTTTTTTTTTTTTTTTTGTAGAACAACTAAAAAAAAAATAAATAAATTTATGGAACTGAAATTTTTCCATAATACAGTGTTTTGGGCGTGTTTTTAATACCTACACCAACCAATGTATGTACAGTCTGCCCAGACTGTACAGACATATTTGGTTATAGGCATCCAAATCACGCCCAAAACACTGTATTATGAAAAAATTTCAATTCCATAATTTATTTTTTTTTAGTTGTTTCAAAAAAAAAAAGCAAAAAAAAAAAAAAAAAAGGTCCGTATTTTAGTAGAGTCCGGGATCCCGGACTGGATCCGGACTCTATATATATATATATATATATATATATATATATATATATATTGACTAGCATTATGGAGTTATGCCTCGATTCGTTTCTTTGCTTTAATATATATATATATATATATATATATATATATTTACATTTATATATATTAATTGTGTGTCGAACTTTGTTAGATGAGCCTAGACTTCGGTCTGGTGCGTTTACTTCTTTATTATATATATACTTATGTATATTAACTGTGT
The DNA here is from genome assembly GCA_020205505.1 of Panax japonicus. Taxonomy (NCBI): domain Eukaryota; kingdom Viridiplantae; phylum Streptophyta; class Magnoliopsida; order Apiales; family Araliaceae; genus Panax; species Panax japonicus. Next base: position 18,956,787 of record CM035109.1, read on the forward strand.
GTCGGACTTTGTTCGATGAGCCTATATTTCGGTCTGGTGCGTTTACTCGCTTATATATATATATATATATATATATATATATATATATATATATATATATATATATAAACTTATAAATATGAACTGTGGTCGAACTCTGTTCGATGAGCCTGGATTTTACATCCGGTGTGTTTATTACTTATATATATATATATATATATATATATATTGTCCCACCTAGAGTTTACTTCATGGTGGTTGATCGCTTTTACAGCTTTCTTTACGTTTCGTCCTGCCTGGAGTTTACTTCGTGGCAGTTGACCGTATTTACAGCTTTATTTATATTCTGTCTTGCCTGGAGTTTACTTCGTGACAGTTGACCGTATTTACAGCTTTATTTACATTCTGTCCCGCCTGGAGTTTCCTTCATTGCGGTTGACCGTATTTACAGCTTTATTTACGTTTCATCCCGCCTGGAGTTTCCTCCATGGCGGTTGATAGCTTTTAACAGCTTTATTTACATTTCTGATCCCTCATAGAGGTGCTTCGTGGTTGGTGATCCTGTCTGTATATATATTTACAGCTTTTATATATATACTTGCTTACTGCTTTCATATAAACTGCAGTATTTTGTGAGCCTAAGAATTATGTGATCACAGATTCATCCCATTGAATCTAGATTCGGTTCCCATGATGGATATCTTCCGCTGTAAGCAGCTTGTAAATTAATTTGTGGTGTCTGAATTTCCTCAGATGGTTTTCATACACACGAGGAGGTCTGCATTATTTTGTACATTATTTTCAAACGGATGCCTCGCATTCATAAAATAAAATCAACAAAGCCGCACACTTAATAAAATGGGAGTGTAAAAGGTCTCAATTACTATTGAGCATCAGGGTTTGAAAAACCTTTTTATAAAACATCATTGCCATATCTTGATAAAAATTGAATTTTTACATAAATTCAAACCCTGTGTATATAGGTGCGAACGAGGCCTCGCACTACTTCCAAATAACAGTACATTAACCCACACACACATACATTCAAATAATAGTTTTTTGAAAAGAGGCGGTCACCGTGGTAACACAAATTTCGGGGGGTGCCTAACACCTTCCCTCCGCATAACCAAGTCCCCGGACCCTAATGAATCTCGGTTTCACCGACCTGTTTAGCAGTGTCACATCACTGGGTCAATGTGCAAACCTTTTCTCGGATGTGTTGGTACAACCATTTAAAAAAAACAAACTGGCGAATCTTAACAGTCCATCGTCGACATTATACATGTCGGACCTTTTTCACTTGTTTTTTCAAACAAATCTCACCTAAAATGAGAACACCAAAGAACAAGTAATGGAAAGGGACATCCAAAAATCCCGACGTCGATAGGTGACGACTCTGCTGGTGACTCCAGTAAGAAGACTTAAGCCGTTATTACAATCTTTTCAAAACTGTTATCTGCTTATGTGTGGATGTTGCATTTATATTTGATGAATGTGTACGAATGCATTTCCTTATTGCACTTAGTGCTTCGCACCATAACTGCTTGTGATGCTAGTGCTTCGCACCATATCTGTCTGTGATATTAGTGCTTAACACATGTCATCATTTTCATGCGGTGAGACGCGATGTATGTGAATGTATGTTGTGTGGTCCCTCCACCAGGAGGCTATCTTGTCGGTGTTTGATTACTAGACTCGTGAGAAGACTAATTCTCCGAGGCTCAGGAAAGGCACCACCCAAATTTGCTCCAGTTGAAAGACCAGATTAACTTCCCGTCAAGTAGATTGCGATGATTTTGGAACCTTCATGCCAAAATGCCGCGAGAGTAACCTAAGGTAGGTCAGCCTCTGATAAACCCAAAATGGAGGAAAGTCTCTTCATGCTCTCATTTTAATTACTTGTAAACACAATTAGTTGTAATTTTATTCCATATCTATTTCCATGTAATGAGAAATATGAAGAAATGTGTACACATACATGCTACAAACAGCTGACATCCGTTGTGCAGGATAAAAATTCCTAAAATGGACATATCACATAGCATGTTATTATATACATTCCCTAAAGATTAAACTATGCAAGTCTTTCGCAAGGAATCAATCGGACCTACTACCCGTTAAAAGTCCAAAAAGGAAACAGGCCTACAGTCAATCATGTCGTCATCCGACCAGACTGAACTTATTCCAGTTTCTCACAAAGAATTCGACGAATTAAGCAAACAAATTACAGATTTGGTTGTTCTATTCAACGAATTACACCAGTCTACACAGGGTCAGAAAATACCCGTACATGCTGAATCCTCCACACAAGAAGGAACCGAGGTCATCACCATACTTGAATCACAGTTGGATACGACCAACAAAATTCATGATGCTGCCAATCCCACTGGAGATCTAGACACTGGTGAAATCAAAAAGAAAGTCCTCCAAATGGAAGAGACCCTTCGTGCTATCAAAGGAATTGGAACACACGGAAGTGTTTCATATGCTGATCTGTGTATTTTCCCTGGTGTTCATTATCTGAAAAAATTTAAAACTCCTGACTTTGAAAAATATGACGGGTTAGGAGATCCTTATACACATCTAAAAGTGTCTATTGGAGAACTTGGATCTTATGCAGAGGACGAAAAGCTCAGAATGTAATTATTCCAAAAGAGTCTAACCAGAGAAGCCCGTTCGTGGTACACAAGATTAGACAACTCCAAAATCCATAGTTGGGAAGAGCTAGCACATGTTTTCCTCACTCAATATAGCTTTCAAACTCAGATGGCTCCTGATCGGTATCAAATTACCAAGATAAAGAAACAGTCTAATGAGTCTTTTAGAGAGTATGCTCAGAGGTGAAGACGACTGGCTGCCCAAGTTAGTCCTGCCATGACAGAATCAGAAATGGTCATGACTTTCATAGACATACAAGAAGCTCCCTTCTATGAGAGAGTTTTAGCCGGCATCCGCAAACCATTTTCTGAAATGGTCAAACATGGGGAGATGGCTGAGATGGGATTAAAGTCCGAAAAGATTCAAGACCTAGCTGCACTCAAAGCTGTTGCTGATCACATCCAATCTGGAAATTATGGGAATAACCCCCAGAGGGTCCATAAAAAGAAAGAAGAAGATGTTTCCCTGATACTACATGGGCAAAAAGGCAATCAAAATATGTCTATTCAAAGGAGAAACTACACTCCCTTTCAAGCACAGTTTGTGAACCCTCCAATACCAAAAGGTGGAGAAGTCAAACGCCCTCGAGTGTTTACACCCTTAGGGGATACCCTCGAGAACATCTTAAATCTTCTGACCACACAGAAGAAAATTACACATCTTCTTCCACCAGCCAGCCCTAATGGACAGGGTTTCAATGCTACTCGAAAATGTGCTTATCATGCCGGGGAACCTGGACATGATACTCAGGATTGTTGGGCCTTGAAACACAAGATCTAGGAGCTAATAGATAATGGAAAGATCGTGGTCACCAAACCAGATAAACCTCACGTACAAGACAACCCTCTTCCTCAACATTAAGAAGAAGAGGTCAACATGATTAATTGGATCAATAGACAGAGTTCCAACTTTAGCTGTGATTCTTCCTAGACCATTAAAGACGGTGATGATAGATGGGATTATGCTAAGTTCCAGTTCACAATGGAACAAAAGATGAAAGCTCTCTGCAAACAAATTGAACAATTGCCGGAACTGGTGACTTATCAGCATCAAGTGACACGTCAATTAATCAGCCAGGAGCATGCCAGTCTCCTACCTCTTGTCATGAATATTCCCTCGTCACTTTCAAAAAATGAAATGCTGGAAGACAAAGTTACGAAGAGAGCAAATGCCAAAGCCCGTCGATATTTCGCCAAGAAAAGGGAATTCACCTATCTGGGCCAACCTATGGAGGAAATCCTTCATATGCTAATCAATGAAGGAAGGATCAGTTCCCTTCTATCTCCAATCAACCCTCGTTCAGGACGATACAACTCTGATGGAGTATGTCAATATCACTCTCAGTCTCTTGGTCACAGCACAGAGGAATGTTGGGCACTCCGCCACCTTATTCAAAATCTAATCGACATTGGTGTCCTGCGCCTAGCAGACGATGATACTGTGTTACGTGCAAGTGAGCATGCAGGCCCTACTAAGTAGAAGAGTGTGGTAGCGGTTATATCCACTAAAACTTATGGGATTAATACATTACTCACAACGCCAATAATTCAACTCAAGCAAATCAACAATCCTTTGAATGTGGCCGCTCCCGAGCCAATCAACTTGTCGCGCAGAGTGCAATAACCATTTGTTAGCTTACGTACAAATTCATGGAATTATGGAGAAGGTGAAGGATCCACCTCACATAAAACTACTACAGTGTTGAAGGAAAATCCATTGTATCTTCCCCAACGGGTGATGAAGCCTACCACCAAATCAAAGGGGAAAATACCTGTGGAGAAGATTGAAAAATTCCTCCGCACTATGGGTCATAACGAAGCCACGGTGGTTTTAAGCTTGAAAGAAGCTTCACAACAAATGTCAATTTTGGACTTGGTCCTAGCTTCCGAGAATCACCAGAAGGTTTTGTTAAAGGTTTTAGAAGAAGCCTATCTCCCTACATCAGTGGATACAAAAAAATTTCAACATCTTGTGGATCACATTTTCAACAACAATGTGATATCCTTCAGTAATGATGACATACCGCCTGAAGGGACCGGTCATTGCAAGTCGTTGCACATTGCGGTCTTGTCCTATGGATATATGGTACTGGAGTCTTAATAGATGGAGGTTCCTCGCTGAATATCTGCCCATATGCTACCTTGGTGAAGATGAACATCAATCTCAACCGAATTCGGAGTAGTCATACTATCATCAAAGTTTTTGATAGAGCTCGGCAAAATTCGGTCGGAGTAATTGAGCTACCAATCAAAATTGGTCCTCACACATTCTGTGTATCTTTCCACGTGCTCAAGATAGATTCGGGATAAAACCTGCTCTTGGGAAGACCATGGATTCATATGGCAGGGGCAGTCCCCTCCACTTTTCACCAATAGTTGAAATACATTATCAACAGTAGCCTGGTCACAGTCAACGCTGAACCGGAGATTCCTCAGCACGGAGACATGCCATTCATCAATGCCAATGCCGATGTGGAACCAGTTAGTTTTCATGCTTTGGAAATAAGCAACACCCAATACCATGCTATTGGGGCACCATTGCCCGAACCCAAGATTTCTGCCGAGGTAATGTCGGCTACTCAAGAAATGATGTCGTTGGGTTACAAGCTGGGACAAGGGTTGGGTAAAGATTGTCAGGGTATCAAGTACCCAATTCTCTTAACCAGGCAAACTGGAACATCTGGGCTAGGCTATTCTGCCAATTCTAATCACAGGAATCCTTATAAACATTAGAAGATTCCTTCAGCTTCAACCATGTGGCGTTTATCTTCGCCTTCAAACTATGAGTATGCACAACCTCTTGTAAAGGTGCCAGCCAATGTAATGGCTATGTTATGTCCCAAGTCAGTACCGGTAAAGGAGAAAGAAGTCTTTGTTCCAAATCCCGCAGTGGAAGAAGAAGAACGAAGAATTAAGCAAGACGTCATACGGATGATGTCCGGTATACGCATCATCGTTCATGACGAGCATACCAACAAATACACCCCAGACGATGATTGCCCAGATGTAATGGTCATCATTTGGGACATGGAGGATGATGACAATCCCTCCATCACTGCGGTCCACCTAGACTTTGTTCTTACCAATTGGAACAGCATTCCTTGCATTGGTCATCAAGGGTAAAGCGGGCAGAAACTCTTTCTGCCCTGTAGATATAATAACTGCTTACTTTTATGTACAGTATTAGCTGTTTATTTTTCTAGTATATGCTAACACTGTGTATGATCAACGCATTTCATATATACTAAGAAAGAGCATATTTTGTTTCAGGACTCTGAATTTAGATGTGTCTGTACTTGCTGATATGGTTCCTCTTCTCCACAAGGATTGTACCTTTGATGTACAGATGAATTCAGCCTTGGTGGATATACAGGATGACACTGAGGTGCCTCTAGAAATTCAAGAATGGGTCAAAGATAAACCCAAACCCAACCTTGAACAAACCACTTCTTTAAATCTCGGAACCTTAGAAAGCCCTAAGTTAATCCAGATTGGTTCAGACCTTACGCCAAACTAACGGAAAGACATGGTTACGCTATTAACCCAATTCCAGGATGTGTTTGCATGGTCTCATAAAGACATGGTGGGTTTGTCCACTGACATTGTCCTTCATTGCCTTCCCATTAAAGAGGGATTTAAGCTAGTCAAGCAAAAACTCAGGCGATTGAAACCTGAATGGAGTTTAAAGGTGAAAAAAGAAATTGTGAAATAATTTCAAGCTGGCATCATAATGGTGTCTACATATCCTGAGTGGATATCCAACATTGTGCTCATGCCTAAACCTAGAGGGAATGTGCGAGTTTACGTGGATTACCGGGACTTGAACAAATCTTGCTTAAAAGATAGCTTTCCCGTGCCATTTATCCACATTCTCATTCACAATACTACGCAATACGACATGTACTCCTTTGTTGACTGCTTTGCGGTGTATCATCAGATCATGGTTGCTGAGGAAGATCATGAGAAAAACATCTTTCATCACACCTGGGGGAACCTTTTGCTATAGGCGGTTGTCATTCGGCCTTATCAATGCCGGAGCTACCTATCAACGAGCTATGATGGCCCTTTTCCATGACTTAATGCACAAAGAGATCGAGATCTATGTGGATGACATCATTGTCAAATCTTGGAAGGAGGATGACCATATAGACCATCTCAGAAAGTTGTTCAACAGGCTGCGTAAGTACAACTTGAAGTTTAATCCAGCTAAATGCGCCTTTGGCGTTAAATCAGGCAAGTTGCTAGGATTTCTAGTCAGCCACAAAGGGATTGAGCTGGATCCTACCAAGATCCAAGCCATCGTCGAAATGCCCATTCCTCAGACAGAAAAGGGAATATGGGGATTTTTAAGTAGAATCAACTTCATTAGCAGGTTTATCTCCCAACTCACAGCAACCTGTGAGCCAATCTTCAAGATATTAAGGAAGAGCTCCTCCGTGAAATGGAATGACGAGTGTCAGAAAGCCTTCCTTATAATCAACAAACAGCTAGTCAAAGCTCCCGTTTTGGTACCACCCAGGGATGATGTTCCCCTGTTTATGTACCTGTCCATAAGTGACAATGCCATGGGCTACATGCTGGGACAGAAGGACGATAGAGGCTAAGAACGAGCTATCTATTACCTCAGAAAAAGGTTCAGCAGCAATGAACACAAGTACACTCTGATCGAAAAGACGTGTTGTGCTTTAGCATGGGCTTCCATGAGGTTACATCATTATCTCCATGGTCACACAACCCATCTCATATCCAGTGTTGATTCTCTCAAGTACGTGTTTCAACAAACCTATGTTAAATTATCGACTGTCCAGATGGCAGTTGTTCATACAATAATTTGACATCGTATATGTGACTCAAAAGTCCATCAAAGGTGAAGGAATCGCGGATCAACAGGCCGCCGCACCTTCAGGGGATTTCAAACCCTTAGAAACACATTTCCCTAATGAAGGAGTAATGACAGTACAGCAACACCATCAGTACGATACGCGTCAATCATGGAAGATGTATTTTGATGGAGCTGTTAATATGGAAGGTTCTGGAGCTGGAGCAGTTCTACTGTCTGGTACGGGGGAACAGTATCCTGTTGTCGTCAAATTATAGTTTGTCAGCACCAACAATACGGCTGAGTATGAAGGCTGTCTCATGGGGCTAAATCTTGCCCGTTCAATGGGCATCAGACAATTAATTGCCTTTAGAGATTCAGAGCTGGTAATCAGACAATCCACCGGAATCTATCAAACCAAGGAACTACATTTGTTGACTTACCATCGGCAGGTTTTGAAGATGGCTTTGGAATTCGAAGAAATCTCATTCCTACATATTCTCCGTAATAGGAATGACTTTGTGGACGCATTAGCAACATTGGCCTCCTTGATTTGCATATCAGACAAGGAACACTTGCCGAGCGTCGCGATCTCCCTACACAAGGCCCCAGCCTATGGGAATTACGTTGGAGAAGTATCGGATTAGCTACCTCCCATCCAACCTCCTTTGTATCATCATATCAATGAATATCTGCGAGATGGATCTACACCCGCTGAGGCGAGCCCGACTGATAAAAGGCGGATCCATCGAATTTCTATGAAGTTCTACCTCAGTGGAGATGTGCTCTACTAGATAAATGCAGGACTAGGTCTTCTCAGATGTTTAGACAAAGATCAAGCCCAAAGGCTTATGGATGAAATCCATGGCGGAGTCTGTGGCCCCCACATGAATAGCCCCCTCCTTGTCAATAAAGTCCTCAGGACAGGACATTATTGGTTATCTCTCAAAGCTGATTGCAATGACCACGTCAGAAGATGCTATCAGTGCCAGGTTCATGGGAATGCTATACACGCCCCTCCACGGGAACTTCTCAATGTGGGGAATGGACTTTATTTGGCCCATTAAGCCTAAAGCCAGTAGTGGTCATCGATTTATCTTCACCATGATCGACTACTTTACTAAGTGGGTTGAAGCAGCCTCCTTCCCCAGGGTTACTAAAGAAGTCATCATTGCTTTCATTAGAAACAATGTCATTTGTTGATATGGACAACCAGAGGTGATTGTGTCAGACAATGCCAAGAACCTCAACAACAAAATGATGGAGGAATTATGCAGTAAATTCCACATCAAACATCTCAACTGTGTCATCTATCGTCCAAAGATGAATGGAGCGGTTGAAGCGGCTAACAAAAACATCAGGAGGATTATGCAAAAGATGTCCGCCAACCACAAAGATTGACCTGACCTATTGCCTCTGACTCTGTTAGCCTACAGAACCTCGATGCGCACTTCCACTGGGGTAACCCCCTACGCATTAACCTATGGGATGGAAGCAGCACTCCCCATAGAAGTTGAAATGGAATCCATCAGAGTGTTGATAGACGCTCAGCTGGATGAAGACCAATGGGTACAAGACAAATATCACCAATTGTCTCTAATAGACGAAAGACGAACCGTGGCTATCTTCAATGGTCAGTTATATCAACAAAGGATCGCCAGATCCTACAACAAAAAAGTCTGGCTATAGCAGTTTAAATAACATGACTTGGTTTTGAAGAAGATCCTTGACAACCAAGATCAATTTAAGGGAAAATTCGCTCCTAACTGGGAAGGCCCGTCTATTGTCAAGGAAGTATTGACAGGAGACGCTCTCAGATTGCAAGAAATGGACGACGATGAATTTCCATAACTCATCAACTCAGACACCGTGAAACAGTACTATGTCTGAAGTAATTCGCAAACACCCTGATGTCGGACCATCAGATCACCAGTCATTTCGGTTCTTTAACCCTTTACCACCTATAACTTTCCTACACTTTGCCCCTCAGGGAAACATACATTTCAAGCCAGCAGCCTGGCTTTCTTCTCTGCGTTCCTACAACTTTGGTCATCCCACCGTTGATTGAAACTATTGCATTTGCAGTTTGGCTACATGGGATCAAACTTCTCATACCAACAGTTTATCCTCAACCTAGGATTAAACTATCTCCTCCCCGCACTCTGACCTGCACAAGGGATTACGTTTTTCATCTCGCCCTGAGGGGCGAACTATGCCGACCTGATCTCCTCTTCAATAGGAGTACATAGGCAACCATTTCATATGGCCCGGTCGCAATAAAACAAAAACAACAAAAACATTTCTACCCTTACAAAAACAAAAAAAACCAAAAACATTCCTACACCATATCAGCCATATATAGCGTTGAACCTCTTACACCAAGTTCAAACTACGCAGACCTGATCTCCTATTCAATAGGAGTACGTAGGCAGTCATTCATGGTGCGGTCTCACCCCCTACCAAAACACAAACCCTTGTCAACTGGTACTGGGATCATCCTTTAATACACTACATTTCATTTGGCTTCAGACCAAAGGGATGGAATTACCTGAACCCCTCCCAAATAGGAGATTCGGCGACCATCTAAGCTACAGTCATACCTTGAAGAGCAACACCAATCCATAAGAGGTGGAATTAACTAGGCTTCTCCTAAAAAGAAGTACTGGCGACCATCTGTGGTGCGGTCAATCTCAGAGAGGAAAGCCACACTCCTCTCAATATTTTCATCCAGAAACAAGTCCCAAGACACCAAAGATGGTACAGATACATAGATATCGATGATCCATTCTAAATTATCCAGAGAAAACTCAATGTCTATCCACCCGGGAGGAATTCAGAAGACCACAAGCCCTGAAGCAGCAGGAAAAATATCAAGCAAATAGCAAGGCATATCTAAAAGGGAAGTTATCCAAAAATATATTTCCATGTCATATATAATGTTGTTTGATATATATACAATGTAAACTGTACATGACAAAATGGCTACGCTAGTCTGTGCAGGTAAATACAAGCTCATCTACAAGTCAGGGTATATGCGAGCTAACAAGCCCAACATGGCATCCCTCTCAGAAGACGGAGGCGAAGCTGTGGTCTCATGTACGAGAATATCCACATGACCCAAAAGATCTATAGCCATCTACATGGTGTCCATTTGATCATCAATATATGTGCTCATCTCTACGATCATGTCAGTGGTAAGAGACCTCACTGCAGTACTATCTGTGACGGCTACATCCCGGGAAGATATAGCACTATCCCGCTCAACTATCACGGCATCTCTGGCTGATATGGCCTCATCCCGCTCAACAACAGTGGCATCTCTGCGATCTAATACCTCATCTCTCTAATAGAGCTGCGTCTCTCCCATCAAGTGCAGTCAACATCATAGATCGAGTCTGATCTCTCTTAAAGGTCATTAGATGAAAACTCTGCTCTAAGTACTATGTCGAGTGCTGAATCACAAAAGTACTGGTAGTAGGAGAATCCGGAAGAAATGCTGGCAACCCAGCAACGAGCTCCTCCTCGATGTAGGTATCGATGTCCTCCATGGGCTCTACATCATCTGACTCACTATCTGGTACTGCAGATACCGCTGCAGCCGATAGAATCTCTGTCTCCATCCATGCCGAATACTCTACAGAACTACCTGGATGACTGACAAAAAAAAGAAGCTATCTCGCGCTGATCCCAACAAGCATACACACGGGATCGATCCTCTGCTGAGAGATATTGAGAAGCTGAACGCTGACCTCTTGCCCCATCAAAAGGATGGAAATCCTAGAACTGGTCGAACTGCGACATCATGGCCAGCGGGTGATAAGTAGTCACGCCCCTCAAGCCAGCTAGAGGGAGAAAATCCATGCCCGGAGCGTGAGTAATGAAGCTGTATGGTGAGCAAAGCCCCGAGCACGATAATATGCTGAAGGGATCTCTGATATCTGCTAAAAATACGGACCAAGACAAAGCATCTATACACTCCGACGGCTAAAAGGAGTATGACATGGCCACATCATGGGAGAAGCAATACCCATGTCGTCTATGGGTACCAACCGGTCTCAAGTATGACATAAACCACAGGTACAACATGACTGAACTCCCAGTGAACACTCCTTTAGGATACGTAAGACAATAGGATGCCGACCGCAGGGTCTCTGCTACGATCATAGGTACAATGGTGAGACCCTCTCTAAGAGCTCCCACAACCATAATGACACCGATGTCTATCTCATCCATATATCGTGGCATATAGACATACGACAGTACGCATAATATTAGTACATCAACCCTGGCGAAACGCCAATGGTCCTCCAGTGCGGTGAAATCCCTGGAATGTTATGAGTAGTTATCCTCTGAGCCAAATCTGTTATACAAAAAACGTTGGGATATCACATGGCTAGATGTCAGCTCGTCATGCACTACTCTACGCCGCAATTATGTGAGAGTCATGAATCATCTACTCATGTCTCCCAAAGCCAAATGCACGCAAGGTCTGTCTAAAGGCAGCATCGTCAAACGTGCATACTCCTCCAGAGTAGGAGTCAACACATGGGTGCCAAATCGGAATACCTGTATATCTGGTAGCCAATTCTCTAGCATCCCGTCTACAAACCCTACAGGAACCTGAAAAGGAAATAAGGTCATGGTATGTTGCAGCAACTGATCTATGGTCACCCTATCTGGTGGTGGCATGCTATCGTACCACGATCGCATACCCAATGCCACCAATGATGGTGGGATATGATCTATACTGCTAACTATCAAAGAAGACATCTGTGCGGGCCGTGTCATAAGACCATCCAGGGGTCAATGCCGAATATCTCTGGACATACATACATATGCATAACATGATACATGCATAACAAATAATGGATGGCAATATAATATAGGGAATGAAAAAAAATGGTGCATACATTACTAAGTATATCATCATCTAATACATCATCTCTGTACAGCTATAAATACAGGGAAATGAGGCACAACCGCCCTACTACTAACAGAGGCCTATCAAAAGATATAGTGAGAATGGGGAACAGCTACCCAATATCTAATAGAGGCCTATCAAAAGATATAACGAGAATATACATCAGAAGAAAACCAGGGTGTCGATGTCTACATCCTCAATCCTGCCCACCTGATGTAACTCCTCTTGAGTCACTGGATCTCTATCAATAGGGATGTCAGGCCTATAAAGAGGAGGATATGCGCCGGCAAAACTGACATACCGGATAAATATGACTCCGCCTGAGGGGCCAGTGCCTAAGCTGGAAGGAACAAATGACTCCGCCTATGCTGGATCTCTGCCCAAATACCGGATAAATATGTGTGCCTAATCCAACTATCGGGCCAAGCTATCAATCTGGGTCATATGAGTCGGAGCTCAGACATAAGCTACCCAATCTGTCATCATCAAAGATCCTGGAACCATATCCCCCATGACCTGTGTGGCGCGGGACTGGGCTCCAATAGTGCGAGGGGACCACCACCGCTGGAACGTCTCCTGAGTACATGGACCCTCTGATAATGCAAAATTGTCAACCCCCAACAATGGGATATCAGTGATGGGTGACTGTGATACGGGCCAATGACGCCTGACAGTAGGCAAGATCGGTACACGGATCTCCCCTGTGGAGCTCCTAATATTACGCTCTCCTAAATAGAGCTCCCAACCTCCATCAGTGAAGGGAAGAACTCTCCTATTGGAAATCAAATACTCAACTCCGGTTGGATGTCCATCCTCAAAGCCGATGGTCAAATGATCCCCTGAATAGGGAATCCATGTAATGGTACCCGCGGTCAGCAACTCCAGCTGCATACGGCAGTGAGTGAATCCCTCAGCTACAGGGACCTCCGGTAAAATAGAATGGTGCCATCGTCGTCCTTGTGGATAGGTATCTAAACCTAACACACTCACAGGTCGTAAATATAGGAGCCTCTTATAGGCCCAAAACTTCCAACACAATGGCAAAACATCTGCTATCAGTAACACTCTCAAACCTATGAATGGGAAAAGACAAGAGAAATAATCACCAGTAGAAATGGGTAAAATCCTAGCCAAGCCTCAGTCAAACCCTGTGAGCGCATATGCATGCCCCAGAGGAAATAGGGAAAGGTATAGGAGCCCCAGTCATACTCTCCAATATGGTCCACATCACGTGTGGCGCTGATCAAAGTAAAGGATATCGTAGAAGAGTTATCTGCTATAAAGCAGCCTAAAATGATCATCAGGAACAATTGCCATAAAATGCGATCCCTGATCCTAACATCATTAGGCATGGGCTCACTCAAAAGCCAACTCATAGCATCTACGCTCAAAGGACCTGAATGGATAGTCCTGCCTTTGAGCGCCTCCACCAGAACTCCTAATAAGGATCAGACGGTAGCAGGGGTGATATTCGTCATGCAAGGCACTGGCTCCCCTCCAAACTCCATACTTGTTATAAATTGCCAGTCTATAGGCGTCATCATCACCTAGCAATCCAGTAGATGGAATGACTGAGTCTAATGAAACCATCGCTCAGACAATGCCCTGAGGTAACCCCAAGGACAACGACGGGGAAGGATGGAGAAGAATGACCTAAATCCCCACTCATGCAATACCCCTCTGTAGTCAGGATGAAGCGCCTGGTATATGGATTGAATGCTAAACCAGTTCCCTGGAGGCTGTGTAAAACCAGGAACCTACATGAAATGCAAATCAACATTAGAACCCTTTAATCCTCATCAATAGGAAAGAAGAAAGATCAAAGTCTAACGACATACCTCTTTAGCATGCAAGTACATCGACAGATGTCTGCTCAAATCACCCAGCAACTCTAGGTTTGCCACCTGATTGCTCATAAGCTCCCTGCGAGGGACATGTGCAGCACGAGCGGGATCCTCCATCGGAATATCTGCCACCTCATCCTCAATGTTTGGCACATCTACCTGGATAGGATGAATCACGGCCTCCACCAACTGACGAGGCTGTCTAACAGAACGGGGACGAAGCATTTTAGAAGCCCTCTGTCGTACGCCAGAAGTTGTCCTATAGGAACTGCTTGGCTGATCCGGATCCATAATATCTGGACAACAAGTCTCCAAATCACCTTAGAAAGGGTGTGGTATTTCCTTACCTGGAGCTTTTTAAATGCATTTATGACTGTACGCATGCATGCATTTACTTTAACATATAATAGAGTTAAAATGTATGACTACCCAATGCATATATTTGGAAAAATTTTGTAATAGTCCCCTTTGAAAATAGGACTATCCATATGCACATAGGCATGTCTAGATGGCCATTCAGTAGCACACCTACCCCAAAGTCATATACATATTATATGCATAAAAAATCAAAATCATCATGCATAAGGCCAACCTCAATGCTAGGAGTACTTTGCCTTCCTACCTTTTGCTCATTGGACCTCAAATAGGACAAAAAATAGCAGAAAAAGGTGCCAATTTGACTGTCTCAGAAGTCAAATGTTTTCACATCATTATGTTCAGCATGGTTTAATACTAATATTTACTATGTTGAATATTTTTTATCAAGTCATTTGTGCATACATAATCACTACTATGTGTTTAGATGCATTTCGTGCGATAACTCACAATCCAACGGATAAAAACGGGAAAAAAATACATGTATACGTTACCAGGATAGTGTAGAACACTTGTAAGATGATAGAATTTATAGAAAGTAGCCCGAACTCAGCAGATCTGAAGATGGCTCGCAGTTTTCTCTTTGCGAAGCAAGTTGAAAGTGACTTGTGAGACCAATCTGCTGGAATCTATCATCCACGATTGGCCGTAGGCCCACCTGTGGCTACAGCAGGTGCACCTACGGCACCCCTATGTGGGTCCCACCTCTTTGGCTCGGTATAGTTTGAGTTGCAAAGGAGTTTTCACAGACTCAAAAGGTCAAATCAAGAATAAAAACGCCACGCAATTGAGCAAAATAGCATACAATCCTGGTTTTCTCGGATAAGACTTTGAATATGTACATCGCCCATTGGTAGTCTCCCAAACACGAGGTATACCCTGCCAATGATCTCATTTGTCACAAATCACATCCGGCAATACCTCGTACAGATCCGATGCCACCAACTCCTGGTTGTTACCCTAAATGAGATCCCCGACAGGGGTTACAACATATGTCCCCGATGGGGGTTACAACGTAAATCCACGGTGGGGGTTACAACACATTCATCCATTGACATGTCTATCAACGAAGGTCAAACAGCCTTGACATTATTTCAGCTGATGGCAAGTAAACCCATCGAAGCATTGGGAACCGATCGATAGTTGCGTACGTACTCATACGTCCCCAGTAGATCCCCAACGGGGGTTACAATGTATATCCCCGACGGAGGTTACAACGTATGTCCCCGACGGGGGTTACAACGTATATCTCCGGTGGGAGTAACAACACATGCTCAGCCGTTGACACACATATTAACGAAGGTCAAGCAATCTTGACGTCATTTCAGCCGATAGCATTTAAACCTATCAGAGCTCTAGAGCTATTCGAGGTTTTCATACCCAACTGCTTGTATTCCCCAACATATCCTCGGAGGGGGTCACAACGCAATGTTCCGTTGATTCACACATCGACGAAGGTCAACCAACACTTACGATCTACTTACAGATTCTCAGCCGTTGATTCACACGTCAGTGAAGGTCAAGCAGCCTTGACAGTATATCCCACGAGATTTCTCAGCTGTTGATTCCAATACCGGTGAAGTACACGTCAACGAAGGTCAGGCATCCCTGACAGCATTTGTTGTTGGCAGTAAATCCCACAGAATCTTGACATGTCCTGGCGATACCAACCAGGAAAGGTCAATGTTATCAAAGAGGATAGATGATGTAATATATTATACACATCCTCAAACAGATCAAGCTTTATCCCCACAGATCTCTTGCACATAAGAGGTACCTCTTAGGGATCAATTCGTTATCAAGAACAAAGGAATTTGGTGATAACTCCAACATAAAAATGGTCAGCATTACCAATCCCCGGTTGAAGCAACAGGAATCTAGCAATCATCCCCAACATGTTGGGCTTCAACCCCGTACACATGCATCTTACATTTGCATCATTTTGCTACCCATATTACCACATTCAACTTGTTGCATTTCAATTGTCTAGGATTCTTTATCCTACCCATGCATCGCCATGCATGAGTATTATAAAGAGGGGCATCTGTAGACACTCAAAATTTTTTGTACTACTGTTACTAACATTGCAGGAGGACAGATTCGTCTTTTAAGAGAGAACCCTAAAAGACGATCCAAATCCATACCAAATACTACCGGAAGTTCAGCATCAACCCCAGATCGCAATCTGGGAGTAGCAATTCCAACCTCGGATATAACTATGAGGCCTACAGATACAACACTAGAACACACACCGGAGAAGACCGATTAATCTCGGAGATAACCCCGAGGTATCCAGTCTCAGTCCCAACCATGGAAATAGCCACCAACCTTGGTGATAACCCCAAGGAATGATGTTTTGGCGATAACCCCGGAAATGCTTGTTTCAAATACGACCAGCTTCAATCTCAGTGATCACAATGAGATACACTGTACCAACACGACAATAACATCGGGAAGACAGGCACACCTCAAAGATGACAATGAGGACCTTCAACAATTGTAGCAGTCCAATCTCCGCGAAGTCTGAGCAACGTCTGCTTTATCAGCCCAATCCGGCGATAACACCGGTGAACGGCAACATCGTTATCTCGTCAAACACGATGCCACATCATGTCTCTACGCAATGATGTCCCACAAGACTAACCAATCCCGAGTGACTATTATGCGAGGTAACGGATGAAAGTTGAAACTTGAAGACTGGAGGGCATCGTCCCATCTTCAATGACTTCGTACAAACTCTAATCCCATGCCAACGTACAACTCTCGACATTGGCGGTATGAAATAGGTCTTGTATACCTCAAACGATTGCCCGGATTGCACTTTTGAAAGTTTGAGTGGACATTACAGTGCCTAAGTGCACGTACTTCAAGGCAACCCGACCCGACAAACTCGGGCCAACCCGGGTTGCCTCTGGTACACCTACGTCTCAGCCGCAGGTACACCTACGGCTAAAATGCCTATAAATAGAGGGCTTGGGCAGCCCATTTTGCAAGAGAAAAAGGAGAGAAAGCCCTGCCCAATTTGCTCTGCACTCACCCCATGTAGTGTACTTTCCCCTTCTAAACACCTGTGAGCTCATATATAGCCCTTTGTACCTACAAAAGTCAGTGTTTAGCCACTCTAAAGATATAGAATCCTTCTTTATCAGTCAGCTGTAAGCCTTCTCACACACTTTAGAGTCATTCTCTTTATCTTTGCACACACTCTTCTACACGTTGAGAGTCGTGTTGCTTGCTTTTTCCCGAACTTCGGTCCGTGGTTTCATTTCAGTCTTTGTATATATATATTATATATATATTTACATATATATTGACTAACATTATCGATTTATGCCTCGATTGAGCCTAGACTTCGGTCTGGAGCGTTTATTTTCTTTAATATATATATATATATATATATATATATATATACAAGATGGATCAGGTCCGGACTCCCGGACGGGAGAAAATCCAGACCTGAAAAAAAAAATTTTTTTTTTTTTTTTTTTTTTGTAAAACAACTAAAAAAAAAAAAAAAAAAATTTATGGAACTGAAATTTTTCAAAAAAACAGTGTTTTGGGTGTGTTTTTAATACCTACACCAACCAATGTATGTACAGTCTGCCCAGACTGTACAGACATGTTTCGTTCTAGGCATCCAAATCACACCCAAAACACTGTATAATGTAAAAATTCCAATTCCATAAATTTTTTTTTTTTTTTTTCAGTTGTTTCAAAAAAAAAAGCAAAAAAAAAAAAAAAAAAAAAGGTCCGGATTTTAAACCTGTCCGGGAGTCCGGACAGGATCCGGCGTCTATATATATATATATATATATATATATATAAGTCTAGGCTCATCGAACAAAGTTTGACACACAGTTAATATATATAAATGTAAATATATATATATATATATATATATATATATATATATATATATATATATATATATATATATATATATATATATATATATATATATATATATATACCATTAGAGGGCGGAAGGAGATAAACAAAAGAGAAGAACAGATGCGCATAAAAACACAATTAATTTACAAATAAAATGTAAATTTTTATTTATAAAACTTCAATTTGATTACAAGATGAACAATGACTTACAAGTTTACTGAATTAAGAATAAGAACATTAGATGAATAGGGGTTAAGTAGGCTAAACAGCGGTTGAGGCTAAAGATTTATCAGAGAAACAACTCTGAGTCTTTTTAAGTCTGCCTAAACCAAATGAATTCGATTTCCTTTTATACAACAAGGAAACGAACTGTTACAATGTTACTATTACAATAACTCGGGTAAATTAAAAGTAAGAAACATTTTACTAAAGTAAAAGGGAAAAGAATCTGCTTTCGGTGGAAAAGCAGACGTCTCTTTTGACTAATGTTGTTGTGGGGCCCAATGCTTGACTGATTGCTTCTTTCGGTGGAAAAGCAGAAGATGTTGCTGACTATGCTGACTGATTCTGTTAGAGCATGTGCTGGCTGACTGAGGCTACTGGAGCAGGTGCCGGCTGACTAAGGTGAGTAGTGCTAACTGAGGCTGTCAGAGCAGGTGCTAGCTGACTGAGGTGAGTAGGTCATCATACCCACTTTGATTGATTGCTAAAGGGCTCAAGAAAAGGGATCTTGAGCATCCTGAAGGGAGATTGTGCCGTAGGGATCACAATCACCTTTATCAAGAACTTGACTGGAATTTTCTCCTCTGGTCTGAGAAGAAGCTTTGTCTAATTCTTCATGTAACTGGTCGAGTCTTAAATGGATAGCATCGGTAAGACGCCTTAACTCAGAAGTGGAGTAATTAGAAACATTAGTGACTTTATCAGATTCTGAAGGAAGAACTAATTTTTCTTTTGACTTATCAGGTATCTGACTAACTGTTTTACTGGGAGATGCAACGGCAGGGGCCGCAATGACTGAGGGAGTAGTTACTGGAGGAGTTAATAAAGGAGATGGCAAAAATTCCTTTTGAACTTGGCCAACTATTCTATCAACACCGAATTTATCCCACCATTTGATGAAAAAACGGCGAGAGACATGAGAAATAGGGGAGAGGTAAGTCTGAGCAGTGCTAATACCTATGGACGATGGAGACTGAAATACTGTAACTTCTTGGGTGGCTAAAATGACGTATTGCCATTTAAGAATCCAAGGGATTTTATACTTACTATAAAATATAAGGAAAACTGGAATCTCCTCATATTTGGAATAATAATTACTATGATGACAAAAATGTTCTAACTAAGCAAGGAGAGGTTTGGAAAAAATATCAGGACACAAACCGTACCTTGTCCACCAAAGGATGAACCATTTGGGGAATTGACTCTTGAACTTGTGGTCGAACTGGAAAAACAACGAATGACTATGATCTTCATTTTGATGAAGCATAATTTTATGCCAAGCCTCAATATAATCATAATAGCAATAAGAGCTAGTGTGATTAGAAAGTGACTTGAGATCAGACGGATGACTACCCCAATCGGACAGATTGAGAACTTGTTTAATATACAACGAATGATAAAGGAGTTTTAATTTATCATTGTTGGCATAAATTGGTTTAATGAATACTGACTTTGTTTCAATAAGAATATCCCGATAATACACAAGTGATTTATAGGGAGCAAGAGGAAGGAAATGCCATCCAGTAGGAAAATACTGGGCAGCCAATTGAATTGGATCATTTTTGGGTTTCATAGCTAACTCAATATGGAATAGGTTCTGATCATAAATCTGACAATAATTAGAAACTGGGTTACTGGGTTTTGATGAGGTAGCTTGGGATTGACTGGCATAAATGTCAAATGGATTGGGTTGACTAGCATGAACTGAGCAGTAGGGCTTGGGAACTGTACCAAGCACCTGGAATTTATTGTGGGTTTGGGTAACTAGATGAGGAACAACAGTTTCTTTTGACTGATTAACTTGACCGGTAGAGCGGCCATGACCACGAGAAGATGAACCTCCTCGTATACTCATGTTGCTGTAATTATACCTGTGTTAATAAATTCACGAGTGAGAAAATCTGGAACTGAGTTGTTACTTCCTTTAATATACTCAATATCAAAATAAAAAATGCTTAAAATTGCTTTCCATCTAGCGAAAGAATGCTTAGAGGCAATAATTTCAACATCTTTTTCAAGAATAAATTTTGCTGACTTGCAATCAATTCTAACTAGGAATTTTTGGTTCAATAAATCCCTTTGAAATTTTTTAATACATAAAACTAATGATAGAATCTCTTTTTTAATAGTACTGTATTTTAACTGTATAGGATTCCATGCGCCAGAATGGAAACGAACAATTTGTTCATTAGAAGTAGGAGTTAATTTTTGTTTGAGTATGCCACCGAATCCAATATCAGAGGCATCAGTTTCCACTATTTTGAAAGCTAAATCATTAGAGATGCCAAGGCAGGGCAAAACCTTAACATATTTTTTTAACTTAGAGGACGACAGAAGTGTGAATGTCAGTCTATGGAGGTGGATTACTTTGTAAGCACTGAAATAGAGGCTTATAAATCTTTCTGAGGTCCTTGTAGAACTGGCCAATATAATTAAGCGAGCCAAGGAATCTCTGTAGCTGAGTTTTGTCAGTAATCTTATCTGGGAACCGGTTGGTAAATTGAATAGCTCTATCAATTGGCTGTGTGAGTCCATGATAGAGGATTAAACCGAGAAACCTGACTTTAGTCAGAAACAGACTACACTTAGAAGGAGAAAGAACAAGACCATTGGTTTTAACTGTTTTGAAGAACGAAATCAAATGTTTAATATGCTCTTTAATAGTCTTGGAGAATACAAGGATATCGTAGATGTATACAATAATAAAATAACTGAAAGGGTTCAAAATATTATTAAGAATATTCTGAAAGTCACTGGGTGCATTTTTAAGTCCAAATGACTGAACATTCCATTCTTAGTGTCTGAACGGAGTGGTGAATACAGTTTTGTACCTATCATCAGGATGAATAGCTATTTGCCAGAATCCTGATTTTTAGTCGAATTTACTAAAGATGGTGGAGACACTTAACCTACTAAGGAGATCATCCTTGTTGGGTAAAGGGTACCTAATCCACTCTAAAACTTTGTTTAATGGCTTGTAATTAATGACTAATCGAGGGACTCCTCGTTCTTTCTCAGCTTCATTATTAACATAGAAGGTTGGGCAAGACCATGGTGACTTACTATGTCTAATTAAACCTTTACTAAGGAGATCATTAATTTCTTTTTTACATAACTCCATTTGTTGATGACTCATTTGAATAGGCCTAGCTTTGGTAGGAATTAAATTTTCTTTAAATTCCTTAGCATAGGGTAATCTAACTGTGTACTTCTTCCTATGTCAAAAGGCATTAGGAGAATCAGAACATAAATTTTTTATTAAATAATCTTTTAATTCTTTTATTTTTTTCTTGAACTCTATTAGTCTTAAGTTATTCTTCAACTTGTTGATACCTAACTTCTTCTTTAAGGAAATTTAGGTGGTTAATTTTATAATTCAACAGATTCAATGATTTAGAAATTGATTCTTCTTGAATAAATTTTAAATCTCTTTCTTTTGGTTTAATTAAGAATTTAAATGTAACTTTTTTTCCTAAATGTTCACAACTTAAAACTTTATTACTGGTTATAAATGGATATAATAAATATATAAATGGTATGCCTAAAATGATTTTGTCAGTTAGATTGCGAAGTAAGACAAAAGATGTCTTAAAACACATACTGTCCTGACAAATATGTACATTAAGTAATTTATATTGTATTTCCATTTGACTACCATTAGCAGAATTTAGTTTTTCACTAGTTTTTTTATAATATCTAGTGGGGATGATACCTTCTTGAATACAGTTCAAGTCTGCACCAGTATCAACCAAAGCAGGGAGCTGTATTGAGAAAGATTTATCTATAACTAAATTAATCGAGATATACCATTTTTGAATAGTAATATCTTTAATTCTTTTAAGTGAGAGACCTTGAATAAAGAGATCAGAATCTTTAGCACCTGATGATTCTGGTTCATCGTGACTTTCATCACTAGAAGAGGAATCATGAACTTGAAGATCTGATATTTTATCATCAATCTCTTTTCTTAAATTAGAAATATCTAATTTTAAGTTAGAAATTTCTTTCTTAAGTTTATTAACTTCATGATTTAATTCTGTGAGGGTAATTTCTTTTACTGGAGTCTTAAATCTTTCAAGAGTTTTATTGAGACTGAAAATGGGTTTTTCTTTGGCTCTAAGAACCTTATCAGTGACTTTCTTATCTTTGGTTAATAAATCTTTTAATTGTTTTAAATACTGAGTTTTTAACTCAGGGTCTGTGATTTTGCTGATTAAATCAACTAAAAGAGTACTTTCTTCTTCTTCTTTTGTAATTACATTGATTCTTTTCCAACAATTTTTATTACAATTTTCAATACATATAGTGACTTCATTTTCACTATCTGAATCATTGTTAGATGCGTTATTACTAGAAGATTCTGGGATATCAGAAGCTTCTTAATTACTACTACTACTGTTATTATCAATTCTCATTAATTCTAATAATTGTTCTATGTCTTCAGTTGAAATATTTAATTGAGCTAATTTTTGTTTAACTCTACATTCAATTTTATAATGTCCCTTTTGTCCACAATTGTGACAGACAATTTTACTTTTGTCATATTTCTTTGATTTTTTATATGATTTTTTCTTAGATGACTTAGGTTTATTGTAATATGTATCTTGATTATGATTTTTATTATTTTTATCTTGATTATATCTCTTCTTGCGACGTTTATGACCTTTATGTGACTCGATTTGTTTATTTTTGTGCCAATGCTTTCTTCTAGAGGGAGCAACAGGCGGTAAACCATACTGTTCAAAAAATGTTACTAACTCGTATTTGGCTTTATTTCTATCCTTACTAGCTTGTTTTGCTAATTTAAAGTCAATACACATTTTCAATCCAATTTTTTGAATATTACTAATAATATCACCATATGTTAAATTATCATAGTCAATATATCCTAAATTTTTACTTAATTCTTCTCTGACTTTATGAGCAAATAAGGATGGTAAACCATTAACGATTTTTTCTTTCCAAAATGGTTTATTACTGTCGTTTCTCATCATAACTCTAGAAGTGAATACATCTTTTTACCATCTGAAATCACTCAGAGTGGGACATGTAAGGTTACTTAATTGATCATGAATTCTTTCTGTAATATTACTAGGGGTTCCAACAAAGTGTTTAATTATAATAAATATTAAAATATTAACTCCGTCAGGAAGACCAATTCTAGCATCTTCATCAAAGATGGGATTGCCTTCATTATCTCTTTGGATAGCATGAACTATGGATATTCTAATGTCTTCTGTGAGATGTTTATCCCACCAAGACCTGAGAATACCAGTAAATCCACTAGCTAATAATTCAACAATATCTGGTTGAGATAAAGTGTTGAATTTGGTAATATAATTGTTGGCTACCATGGACATATGATTAAGTTTATTAAGGATTTCCTGTTCACTAAATCCATCAATATTCCATTCATAAATTTTATTAGAAGATACAGAAAAATGTTTATCTAGGTTTCTCTCTTCGAACTGTAGATCCGGAAGAGTTGGTCTAGAGTACCAGTTTCTAGTAATACTCGTGTTATTAACAGTTAATTTATTTAGCTGTTCATTAAGGTTCAAAATAGTTGATTGATTAGAGTGATCAGAAGAACTTGCGTTATCATCAGATTCTACCTGATCGATGACGGTGATAGTTCCACTTGGACCGGGTTCTGTTTTAAGTTTTTTAAATAATTTTTCAATAGATTGGACTAATTCACTTTCTTTATTAGGTAAACTTAAATTATATATGTTTTCAGGTAATTTGATTAAAGGTTATTCAATTTTTGAATCAGGTTTTTTAATAATACCTTCTTCAAATTTTTCTTCAATTCTATCTAGATGTTTTCCTACTGTTGCTAGATATTAATTACTAAAGTTTAATTGTTCTATTATTTTTTTACTATCGTTAGTTCCATCAGGTATTTTGAAGGGACTAGCAATTACTGAAGTGTTTTTAACTGGGATTAGAACTGTCTCTAAAGGAGGATGACTAGACGATACTTTAGATTTGTATTCTTTAATCCATTGAGTTTTACTAATAACATTACATTTACTCTGATATTGTTTATACCAGTCGTAAAAAGTAATATTGATTTCTTCATTTTTAATAAATCTTTTCAATCTATTTACTATCTTATCTCTTTCTTTTTCAGTTGGGTGATTAGATCTGAATAGATGTCTTTTGTCTTTATTAGATTTTGAATTAAAATCTTTTACTAAGTTATCCCAATCCAAAACAAAATTCTTTTTAAGAACTCTTAATTGATTATGAATTGGAACATTAATATCAAACTGGGTAGGGAATACCGAAGATGCCGGAGAAGAAGAACCTTCATCTTCAACGGTATCATTTTGAGTATAGCAAGGATGACTAACTTGTCTCTAGTTAAGGATACATTTGAGTTTAATATCTCTAACCAAAGGATTATTAAGGACATCAGTATCTCTTCTAGTGTGGATGACAGAAGGGGCCGATGAACTGGAAATGTCTTCTATAATAACTGGTGTTCTAGTACGTTCAAAGTTACTTTTAACAGATCCATCAGAAAACTGCTGGATATTTTCAATATTTAATAAATTGTTAACTACAGGTTGTGGTGGTAATTCATTTGGTAAAGTCCATTGACTAGGTAAGGTAATATCTTTCCAAAGAATTGTTCTTGGGATCTGGATATTAGCATCACTAGTTGAACTTTGAATTAAAACTGTTTGATCTTTTGGACTTTTATTAAGAGCATGAACATTTAAATTTGATTTCATTGTCTTATAATAAATCTGGTAAATCAAATCAATAGGTTGAGATCCCTCAATCATTTGAGTAATCTCTCCATCAGTTTTAATGTTTAATGTTAAAGCTTTATATGACAACCCGAGAAATTAGACAATTTATGAAAATCTTAAATGATTGATTTAAGGTCAAATAATAAACCTAAACAAGAAATGAGTGTATGTGTTTGATGTTATTGGGATTGAATTTTGAGGATTTCAAAATTCGTTGAAGGATATAGGTGAATTATTCAGGATTAAGGATTTATGTGAATATGTTTTGTGTTTATGGTTATGTATGTGTTTAGAATGTGGTTAAGGGTCAAGGGTTGACCAGATTAATTATATATGTGTCAAACCCTAAGTATATATTAAGAACGTCAATGTTCTGTTAGAAAACCCTAACGTCTAATAAGAAACCCTAGAAATTGGTTCTGGAAACCCTAGTTTCAGTTCCGGGAGTCCGAAGCCTTAATTCGGATATTGAAAACCCTAGATTTGGAATGTAATGTATGTACAAGGTTAAACGCCAATAATTTTAAACTAATTAGGGAAAACCCTAAATGAGTTATATAAAATCTTAATTGATTATTTGAAAACCCTAATACCAGATCTAAAAACCCTAATTTCAGAGTCTGATAAAATGAAACCCTAATCTAGGAATATAACGAAGAATTTTAATGCTTTAGTGCTATGAATTAAGTATTAATTAGGGTAAAGGTTAATTCATTAATAAACCCAAATTTCCAATTTTTGGAACCCTAATTGTTCCGTCAGAAACCCTAATGTTCAATTATGGAATTAATTGCTAAAATTGGCAATGCTAATTAGGAAATCCTAAACCTAATTATTTCAATTTATGAGTAATTAGAAAACTCAAATCTAATTACGAATATTTAATTTCTATTTTTATTTTGTAAACCCTAATTTATGGGTTGAAAACCCTAATGACTATTTTGAACCCTAATCGTGCAGTGTTGGATTTAATTGCTATATTAGCAATGTTAATTAGGATATATATATGTCCTAATTGTCAAGTTATTAGAAACCCTAATCTAATTAGGAAATCTAAATTTCTAAAATTGAAATATTACTTTAAAACCCTAGTATGTGGTTTTGAAACCTAATGTACAATTTGACCCTAAGTGCTTAATTAGCAATTTTAATTAGGATAAATTAGTCCTAATTAGCAAGATTGATATATGATTAGGAAATTGTAATGTCATTAGAGAATTCTAATTACGATTTTAAAATTGTTAATTTTCTATTTCGAAAAACCTTAATCCAAAAATCTTTGAATTACAAGTTGCTAAATCTTAAAGGGTTAAACTCTAAAACCCTAAAGATCCAAACCCTAAACCCTAAGGGTTACAAGAAATGACCATACTAGAATTAAAATTTATGTGGAAAATGACTTTAATGCCCCTTTTGTATTTTATTAAGTTGGAGTGCAAATCTTGCGAAGATATGGGTTGTTGAACCACCCTAACCACTCCATTGACTTATATGACAGAAAATCAGCCTCTTTTTCAATACCATTCATGCATCTAGGCAATATATATTAGTTTGGAGAGAGAGAAAGTTAAATTTTTTAGCCATTTTGCTTGGAAGCTCTCACCAACTCTCTTTCTTTGCTAAACCTCCGAAATTGGCTAGTAGATCAGTTCCCTAATCAACTTCTATATCACCAAGAACAGAATCCAAGGATCGGATTCATTGAATCATAGCTTAAAGGTATAAGAACCCTAATTCTAGAAATTTTATGATCTGGTGTTAAATGTTAGGATTTGTTGTTTTGATATGTGTTAGAGGGTGTCATTTGATGATTTGGGTTGTCAAAACCTAGATCCATATCATTTTGATGCTCGAAATTGAAGATTTCTTATATTTGGAAATCTGGAAAATTCTTGTCTGACAGTTAAATGTCAGACACCATAGATCGGTGTCTGTTAGTTGTTTTTGTGTTTTAACTGTTTGTATTGCTAGTATGTCATGTGGTCTTTCATCTGGAGTTGGAATCACATCCATAACAGGTCTAGATCGTACGTTATTAAAGGTCAAAGTCCGTTGACCGAGCTTGACCGACTGATTTCTGGGTAACCCAGAAATCATGTAACCGGGTCTGATAACATTTTCTTATGCTTTGATCTGTCAGTTTTGATGTGTATTGTTGATTTTGTTGTAATAAGGTTGTAGTAAGTTATGTGGACTATAGATACATGTATTAATATTCATTATATCGCAAACCGAATCGAAGTAAGGGGTGGTCAAACAAGGCCACTCGGCATTGACTTACGGTTTCTGGAAAACCCAAAAAACTGGATGAACTTATATTCTGACATAGTTTGACCGTGCTTAATCTGGCGTTTGTTTTATTGTTTAGATGATCTGATTGTTTAAAAATGGACCTTGACATGTCCTCTGCATGATCGAACCTTTATAACATAATTAGAAAGTCCTGATTGTAAGATATCAGGAGCTCAACCTAGCACCATCAACTGTTCTTCATTTTCTGGAAAACCCAGAAATGAAGAACAGTATTGTCAAACTTTTCTGAAGCTTTGATCTTGCTGTTATGATGCAGGATTGGCATAAAACTTGTTAATTTGTATAGTATTACATAAGTACTATAATATTAACACACTAGACCTCCTAGAAAACATTTCGATCTAAGATTAATTGTTGGTCAAACGTGCATCCTAGAACTCGCGTCTGTCAGTGTTCTTGAACCAAGAACACCTATAGCGACAGAAAGTGTCGCTATAGCCCTTTAGCGACAGATTAATATTATTTTTCCGAAAAATGATTAAAAATTAGAAAAAAATGGTTTTTAATTATTAAAAATACATAATAAATTATGAAAAATTATTTTAAAGTCTGAAAAATAGTTTTTAACTATTTTGAGTATATTTTGAAAATATTTAATATTTTTGGAATATAAATGGTATTTATTTATTTAATTATAATATTAAATAAATTATTTAAAGATAGTTTTAATTCATAAAAAATCATGAAAAATAATATTATGGTATAAGAAAATATTTTAAGTTATTTTTGATGACTTTTAATATTTTCGGATGAATTTCATTAATTAATCAATATTAATGATAATTAGTTTATTTAATAGATATATTAAATAAATTAAGGAAAAATGGAATTAATGCTTTATAAATTATATAAAAATGATTTAAGTGTTATAAAAATATTTTAAGTTATAAAATGTAACTTTTGATATTTAGTCATTAAAATATTAATATTTTAATATTAATAGAAATTATCGGATAATGGAGTTAGGTGTTTAAAAATCATATAAATATGATTTTAAGATATTAAAAATACTTTGATATATTATAATTATATTATAATATTATGTAATGATTTTCATTAATAGTTTATATTAAATAAATATTAATGATAAAGGTATTATGTGGTATTTAATTAATTTAAATACGGTTTTAATGATTGAAAAGTGTTGATAAATGGTAATAATTATCCGAAAATTATTACGAGCCTAGGAAAAATGTTTTGTCTGATTAGAAATTATCTGTGATAATGGTTAAGTGGTTAGACAGAGTTTAATTGAACTTAAACTCGATAAAAGTCCGACTAGACCATCGGGATGTTAGAATTATGTCGGGTTCAACTCGGACTGCAATAGTTTGACTTGATACCTAGTCTTATATGTTGTAAAGACTGATAGGGTTATGTGGTAATGTGTTTAGGTTATTCTGTGACGCCCCCAAAATTAGGTATACATCACCCATCTTGAGTCGTCAGATACATGGTACAGAATTCAAATACAACTTACTAATACCACTGTCGTGTATAATACGACAAAATACAACTGTGAGTTTGAATACAATAATTGTCTACTAGAGATCATACAAACTCAAAAGGAGTCCTCAATACAATTATTGTCACACTATTTCACAGAATAGTGAGGACTACTAATGCTATCCTCTGGACCATTACTCCGTTCCCCGACTCGTCCCTGCTATGTTATCATTTCCTGAAGAGAACAGTGAAAGAAAGGGTGAGCTCAACTAGCTCAGTAAGAAATATTATGACTAAGATAATGCAGAATAAATTATCGTTAGCCTTTAACAATATTAAACTGATAAAATATAACAACATCAAGTTTAACAGCAGCGGATCAAGCAATCCATTAAAAGAGTCAAGTAGAGAATAGAATCTATTATCTTTTATGATTTAAAAAGTTTTTAATCACTTTTATCGCTGAGACTCAGCTTAATAAATAATCTGTAGCGCCCCCAAATCCGGGTATCTTACAACCCAACAGATGGTGCTATACTGTACAAACATTCATACATTCATTCAATTGAAAGTCTCAAAGAACGAACATAACTTATATATATTTAGTTTAATATTTACATTTCCCAGGTTCTAAACCGATTACAAAGGTTCTCTTGTCATAATATTCATTACATTACAACAATAGACCTATACTATTACATGACAGCTTAACAATCTGCCTTAGCTTTTCCTTTATTCTTATTTGATCCTTCAGGACGTTCAGTCTTAGCTGCATTCATATGGTTCAAGCAAGAGTGAGCATGACTAGCTCAGCAAGTATAACAATTTCAATAACAACATGCTTGATACATATGAATCATATATCTTCGATAACTGAACAATAGCTATGAAGTAATATTGATGATTCAAAATAGTAATTCATCTTTACTTTCAAAATGTTTCACAATGAATAAATTCAGTAAAACATTCACCCCGGTCAAGGACCTTGAGTATTCATTCTTTCTTTGAAAAGGACAACCCGGACCTAAGTCCGTAAGTCCGATATTACTTACGAGCACTTCTAGGTGATCAGCCTATTGTACTCTGTATTGATCAATACTACATCCATTAAACGTATGTATGTTTAATCATTTGGCAACCTCGCGTGCCTGTCGTTTTACCGACAAAACATTTGTTTAACAATTCAGTCTTCTTTTGAAAACTATAAGTAGTTGACAAAAGATACTAGCATTTGATAACAGATGAACAGATTATCAATAATCCACTCAATATGTTAAGTCTAGCCAAAGAAACTGGCTTTAACTTCATTATACTTCAATTCATGCGAAAGGATACATGAACATCATAAACTTGTTCAGATTGAACTGAAACAAGAGTTAGAATACTTGCCTTTAGCGTCTGTTACTGTGTATTTTACTTTACGTTCAAGTCTTTCAAGTCTCTACAATACATGATCACATAATGCCTTACATTAGGTCACATATAATCAAGTATGTATCTGAATATATCTTATCCTTAATTTCAATCTAATTATAGATTAGATTTCATTCTCTATGTACTTTGACTTATCGTTCGCTTTACATTCATTCGACATGGTTATATTAACCATTCTTCATTACTTTTAAGTCTTAACAATGTCCCAACAATGTTACTTTAAGTTGTTTATGGTAGGTTTAGTTCAATCTCCTACCATCCCCTTCCTTTCCCTTCATTTTTATTCTTTACTGTCTAAGTTCTGTGTCTGGCGCCGCGGCGCGGACATTACTCTTACAACTCGCGCTGCGGCGCGAGTTAGCAGTACCTGAGCTCCAGACCTCGCGCTGCGGCGCGGTCAAATGGCCTAGGGTTGGCGCCGCGGCGCCAACTCTGTGCACCAGAAAATTTTTCTAACTTTTAATTTTTGTGAACTTCCCGGACGCATAACTTCTTCGTTTTAAGTCCGAATTGGCTCGTTCAAAAGCCTACGGTTCACAAATTACGTAATCTACGTATTCTTGTAAGAATTTTATCTATTTGACTTCGTTTGTTAAAAATTCACCTATTGGTTCATTTTTAATGAAAACGATAAACGTTCGTGAACATTAGACGCTCGTTTCTTTATTTTAAGTCAGAATTCGTCCATTTTTGAGTCCACAACTCTTAAATGACAAACATGACTTGTCTCCATTGGAAAATACAATTTTCGAACTCAAACTCAAAATTTGACTTCCATTCCGGAAATTTTACGAATTCGACGATTATCGTCTAATCGTACCATTTCCGGCAAATTTTCCTTCTTATGGTTTGTTCAATATTACAAATGAATTTCATTCATAATGTTAACATCTTAACATACTAATTCCAACAACTTATAGTTCAAGTTGGATTTTTCCTTATTTCTTTCATGAGCTTATAACTTGTCAATTTATAAACTACTTATTGCTCCTTTGTTCATCACTTATGATAATTAAAATCCATTAATCATCACCTTTTTATGTTCTCAATGCATAGTTTCATTCATGTATATTTGATACATCTTCATACAAATTCTTTACTTTCATTAATAAACTCATTACAAGTTCGTAATACTTTCACATAAGTTTATAACTTATGCTAGCTTAAATGACTTATTACCAACTTATGTGGCTTAAGTTCATTACTTACACATTCTTCTTCTTAACATTCATATTCCTTAATTCATCTTTGCTTATCAACCTATCATGAATAGAGATAGAAGATAATTAGAGAAGAAGTCTTACTTTAGAAGTTCTTGGTAAAGTAGCTTCTTCTTTCTTCTTGGCTTATGGAAGTAACTTATCTATAACTTAAACTCCCCAACAATTAAGCACTTTGAGAGAGAGTGATTGGATTAATTTGAATAACTAGCAAATGACTTGTCATGCTTCTTTATTTATAGAACTTGCAAGGCTTGGGGCAATGTAGTCTTTTCAATCATCCCACCTCCTTTTGCACCTCCTTACTATTCATTACTTGGCTAGCACCACTCATATCCTTTGCTTGGCCATCAATCCTTTAACTTGGTCATTACTCCTTAGACTTGCTAACCACATTAACTTGGTCATTACTCATTTAACTTGATAACCACACATTAACCACTTTAATATGGTTTTGCTCCATGGATCACCCAACTATTGGGCTTCTAACTTGGCTTATTTATCTTAACCTTTGGGCTTTGCATTAATAAACCTTAACTTGTTTATTAATTATCATTGGACCTTAACATTTAATTTACTTGGGCTTGTACCAATTGTTAACCAATCTTCCAAGTCCATTAGCATTACTTAATACATATACATATTGTTTATGTATTATTCTCGTATTATCATTCGTATACAACTTTGGTATATACGATATTCCATTCTTCTTACAAACTCGTATAATACTTCATATTATACTCGTTTTCTTTCCTCGTATAATGCTTGCGTATCATACGATTAATACTTCCTTATTAATACTTCGCTTTCCTTAATATTCTTGAATTAAGTCCGCAAGCGAAATATTACGTTTTCCATAACTAGATTATTATTACATAATCCATCTTACTTTAATATTCTACCATTACGTATTTCTCGGAAATTCAAAAATAAATCCCGAGCAAATACCGATGAATAGTGTTTTTCGAAAAATTTCTCGGAAAACTTTTATTTTCCTCTTGGAAATTCAAACACCTTAAATCTTTCACATAACTCAAATACTACGATATTTCAATATCAAAAGGTTACAAAACGACAATCATCTTGATATCCCCCATAATATGATTTTATTATTATTTAATCTAATAAAATCATCTTACATTAAAATTCGAATTTCTCGGTCGTTACATTCTTCCCCCCTTATAAAGATTCTGTCCCCAGAATCTCGTCTTTCTTTACTCAAATAAATGAGGAAAATTTTTCTTCATCTTTTCTTCTAATTCCGACGTTGCTTCTTCAGCATCGTGGTTCTTCTATAATACCTTCACTGATGGTATTACTTTGTTCCTCAGAACTTGATCCTTTCTATCGATGATTTGAATCGGCGATTCTTCATATGTTAAATCCTTCTCGATATGAATCGGCTCATACTCGATTACGTGCTTATAGTCCGGCTTATACGGACGTAATATAGATACGTGAAACACGTTATGTATTCTTTCTAGGTTTGGAGGTAATGCTATCTTATAAGCTACCTCTCCCACCCGGTTTAATATTTCAAAAGGTCCTATAAACCTTGGACTTAACTTTCCTTTCTTTTCAAAGCGTATCTTTCCTTTCCAGGGAGATACCTTCAGAAACACATACGAACCTACTTCGAACTCTCGATTTAATCGATGTGAGTCTGCATACTTCTTCTGTCTGTCTTGAGCCATGACAAGACGCATCCGAATTAACCTTACTATATCCGCTGTTTGCTGCACCAATTCTGGTCCTAGCATGCGGCGTTCTCCCACCTCATCCCAACACAATGGTGTTCTGCATCTTCTTCCATACAGAGCTTCATAAGGCGGCATACCTATGCTTGCATGATAACTGTTGTTATAAGCAAATTCTACCAGTGGTAGGTGATCATCCCAACTACCCTTGAAATCCATGACGCAAGACCTCAGCATGTCTTCTAATGTCTGAATTGTTCTCTCGCTCTGCCCATCAGTTTGTGGATGATAAGCCGTGCTTAACTTTAACTGTGTTCCCAGCTGTTCTTGCAAACTTCTCCAGAAGTTCGATGTGAATCGTGGATCACGATCTGACATAATCGATATCGGTACTCCATGTCTGGAAATAACTTCCTTGACATAAAGCTTAGCTAACTGGTCTAAGTTATACTTGACCCTAATTGGTAAGAAGTGAGCCGATTTCGTCAATCGGTCAACTATTACCCAAATAGAATCGTATACTTTTGACGTTGTTGGAAGTCCTACCACGAAATCCATCGAGATATGCTCCCATTTCCATTCTGGAATCTCCAATGACTGTAGCAAGCCACTGGGTCGTTGATGTTCGGCTTTAACTTTTTGACAAGTCAAACACCTACTTACATACTCTGCTATTTCCCTTTTCATGTTTGGCCACCAAAAACTCTGTCGAAGGTCTTGATACATCTTAGTGCTACCAGGATGTATCGAGTACCTTGAACTATGAGCTTCTTGTAACACTTGCTCTTTTAATTCCGTCTCATTCGGAATCCAAATTCTTCCTTCAAATCTTAATAATCCTTCATTATCAAGACTATACTTATCATCTCCTTTATCGGATAACCGCTTCTTCATTTGATTATACTCATCAGTATTGAGTTGTACCTCCTTGACCCTCTCTACAATGGTAGATTGTCTCTCCGTTGCAAAAAGTATTTGCCCTGATTCACTCGGCATCTTCACTTCTATTTCCATCCCAGCCATCTCTGTTATTAACTCATTTTGAGCCGTTAACATAGACAACTTTTCCCGACCCTTCCTACTTAAGGCGTCGGCAACTACATTGGCTTTCCCAGGGTGATACAGGATTTCACAGTCGTAATCCTTTATCAACTCCAGCCATCTCCTCTGTCTCATATTTAACTCCTTCTGAGTGAAGATATACTTTAGACTCTTATGGTCTGTATATATCTCACATTTCTCCCCATAAAGATAATGCCTCCATATCTTTAGGGCAAATACTACCGCGGCCAGTTCCAGATCATGAGTAGGGTAAACTTTCTCATAATCCTTCAACTGCCGTGATGCATACGCAATGACTTTGCCATGCTGCATGAGCACGCAACCAAGCCCTCTATGCGAAGCATCACTATATACTACAAAATTTCCTGTGTCATCTGGCAATGACAAAACAGGTGCTTTACTTAGTCTTTTCTTCAGTTCCTGAAAACTGTCTTCACATTTATCCGTCCATACGTATTTCACCGTCTTCCTTGTTAAATTAGTCAACGGGGTGGCTATCTTCGAAAAATCTGGGATAAATCTTCGATAGTAACCCGCTAACCCTAGGAAACTCCGCACCTCAGTTGGCGTTTTCGGTTGTTCCCAGTTCATCACTGCTTCTACCTTTGCTGGATCCACTGAAATCCCTTCCTGATCAATGACATGACCTAAAAACTGAACTTTCTCCAGCCAAAATTCACACTTAGTGAATTTCGCATATAACTTTTCCTTTCTTAGTGTTTCCAACACTAATCTTAAGTGTTCAGCGTGATCTTCTGGCGTCTTTGAATAGACTAGAATATCATCAATAAACACAACCACAAACTTGTCCAAATAAGATTTGAACACTCTGTTCATCATGTCCATAAATGCAGCTGGTGCATTCGTCAACCCAAATGACATCACCAGAAACTCGTAATGACCATAACGAGTTCTGAATGTCGTCTTTGGTATATCCTCTTTCCTTACCTTCAACTGGTGATACCCCGTCCGTAAATCTATTTTAGAAAAATACTTTGCCCCTTTTAACTGATCAAAGAGATCATCAATCCTGGGCAATGGGTATTTATTCTTTATCGTTAATTTGTTCAACTCTCGATAGTCGATACAAAGTCTTAATGATCCATCTTTCTTCTTGACAAACAACACTGGTGCACCCCACGGGGAAACACTTGGTTGAATGTACTTCCTATCCAACAGTTCCTGCAATTGAACCATTAGCTCTTTCATTTCCACCGGCGCCATACGATACGGTGCCCTTGACACTGGTGCCGCTCCTGGCACAATGTCTATTACAAATTCGATCTCCCTATCCTGTGGTAAACCCGGTAACTCACTTGGAAATACATCCATGAATTTGTTTACTATAGGTATTTGTTCCATGATTGTTCCCACTCGCTGGGTATCAACAACATGGCACAAGTAACCCACACACCCCTTTCTTAAGAGTTTTCTAGTTTGTGTCATCGTAAGACAACACGATCTCCCCGGTGATTTATTACCGTAGAATACTACAGGAGGTTGCTTCAACGTCCTGATGCTCACACGTTTCTTTTGGCAATCTATAATTGCTCCATGGTTAATCAACCAATCCATACCTAGAATTACATCGAATTCTCCCAACCTTATCGGTATTAAATCTACCGATAACTTACATCCACGTATATCTACGCAACAACTCCTATGAATATTATCCACATGAATTATCTCTTCATTTGCTACCTTAATGATCACAGGTATAGGCAACTTTTCGGGAAATAATTCTAATCGTCTTGCAAAATCACATGCTATAAACGAACAAGTAGCACCCGAATCAAAAAGCACATATGCATTAATGTTATTGATTGGGATAATACCTGCAACTACGTCTCCGGATGCCACCGCATCTTGGACTGTCATATTAAAAGTACGGGCCATTGGTCTACCCGGCTGAACTGGACCGCTAATAGATAACTTTCCACTATTAGTGCCCTTATTTCCTTCCATACCCTTCTTCGGGCAATTCTTTGCTATGTGGTCAGTTGATCCACATACAAAACATCCGTGATTTTTCTTCGGATTTGGACAGTTAGGCGAAATGTGCCCGTCCTGTCCACAATTATAACATACGGCCTTTCCTTTGAGACAGACTCCCAAGTGAGTCTTCCCGCAGGTTTTACAGGCCTCCATCCTTCTTTTCGAATCGCCTTGTTTCACTCCGGTATTCCGAGAGTTAAAACCCTTTCTTTTCTGACCGTCGCCACTACCACTGGCTCCTTCGGTCTTAGTTCCCCCATCAACTCTTCCTTTATTTTTCTTATCTTTGTGGTACTGGCTTAAAGCCTCATTCCCACCTTCGGCTATTATTGCCTTCTCTAATATGGTTCCAAAGGAAGTACTTTGGAACACCGAGATTCGGCTATAGAGCCAGGGTTTTAAGCCCTGCTCGAATCTTCTAGCCTTTCTCACTTCAGTGTCCACTTGATGTGGAGCAAATCGTGCCAGTTCATTAAACTTGGCGGCATATTGGGGAACTGTCATATCCCCTTGTTTCAATTCCAGAAACCTCATTTCCATTCTCCCTTGCATACTCGTGGGAAAATAATTCTCGAAGAAAATCTCCTTAAACCTCTCCCACGTTAGGTTTCCTATATCGGCCCTAGCCTGGTTTGCCTCCCACCAGAAATTGGCCTCTCCTTTCATCAAATAGGTTGCAAAAGCAACCTTTTGACCCTCCTCCACATTTGTAATTACAAATGCTTTCTCAATTTCTTTCACCCAAGTTTGGGCTTCTATAGGGTCCGTAGTTCCCTTGAACTCCGGCGGACCTACACTTTTAAAGTCCTTAAAAGTAGTAGCTCGTACTACTTCAGGAATTATAGGTACATTAGCCCCTGTTCTATTAAATGCAGCCGTTAAAAGATTAACGAACTCTTGCATTGAATTAACCGGACCACCTTCCGGTTGGTTAAAATTAGCTTCTTGATTTCGTTGTCCCCTTCTTGGCGGCATTTCGCTGTTAAGAAAACAACACATCATTATTTCTTTCTTCTTGTGAGTTAGTTATTATTTGTGATAAAACAATAACTCATACTCATTACTCAATATGTTCCATAAAAGAGGCTTATATTGATTAATAGCTTGTAGTATAACACTACATTGTTTACATCATTCAGCCTTAGCTGATTACATTACCATCCCGCAATTACTTTCCAAAAATTGGGATTTACAAAAGACTACCCTTGTTTATACAAAAGAGGGTTTTACGTCACTACTAGATACATAATATTTACATATCTATGCTACTCTAGCTATTGCTAGATTACATCTGCCGTAAGGCATTCTCAAAATCTTTGCTGGCCAGACCTACAATAACATCCCGACTGATGGTATGTCGTGTCTGTCCCGCCTCTACCGGATACCCAGCCACTTGCTGCTGGAAATCCACATGAGAACTCCTATGTATATAGGACATTCTCTCCAATCTCCTCTGTTTAGTCTTTAGCTCTTGCTTGAGCTCAAGGACTTCACATTTCAGCTCTCGGACCTTGTCCTTAGCTAAAACACGATCATCGTGTTCCTCCTCCCACATTCCCTCCATGCTAAGCTTGTCCTCACGGACAGCTTGGAGTTCCGCTTTCAACTCCTTTACCTCCTAGCAATAATGGACATTCCTATCCAATACCGTCATAAACAATGCTTTCATCGAATCCCCCGTAGACACCTCCTCTGCGGGTGGAATTTGGTCAAAGGACATTACGTCCACCTCCTCCTCTAGCATGCCATCAAAAATAGACATATAGTCTAAATTGTCCGAGTCTCCAGACTCTATTGCTACCACTTCTGGCTCTATCGCCACGGGATTTGGTAGTATCTCTACCCGATTAACCGAATCCTCGCTTACTACATGTATATTTCTATACATATCATTTTCTCCTGACATCTACAATAAAACAATACAGTTTGATTAGTACATGTCAGTAACATAAATAAAAATACATAACATACTATAATGCATTTTTATAAGGTTATCTTTCTTCTTTTACTTCTTTATTAAGGTTATGACTTAAGGTTCTAGTTCCCTTTAAGTTTTATAACCTAGGCTTTGATACCAACTTGTAGCGCCCCCAAATCCGGGTATCTTACAACCCAACAGATGGTGCTATACTGTACAAACATTCATACATTCATTCAATTGAAAGTCTCAAAGAACGAACATAACTTATATATATTTAGTTTAATATTTACATTTCCCAGGTTCTAAACCGATTACAAAGGTTCTCTTGTCATAATATTCATTACATTACAACAATAGACCTATACTATTACATGACAGCTTAACAATCTGCCTTAGCTTTTCCTTTATTCTTATTTGATCCTTCAGGACGTTCAGTCTTAGCTGCATTCATATGGTTCAAGCAAGAGTGAGCATGACTAGCTCAGCAAGTATAACAATTTCAATAACAACATGCTTGATACATATGAATCATATATCTTCGATAACTGAACAATAGCTATGAAGTACTATTGATGATTCAAAATAGTAATTCATCTTTACTTTCAAAATGTTTCACAATGAATAAATTCAGTAAAACATTCACCCCGGTCAAGGACCTTGAGTATTCATTCTTTCTTTGAAAAGGAC
This sequence comes from Panax japonicus, assembly GCA_020205505.1. Classification (NCBI taxonomy): domain Eukaryota; kingdom Viridiplantae; phylum Streptophyta; class Magnoliopsida; order Apiales; family Araliaceae; genus Panax; species Panax japonicus. The sequence goes on from CM035109.1 coordinate 18,996,034, forward strand.
AACCCGGACCTAAGTCCGTAAGTCCGATATTACTTACGAGCACTTCTAGGTGATCAGCCTATTGTACTCTGTATTGATCAATACTACATCCATTAAACGTATGTACGTTTAATCATTTGGCAACCTCGCGTGCCTGTCGTTTTACCGACAAAACATTTGTTTAACAATTCAGTCTTCTTTTGAAAACTATAAGTAGTTGACAAAAGATACTAGCATTTGATAACAGATGAACAGATTATCAATAATCCACTCAATATGTTAAGTCTAGCCAAAGAAACTGGCTTTAACTTCATTATACTTCAATTCATGCGAAAGGATACATGAACATCATAAACTTGTTCAGATTGAACTGAAACAAGAGTTAGAATACTTGCCTTTAGCGTCTGTTACTGTGTATTTTACTTTACGTTCAAGTCTTTCAAGTCTCTACAATACATGATAACATAATGCCTTACATTAGGTCACATATAATCAAGTATGTATCTGAATATATCTTATCCTTAATTTCAATCTAATTATAGATTAGATTTCATTCTCTATGTACTTTGACTTATCGTTCGCTTTACATTCATTCGACATGGTTATATTAACCATTCTTCATTACTTTTAAGTCTTAACAATGTCCCAACAATGTTACTTTAAGTTGTTTATGGTAGGTTTAGTTCAATCTCCTACCATCCCCTTCCTTTCCCTTCATTTTTATTCTTTACTGTCTAAGTTCTGTGTCTGGCGCCGCGGCGCGGACATTACTCTTACAACTCGCGCTGCGGCGCGAGTTAGCAGTACCTGAGCTCCAGACCTCGCGCTGCGGCGCGGTCAAATGGCCTAGGGTTGGCGCCGCGGCGCCAACTCTGTGCACCAGAAAATTTTTCTAACTTTTAATTTTTGTGAACTTCCCGGACGCATAACTTCTTCGTTTTAAGTCCGAATTGGCTCGTTCAAAAGCCTACGGTTCACAAATTACGTAATCTACGTATTCATGTAAGAATTTTATCTATTTGACTTCGTTTGTTAAAAATTCACCTATTGGTTCATTTTTAATGAAAACGATAAACGTTCGTGAACGTTAGACGCTCGTTTCTTTGTTTTAAGTCAGAATTCGTCCATTTTCGAGTCCACAACTCTTAAATGACAAACATGACTTGTCTCCATTGGAAAATACAATTTTCGAACTCAAACTCAAAATTTGACTTCCATTCCGGAAATTTTACGAATTCGACGATTATCGTCTAATCGTACCATTTCCGGCAAATTTTCCTTCTTATGGTTTGTTCAATATTACAAATGAATTTCATTCATAATGTTAACATCTTAACATACTAATTCCAACAACTTATAGTTCAAGTTGGATTTTTCCTTATTTCTTTCATGAGCTTATAACTTGTCAATTTATAAACTACTTATTGCTCCTTTGTTCATCACTTATGATAATTAAAATCCATTAATCATCACCTTTTTATGTTCTCAATGCATAGTTTCATTCATGTATATTTGATACATCTTCATACAAATTCTTTACTTTCATTAATAAACTCATTACAAGTTCGTAATACTTTCACATAAGTTTATAACTTATGCTAGCTTAAATGACTTATTACCAACTTATGTGGCTTAAGTTCATTACTTACACATTCTTCTTCTTAACATTCATATTCCTTAATTCATCTTTGCTTATCAACCTATCATGAATAGAGATAGAAGATAATTAGAGAAGAAGTCTTACTTTAGAAGTTCTTGGTAAAGTAGCTTCTTCTTTCTTCTTGGCTTATGGAAGTAACTTATCTATAACTTAAACTCCCTAACAATTAAGCACTTTGAGAGAGAGTGATTGGATTAATTTGAATAACTAGCAAATGACTTATCATGCTTCTTTATTTATAGAACTTGCAAGGCTTGGGGCAATGTAGTCTTTTCAATCATCCCACCTCCTTTTGCACCTCCTTACTATTCATTACTTGGCTAGCACCACTCATATCCTTTGCTTGGCCATCAATCCTTTAACTTGGTCATTACTCCTTAGACTTGCTAACCACATTAACTTGGTCATTACTCATTTAACTTGATAACCACACATTAACCACTTTAATATGGTTTTGCTCCATGGATCACCCAACTATTGGGCTTCTAACTTGGCTTATTTATCTTAACCTTTGGGCTTTGCATTAATAAACCTTAACTTGTTTATTAATTATCATTGGACCTTAACATTTAATTTACTTGGGCTTGTACCAATTGTTAACCAATCTTCCAAGTCCATTAGCATTACTTAATACATATACATATTGTTTATGTATTATTCTCGTATTATCATTCGTATACAACTTTGGTATATACGATATTCCATTCTTCTTACAAACTCGTATAATACTTCATATTATACTCGTTTTCTTTCCTCGTATAATGCTTGCGTATCATACGATTAATACTTCCTTATTAATACTTCGCTTTCCTTAATATTCTTGAATTAAGTCCGCAAGCGAAATATTACGTTTTCCATAACTAGATTATTATTACATAATCCATCTTACTTTAATATTCTACCATTACGTATTTCTCGGAAATTCAAAAATAAATCCCAAGCAAATACCGATGAATAGTGTTTTTCGAAAAATTTCTCGGAAAACTTTTATTTTCGTCTTGGAAATTCAAACACTTTAAATCTTTCACATAACTCAAATACTACGATATTTCAATATCAAAAGGTTACAAAACGACAATCATCTTGATATCCCCCATAATATGATTTTATTATTATTTAATCTAATAAAATCATCTTACATTAAAATTCGAATTTCTCGGTCGTTACATAATCCACATCATCCCTGCACTACGGCCAAGGATAGTCATTAGGGTCACGACCACAAATTCCATGCACTACGGGCCAAGGATATTTGTGTATTCATCAATGGTCATGATCATGCCAACAACTGTCCATCAATGCACTACGGCAAATGAGACTTTTACCACATCATTTGTAACATTACGGTCATGATTACACCGAATAATCCCTGTTCATAATCATACCAAGTCCATCCATGCTCTACAGGCCACAGATGACTTTCAAAAATATAAATAAGAGGATGATGACAATGATATAAGAATTCAATAAAACAAGTTCAAGAATTATTTTATCCAGGAATTATTAACGTCCAAATTGTCAACACGATACTATTTTGTGGTGTAAAATTCAAGAATGATCAGAAGAATATTTCCATGAAAAGATACTAGATGAAGCGCAAATATCAAGGATATTCTACTAATTTCATGGAGTATAGAAGTCAAAACTTTAACCAACTGAGTATAAAAAGGAATGGAATAACAAAAGAAATCACCATGCATGCGATAGACTGCACAGACAGGTTATTCAAACAGAATAATAATAATGGAACCAGGTCAGGTGAAATTCACACCGACAGGATGTTCCAACAGAATAATAAAGACGGAACCAGGTCCGGTGTAAAACACACAGACATGATGTTCCAACGGAATAATAATAAAGACGGAACCAGGTCCGGTGTAAAACACACGGACAGGATGTTCCAACGGAATAATAATAAAGACGGAACCAGGTCCGGTGTAAAACACACAGACAGGATGTTCCAACAGAATGATAGAAGAATGTCACCAAGTATAGGGTAGACCGCGTATACAGGTTATTCCAACAGAATAATAAGAAATGGAATAACAACAGTTCTCTTCATGAATAAGAAAGAATAACACCCCTTACCGAAACAGAAACTGGATATGGGAAAAGAAAAGTTAAGTAGCAGAAAGCTTTTCTTCTATCTCTCTATAGTTTCTCTCTCTAGAGTTCAGTGAATTCGTAAGAAAATAATGAAGGAATGAGCTTCTATTTATAGGAAAATGGAATGCATAGTAACTAATCCATGAACGGTCCAGATTAATTTACTTTAATCTGACGGTCCATATTTAAAGAAAAATCTTTTAAATAAAATATAATATATTCTATTTATATAAAAAGATTTTTACTATGCAAACACTATGCAAAACACTATGCATAATAAAATATAATATATTCTATTTATAAAATAACTTTAATAAAGTATTCTGTTTTATATAAAAAGATGTTTCCGTTTTATTACGTTAATAATACGAATAAAACAAAACGTCATTATCGCTATAATAATTCATATTATTAATCGACAATAATTGAATCAAACTGAGCGACTTCTCACATAAATATCAATAATCAATACCGTGTGCTACTATGCAACAACGCGTATTACTGTACTTTTACTACCCAGTAGTTCAACAGTATCAACGGTAAAACTTCCGCCGTTATTTTTAATAAAATATTTTTGTCGTTTTCTCAATCCGACAATAATTCTGTTGTGGGGTCCACCAATAATTTTGCCGTCGTACGAATATTCCCCGATAAAAAGAATATTCCCCGACCAAACGAATATTTTATAACAACTTGCGTACTTTGCAAAATTTATAAATATTACCCACAACTATAACATTATATCAAATTTCTTCCATAATATTCAAAAATAATAATTATAAAAATTCATCTTTATTTATAAAAACTGGGGTCTTACAACCTCCCCTTCTTATGAAATTTCGCCCTCGAAATTAGGTTACGTACCTGGTATGTCGATGAGGTAAGGATACCTTGATTTCATTTCAGATTCTAACTCCCACGTCATTTCCTCAACATCGTGGTTTCTCCACAAAACTTTGACTTGAGGTATAACCTTGGTGCGTAAAATATGTTCCTTCTTATCAAAGATTTGAACAGGAACCTCTTCATACGTTAAATCTTCCGCTATTTCGTCTGGTTCTAATTCAATAATGTGGTTCGGGTCTTTCACATATTTACGTAGCATGGATATGTGAAAAACGTTATGAACACGAGACATACTTGGCGGTAAAGCGAGTCTATAGGCCACAGTTCCTACTCGATCGAGGATTAAAAATGGGCCGATGAATCGAGGATTGAGCTTTCCTCTCTTTCCAAATCTCGTAACTCCTTTCCATGGAGCAACACGTAACAACACATGATCTCCTATATCGATTTTCACGTCCTTTCGATGAAGATCAGCATAACTCTTTTGTCGATCTTGTGAGGTTTTTATACGTTTCCGGATCGTTTGAATCTTTTCCGTAGTCATACGTACCAAATCCGGTCCCAACAACGTTGCTTCACCCACCTCATCCCAACATACTGGAGAACGACACTTTCTTCCATACAACGCCTCGAACGGAGCCATGCCAATACTTGCTTGATAACTGTTGTTGTAGGAAAACTCCACCAATGGTAAGAACTTGTCCCAACTTCCCTTGAAATCAAGGACACAGAGTCTTAATAGATCTTCAAGAGTTTGAATAGTCCTTTCTGACTGTCCGTCCGTTTGAGGATGATATGCCGAGCTAAATCGTAAATCTGTGCCCATAGCTTTTTGCAAACTAACCCAAAATCGCGAAGTGAATCTTGGGTCTCGATCAGAAACTATGGATACTGGCATACCATGCAATCTTACAACCTCGTTTATGTACATACGAGCAAGACGTTCAAGTGTATAAGTTTCTCGTATCGGTAAGAAATGAGCAGACTTGGTCAATCTATCAACAATGACCCAAATCGCATCTATGCCTTGAGAAACTTTGGGAAGACCAGTAACGAAATCCATGGTAATGTGCTCCCACTTCCATTCTGGAATTTCAAGTGGTTGCAATGGTCCTTTTGGTATTTGATGCTCCGCCTTGACTCGTTGACACGTTAGGCACCTTGAGATAAAAAGCGCTATCTCTCTCTTCATATTGCCCCACCAAAATGTATGTCGAAGATCATGATACATTTTGGTACTCCCAGGATGGATTGCAAACGGTGTGTTGTGCGCCTCCGTCATGATTTTATACTTTAAATCAGGGTCGTTAGGAACACAAAGTCTGGAGTTGACTCAAAGTATTCCTTCTTCATCAATTCTTCCTTCCGGTATCGCACCTTCTTGTACTTTCTTCCTCATACGCATCAGCTCCGGATCTGTAACTTGAGCAACTTTAATTTTATCAATTAAAGTCGGTTCTACTCGTATATTTGCCATCATAATGTGGGTCCTTGGAGTCTTTATCTCTATCTCCATCCTTTGCAAGTCATCCAAAATGGGCCTTTGCGTTGACAATATTGCACTCGCACCCGCATATGACCTTCTACTCAATGCGTCAGCTACCACGTTCGCTTTTCCAGGATGGTATTGGATGGTATGATCATAATCTTTCAACAGTTCAAGCCAACGTCGTTGTCGCATATTGAGTTCCTTTTGAGTGAAGAAATATTTGAGGCTTTTATGATCCGTAAAGATCTCCACTTTCTCCCCATACAAGTAATGCCTCCAAATTTTAAGTGCGAAGACAACAGCTGCTAACTCTAGGTCATGAGTAGGATAATTTCTCTCATATTCTTTGAGTTGTCGTGAGGCATAGGCTATGACTTTCCCATGTTGCATGAGAACACATCCTAACCCTTTGCCCGAAGCATCACTGTATATGACAAATCCCTCCGAACCAGATGGTATTGTCAGAACAGGTGCTGAAATGAGTCTTCTCTTGAGTTCTTGAAAACTCTTCTCACATTCCTTGCTCCAACCAAACTTTGTATCTTTCCGAGTCAGCTGAGTTAGTGGAGTAGCGATTCAAGAAAACCCTTCTACGAATCTCCGATAATAACCAGCTAAGCCGAGAAAGCTACGTACTTCGGTCACTGATTTAGGTTGCTCCCAGCTTTGAATAGCTTCAATCTTTGCTGGGTCAACAGATATTCCATGATTTGATACCACGTGCCCAAGGAATGCTACTTCCTCAAGCCAGAACTCGCATTTCTTCAACTTGGCATAAAGCTTGTATTCACGAAGCTTTTGGAGTATTAGCCTCAAGTGTTCCTCATGATCTTCACGGCTTTTGGAATAAATAAGGATGTCATCAATAAAGACGACCACAAAGTGATCCAAATATTCCTTGAATACTCGGTTCATCATATCCATGAAGGCAGCAGGAGCATTAGTCAATCCAAAGGACATTACTAGGAATTCATAATGCCCGTACCGAGTTCTGAAAGCCGTCTTTGGAATGTCATCGGTTCTAATCTTCAATTGGTGATATCCAGAACGAAGATCAATCTTTTAAAAGAATTTGGCTCCTTACAACTGGTCAAACAGGTCATCAATACGTGGCAATGGATACCTATTTTTGATGGTGACATGATTTAACTCCCGATAATCAATACAAAGTCGCATACTCCCATCTTTCTTCTTCACGAATAGAACAGGAGCACCCCAAGGAGAAGGACGAATAAAGCCAATGTCTAACAATTCCTGCAGTTGAGTCTTTAACTCCTGAAGTTCAATAGGAGCCATTCGATATGGGGCTTTGGAAATGGGTTTTGTACCGGGTTCAAGGTCGATACAAAATTCAATTTCACGCTCTGGGGGTAGGCCAGGAAGTTCTTCAGGGAATACGTAAGGGAATTCATTAACAATAGAAATATTATTCAGAACTGACGTATTTTTGTTTAGATCTGTGACATGAGCTAAGAAAGCTTGACATCCGTTTTTCAATAAACGAATAGCTTTATGGCTTGAGATGACAGTGATTGATTTTAATGGTTTGGTTGCTTGAATTCGCATAATAGGTCGATTGGGAATATGAAAGCTAACAACCTTACGGAAACAATCAATTTTTGCATGATGAGTAGTTAACCAATCAATCCCTAGAATTACATCAAATGCAAGTATTTTTAATGCAATAAGATCGACAGGTAATGCGTGGGTACCAACTTGAACCAAACAAGACTTATAAACCGTGGATGTAATGAAGTTTTCTCCCAACGGAGTTTCCACAGATAAGTCAAAGTCTAATTTCTCCGGAGTCAAATTTAATCGTTGAGCGCAAGTAGGAGAAATAAAAGAATGTGTAGAACCGGTATCAAATAAAGTGTAGACTTCGCTAGAGTTTATGATAAGCTTACCCGTGATGTCCTCATGCGGGTTCCTTGCTTTCTGGGAGGTCACAACAAACGCTCTCCCTTGCACTACCGGCTTTGACTTTTCTGGGACAGCCTTTGGTGCCTCCATCCTAGTTGAATTTATCTTCGGTGAACGACAAAATCGGGCTAAGTGGCCTTCTCTTCCACAATTATAACATGCTTTGGACGGCATCGCGCAATTTGGACTGATGTGTCCCTCCCCTCCGCATTTGAAGCATATGATAGGTTGTCTTTCTCCTTCCTTAACAACGGTTGCTGATGCTGACGTCTTTCCATCATTGTTGAATCTCCTCTTCTTGAAATGTCCATTCTTATTGTTTTGGCCCTGATTACCACCGAAGTGGTTACCATTTCTGGCCTGATGATTTCCTCCACGCTTGTTGTCACCGCTTCGATGACTGCTCTCACTGGTATTATCATTTTGCCGGCTGCTCTCTTTTGATTGCGTTGACTCGTTATCGCGCTCTACCAACTGAGCCCTATTTACAACATCAGAATACAAACACAGTTTATGAGAAATAAGATGTTGACGTATCTCCGGCTTTAAACCTCTTAAAAATAATCGTGCCATTCTCTATTCATTATCCACCAAATGGGACGCAAACCGGGATAACTCCGCAAATTTTGCCTCGTATTGCGACACGGTCATATTATTTTGCTCCAATTTGATAAACTCCACCTCCTTCATGTGACGGATACTTTCAGGAAAGTATTTGTCATTGAACAGCTCTTGGAACTTCTCCCAAGACATCTTCAGTACGGCAGGTTGAGTACGTTTTACCGATTCCCACCAGTAATCTGCCTCTCCGCGCAACATAAAGGCGGCAAAGGGAACCTTTTGCTCCTCGGAGCATCCCAAGACATCAAATATTTTGGTGATCAGCTTTATCCATGCTTCCGCAATAAGTGGTTTTGGCTCTCCCTTAAACTCCGGTGGTCCCAGCTCCTTGAACTGTTTAGCGGTGACCGCCCGAGAATTTCCAGTGTTTCCACCTACATTTTGAACTGGAGCCGCTCTCGCTTGTTGTTGCATGAATTGCATAAAGCCTCTGAACAATCCATCATTCATCATTTGGTCATGAGGATTGTCGCCTTCCTGATGCACATTCTATTGATTATTGATATGTGGAGACTCAACGGTCTCTTGTGCTCCATTGTTATTCTCAACATTTTCGGAAGTCATTTTCAAATACTGCCACAAAACAAAGATTAATTGACATGTAACATAATATCTCTAAACTTTGACCAACTAATTTAAATACAAAATAAATTTAAGTAGGTCATACTAGCGAAGGAATTCCCCGTCTCTCCCCTCCTAGTTCTAGTCTCACATCTTAGCCAGGGATCATATCCCTAAGCTTTGATACCAACTGTGACGCCCCAAAAATTAGGTATACATCACCCATCTTGAGTCGTCAGATACATGGTACAGAATTCAAATACAACTTACTAATACCACTGTCGTGTATAATACGACAAAATACAACTGTGAGTTTGAATACAATAATTGTCTACTAGAGATCATACAAACTCAAAAGGAGTCCTCAATACAATTATTGTCACACTATTTCACAGAATAGTGAGGACTACTAATGCTATCCTCTGGACCATTACTCCATCTCCCGACTCGTCCCTGCTATGTTCTCATTTCCTGAAGAGAACAGTGAAAGAAATGGTGAGCTCAACTAGCCCAGTAAGAAATATTATGACTAAGATAATGCAGAATAAATTATCGTTAGCCTTCAACAGTATTAAACTGATAAAATATAACAACATCAAGTTTAACAGCAGCGGATCAAGCAATCCATTAAAAGAGTCAAGTAGAGAATAGAATCTACTATCTTTTATGATTTAAAAAGTTTTTAATCACTTTTATCGCTGAGACTCAGCTTAATAAATAATCCACATCATCCCTGCACTATGGCCAATGATACTCATTAAGGTCACGACCACAAATTCCATGCACTACGGGCCAAGGATATTTGTGTATTCATCAATGGTCATGATCATGCCAACAACTGTCCATCAATGCACTACAGCAAATGAGACTTTTACCACATCATTTGTAACATTACGGTCATGATTACACCGAATAATCCCTGTTCATAATCATACCAAGTCCATCCATGCTCTACAGGCCACAGATGACTTTCAAAAATATAAATAAGAGGATGATGACAATGATATAAGAATTCAATAAAACAAGTTCAAGAATTATTTTATCCAGGAATTATTAACGTCCAAATTGTCAACACGATACTATTTTGTGGTGTAAAATTCAAGAATGATCAGAAGAATATTTCCATGAAAAGATACTGGATGAAGCGCAAATATCAAGGATATTCTACTAATTTCATGGAGTATAGAAGTCAAAACTTTAACCAACTGAGTATAATAAGGAATGGAATAACAAAAGAAATCACCATGCATGCGATAGACCGCACAGACAGGTTATTCCAACAGAATAATAATAATGGAACCAGGTCAGGTGAAATTCACACCGACAGGATGTTCCAACAGAATAATAAAGACAGAACCAGGTCCGGTGTAAAACACACAGACAGGATGTTCCAACGGAATAATAATAAAGACGGAACCAGGTCCGGTGTAAAACACACAGACAGGATGTTCCAACGGAATAATAAAAAAGACGGAACCAGGTCCGGTGTAAAACACACAGACAGGATGTTCCGACAGAATGATAGAAGAATGTCACCAAGTATAGGGTAGACCGCGTATACAGGTTATTCCAACAGAATAATAAGAAATGGAATAACAACAGTTCTCTTCATGAATAAGAAAGAATAACACCCCTTACCGTAACAGAAACTGGATATGGGAAAAGAAAAGTTAAGTAGCAGAAAGCTTTTCTTCTATCTCTCTATAGTTTCTCTCTCTAGAGTTCAGTGAATTTGTAAGAAAATAATGAAGGAATGAGCTTCTATTTATAGGAATATGGAATGCATAGTAACTAATCCATGAACGGTCCAAATTAATTTACTTTAATCTTACGGTCCATATTTAAAGAAAAATCTTTTAAATAAAATATAATATATTCTATTTATATAAAAAGATTTTTACTATGCAACCACTATGCAACACTATGCATAATAAAATATAATATATTCTATTTATAAAATAACTTTAATAAAGTATTCTGTTTATATAAAAAGATGTTTCCGTTTTATTACGTTAATAATACGAATAAAACAAAACGTCATTATCGCTATAATAATTCATATTATTAATCGACAATAATTGAATCAAACTGAGCGACTTCTCACATAAATATCAATAATCAATACCGTGTGCTACTATGCAACAACGCGTATTACTGTACTTTTACTACCCAGTAGTTCAACAGTATCAACGGTAAAACTTTCGCCGTTATTTTTAATAAAATATTTTTGTCGTTTTCTCAATCCGACAATAATTCTGTTGTGGGGTCCACCAATAATTTTGCCGTCGTACGAATATTCCCCGACAAAAAGAATATTCCCCGACCAAACGAATATTTTATAACAACTTGCGTACTTTGCAAAATTTATAAATATTACCCACAACTATAACATTATATCAAATTTCTTCCATAATATTCAAAAATAATAATTATAAAAATTCATCTTTATTTATAAAAACTGGGGTCTTACAACCTCCCCTTCTTATGAAATTTCGCCCTCGAAATTAGGGTACGTACCTGGTATGTCGAAGAGGTAAGGATACCTTGATTTCATTTCAGATTCTAACTCCCACGTCATTTCCTCAACATCGTGGTTTCTCCACAAAACTTTGACTTGAGGTATAACCTTGGTGCGTAAAATATGTTCCTTCTTATCCAAGATTTGAACAGGAACCTCTTCATACGTTAAATCTTCCGCTATTTCGTCTGGTTCTAATTCAATAATGTGGTTCGGGTCTTTCACATATTTACGTAGCATGGATATGTGAAAAACGTTATGAACACGAGACATACTTGGAGGTAAAGCGAGTCTATAGGCCACAGTTCCTACTCGATCGAGGATTAAAAATGGGCCGATGAATCGAGGATTGAGCTTTCCTCTCTTTCCAAATCTCGTAACTCCTTTCCATGGAGCAACACGTAACAACACATGATCTCCTATATCGAATTCCACGTCCTTTCGATGAAGATCAGCATAACTCTTTTGTCGATCTTGTGAGGTTTTTATACGTTTCCGGATCGTTTGAATCTTTTCCGTAGTCATACGTACCAAATCCGGTCCCAACAACGTTGCTTCACCCACCTCATCCCAACATACTGGAGAACGACACTTTCTTCCATACAACGCCTCGAACGGAGCCATGCCAATACTTGCTTGATAACTGTTGTTGTAGGAAAACTCCACCAATGGTAAGAACTTGTCCCAACTTCCCTTGAAATCAAGGACACAGAGTCATAATAGATCTTCAAGAGTTTGAATAGTCCTTTCTGACTGTCCGTCCGTTTGAGGATGATATGCCGAGCTAAATCGTAAATCTGTGCCCATAGCTTTTTGCAAACTAACCCAAAATCGCGAAGTGAATCTTGGGTCTCGATCAGAAACTATGGATACTGGCATACCATGCAATCTTACAACCTCGTTTATGTACATACGAGCAAGACGTTCAAGTGTATAAGTTTCTCGTATCGGTAAGAAATGAGCAGACTTGGTCAATCTATCAACAATGACCCAAATCGCATCTATGCCTTGAGAAACTTATGATATGACCCAAATGAGCAGACTTGGTTAATCATTGTTGATTGCCACGAAAATTGTATTTTGTACATCTTGCATGTATAAGTCAGGTATGAAAGGCTGATCACCTTCATTACCAGTTGGTTCAGAAATGTTTGTCCATGTATAATACTTGTTCAGTCAAAAATTTGTTCGTGCTAGTTCTCAATTATATTGATGAATTATAGCAAGCCCATTATTCATACTCTTCAATCATGATATATCGTTATATTGTTGTATATAAACTTGCTGGGCAACTTTCATGCTCACCCTTGCTATATCATGATAAAACATTGCAGATAAAGCGAATGCGTTCGGATACAGGAAAATGATAATGCCAAGTTCAGCTTGGGGCAATATATGCGGCTATCTTGTAATAGAATAGTTTGAAAATAATGTTATGTGTTAGATAACTTATGAAATGTGTATTAAGTTAAGGTTACTCGACCTTGGGAAATAGTGTGTAATGTATTGTATAAACAATTTATGTTTATATCTTCCGCAAATAGTTATAAAAATAGTATAAGAGTCCGCAGCGATTCGGGGCTCAGATTCGGGCTACTACAGTTGGTTTCAGAGCTGTTGGTTATGAAGCTTAGGTAGGAATACCTGAGACCAATAACTGCAGTGATTAGGATAACTGCTAACTCAAATAGAGTTAGTTGGTCGGTAAGATTCAAAGATGAATCTTGGCGAGTGTAAATACACAGAGTTCCCTAACTCTGATAATAAAGTTGAACAGTAATGGTGAATAGATCGAGTCTAAAAGACTGAAAGTGCAGGAATAGGAGATCGTAAAACAAAACGATCATAGGCATAGAAATAAATCGTAATATATATGATAAGATCACCCCGTGATCTGATAAGGTTATGACAGTCAGAAAGAATCAATCTTATGATTGAAAAGTTTACAGCAAGATGCTGTGTGTAAGTTGTACTATGAAATGGTACTATGAAAACTCATAAAAGAGTTATGGATTATGAATACGAATTGAATTCGTATTGAAAAAGGGGGTTAAGATTAGGTGGGGATTTCAAAGAGGACTCGTGTCAGCAACTGAGTTGTATGATTCCTTGTATGGGCAGGGGAATTATACTTGGTGTAAAAACTACTTAGTTGGTGGCATTGGTAATAATTGAAATGTTGTGTCACGCTAGTTGTTATATACAGATAAATAGGTCATAGGTAGAGAATATAGGATTAAGTACGAGTTCTTAGAATTCATACTTATGTGACATTCTTGACTTATAGTTATATGAAATGTTTATGAGCCCCTCAGCGAACGGACGCCAAAGGTCAGACTAGGGTAAGTTCGTAAACTCATATAATTGTGGCCAGGTTATGAACTCATAAGTGTGGTTTTATGAACTGGGTATAGTTGTGTGTGAATGGAGTGTTAAGGATTATAGGAACAGATAGATTGTTAAGCATATGATCATTAGTGGAGATTTAGGTTTTCCTAAACCCCTAGCTTTGCTAAACTTCAATTTTTGACATCAAGCTAAATACGCACTATGTGCCTTTTAAAAAAAATTATTTTTATTTATCACTTATGTACCATTTGACCTGGTGCAGAGATGATAAAAAAATGATGGAGTTATCAATGTAGAATTACTTGGTGTTGGATGTGATCTAAGGATCGCCAGCCCACTACAGTATGATGTAGTATAACAAAGTCACAAAATGACGAAATCCTCAACGGACTGTTAAATACAGTGCGGCATCATGACGTCATTCTCAAAAATGTTTATTGAAAGAAATTTCCCAAACCAAATTGTTTTACTGTGGAATCAAATAAGACTGAGGTAAAATTTTTGTGCCTTTGGCAGTGATGGGAAAAACAAATAAAATTAGTACTTGGCCAGTACAGGGCATATCGGGCCAATCACCCTTTGTGTCCGTAAGTAATGACGGTTTGCGGATGAATTTCCATAAAACCTTTGCGAAAATGAAAAACAAACAGTCTATACGATTCCTCTGCAAAGTTTTAAAAAATTTACCCTTGTGAGTGGTGTATTGGGTAGCATGTGAAATATGTGTGAATGGTGTAAGGTGCACGGTGTAAGGTGTAAGGTGAATTTCGGGGACGAAATTCTTAGAAGGAGGGGTGAATGTGACAACCCGATAAATTAGACAATTTATGAAAATCTTAAATGATTGATTTAAGATCAAATAATACACCTAGACAAGAAATGAGTATATGCGTTTGATGTTATTAGGATTGAATTTTGAGGATTTCAAAATTCGGTGAAGGATATAGGTGAATTATTCAGGATTAAGGATTTATGTGAATATGTTTTGTGTTTATGGTTATGTATGTGTTCAGAATGTGGTTAAGGGTCAAGGGTTGACCAGATTAATTATATATGTGTCAAACCCTAAGTATATATTAAGAACGTCAATGTTCTGTTAGAAAACCCTAACGTCTAATAAGAAACCCTAGAAATTGGTTCTGGAAACCCTAGTTTCAGTTCCGGGAGTCCGAAACCTTAATTCGGATATTGAAAACCCTAGATTGGGAATGTAATGTATGTACAAGGTTAAATGCCAATAATTTTAAACTAATTAGGGAAAACCCTAAATGAGTTATATAAAATCTTAATTGATTATTTGAAAACCCTAATACCAGATCTGAAAACCCTAATTTCAGAGTCTGATAAAATGAAACCCTAATCTGGGAATATAACGGAGAATTTTAATGCTTTAGTGCTATGAATTAAGTATTCATTAGGGTAAAGGTTAATTAATTAATAAACCCTAATTTCCAATTTTTGGAACCCTAATTGTTCCGTCAGAAACCCTAATGCTCAATTATGGAATTAATTACTAAAATTGGCAATGCTAATTAAGAAACCCTAAACCTAATTATTTCAATTTATGAGTAATTAAAAAACTCTAATCTAATTACGAATATTTAATTTCTATTTTTATTTTGTAAACCCTAATTTGTGGGTTAAAAACCCTAATAACTATTTTGAACCCTAATTGTGCAGTGTTGAATTTAATTGCTATATTAGCAATGTTAATTAGGCTATATATATGTCCTAATTGTCAAGTTATTAGAAACCCTAATCTAATTAGGAAATCTAAATTTCTAAAATTGAAATATTACTTTAAAACCCTAGTATGTGACTTTGAAACCTAATGTACAATTTGACCCTAAGTGTTTAATTAGCAATTTTAATTAGGATAAATTAGTCCTAATTAGCAAGATTGATATATGATTAGAAAATTGTAATGTAATTAGAGAATTCTAATTACGATTTTAAAATTGTTAATTTTCTATTTCGAAAAACCTTAATCCAAAAATCTTTGAATTACAAGTTGCTAAATCTTAAAGGGTTAAACTCTAAAACCCTAAAGATCCAAACCCTAAACCCTAAGGGTTACAAGAAATGACCATACTAGAATTAAAATTTATGTGGAAAATGACTTTAATGCCCCTTTTGTATTTTATTAAGTTGGAGTGCAAATCTTGCCAAGATATGGGTTGTTGAACCACCCTAACCACTCCATTGACTTATATGACAGCAAATCAGCCTCTTTTTCAATACCATTCATGCATCTAGGCAATATATATTAGTTTGGAGAGAGAGAAAGTTAAATTTTTTAGCCATTTTGCTTGGAAGCTCTCACCAACTCTCTCTCTCTTTGCTAAACCTCCGAAATTGGTAGTAGATCAGTCCCCTAATCAACTTCTATATCACCAAGAACAGAATCCAAGGATCAGATTCATTGAATCATAGCTTAAAGGTATAAGAACCCTAATTCTAGAAATTTCATGATCTGGTGTTAGATGTTAGGATTTGTTGTTTTGATATGTGTTAGAGGGTGTCATTTGATGATCTGGGTTGTTAAAACCTAGATCCATATCATTTTGATGCTCAAAATTGAAGATTTCTTAAATCTGGAAATCTGGAAAATTCTTGTCTGACAGTTAAATGTCAGACACCATAGATCGGTGTCTGTTAGTTATTTTTGTGTTTTAACTGTTTGTATTGCTAGTATGTCATGTGGTCTTTCATCTGGAGTTGGAATCACATCCATAACAGGTCTAGATCGTACGTTATTAAAGGTCAAAGTTCATTGACCGAGCTTGACCGACTGATTTCTGGGTCAAAAACTTGTTGGGTAAAATTTATTTACGCACAACACGCAAGTATACGTGGTCAACAAGTAATAAAGTGATAATTTGAGTATCGTTCCCACAGAGAATTATTTAATAAAAATCATCAAGTACTAATCCGTAACCAACTCAATCTTATTTAAACGAATGAATTACAAACTATATATATTAACTACTATTCCACTAATTAAATTAAGACTACGGAGATTTAAGATCACAACTTCACTTATTGATTCATTTAAGTTAACACACTTCTCATCAATTATTCTATATCCTAAATTGTTAATCAAGAACACCAAAGTAGTATTAACCACCTCTCGATGCACTAATACTGTATTAACGTCAATCCACAATTAAGATAGAAATTCGTTAAACAACTTAATCAACTAACTCACTATATCTCTATGTGAATTACAATTGAAGAAAGTTGAAGAATAAGTTCTCTATCCGATTACATGCGATGTCAAGCATATCTCTACCTTAACACTCATCAAGTTTAAGCTATTAACAAAATCCTAAACACATGTTATCATGATAAGATCTAAATCAATACTTCATCTCTCGAGTTCATATAGATTATCACGGTAATTGATGGCCAATCAATTAAACAATTAAGTCCAAATCACAATAGACAATCCTCTAAATAGAACATAATAATTGATAACTAAGCATATTAAAATAAACTACACAATAAGATCCATTGTAATCTCAAACAAAGAATTAGTTCATGATTATTGAATTAAAACTAAGAATCCACAATTGAATTATCATTAAAAAGATAAAGATAGAAGAAGATGAGAAGAAATAATCTATTGTCTGTAGATTTGACGCTCCCTTCTTGCTCCTACTTTAAATCTTCAATGGTCTCCAAGTTGCATCAATCTCCAAATCTCATAAAAACTAGTGTTTTGATCTAATTTACTCTAATCTAATCTAATAGAATGCTCTCTAATCTCCTAATAATCTCCTCTAATATGTGTTATTCCCCTCCTTTTATAAGCCTTTGTACATGTCTTTAAGTCCTATTGGAAGTCCTTGAATCAAACAACTCGAAACAATCCTTTTCGGACTCAAATTCGGACAAAATCTACTCTTTTTCGCATAGGCCAGCCCCGGCTGGCTTTTTCCTTTGTAAAAACCTAGTCCCGGCTGGGTAGTGATCTGCTAAAACGCCCAGGACCCCAGCCCCGGCTGGGTCCTAAGGCACAAAAACGTCCAGCCCCGGCTGGGTACCAATCTGCTATAACATTTTTCTGCTAGAACCTCCTCTGCTAAAACTGCCATAACTTTTAAACCAAGAGGAGTTACGGGGATCTCAACCTATCAAATCGAAGCTATCGACGAGATCTACAACTTTAATTCTTTGAGATTTCAGAAATAACAAACGCATAATGGTCGAAATTGGACTGGAAGTGACTGCTATGTAAATGACCACGTAAAACGGTGAAGTTCAATGACGTCCGTTGGTAGAAATGTCATAAATCTTTCATCCGAACTCCGATTTGAATGATTCAAGATGTTCCGAAAAGCTAAGAAAACTCTCTACAATATAGTCTAAGCTCCAAGCCAAGAACATTAATTGAGCATTAAAGCACAAACAATATCCGGATTGCTTTTTCCTTGCATTTTCCTTGCTTGTCCTTACCAATAGTCGCTCACACCGCTCCCAAACGTATAACCTACAAAATGAACATGAAATGCATGAAAAGTAACTAAGAAACATGGGTTTAAGCACTAAATTCAAGTAATAGATACCAGATAAGTAAGTATAAAACCTACTTATCAGTAACCTAGAAATCATGTAACCGGGTCTGACAACATTTTCTTATGCTTTGATCTGTCAGTTTTGATGTGTATTGTTGATTTTGTTGTAATCAGGTTGTAGTACGTTATGTGGACTATAGATACATGTATTAATATTCCTTATATCGCAAACCGAATCGAAGTAAGGGGTGGTCAAACAAGGCCACTCGGCTTTGACTTACGGTTTCTGGAAAACCCAGAAAACTGGATGAACTTATATTCTGACATAGTTTGATCGTGCTTAATCTGGCGTTTGTTTTATTGTTTAGATGATCTGATTGTTTAAAAATGGACCTTGACATGTCCTCTGCATGATCGAACCTTTATAACATAATTAGAAAGTCCTGATTATAAGATATCAGGAGCTCAACCTAGCACCATCAACTGTTCTTCATTTTCTGGAAAACCCAGAAATGAAGAACAGTATTGTCAGACTTTTCTGAAGCTTTGATCTTGCTGTTATGATGCAGGATTGGCATAAAACTTGTTAATTTGTATAGTATTACATAAGTACTATAATATTAACACACTAGACCTCCTAGAAAACATTTCGATCTAAGATTAATTGTTGGTCAAACGTGCACCCTAGAACTCGCGTCTGTCAGTGTTCTTGAACCAAGAACACCTATAGCGACAGAAAGTGTCGCTATAGCCCTTTAGCGACAGATTAATATTATTTTTCCGAAAAATGATTAAAAATTAGAAAAAAAATGGTTTTTAATTATTAAAAATACATAATAAATTATGAAAAATTATTTTAAAGTCTGAAAAATAGTTTTTAACTATTTTGAGTATATTTTGAAAATATTTAATATTTTTGGAATATAAATGGTATTTATTTATTTAATTATAATATTAAATAAATTATTTAAAAATAGTTTTAATTCATGAAAAATCATGAAAAATAATATTATGGTATAAGAAAATATTTTAAGTTATTTTTGATGACTTTTAATATTTTCAGATGAATTTCATTAATTAATCAATATTAATGATAATTAGTTTATTTAATAGATATATTAAATAAATTAAGGAAAAATGGAATTAATGCTTTATAAATTATATAAAAATGATTTAAGTGTTATAAAAATATTTTAAGTTATAAAATGTAACTTTTGATATTTAGTCATTAAAATATTAATATTTTAATATTAATAGAAATTATCGGATAATGGAGTTAGGTGTTTAAAAATCATATAAATATGATTTTAAGATATTAAAAATACTTTGATATAGTATAATTATATTATAATATTATGTAATGATTTTCATTAATAGTTTATATTAAATAAATATTAATGATAAAGGTATTATGTGGTATTTAATTCATTTAAATATGGTTTTAATGATTGAAAAGTGTTGATAAATGGTAATAATTATCCGAAAATTATTACGAGCCTAGGAAAAATGTTTTGTCTGATTAGAAATTATCTGTGATAATGGTTAAGTGGTTAGACATAGTTTAATTGAACTTAAACTCGATAAAAGTCCGACTAGACCGTCGGGATGTTAGAATTATGTCGGGTTCAACTCGGACTGCAATAGTTGGACTTGATACCTAGTCTTATATGCTGTAAAGACTGATAGGGTTATGTGGTAATGTGTTTAGGTTATTCTGTGTGTATAAATATAACAGTATTATACTATGATGATATTATTCTAATATTGGAGATCTATATTATTAATATTAGGTCTTCGGGGTAAAGCGTTATTAAATTGCGTGCGGTAATCAACGGTTCAGGCAAGTTTTCTTATACTTAACTCTAATAAGAGTAGTTTCTTCAAGCTTATGGTTAATCATTGTTGATTGCCACGAAAATTGTATTTTGTACATCTTGCATGTATAAGTCAGGTATGAAAGGCTGATCACCTTCATTACCAGTTGGTTCAGAAATGTTTGTCCATGTATAATACTTGTTCAGTCAAAAATTTGTTCGTGCTAGTTCTCAATTATATTGATGAATTATAGCAAGCCCATTATTCATACTCTTCAATCATGATATATCGTTATATTGTTGTATATAAACTTGCTGGGCAACTTTCATGCTCACCCTTGCTATATCATGATAAAACATTGCAGATAAAGCGAATGCGTTCGGATACAGGAAAATGATAATGCCAAGTTCAGCTTGGGGCAATATATGCGGCTATCTTGTAATAGAATAGTTTGAAAATAATGTTATGTGTTAGATAACTTATGAAATGTGTATTAAGTTAAGGTTACTCGACCTTGGGAAATAGTGTGTAATGTATTATAAAAACAATTTATGTTTATATCTTCCGCAAATAGTTATGAAAATAGTATACCGAGTCCGCAGCGATTCGGGGCTCAGATTCGGGCTACTACAGTTGGTATCAGAGCTGTTGGTTATGAAGCTTAGGTAGGAATACCTGAGACCAATAACTGCAGTGATTAGGATAAGTGCTAACTCAAATAGAGTTAGTTGGTCGGTAAGATTCAAAGATGAATCTTGGCGAGTGTAAATACACAGAGTTCCCTAACTCTGATAATAAAGTTGAACAGTAATGGTGAATAGATCGAGTCTAAAAGACTGAAAATGCAAGAATAGGAGATCGTAAAACAAAACGATCATAGGCATAGAAATAAATCGTAATATATATGATAAGATCACCCCGTGATCTGATAAGGTTATGACAGTCAGAAAGAATCAATCTTATGATTGAAAAGTTTACAGCAAGATGCTGTGTGTAAGTTGTACTATGAAATGGTACTATGAAAACTCATAAAAGAGTTATGGATTATGAATACGAATTGAATTCGTATTGAAAAAGGGGGTTAAGATTAGGTGGGGATTTCAATGAGGACTCGTGTCAGCAACTGAGTTGTATGATTCCTTGTATGGGCGGGGAATTATACTTGGTGTAAAAACTACTTAGTTGGTGGCATTGGTAATAATTGAAATGTTGTGTCACGCTAGTTGTTATATACAGATAAATAGGTCATAGGTAGAGAATATAGGATTAAGTACGAGTTCTTAGAATTCATACTTATGTGACATTCTTGACTTATAGTTATATGAAATGTTTATGAGCCCCTCAGCGAACGGACGCCAAAGGTCAGACTAGGGTAAGTTCGTAAACTCATATAATTGTGGCCAGGTTATGAACTCATAAGTGTGGTTTTATGAACTGGGTATAGTTGTGTGTGAATGGAGTGTTAAGGATTATAGGAACAGATAGATTGTTAAGCATATGATCATTAGTGGAGATTTAGGTTTTCCTAAACCCCTAGCTTTGCTAAACTTCAATTTTTGACATCAAGCTAAATACGCACTATGTGCCTTTTAAAAAAAATTATTTTTATTTATCACTTATGTACCATGTGACCTGGTGCAGAGATGATAAAAAAATGATGGAGTTATCAATGTAGAATTACTTGGTGTTGGATGTGATCTAAGGATCGCCAGCCCACTACAGTATGATGTAGTATAACAAAGTCACAAAATGACGAAATCCTCAACGGACTGTTAAATACAGTGCGGCATCATGACGTCATTCTCAAAAATGTTTATTGAAAGAAATTTCCCAAACCAAATTGTTTTACTGTGGAATCAAATAAGACTGAGGTAAAATTTTTGTGCCTTTGGCAGTGATGGGAAAAACAAATAAAATTAGTACTTGGCCAGTACAGGGCATATCGGGCCAATCACCCTTTGTGTCTGTAAGTAATGACGGTTTGCGGATGAATTTCCATAAAACCTTTGCGAAAATGAAAAACAAACAGTCTATACGATTCCTCTGCAAAGTTTTAAAAAATTTACCCTTGTGAGTGGTGTATTGGGTAGCATGTGAAATATGTGTGAATGGTGTAAGGTGCACGGTGTAAGGTGTAAGGTGAATTTCGGGGACGAAATTCTTAGAAGGAGGGGTGAATGTGACAACCCGATAAATTAGACAATTTATGAAAATCTTAAATGATTGATTTAAGATCAAATAATACACCTAGACAAGAAATGAGTATATGCGTTTGATGTTATTAGGATTGAATTTTGAGGATTTCAAAATTCGGTGAAGGATATAGGTGAATTATTCAGGATTAAGGATTTATGTGAATATGTTTTGTGTTTATGGTTATGTATGTGTTCAGAATGTGGTTAAGGGTCAAGGGTTGACCAGATTAATTATATATGTGTCAAACCCTAAGTATATATTAAGAACGTCAATGTTCTGTTAGAAAACCCTAACGTCTAATAAGAAACCCTAGAAATTGGTTCTGGAAACCCTAGTTTCAGTTCCGGGAGTCCGAAACCTTAATTCGGATATTAAAAACCCTAGATTGGGAATGTAATGTATTTACAAGGTTAAACGCCAATAATTTTAAACTACTTAGGGAAAACCCTAAAAGAGTTATATAAAATCATAATTGATTATTTGAAAACCCTAATACCAGATCTGAAAACCCTAATTTCAGAGTATGATAAAATGAAACCCTAATCTGGGAATATAACGGATAATTTTAATGCTTTAGTGCTATGAATTAAGTATTAATTAGGGTAAAGGTTAATTAATAATAAACCCTAATTTCCAATTTTTGGAACCCTAATTGTTCCGTCAGAAACCCTAATGCTCAATTATGGAATTAATTACTAAAATTGGCAATGCTAATTAGGAAACCCTAAACCTAATTATTTCAATTTATGAGTAATTAGAAAACACTAATCTAATTACGAATATTTAATTTCTATTTTTATTTTGTAAACCCTAATTTGTGGGTTGAAAACCCTAATAACTATTTTGAACCCTAATTGTGCATTGTTGGATTTAATTGCTATATTAGCAATGTTAATTAGGCTATATATATGTCCCAATTGTCAAGTTATTAGAAACCCTAATCTAATTAGGAAATCTAAATTTCTAAAATTGAAATATTACTTTAAAACCCTAGTATGTGACTTTGAAACCTAATGTACAATTTGACCCTAAGTGCTTAATTAGCAATTTTAATTAGGATAAATTAGTCCTAATTAGCAAGATTGATATATGATTAGAAAATTGTAATGTAATTAGAGAATTCTAATTACGATTTTAAAATTGTTAATTTTCTATTTCGAAAAACCTTAATCCAAAAATCTTTGAATTACAAGTTGCTAAATCTTAAAGGGTTAAACTCTAAAACCCTAAAGATCCAAACCCTAAACCCTAAGGGTTACAAGAAATGACCATACTAGAATTAAAATTTATGTGGAAAATGACTTTAATGCCCCTTTTGTATTTTATTAAGTTGGAGTGCAAATCTTGCCAAGATATGGGTTGTTGAACCACCCTAACCACTCCATTGACTTATATGACAGCAAATCAGCCACTTTTTCAATACCATTCATGCATCTAGGCAATATATATTAGTTTGGAGAGATAGCACTACTAGAATACTGGGCAACTGAAACCAATTTTTTGAGACGGACTAAGGTCCGTCTCTAATTCTAGTAATTTGAGACGGACTTAGAAACCGAAATTTTGCTAGGTCTCGACATGATTTGGAAGTAAAAAACCGAGACGGATTCTGAAACCACAAGCATCGTGTCAAATATTAGAAACGGAATTAGAGACGGATTTAACCGTCTCAAAAAGTAAGTATTTTTTAGAAAATTATAAACTCATTTTTGAAACAGATTTGAGACCAACTGTGGTCGTCTCAGATTAATAATTAAAAAAAGAAATAAATATTTATGTTTGAAACGGATTAGAGACCGAAATGTCCGTCTATAATTTTTATTTTCCCTCCAAATATTGGTCTCCAATTCATTCTTACTGTTAGAGACGGATTAGAGACGGATATATTCCGTCTCAGTATTTTAGTTTCCCACCAAAAATTCCCTCCAACTATATCAACAAAAAAAACAAAAAACGAAATAATTAGACTAAATAAGTTTTGTTCTATCAGAAAATCCCCAAAATTCCCAAAACCCTCAAAATTGTGCATCCTCATTCTTTCTGTCAAAATCCCCAAAATCCCCAAAACTCCCAAAATCGTGCATCCTCATTCTTTCTGTCAAAATCTCCAAAATTCCCAAAACACTCAAAATCGTGCATCCTCATTCTTTCTGTCAAAATCCCCAAAGCTCCCAAAATCGTGCATCCTCATTCTTTCTGTCAAAATCCCCAAAATCCCCAAAACTCCCAAAATCGTGCATCCTCATTCTTTCTGTCAAAATCCCCAAAATCGTGCATCCTTCTATCAGATTGAAAATCGTGCACCTCCCAAAATCGTGCTTCTCAATCAACTGCGTCTTGTGGATCTTAGTTTAGGGCTAAAAGAAACAATCACGTACGCACCACGGGCGACTGGCCGACGGTAATGTTTCTTTTCTTGTTCATTATTAAGCTTAACTGGATTGCAGCGCGGTCATCCCTCACCTCCTTAGTTGGATTGCAGAGTGTTTTTATTTAGCTTAATCTTACCTGTTAGTTAATCAGTTCATCTTCTGGAAAGATAGATTGCTAGAAGATTTATTTAAGGGTATTATTAGTACTAGATTGGAAAAGTATTGGTTTCTTCAAAGCCTTATGGTAAGCTAAAGATTGAAAGTTTTGAATGTTAGAGTAAAAAGTAGAGAAAAAAAGACAGTTTGGAGGCTATGATTTTTATATTTGGTTACTTTAAACACGATGAGCTCTTATCCAAGTCTCTATATCCCATACATGGTAGATCTCTCTCTATATCACATATACCAATCCTGACTATATATATTATAATATGGGCCTATTCTTCTCTTACTTGTTAATTTTTTATTTTCTCTTTTTAATAATAGTAATATAGAACAGTACAATATCTTTAATATTTTAATACAATTTTGTTATCAGTTCATCTTGTGGAAAGATAGATTGAGATTGGTTTATTTAAGGGTATTATTAGTACTAGATTGGAAAGCTAAAGTATTGGTTTCTAAGGATCTAAGGTTAATAGATAATAATAATAATAATAATAATAATAATAATAATAATAATTTGATAAATTTTAATGATGTTCTGTTCAGAAAGGATGCCTCTTGATCGAAGTTGGATTGATAGGCGAGCTGCTGAAAATGGAAGAACAATTAGTGAAGAATTTAGAGAGGGAGTAAAGGAATTCCTCAATTTTGCTTACTCTATTCCTGGGAATGTTAGTGAGCAGAAAATTAAGTGTCCTTGCTCAACTTGTAAATTGAGGTTCTTCCAGCTTCGAGAAGATGTTGAAATACATCTTTATAGAAAGGGATTCAAAAATAATTACAAAAAATGGTTTGTGCATGGCGAATATTTATCCGAAGAAAGTTCAAATCATGGTGATAATGTTGAGGTCCCGCTTGATACAAATCCGTACATAGATCTCGTGCGTGATGTTGCTGGGCAAAGTTTTGATTGGAGTAACGAGACATCTAGATTAGAAGAACCAAATTCTGATGCCGCCAAGTTTTTTCAACTTTTAAAAGATGCTGATGATCCCCTATGGCCAGGTTGTGAGAAGTCAACAAAATTATCTATGGTAGCACAATTGTTGAACCTCAAGGATGAGTCAAACATGAGCCAAGTTCACTTTAATCGCATGATCACCTTAATGAAGAATGCGTTGCCTAAAGATGAGAAGCTTCCTGAGAATTATTATTGGGCGAAAAAAATGGTAAAAATGTTGGGACTTGGTTATCAGAAGATACATGCATGTGAAAACGATTGCGTGTTGTATTACAATGAAAATGAAAATAAGATGAATTGCTCCGTATGTGGTCATCCTCGATTTAAACCTAAGCCACAGGGAAATAAGAAGCAAAAAGATATACCTTTTAAGGTTTTGCAATATTTTCCAATTACACCTAGACTTCAAAGATTGTATATGTCCAATGTCACAGCAGAACACATGACATGGCAAAAAAAGAATCCCAGTCCCGATGGTGTAGTTGTTCACCCAGCAGATAGTGAGGCATGGAAACACGTTGATCGCACTTATCCATCTTTTTCTGCAGAATCTCGGAATATTAGACTTGGACTCTCCACTGATGGGTTCAATCCGTTTGGAAACTTTGCAAATCCGTACTCCTGTTGGCCAGTTATAGTCACTCCATATAATTTGCCACCTGGAATGTGTATGAAGCAGCCCTACATGTTCTTGACATTAATCATTCCCGGTCCAAAGAGTCCTGGTAAGGATATAGATGTATACTTGAGACCACTGATTGATGAATTAAAAATGTTGTGGAATGACGGAGTTAACACCTATGATGTATATGCGAAGCAAAATTTTCAGATGAAAGTTGCACTTATGTGGACTATTAGCGATTTTCCAGCTTATGGAATGTTGTCAGGTTGGAGTACTCATGGTAAGATGGCTTGCCCTTATTGTATGGAGGGTAGCAAGGCTTTTACCCTTGAGAATGGTAGAAAACCTTGTTTCTTTGATTGTCATCGTCAATTTTTGCCTAGTAATCATTCTTATCGATATCAAAAGGACAAATTCAAGAGGAATAAAATTGAATGCGACTTTCCACCACCTCGGTTATCAAGCGAAGAGGTATTTAAGCGTGTGTCAAAATTGCCACCTATTACATTTGGAAAGGTTGGCAATAAACATAAAATAAATGGTTATGGAAAGGAACATAATTGGGTGAAATGTTCAATCTTTTGGGAGTTACCCTATTGGCGTTCACTTCTAATTCAACACAATCTTGATGTGATGCATGTTGAGAAAAACGTGTTTGAAAAACTGTTTTATACAATATTGAATGTCAAGGGTAGAACAAAGGATAATCCAAATGCAAGGAAGGATCTAAAGACCCATTGTAAGCGTCCGGAACTAGAATTACAAAATATTAACCAGAAGATCATAAAGCCCAAAGCAAGTTATACACTAACCAAACCCCAAATTCAGGATGTTTGCAAGTGGGTTAAGCAATTGAAGCTCCCTGACGGCTATGCTTCTAATATTTCGAGATGTGTTAATGTAGAAGATAGCAAGTTTACTGGGCTAAAGAGCCATGATTGTCATGTGTTTTTTGAGAGGTTATTGCCAATTGCATTTCGAGACTTGTTGCCCAAGTCGATATGGGATGCATTGACTGACTTGTGTCATTTCTTTAGGGATTTATGCTCAACTAGGTTGCTAAAGGAGCATATGGAGTTGCTTGAGACAAATATTGTGACAATATTGTGCAACCTTGAGAAAATATTTCCTCCAGCTTTTTTTGATTCTATGGAACATTTACCAATTCACTTAACTTATGAAGCTAACATGGGTGGACCCGTACAATATCGATGGATGTATCCTTTTGAGAGGTAATGTTTTTAAAACTTTTTTTTTCATTCTTTGCAACAAATTTAGTTTAGTGATAAATTTGACATCTACTTTTTAGGTGTATGTTTCATTTAAAGAAGAAGGTTAAAAATAAAGCACGTGTGGAAGCTTCAATTTGTGAGGCTTATAACATGCAAGAGATATCGTTGTTATGCTCACATTATTTTGAATCTACAATCCAAACAAGGTTAAATCAAGTCCCAAGGAATGACGATGGAGGTGACGTGGATCCGGATGGTCGCCTTTCAGTTTTTACTAGTCCATGTCGTGTGCTAGGTGAAGCTACTCATAGGTCATTAAATGATGATGAGGTGAAAGCTGTCCACATATATTTACTTTTGAATTGTGATGAAATCGCGTCATTCCTCGAGTAAGTGTGTAATAAATGTTTGTGCACAACGCTTAAGATATTACTTAATCTACTTCTAATTTAAGTTATGCAATCATAATTTATACAGAAAATTTGATGAAAGCGTAAGGCTTGAACATCCCCACATCACCAAAGAACAAATTGCCACATTACGGGAAAGGGACTTTGCAACTTGGCTTGAAGTACATGTGGGTAACACTTTAGGTTTAACTAATTTGATCATGTTAGCTAATATTTTTTTTTCAACAGGCATCAAATGACTCAATGATAGATTATCGTATACGCCAAATATCTTTTGGCCCAAAAAGACGTGTAAAGTGTTATAAAGGTTACTATGTTAATGGCTTTAAATTCCATACACATGCATATGGACAAAATAAAAAAACAGTTAATAGTGGAGTTTGTATCAATGGTAGTTGCTATGATGAGGATGAGCATGACTTTTATGGTCGCTTGGTAGATGTCATAGAATTGACATACTTTGGAAGAGGTAACAAAGTTATTGTGTTTAAATGCGAGTGGTATGATACCGAGGGAAAAGGTATTAGAGTAGACAATCATGGGCTTGTAGAGATTTTACATAAAAAATATCTTCAGACAAATGATCCCTTTGTATTGGCAGTACAAGCTCAACAAGTTTACTATTCAACCACCCCATCTCGAAAGAGAGAAAGAAGCGATTGGTGGAATGTCATCAAGACAAAATCTAGGAGATTTGTTGACCAACAACCAAGTGTGATGGAAGATTTTTACCAAGAAGATGAAGAGGAATATGAGCCAATTTTATTAACTATCGATTTAGAACTTGACCAAGATGGTCTACTTGCAGCCACGGGATTAGGGGAAGAAGTCGATCCCAATGATCTTCACACTACGATAAACGAAGAAGACTTTATAGACGATGAGGATGATGACATCGAAGATGATGAATTAGAATTCGAATCTTCTTCTAGTGGCGAGGAAATGGAATTTGATTTTTAAGTTTTCACATGCTTGTAAGTTTGTAAATGATACATTTTGTTCAATTGTATGTAATCTTTTATTGCTTATGTTTTAACTTTTAATTTTCTAGCATGTACATGCTTGAAAACTTGATTCTCTCTTTGTTATAAAATACTTTCATTTTATTTGTTCTTAACCAGATTTATTTATGATTATCACAATCTTGCAGATATGACAAGGGCAAAAGCGCGTGTAGGTAAACGTTCGTGGCAAGATGGTCCTAGCAAGAGAAGAGACAAAGTTTTAATTAATTATGAAGTTGGCTCTACTCCACAACAATCACAGACACCAAGATTAGATGGCTCAACAACAGCAGCAGCTGTTACAAAGGACAAATTGCCAACACCACCACCAGTTGCAACAAACACTTAACCAACACCACCACTAGTTGCAAAAAAAACTCAACTAACAACACCACCAGTTGCACCAAACACTCAACTAACAATACCACCAGTTGCACCAAACACTCGACCAACAGATGAACAAGGCAACATTGAATCTACTGCTGCAAGTAATTATATTTTATTGTGATTACATTATTATAGATATATACTCGTTCTTAGCTTACTTATTTATAAAACTGTGCAGGTGTCCAGGGTATTAGTGCTAGGAGGGGAGCTAATTATAGTAAAGATGTGCCTGAGAATCCAGAGGATAGGGAGGTGATTCACATAATTGGTACTAGGTACTTCTATTTTTTTCCCTTCCATTGGATGTTCTTAGTCTTGATCAAACTGAAGTTAATGTCATAAGTACACAATAGTGAACTCTTGCCTCTGTTTTTTATCCTGCTTTATCCAGCATTTTTTATCCTGATGAATGTGAATGTGCATCATTCTTTTATGTTTACTTCTGTAACCATATCCTGATTTAAAGAGCAATACAGCATTGTACCTCGGGAAACCCAGCTTGAACAAGGATTTCACGCACATTTTCTGACAAAATCTACACCCAAAACAGTTTCTGTGCAGTAGTCAATCATTTTCTGTGCAGCAGTCAATCAGTTCCAATTTTACTAGTTGCACTTTTGTCTTAAAATTGAGAAGTTTTTGGAGGAAAATATTTTCAAACTGTCCTTTTCTTTCTGCCATTATTGGGTTCCTTTGAGATTTTGGTTTAGATGGGGAGGTTATTGTTCTTGGCGTCCAGATTACAACTGTAATAAACTAGGTTTCTAGTGTTGTCAGCCTGTCACGGAGTTATTATTATTAAGTTTTGTGGCCTTTAATGAGGTCTTTTGCATACTGAAATTGTTTAATTACATTGGTTCTAATCGTCTCAAATATTCAGTAAATTGGATTATGAGTGGATCTCTTTTGTTTACCTCAACATTCGATGTCTGTCGTGTGATGTTATTGATTTATTTTTCCAAATAACTGTAAATCCATAACCAAGTAAATTCCTGGAAAATCCCATTTGATGCTCCCTGCACCCGTTGTTCGTTAGGTTTGAAACCGTTTTAAACATGTTGTTTGGGTTTTAGTTACCTGTTTATGACTTCCCAATGTTTTTAAAGATTTTAGTTACCTGTTTATAACCATTTCTATTTGTGTTTGTAGATTTCAGCCCAATTCTGTGGTACGATAAATTGTTAGTTCTATAAAAAATCAAATGGGGCCATATCCGACTTGGTTATCAGTGGCAAAAAACCTCAAGAATGAGTTATGGGCTGAATTTGAAGAGATGTATCAATTTAGTAATGAAGTAGACAATAAAAAGGCAAGAAAGGTTTGGGAGCAGGTTTGTGCTATACGCTATAAAGATTTAATGAAAAAGGCAAGAGACGAGGCAAAGAAAAAAACAGGGCTTACAACTTACAATTTTGAAAAAATGGCCGAGTATCCACCCTCGTTCATGAAGAAATAATATTGGGTCTCTTTTTGCGAAGGATGGAATAAGGAAAGTTGACAAAAAATTTCAAATTCGGGTTCTACAAACCGAAAGAAAGGTGGAACACTTAACCATGTTGGAGGGTCAATACCTTTTATAAGTCACGCGGAAAAGCTTGTAAGTATTTTTTGTTATGGTTGCTTTAATATAATTAAAAATGTTTGATTATTGTGTTTGTGCTTCCGTGATGGTAGGAAAATGAGAAGAAAACTAAACCTACTCACATCGAGGTGTTTGATCTAACACACACAAAGGACGGCGTGTATTGTAATGACAAGGCAAGAAAAGTAGGAGTAAGTGTGTACCTATAAGCTTTGTGTATTGTCAATTATACATGTTTGACATATTATGTTCTAAATTTGGCTCATTCAATACCTTTTATCAGGAAAAATATAAAAGTGATATTAGTCAAAAGTACGGAAGTAATGAACCTATTTTTGATGCAGATTTATGGACAGAGGCTTCAGGTGGTATTAAAAAGGGACGAGTGTTTGGTCTCGGTTCGAGTGAGGATCTAAAAGCAGGTGGGTTCAGTGAATCAATTTCTACAAATGCCTCTACATCTTGCTTCATTCCCTCACCTACATCACCTGATATGCAATCTTTCATCCTTGCTGCGATGGAGACCCCCCAATTTCAAGCTATGATGGATGCAAGACAAAAACAATTGGAAGAGGCTATGCAAAAGCAATTTCAAGAAGGGATGAGGAAACTGAGAGAAAAGTCGTTGAATCTTCCAAATAGCGATTTAAGTGTTTTTTCTGGCCCCGTATTATAGTATTGTCTTCATTCGAATATTACCCGTCATTTGAAATTATTTGAAAATTATTAACATTATTTGAAATTTTTTTATTAATACATGACATTAGATATGATTATAAAATTGGTCCGCTTTTGTAAAAATGAACATGTACCGTTTTCCTTAAATAAAAAATGATCTTATATTGTTAGAACAAATGTTAATATTATATTTAACCATCTTCTATATAACTTAATATTGCAAAATTATTAAATAGACCATCATTTCCAAATGCAAGTAGTATTTATTTTCATAGATCAAATAAATAATATTCTGTTTGTTGGCAATAAAGTTTTTAGTATTATTTTAAAACAAGGATCATGCCAACCATACCTGTTTAATAGTTATTTTATTTTATTTTATTTGCTAATTTGTGTTTAATAATTATTAATTAAGAGGATATTATATTTCTTTGTTACCAATTTTCTTTATATTCCAATAGCTCTGTTCCAAATACAGAAATGTGGTTAGAGTGAATCAGGCTTCTTTTCTTTTTAGTAGATAGCAAGTTGGATTGAGATCAATACAATTCTGGTTATTCCAAGTCTATGCAAGTCCAGGGTATGACCAATAACAGTCTCAACTGAAAAAAGGCTTACAATAAAGATCCATAACTCCAGGATGTTGTTCCACCCTTAACCTGTAGGACATGTTTAACAATCCGTTAAACATATATATATAACTCTTTGATTAAGTTACATTATTACATTCTACAGATGGTTTATGTTACTTCCATTTGTTACTATTTGTTTCTGCAGCTACGTACTACTCGTGCTTGCGTTTCCTTTCCTTTCTCCCTTTTCCTGTTTCTTTTTCCTTTATTACCCCCCAATTTAAATGCTTGTAGGACATGTTTAACAATCCGTTAATAGTCATGATTGTTTAGCAAGTGGTGCAAGAATCAGATAGGAGAAAATGCTCTCAAAGAATTGATAATTAGCAAGTTAAGTCTCTTAAAATGAAATAAAATTCAGTCTCAAGTTAAAATGAAGAATTAGTAAAATTAGAATGTCAATCACTGTTTTGGGCAGTCTAATGGCAGCAGCTGCCTTAGTAAAATTAAGACAGTCAATCTCAGCTGTCTTAGTAAAATTAAGACAGTCATGATGGTGTCTATATGGCAGCAGCTGCCTAATGGCAGCAGCAGCTGTCTTTGCTTTTCTCCGTGTTGCTCTACTTATATTTTTGTGTGACAAATTAATCAAATTTGCTTGAATTAGTTTCTAGTTCTCTTGGTTTATGAACAGCACCTGTGTATCATTAACTCAAATGACAGAAAATTATTTATTTTCTTAGATGTACGTACAACTGAATGGCAAAAAGTTGCACTTGTATGTGTTCATTAACTCCCTTCTGTCTCTATCTGTTGTATGATTATTAGTGGTAGTGTTGAGAGTGGGGTTGTTGCATCACATGTCAGGTCCCCCACATATACACCCTTTAAAGTTCAAATATGGGAAATTTGGTTATTTCTTTTTAAGCACATTGTATGTTTAGTACAATGAATGGTACATCTACTTTCATAAAGTACTGAAAGTTGTTTAAAAAATCCCACTTTCAATAATTTTCCATTTTCCATACAAATTTTAACAACCTTCACCTTATAGCAGTTTAATTTGTATGATGGTACTGGGGTCTGTATAGATTACTGTTGTGAAAATTGTCCAAGATTCTAATATTCTTTGTTTTGCTGCATTCTTTTTAATGGGATTCTTTGGAAGGGTGATAGAATTCTAACACAGCATGGGTTCGTTGTTTCAATTTTTAACTTCACCATCTGATTGAACTATTTACTGGAATAACATGTTGTGTTTCAATATACTCTGTATTATAATCATTGAATAACATGTTTTCTTAGTCTTATGTTTAGAATGCATGCATTCATTTCATATATTTGACATGCATTCCATGTACTACTACTTGTAGGATGTTGATGTCGAGGATGAGCATGATGAAGATTCAGGCGATAGTAACGAGGATGGAGACTCGTGATTATATATGCATGTTGATCTTTTAGGTAGTATTTTTTAGAAGTTACTTTTGTTTACCATCGAGGATGGGATAAGATGGTGTAATTATGCATATTTTTGAGCTTTAAAGCAGTAGTTTTTAGAAGTTACTTTTGTTGTATTTGGTGAGACTTGTAGTACGTTGATATTTGTAATAGTACTCATCGATAGATGTCTTATCTAGTATTGTCTATAAATACCAGTTTAGTAATTATCATTATTATTTTGAACATGTTTATTTTTAGATTTTGAAATTAAATTATGACGCAATTTATAATTTGTTAATAAATATTTTGAGATAGAATTGAGACGGCTTCTTTCCGTCTCAAAGAATTTGCGATATTGGCGTCAAAGTTGACTTGAATTTTGAGACGGCTACAGTCGGTCTCAAAATATGTGCGCTAAAAAGATATTGGCGTCAAAGTTGAAACGGGATTGCGACGGATATCATTCGTCTCAAAATGTGTAAAAAAAATAGTTGTTGACTATTTTGAGACGGATTTGAAACGGCTTTTTC
Organism: Panax japonicus; assembly: GCA_020205505.1. Lineage (NCBI taxonomy): Eukaryota > Viridiplantae > Streptophyta > Magnoliopsida > Apiales > Araliaceae > Panax > Panax japonicus. Next base: position 19,030,572 of record CM035109.1, read on the forward strand.
CGTCTCAAATTACGTGAATTAAAATAAAGCGCCAAATATGCCCGCCAAATCTGAAACCGGCAAAATCGGTTTCAAAATTCAGTTCCCCATGAGTTAGATCTGAGACGGATTTGAAACGGATTATTTCCGTCTCCGATAGTTTAAGACGGATATGAGATGGCAATTTTCCGTGTCTAATTTCCTGTTTTGAGACGGATTTGGAGACGGCCATAATTAGCGACGCGACCAACTGACACGGCCAATATCCGTCTCAAAATCCGTCTCAAACTGATTTTGAGACGGATTTTGCTGCATTTTGAGACGGAATTTGTCCGTCTCAGATGCCCAGATTTTTGGTGGTGGAGAAAGTTAAATTTTTTAGCCATTTTGCTTGGAAGCTCTCACCAACTCTCTCTCTTTGCTAAACCTCCGAAATTGGCTAGTAGATCAGTCCCCTAATCAACTTCTATATCACCAAGAACAGAATCCAAGGATCAGATTCATTGAATCATAGCTTAAAGGTATAAGAACCCTAATTCTAGAAATTTCATGATCTGGTGTTAGATGTTAGGATTTGTTGTTTTGATATGTGTTAGAGGGTGTCATATGATGATCTGGGTTGTTAAAACCTAGATCCATATCATTTTGATGCTCAAAATTGAAGATTTCTTAAATCTGGAAATCTGGAAAATTCTTGTCTGACAGTTAAATGTCAGACACCATAGATCGGTGTCTGTTAGTTATTTTTGTGTTTTAACTGTTTGTATTGCTAGTATGTCATGTGGTCTTTCATCTGGAGTTGGAATCACATGCATAACAGGTCTAGATCGTACGTTATTAAAGGTCAAAGTTCATTGACCGAGCTTGACCGACTGATTTCTGGGTCAAAAACTTGTTGGGTAAAATTTATTTAAGCACAACACGCAAGTATACGTGGTCAACAAGTAATAAAGTGATAATTTGAGTATCGTTCCCACAGAGAATTATTTAATAAAAATCATCAAGTACTAACCCGTAACCAACTCAATCTTATTTAAATGAATGAATTACAAACTATAAATATTAACTACTATTCCACTAATTAAATTAAGACTACAGAGATTTAAGATCACAACTTCACTTATTGATTCATTTAAGTTAACACACTTCTCATCAATTATTCTATATCCTAAATTGTTAATCAAGAACACCAAAGTAGTATTAACCACCTCTCGATGCACTAATACCGTATTAACGTCAATCCACAATTAAGATAGAAATTCGTTAAACAACTTAATCAACTAACCCACTATATCTCTATGTGAATTACAATTGAAGAAGGTTGAAGAATAAGTTCTCTATCCGATTACATGCGATGTCAAGCATATCTCTACCTTAACACTCATCAAGTTTAAGCTATTAACAAAATCCTAAACACATGTTATCATGATAAGATCTAAATCAATACTTCATCTCTCGAGTTCATATAGATTATCACGGTAATTGATGGCCAATCAATTAAACAATTAAGTCCAAATCACAATAGACAATCCTCTAAATAGAACATAATAATTGATAACTAAGCATATTAAAATAAACTACACAATAAGATCCATTGTAATCTCAAACAAAGAATTAGTTCATGATTATTGAATTAAAACTAAGAATCCACAATTGAATTATCATTAAAAAGATAAAGATAGAAGAAGATAAGAAGAAATAATCTATTGTCTGTAGATTTGACGCTCCTTTCTTGCTCCTACTTTAAATCTTCAATGGTCTCCAAGTTGCATCAATCTCCAAATCTCATAAAAACTAGTGTTTTGATCTAATTTACTCTAATCTAATCTAATAGAATGCTCTCTAATCTCCTAATAATCTCCTCTAATATGTGTTATTCCCCTCCTTTTATAAGCCTTTGTACATGTCTTTAAGTCCTATTGGAAGTCCTTGAATCAAACAACTCGAAACAATCCTTTTCGGACTCAAATTAGGACAAAATCTACTCTTTTTCGCATAGGCCAGCCCCGGCTGGCTTTTTCCTTTGTAAAAACCCAGTCCCGGCTGGGTAGTGATCTGCTAAAACGCCCAGGACCCCAGCCCCGGCTGGGTCCTAAGGCACAAAAACGTCCAGCCCCGGCTGGATACCAATCTGCCATAACATTTTCCTGCTGGAACCTCCTCTGCTAAAACTGCCATAACTTTTAAACCAAGAGGAGTTACGGGGATCGCAACCTATCAAATCGAAGCTATCGACGAGATCTACAACTTTCATTCTTTGAGATTTCAGAAATAACAAACTCATAATGGTCGAAATTGGAATGGAAGTGACTGCTATGTAAATGACCACGTAAAACGGTGAAGTTCAATGACGTCCGTTGGTAGAAATGTCATAACTCTTTCATCCGAACTCCGATTTGAATGATTCAAGATGTTTCGAAAAGCTAAGAAAACGCTCTACAATATAGTCTAAGCTCCAAGCCAAGAACATTAATTGAGCATTAAAACACAAACAATATCCGGATTGCTTTTTCCTTGCATTTTCCTTGCTTGTCCTTACCAATAGTCGCTCACACCGCTCCCAAACGTATAACCTACAAAATGAACATGAAATGCATGAAAAGTAACTAAGAAACATGGGTTTAAGCACTAAATTCAAGTAATAGATACCAGATAAGTAAGTATAAAACCTACTTATCAGTAACCTAGAAATCATGTAACCGGGTCTGACAACATTTTCTTATGCTTTGATCTGTCAGTTTTGATGTGTATTGTTGATTTTGTTGTAATCAGGTTGTAGTACGTTATGTGGACTATAGATACATGTATTAATATTCCTTATATCGCAAACCGAATCGAAGTAAGGGGTGGTCAAACAAGGCCACTCGGCTTTGACTTACGGTTTCTGGAAAACCCAGAAAACTGGATGAACTTATATTCTGACATAGTTTGATCGTGCTTAATCTGGCGTTTGTTTTATTGTTTAGATGATCTGATTGTTTAAAAATGGACCTTGACATGTCCTCTGCATGATCGAACCTTTATAACATAATTAGAAAGTCCTGATTATAAGATATCAGGAGCTCAACCTAGCACCATCAACTGTTCTTCATTTTCTGGAAAACCCAGAAATGAAGAACAGTATTGTCAGACTTTTCTGAAGCTTTGATCTTGCTGTTATGATGTAGGATTGGCATAAAACTTGTTAATTTGTATAGTATTACATAAGTACTATAATATTAACACACTAGACCTCCTAGAAAACATTTCGATCTAAGATTAATTGTTGGTCAAACGTGCACCCTAGAACTCGCGTCTGTCAGTGTTCTTGAACCAAGAACACCTATAGCGACAGAAAGTGTCGCTATAGCCCTTTAGCGACAGATTAATATTATTTTTCCGGAAAATGATTAAAAATTAGAAAAAAAAATGGTTTTTAATTATTAAAAATACATAATAAATTATGAAAAATTATTTTAAAGTCTGAAAAATAGTTTTTAACTATTTTGAGTATATTTTGAAAATATTTAATATTTTTGGAATATAAATGGTATTTATTTATTTAATTATAATATTAAATAAATTATTTAAAAATAGTTTTAATTCATGAAAAATCATGAAAAATAATATTATGGTATAAGAAAATATTTTAAGTTATTTTTGATGACTTTTAATATTTTGGGATGAATTTAATTAATTAATCAATATTAATGATAATTAGTTTATTTAATAGATATATTAAATAAATTAAGGAAAAATGGAATTAATGCTTTATAAATTATATAAAAATGATTTAAGTGTTATAAAAATATTTTAATTTATAAAATGTAACTTTTGATATTTAGTCATGAAAATATTAATATTTTAATATTAATAGCAATTATCGGATAATGGAGTTAGGTGTTTAAAAATCATATAAATATGATTTTAAGATATTAAAAATACTTTGATATATTATAATTATATTATAATATTATGTAATGATTTTCATTAATAGTTTATATTAAATAAATATTAATGATAAAGGTATTATGTGGTATTTAATTCATTTAAATACGGTTTTAATGATTGAAAAGTGTTGATAAATGGTAATAATTATCCGAAAATTATTACGAGCCTAGGAAAAATGTTTTGTCTAATTAGAAATTATCTATGATAATGGTTAAGTGGTTAGACAGAGTTTAATTGAACTTAAACTCGATAAAAGTCCGACTAGACCGTCGGGATGTTAGAATTATGTCGGGTTCAACTCGGACTGCAATAGTTTGACTTGATACCTAGTCTTATATACTGTAAAGACTGATAGGGTTATGTGGTAATGTGTTTAGGTTATTCTGTGTGTATAAATATAACAGTATTATACTGTGATGATATTATTCTAATATTGGAGATCTATATTATTAATATTAGGTCTTCGGGGTAAAGCGTTATTAAATTGCGTGCGGTAATCAACGGTTCAGGCAAGTTTTCTTATACTTAACTCTAATAAGCGTAGTTTCTTTAAGCTTATGGTTAATCATTTCTGATTGCCATGAAAATTGTATTCTGTACATCTTGCATGTATAAGTCAGGTATGAAAGGCTGATCACCTTCATTACCAGTTGGTTCAGAAATGTTTGTTCATGTATAATACTTGTTCAGTCAAAAATTTGTTCGTGCTAGTTATCAATTATATTGATGAATTATAGCAAGCCCATTATTCATACTCTTCAATCATGATATATCGTTATATTGTTGTATATAAACTTGTTGGGCAACTTTCATACTCACCCTTGCTATATCATGATAAAACATTGCAGATAAAGCGAATGCGTTCGGATACAGGAAAATGATAATGCCAAGTTCAGCTTGGGTCAATATACGCGGCTATCTTGTAATAGAATAGTTTGAAAATAATGTTATGTGTTAGATAACTTATGAAATGTGTATTAAGTTAAGGTTACTCGACCTTGGGGAATAGTGTGTAATGTATTGTATAAACAATTTATGTTTATATCTTCCGCAAATAGTTATAAAAATAGTATACCGAGTCCGCAGCGATTCGGGGCTCAGATTCGGGCTACTACACTTTAAATAAATTTTGATCACTAAGACTCAAGGTGAAATCAGGAAAGCAATTGAAATGGATAGGTCCAATATGCAAACTTGCTTCCATAGCACCAATAATACTTGGATAATAATTCAAAAATTTAGCATCTCTGAGACAGAGGTAGATAGATGAATTAATTCCTTTTCTGTTCAGTGGTTTAACTGCGACTTGAACAAGACCTATATGAATAAAATTGTAACCCTTCTTTCTGTGTTTTTTAAATAACTTCAGGTGATAAAAGACTACAATTTTCGTATTCGTTATTAATTGCATAAACTCTTTCAACTATTTTGACATTATAGTCAATTTTAAATTTATCTGAAAAAAGTTAATTGATAAATTTCTTTTGGAGATACCTTAGGTATATTCCAATTATGTAAAATATGATTAATGTTTTCATAACTATGTTCTTCTAGGTTGACTAAGTCTGGGACAGGAGGCAAAGCTGACCTGTTACTAACTGAAGAGCTGGATCTAAATAATCTACTAATCCTGACTGTTTCAAAAGAAAATCTTACTCAAAGGTTCATTCATACATACCCCGTTTACCCAAAGTAGACTCAAACCTATGTTCTATCCCCCATGGAGGTGCTTCGTGGTTGGTGATCCTGTCGGTATATATATATTTACAGCTTTTATATATATACATGCTTACTGCTTTCATATAAACCGCAGTATTTTGTGAGCCTAGGAATCATGTGATCACAGATTCATCCCATTGAATCTAGATTTGGTTCCCATGATGGACATCTTCAGCTGTAAGCAGCTTGTAAATTATTCTGCGGTGTCTGAATTTCCTCAGATGGTTTCCATACCCACGAGGAGGTCGGCATTATTTTGTACATTATTTTCATACGGATGCCTCGCATTCGTAAAATAAAATCAACCAAGCCGCACACTTATTAAAATGGGAGTGTAAAAGGTCTCAATTACTATTGAGCATCAGGGTTTGAAAAACCTTTTTATAAAACATCATTGCCATATCTTGCTAAAAATTGAATTTTTACATAAATTCAAACCCTGTGTATATAGGTGCGAACGAGGCCTCGCACTACTTCCAAATAATAGCACATTGACCCACACACACACATATTCAGATAATAGTTTCTTGAAAAGAGGCGGTCACCGTGGTAACACGGATGTCGGGGGTACCTAACACCTTCCCCCCGCATAACCAAGTCCCCGGACCCTAATGAATCCCAGTTTCACTTACCCGTTTAGCAGTGTCACATAACTGGGTCAATATGCAAACCTTTTCTTGGTTGTGTTGGTAAAACCATTTAAAAAAATCAACTGGCGACTCTTAATAGTCCATCGTCGACATTATACATGTCAGACCTTTTTTACTTGTTTTTTTTAAACAAATCTCACCTAAAATGAGAACACCAAAGAACAAGTAACGGAAAGGGACATCAAAAAATCTCGACATCGACAGCTGTGACAAGCCGTGCATTGCTATCATTTCCACACGTATTTTGTGCACGAGTCTCCCTCGTCTGATTTTGTATGAACTGCAAAAAGCTTCTAAACATCCCATCATTCATCATTTGTTAGGTAGTGTTGTTTATAGGAGGAATATTGCCTTCCTGATGCACGTTCCTCTAGGTGGTGATTAATGGTGTCTCTGCTATCTCATTCACTCCATTATTAATATTTCCCGCTGCCATTCTTAAATACTGCCACAAAACAAGGGTTAATTAACAATTTAACATATCACATATTAACCATATGCTCCGACTGACCAACCAAATAACAAATAAACTTAGTCAGGTCATACTAGCGAAGGAATTCCTCGTCTCTCCCCTCCTAGTTCTTATCTCACATCTCAGCCAAGGATCATATGCCTAAGCTTTGATACCAACTGTGACGCCCCCAAAATAGGTATACATCACTCATTCTGAGTCACCAAATACATGATACAGAAACAAATACAACTTCAGTAATACAATTATCGTGCAAAATACGACAACACGTATACTGTGAGTTTGAATACAACTATTGTCTAATAGAGAGCATACAAACTTAAAAGGAGTCCTCATTACAATTATTGATACACTCTTTTACAAAATAGTGAGGACTACTAATACAACTATCTTGAACCATCACTCCATACCCCGGCTAGTTCCTGCTATGTTCTCACCTCCTGAGAAGAAAAATGGAACAAAAAGGAAAAGGGTGAGCTCAACTAGCCCAGTAAAGAATATTATAACTAAGATAATATATAACAATTAATCAATAGTCTTCAACAGGGAAAAATCTGATAAAATATAATAGACAACAAGTTTTAGATCAACAACTGCAGCAGAACAACAATCCATTAGAAGAGTCAAGTAGAGAATGAATTCTACTATCTTCTAAGATTTAAAAGTCCATCATCAATATTTTATCCCTATAACATCAATCAATATACGTCTTGAATCAAATATTCATCTTTGCACTGCAGGCCAAATATATTCATTTGTATCATCAGTTGGTCATGTTCATCTCAACAGATGTTCATCTTTGCACTACGGGCCAAAGATATTCATTAGGTAATCATTCATCTTTGCACTACAGGCCAAAGATATTCATCAGTTAATCATTTATCTTTGCACTACAGGCCAAAGATATTCAGTAATGTCATCATTTAGGACTGAGGATGATGAAAAATATCTTTAAGAAAACAAATCCAGTGAGATAAAAGATCAAAGATTAGGGATTCGTACTTTAGTTTATGCAAGTTCAAAAATACCTTATAATAATCAATTGTGGAGCAAAATTCAAGAATAAAGATCAAAACATGGATACAATCAAAGATAGTAACAATAATAGAAAACTTGGACAAAAAGGAGAAAATTTCATTTTTTTGTGAATAGTGTCGTATTCGTGAATAGTGTCGTATACGTGAATAGTAACCCCGACACAAAAAGGTAGAAATTCCATAATAAAATCCATACCAATATTTTGGTATAATGATATTGAAAGAATAACATTATTATGAAGAAAATAACATCCCTTACCTCAAAATAATAGTACCTCTGATTGGAATATTGGTATAAGGCTGAAGGAAACTTGCACTGATGAATAGCAACTCATAAAGTATCTAAATACTCACAAAATATGCTCGATAATATAGAGAGAGAAAGAGAGAAAACTTGTTTCTTGTGTGATTTTCAATTCTAATTAAGCACCATAATTATAAAAAAAATGATTAGAACGTCATAACAGACTAACATGCTACCTAATGGCTTTACCTATTACTATTCAAGCCCACCACTTTTGAAAATAAATTCCAGCACATTTCATTACTCACCAACAAAAAGTGGGGCCCACCATATTTTAATAAAAACATTTATTTCCAAAACTTCTATAATTCATAATAAATTGCCATTTTATCAGATAAATTTGAATCTCATGTCTATTCCATAGGAAATTAAATTCTCTACAACTTTGTAAGTTTAAGTTTTTCCAAATTCCAAACGAAAAAAGACCGAAATCCACATACGGACGATTTTCAAAACTTCCATTCCGACAAAATTACTGATAAAACACCTTAGCATTAATTCCTTCATTTATAACCACAATAAATATATCCATCATTTATATCCACATAAAATAAAAATTTTCTTATCATATAAATCCATAATTAATTATTCACAAATAATATTACAGTGTCACAATTATGACAACCAAGTCATTCCTAAGAAAGAGGGGGCTTTACGATAAGGATTTCTCCTTATTGGCACACAATTAGGTGACCAAATCCCTTTCCTAGATAGAACATCCTTAGACATTACCAATAATGCTATCTAATAATATTATTCAAATAATATAAATTATTGATCTGATAATGGAAAATAATGTGCAGTGACAATTATTGTAACAACAATAATATAAAATATCAATGTAGCAATTATTGAATCAATAAAATAAAATATTGAACAGTAATTACTGTAACAATTATTGAGTAGTGAATTATTACGTAAGAATGAATAATTCAAAAATATTGTGCAATACCATGTGCTACTGTGCAACCACGCGTCTTATTGTATTTTAACCACCAAGTATTCCAATAGTGTTAACAGTAACAACTACGCCGTTATTTATAAAAACTTAAACTTGTCATTTTCTTCATCCGACCATTTTCCATTATGGGGCCCACAAATGGTTGTGCCATTGTACGAATATTCCCTGACAGCAAAATATTCCACGACCAAACGAATATTCCCCGACAAAAATGAATATTTTATAATCACTTGCTTATTTTACAAACTTTGCACATTTCACCCATAACCAAAACATTATATCAATTTAACACCTTATTATTTACAATAATAAATAGAGAAAATTCTATTTTATTCATTAAAAAGGTGGGGTCTTATATATATATATATATATATATATATATATTTATATATATAAGCAAATAAACGCTCCAGACCGAAGTCTAGGCTCAATCGAGGCATAACTCGATAATGTTAGTCTGTATTTAAAAAATATATATATAAGTGTATATATATATATATATATATATATATATATATATATATATATATATATATTTACAAACTAAAATAAAACCATGGACCGAAGTCCAGGTAAACATACGCAACACGACTCTCAACGTGAAGAAAAATGTGTGCTAAGATGAAGAAAAAGGCTTTAAAATGTGTGAGAAGGCTTACAGTGGGCTGCCAAAGAAGACTTCTATATCTTTAAAGGGATGAACACTCGGCTCCCGTCTGTACAAAAGTAGCTATATATGAACTCACAAGTGTTTAAAATGAGAAAGCACTCAGTGTAGGGTGAGTACAAAGCAAATTTGACAGGGCTTCCTCGCCTTTTTCTCTTATAAAATGGCCACCCCAAGCCCTCTATTTAAAGAGCGGGGCCGCATTTGTACCTACGGCTGGCCGGGTTTCCCCGAGCTTCGCGGGTCCCGTAGTTTCGAAGTACGTGCACACATGCACTGTAATGTCTGCTCAAACTTTTAGAATTGCAATTCGGGCATCCGACTGAGGTATATAAGACCTATTTCGGTCCGCCGTTGTCGAGATTTACGCAATGACATGGGATTAGAGGTTGTACGAAGTCAAGAAGATGGGACCATGCCCTCCGGTCTTCAAGCTTCAAATTCTATCTGTTATCCTGCGTAATAGTCACTCGGGATTGGACATCCTTCGTTTGTGTGGGACATTGCTATGGAGAAATGTGATTTTTGAAATGTTGAGATGGCGTGATGTGGCGTCAAGGTGGCAAGATGATGACTTTTCCCTTCACTGGGGTTATCGTCGGTTTGGCCTGTCTTCTCGGTTTTATCTCTGGGTCTTGTACTGAGTGCCTGGGTGTGAGTGCCAAGGTTGAAGCTAATTACATTTGAAACAAGTATTTTCGGGGTTATCTCCGGAACTGCATTCCTTGGGGTTATCTCCAAGGTTGCTAGTGGCTACTCCCAGTGTTGGGACTGAGACTGAATATCTCAGGGTTATCTCCGAGATGGATCAGTCTTCTCCGGTGGAATTTTTGGTATTGGAACTGCATGCCATGGGGTTATCTCTGAGGTTTGAACTGTTACTCCCGGTTTGTGTTCCGGGGTTGAGGTTGAACTTCCGGTAGTATACGGACTGGATGTGAGTCGTCTTACAGGGTTATCTCCGAAAGACGAAGCTGCCCTCCTACAATGTTAGTGACAGGTGTGGAAAAAAATTTCGAGTGTCTACAGATGCCCCTCTTTATCATATTCATGCAAGGCAATGCGTCGATAGGATAAAGAATCCTAGACACTTGAAATGCAACAAGATAAACATGATGCAAAGTGCAGCAACATAATGCAAATGTATGATGCATGTGTGCGGGGTTATTGCCCAACATGCTAGGGATGATTGTCGGCTCCCTTTTGTTTTTATCGGGGATTTGTAACGATGACCAGATTGGATGTGTGATCCTCATCTCGTAGGATGTTGACATTGGGGTTATCACCAAAGTCCTTAATCCTTGATACAGACTTGATTTCGAAGATGTGCCTCTCATGTACAAGAGATCTATGGGGATAACGTTATGTCTGTTTGAGGATGTGTATAACATATTCCATCATTGATCCTCCTCGATGAGGCTGATCTTCCATGGTTTGTATCGCCAGGACATATCAATGTTATGTTGGATTTATTGCCAACAGTATGTGTTGTTAGGGCTGCCTGACCTTTGCTAACATGTGCGTCACCGGATAAAATAAACACCCTTGTTGGGCATGCTGTCAAGGCTGTTTGACCCCTTATTGACGTATGAATCAACGGATAAACATGCATTGTAACCCCCGTCGGGGATTTTTTGATCTTCGGTGATGTGTGTATGAATGGAACATGCGTTGTAACCCCCGCCGGGGAACTCATTGTAACCTCTGTCGGGGTCTCTCTTCTTGAGTCTGCGTTGTGACTCCTGCCGAGGAATCTCTTCTTGAGTTTCCATTGTGACCCTCGTCGAGGATATCTTCTATCATCACTGATGTGTATATCAACGACTAAAATCATCGGATGGCTTCCGACGCATTCGTTGGATTTACTTGTCAACGGTAAGTGATGACAAAGTTGCTTGACCTTTGTCGATATGTGTGTCAGCAGAACACAGTGTGTGATACCCCCGACAGGGATCTGTACTTTGACATGAAATACATGAGGCCCCTACCGGGGTGTTGTTTGATAGAGAATGCGTGATGCCCTCGCCGGGGATAAGTACTTCGATATATGCAAACGCATGATGCCCCCGTCGGGGTTCCTTGAGAATGATTAGGGTTGTGACCCTCAATTGGCGGCATTGGACCTACGTCAGGTATTGTCGAGTGTATCTTGGAATAGCTAACATCATTGGCCTAGTATACCCTATACTCGGGTGAACACTAATGAGTGATATGTAGACCTACGGCTAGGTCTAAGAAAACTAGGATTGCATGTAGGACCCCAACTTTTATGAATAAAGAATAATTTTCTCAAAATATATTTTTGAATATTATGGTGTGAATTTGATATAATGTTATAATTGTGGATAATATTTACAAATTTTACAAAGTTAGCAAGTGATTTATAATATTCGATTGGTCGGGGAATATTCGTTTTAACAAGGAATATTCGTAAGATGACACAATCATTGGTGGACCCCATAACAGAAGCATTGTCGTAGTTAGAAAACGACAAAATTATCTTTCTATAAAAATAATCGCGGAGGTGTTACCGTTAAAACTATTGAACTACCAGGTAGTAAAAGTACAGTAATATGCGTGGTTGCATAGTAGCACACTGTATTGATTATTGATACTTACGTGAGAAGTCACTCAGTTATACTCAGTTATTGCTACAAATTGCTGCATCATATCTCTCATATTATTGATTCAATTATTGTTACAGTATCATCTGCATAATATGATATATATATATATATATATATATATATTAAATCAATAATTGAGATGACAAAGTTATTCATATTATTATTTACAATATTGACAATGTCTAGAAGTTCTGTCAAGGAGAGGTTTGGTCACCTAATTGCGCGCCAATAAGGAGAGATCCTTATCGGAAAGCCCCCTCTTTCCTGGGAACGACCTGGTTGTTAAATATTGTGAATTATAATATTAATGATGAATAAGTTTGTGTTGACTAAAGATGAATTTTATAGTTCCATTGTGTTGGACTTATTTGTGTTAGTATAATTAATGTTTGGAGGTTATATTGTTCAATCGGGTATTCGGGACACTTTTCGTGTCAGAGTACTATTCATGAGTTACTATTCATAAGTTATTATTCACGAGTTACTATTCACGAGTTACTATTCATGAGTTACTATTTACGAGTTACTATTCACTGGGTATTATTCACCCGTAAGATATATTTTTTTCGGTCCAAATCATTTTTTGGTACAATATTATTCCATGAGGAGATGTGCTAATTTTTCAGACCGTTGGTTGAAGATATAATAGTAAATCAATATGGATCGCTGGTTTAATGTTTTAATAGTAAATCAGTATAGACCGTTGCTTTAAGTTTTAATAGTAAATCAATATGGACCGTTCGTTTAAAAGTAAATCAATCTGGACCGTTCATGAATTAGTTACTATTCAGTCCATTCTCTTATAAATAAAAGCTCATTCCTTCATTATTTCTTACGAATTCACTGAAACTCTAGAGAGAGAAACTATAGAGAGAAAGAAGAAAGTATTCTGCTACTTCACTACTTCAGTATTCAATTTTTCTAAGGTAGGGAATATTATTTGTTGTACTCATAATGGGTATTCTTTCTTTCGTATTCATGAAGAGAACTTTTGTTATTACATTCTTATTATTCTATTGGAATAACCTGTTTATGCGAAGTACCGCATACATGGTGAAATTTTTCTAATATTCCGTTCTTTATTATTCTGTCGGAATATCCTGTCTGTGCGTTTACGCAGGACCTGGTTCCATTATTTAGCTAGATCAAGTATGTCTAAATTTGTTAACTCAAATATGTTTTAAATAGTTGTTCTTATTAAATTGATATGATAAGAACTCTTGACTAAGAAAATGACGAATTTGATTAAGGCATGATATCAATGCCGGATTATTAAGTGTTTATGCATAAATCACGAGGTATGAAAGGATGATCCCCTTGAATACCAAAACTTATTAAGAGGTCCAGTTTAAATCACTGAGCACCTTGACAAATGTTCATGGTTATTCAAAACCACTCAGTTCATGTTATTCAATTATCGACTAATTAATTGTTGATTATTAATTCATGTTCCTCCACAATGTTATACTATTGTTGAACATTGAACGCAATATTTCTTTCTAAGTCATGATATATCTCCCTTGTATATAAACTTGCGAAGAAAATTAGTTGCTTACTCTTGCTATATCATGACATCTATTTCAGTTAAGCCCGAAGGATCTAACATGAAGAACAAGGGCAAGGGCAAGATCCAGGAGTAGTTTAGAATGAATGTCAATTTTACTATTATCTGATGGAATTTCTTAAGTAAATTGTTTGTATTATGAATGTTGTATTTAAAGTTAAGGTTATGGCAATCTTGGGACCAGTTTATGAGACTTTATTATAATGAACAATGTATGTTTATTATTTCGTAGTAGTTATAGAATGATTATGATGATGATAGATCGTGAGCACTGAATCTGAGGTTAGAGAACCTGGATTTGGGGGCGTCACAGGAGAAACCTTCATTACATCCACGGTTTATAAGTCTTGTTTAATTTAAATCAATAATCGTACATTACCTGTCGATCTTATTTCTTTAAAAATACTTACGTTTGACGTAATTCTAGGGATTGATTGGTTAACTACTCATCATGCAAAAATTGATTATTTTTTTAAGGTTGTTAGTTTTCATTTTCCTAATCAACCTATTATGCGAATTCAAGCAACCAAACCATTAAAATCAATCACGGTCATTTCAAGCCATAAAGCTATTCATTTATTGAAAAACGGATGTCAAGCTTTCTTAGCTCATGTCACAGATTTAAGCAAAAATACGTCAGTTTTGAATGATATTTCTATTGTTAATTAATTTCCTGATGTATTCCTTGAAGAACTTCCTGGCCTACCCCAGAGCGTGAAATTGAATTTTGTATCGACCTTGAACCTGGTACAAAACCCATTTCCAAAGCCCCATATCGAATGGCTCCTATTGAACTTCTGGAGTTAAATACCCAATTACAGGAATTGTTAGACATTGGTTTCATTCATCCTAGTACGTCTCCTTGGGGTGCTCCTATTCTATTCGTGAAGAAGAAAGATGGAAGTATGCGACTTTGTATTGATTATCGGGAGTTGAATCATGTCACCATCAAAAATAAGTACCCGTTACCTCACATTGATGACCTATTTGACCAGTTGCAAGGAGCACAATTCTTTTCAAAGATCGATCTTAGTTCTGGATATCATCAGCTAAAGGTTAAAACTGAGGATATTCCAAAGACTGCCTTTAGAACTCGGTACGTGCATTATGAATTCTTAGTCATGTCTTTTGGATTGACTAATGCTCCTGTTGCCTTCATGGATATGATGAACCGAGTATTCAAGGAATATTTGGATCACTTGTCTTTAATGATGACATTCTCATATATTCCAAAAGTCGTGAAGATCATGAGCAACACTTGAGGCTGATACTCCAAAAGCTTCGTGAAAACAAGCTTTATGCCAAGTTGAAGAAATGTGAGTTCTGGCTTGAGGAAGTTACATTTCTTGGGTATGTGATATCAAATCATGGAATATCTGTTGACCCAGAAAAGATTGAAGCAAATCAAAGTTGGGAGCAACCAAAGTCAGTGACCGAAGTACGTAGCTTTCTCGGCTTAGCTGATTATTATCAGAGATTCGTTGAAGGATTTTCTCGAATCGCTACTCCATTAACTCAGTTGACTCAAAAAGATACAAAGTTCGGTTAGAGCGAGGAATGTGAGAAGAGTTTTCAAGAACTCAAGGGAAGACTCATTTCAGCACATGTTCTGACAATACCATCTGGCTCAGAGGGATTTGTAATCTACAGTGATGCTTCGGGCAAAGGGTTAGGATGTGTTCTCATGCAACATGGGAAATTCATAGCCTATGCCTCTCGACAACTCAAACAATATGAGAGGAATTATCCTACTCATGATTTAGAGTTGGCAGTTGTTGTCTTCGCACTTAAAATTTGAAGGCATTACTTGTATGGGGAGAAAGTGGAGATCTTTACGGATCATAAAAGCCTCAAATATTTTTTCACCCAAAAGGGACTCAACACGCGGCAACGACATTGGCTTGAACTGTTGAAAGATTATGATCATACCATTCAATACCATCCTAGTAAAGCGAACGTAGTAGCTGACACATTGAGTAGAAGATCATATGCGGGTACGAGTGTAATATTGTCAACAAAAAGGCCCATTTTGTATGACTTACAACGGATGAAGATAGAGTTAAAGACTCTAGGGACCCATATGATGATGGCGAATATACGAGTAGAACCAACTTTAATCGATAAATTTAAAGTTGTTCAAGCTACAGACCTGGAGCTGATACGTATGAGGAAGAAAGTACAAGAAGGTGCTATTCCGGAAGCAAGAATCAATGAAGAATGAATAATTCGAGTCAACTCCAGACGTTGTGTTCCTAACGACCCTAATTTAAAGTATAAAATCATGATGGAGGCGCACAACACACCGTTTGTAATCCATCTTGGGAGTATCAAAATGTATCATGATCTTCGATATATATTTTGGTGGAGCAATATGAAGAGAGAGATAGCGAAGTTTATCTCAAGGTGTTTAACTTGTCAACGAGTCAAGGCGGAGCATCATGTACCAAAAGGTCCATTGTAACCAATTGAAATTCTAGAATGGAAGTGGGAGCATATTACCATAGATTTTGTTACTGGTCTTCCCAAGGTTTCTCAAGGCATAGATGCAATTTGGGTCATTGTTGATAGATTGACCAAATCTACTCATTTCTTACTTATACGAGAAACTTATACACTTGAACGTCTTTCTCGTATGTACATAAGCGAGATTGTAAGACTGCATGGTATGCCAGTATCCATAGTTTCTGATCGAGACCCAAGATTCACTTCATGATTTTGGGTTAGTTTATAGAAAGCTATGGGCACGGATTTACAATTTAGCTCGACATATCATCCTCAGAAGGACGGGCAGTCAGAGAGGACTATTCAAACTCTTGAAGATCTTTTAAGACTTTGTGTCCTTGAATTCAAAGGAAGTTGGGATAAGTTCTTACCGTTTGTGGAGTTTTCCTACAACAACAGTTATCAAGCAAGTATTGGCATGGCTCCATTTAAGGCATTGTATGGGAGAAAGTGTCGTTCTCTAGTATGCTGGAATGAGGTGGGTGAAGCAACGTTGTTGGGATCGGAGTTAGTACGTATGACTACAGAAAAGATTCAAACGATTCGACAACGTATAAAAACTTCACAAGATCGATAAAAGAGTTATGTTGATCATCATCGAAAGGACGTAGAATTTGATATTGGAGATCATGTGTTGTTACGTGTTGCTCCATGGCAAGGAGTTACAAGATTTGGAAAGAGAGGAAACCTCAATCCTCGATTCGTTTGCCCATTTTTAATTCTGGAGTGAGTAGGAACTGTGGCTTATAGACTCGCCTTACCGCCAAGTATGTCTCGTGTTCATAACAGTTTTCACATATCTATGTTACGTAAATATGTGAAAGACCCGAACCACATTATTGAGTTAGAACCAGACGAGATAGAGGAAGATTTAATGTATGAAGAGTTGCTTGTTAAAATCTTGGATAAGAAGGATTTTGTTCTATGCTCCAAGATTATACCTCAAGTCAAAGTTTTGTGGAGAAACCACGATGTGGAGGAAATGACTTGGGAGTTAGAATCTAAGATGAAGTCAAGGTATCCTCATCTCTTCGACATACCAAGTATATACCCTAATTTTGAGGACGAAATTTCATAAGAAGAGGAGGTTATAAGACCCCAACTTTTATGAATAAAGAATAATTTTCTCGGAATATATTTTTGAATAGTATGGTATGAATTTGATATAATGTTATAGTTATGGGTATCATTTACAAATTTTGCAAAGTAAGCAAGTGGTTTATAATATTCGATTAGTCGGGAAATATTCGTTTTAACAGAGAATATTCGTACGACGACACAATCATTGGTGGACCCCACAACGGAAGTATTGTCGTAGCTAGAAAATGACAAAATTATCTTTCTATAAAAATAACGGCGGAGGTGTTACCGTTAAAACTGTTGAACTACCCAGTAGTAAAAGTACAGTAATACGCATGGTTGCATAGTAGCACATGATATTGATTATTGATGCTTACGTGAGAAGTCAATCAGTTATACTCAAGTATTGCTACAGTAATTGTTGCATCATATCTCTCATATTATTGATTCAATTATTGTTAAAGTATCATCTGCATAATATGATATATTATTAAATCAATAATTGAGACTGCAAAGTTATTCATATTATTATTTACAATATTGACAATGTCTAGAAGTTCTGTCAAGGAGAGGTTTGGTCACCTAAATGTGCGTCAATGAGGAGAGATCCTTATCGGAAAGCCCTCTCTTTCCTGGGAACAACCTGATTGTTAAATATTGTGAATTATAATATTAATGATGAATAAGTTTGAGTTGATTAAAGATGAATTTTATAGTTCCATTGTGTTGGACTTATTTGTGTTAGTATAATTAATGTTTGGAGGTTATATTGTTCAATCGGGTATTCAGAACACTTTTTAGGTCAGAGTACTATTCACGAGTTACTATTCATGAGTTACTATTCATGAGGTACTATTTATGAGTTACTATTCATGAGCTACTATTCATGAGTTACTATCCACGAGTTACTATTCATGAGTTACTATTCACGAGTTACTATTCATAAGTTACTATTCACGAGTTACTATTCACTGGGTACTATTCACCCGTAAGATATATTTTTTTTGGTCCAAATCATTTTTGGGTACAATATTATTCCATGAGGAGATGTGTTAATTTTTCAGACCGTTGGTTGAAGATATAATAGTAAATCAATATGGATCGCTGGTTTAAAGTTTTAATAGTAAACCAGTATGGATCGTTGCTTTAAGTTTTAATAGTAAATCAATATAGACCGTTCGTTTAAAAGTAAATCAATCTGGACTGTTCATGAAGTAGTTACTATTCAGTTCATTCTCCTATAAATAGAAGCCCATTCCTTCATTATTTCTTACGAATTCACTGAAACTCTAGAGAGAGAAACTATAGAGAGAAAGAAGAAAGTATTTTGCTACTTCATTACTTCAGTATTCAGTTTTTCTAAGGTAGGGAATATTATTTGTTGTACTCATAAGGGGTATTCTTTCTTTCGTATTCATGAAGAGAACTTTTGTTATTCCATTCTTATTATTCTGTTGGAATAACCTGTTTATGAGAAGTACCGCATACATGGTTAAATTCTTCTAATATTACATTCTTTATTATTCTGTCAGAATATCCTATCTGTGCATTTATGCCGGACCTAGTTCCATTATTTATCATTCTTTCGGAATATCCTGTCTGTGCGTTTACACCGGACCTGGTTCCATTATTTATTATTCCGTCAGAATATCCTGTCTGTGCGTTTACGCCGGATCTGGTTCAATTATTTATTATTCTGTTGGGAATAACCTATCTGTGCAGTCTATCGCACGCATGGTGAATCCTTCTGTTATTCCATTCTTTATTATTCTGTTGGAATAACCTGTCTATGTGGATTACCATATGCATGGTGAATGATCCTTCGTATTCATTCCTTATTAAATTATGGAAATGATCTGTCTACGTGGATTACCGCATGGCGGGCAAAAATCCATTCACAGTTTCATATATTCTATTATACTAAGTTGGTTAAAGCTTTGGCTTCTATACTCCATGAAATTAGTGGAATATCCTTGATATTTGCACTTCATCCAGTATCTTTTCATGGAAATATTCTTCTGAGCATTCTTGAATTTTACTTCCCAAAGCAGTATCAAGTTGACAATTTGGACGTTATTGAGTTCAGGATAAATTAACTTATAAATCTTTAAAATTTATCCTTGAACCTGTTTTATTGAATTGTCATCATCCTCATGCTTATATTATGTTGAAAGTCATCTTTGGCTTGCGTGCATAGATGGACTTGGTATGATTATGACCAGGGATTATTCGGTATAATCATGATCGTAATATGACGAATGATGTGGTAAAAGTCCTCATTGGCCTGCAATTCATTGGTGGACAGTTCTTGGTATGATTATGACCAGGGATTATTCGGTATAGTCATGACCATTGATGATTACATGAATATCCTTGGCCGTGGAGCAGGGATGATTTGATTTTATTTATTAAGCAGAGTCTCAGCGATAAAGTTGATGAAAAACTTTTTAAATCATAGAAGACAACAGATTGTATACTTTCCTTGACTCTTTTAATGGATTATTTCTTCCGCTGCAGTTAAACTTGATGTTTATTATATTTTATTAGTTTAACACCGTTGAAGGCTAATGATAATTTATTCTGCATTATCTTAGTCATAATATTTCTTACTGGGCTAGTTGAGCTCACCCTTTCTTTCACTGTTCTCTTCAGGAAATGAGAACGTAGCTGGGACTAGTCGGGGAACAGAGTGATGGTCCTAGATGGTGCATTAGTAGTCCTCACTATTCTGTGAAATAGTGTGATAATAAATGTAATGATGACTCCATTGAGTGTGGATATTGTCTAGGTTACAATATTTGTATTAAAACTTACAGCCTATGTTTGGTCGTATTTTACACGACTGTTGTATATTTAAGGTTGTATTTATATTCTATACCATGTATCTAGCGACTCAAGATGGGTGATGTATACCAGTTTTGGGAGCATCAGATTGCAAGCCATTATGCTTAATCGTGTAGCGTTTTTATTCCTGATTTGGCTTTTTTAACTTATGAGAACTCCGTTGTAACTCAAACTAGACCGAGACGAAGGGGTGGGACCCAGGTAGGGGTGTCGCAGGTATACCTTCTACAGCCACAAGTGGACATGCGGCCAGTCATGGCTACTTAATGCCAGCAGGTTTCTTTTATAAGTCATTTTCATATTGCGCCGCTAAGGAAACCCTAGAGCTCTTCTTCAGATTTGCTGAGTTTGGGCGACTTTCTGCAAATTTTGTCATCGTACAAGTGTTCTTCACTGTCCTGGTAACGTATGTATGTCTTCTTTTCCAGTTTTTATCGGTTGGAAAATGACTTATCATATAAAATGCATCTAAACACATAGTAGTGAATATGCATGCTCAAATGACTTGATAAAATATTCAACATAGTAAATGTTAGTATTAAATCATGATGAACATAATGATGTGAAAAAAATTGACTTTTGAAACAGTCAAATTGGCACCCTTTTTTTGCTATTTCTTATCCTATTTGAGGACAAATAAGCAAAAGGTAAAAATACAAAGTAATCCTGGTAATTAAATTACCCTCTTGGATTGATGACTTTGACTTCTTATGCATATAGTATGTATATGATTGTGGGCAGGTATGCTACTGAATGGCCACCTAGTCATGCCAATGTGCATGTGGATAATCCTATTTACAAAGGGGATTATGGTAAAAAAATTCAAAATGTAGGCATTTGAATAGTCATGTATTTTTAACTCTACTGTAGCTGTATGTTAAAGCAATGCATGCATGCATGTAGTCATAAAATACATTTTAAAAAGAAAGCTTCAGGTTAGAAATTACCACACCCTTTCTGAGGTGATTTGGAGACTTTTTCCAGATATTATGGATCCGTATCAGCCGAGTAGTTCCCGTAGTACCACTTCTGGTATACGGAGGAAGGCTTCTGAAGTGCCTCGACCCCGTTCTATTAGACAGACTCGTCGATTGGTGGAGGCGGTGATACATCCAGTCCAGGTTGATGTGTCGGACGTTGAGGACGAGGATGTTCTGGTTGTGGACCCCACTCCTGCTGCACATGTTCCCCGTAGGGACCTCCAGAGTATTCAGGTGGCAAACCCAGAGCTCCTGGGTGATTTGAGTTGACATCCCTCGATGTATGTTTATGCCAACGAGGTATGGCGTTAGATCTTTAATCTTCCTTCTTTCTTATTGATGAGGAGTAAATGATTTTGATGTTGATCTGAATTTTATGTAGGTTCCCGGCTTTACACAGCCTCAAGAGAACTAGTTTAGCATTCACTCCTTGTACCAGGCTCTGCATCCTGACTATAGAGCGATTGTGCATGACTAGGGATTTGGGGCATTCTTTTCCATCCTTTCTCGTCTTTGTCCCTGGGGTTACCTCATGGAATTGTCTGAGCGCTGGTTTCACCAGACTCAGTCACTCCATTTGCTGGACTGTGAGGTGATGATGACGCCGATGGATTGGCGGTTTATCACAGGTATGGGGTTTGGAGGGGCACTAGTGCCTTGCATGGCGGATATTACACCTACTGCCGTCAGATCCTTGTTAGGAGTTCCAGACGGGGCGCTCAAAGGTAGGACCGTACGTGCGGGTCCTTTGAGCGTAAATGCTATTAGTGGGTTGTTGAGTGAGCCCATGCCAGATGACGTCAGAGTCAGGGATTGCATTCTTTAGCGATTATTCCTGATGAACATTAGTGACTGCTTTATAGAAATTAACTCTTCTACGGTGTCGTTCGCTTTGATCAGTGTCACGTAAAATGTGGACTATATAGGAGAGTATGACTGGGGTTCCTACACCTTCGCCTATTTCCTCAGGGGCATTCGTATGCGTTCGCAGGGCTTGACCGAGGCTTTGTTAGAATTCTACCCATATCTGCTGGTGAGTATTTCTCTTATAGTTTACCATATATAGGTTAAAAGTGTTTACTGACCGCAGATGTTTGCCTTTCTGTTGGCAGTTTTGGGCCTATGAGAGGCTTCCATGTTTGCGCCACGTGAGCGTGTTAGGTTTAGATACCTATCCACGAGGACGATGATGGCATCATTCCATACTGGCGGTGGTCCCTGTAGCTGAGGGTTTCACTCATTACCGCCTACAGCTGGAGTTGTTGACAGCTGATGTCATCACCTGGATTCCCTACTCTGGGGAGCATTTGGCTATAAGATTTGAGGATGGGTACCCGACTGGTGTCGAGTACGTGATTTCCACCTGTAGTGTTCCTCTCTATACTGATGGAGGATGGGACCTCTATTTAGGAGAGCGTACTATTAGGAGCACCACATGAGAGATCCGTATGTCGATCTTGCCTCTTGTCAGGCATTATTAGCATGTGTTGCAGTCACCCGTCATTGATATCCCTTTGTTAAGGGTTGACGGTTTTGCATTATTAGAGGGTCCCTGCACTCAGGAGATGTTCCAGTGTTAGTGGTTCCCTCGCACTATTAGATCCTAGTCTTGCGCCAATCAGTTCATGGGGGATATGGTTCCAGGATCCGTGATGATGACGGATTGGCTAGCCTGTATCCGAGATACGACTCATTTGTCACAGATTGACAGTTTGACCCAGCGATTAGACCGGGCACATTTCTTTATTCGGTATTTGGGCAAAGATTCGGTAGAGGCAGATTCGTTTGATTCTTCTAGCTCAAGCGCTGGCCCCTCAGATGACCCATTTGGCTTTGTCGGCGCAGATCCTCCTTTGTATAGGCCTGACATCCCTGTTAATAGAGTTCTAGTAACTCAGGAGGAATTACATCAGGTGGACAGGATTGATGATGTAGATATTGACACCATTGTCTTCTTCTGATGTGTATTCTCGTTATCTCTTTTTATAGGCCTCTATTAGATATTGGGTGGTTATGCCCTAATCAAGCTATATCTTTTAATAGGCCTCTATTAGTAGTAGGGCGTATGTGCCTCATTTCCCTGTATTTTTAGCTGTACAGAGATGATGTATATAGATGATGATATACTTAGGAATATATGTATGTTTTCCATTCCCTATATCATATTACCATCTATTACCTGTAATGCATGTATTATGTTATCCATATGTATGTATTTCCAGAGATGTTCAACATTGACTCATGGATGGTCTTATGACATGGCCCGTACAGATGTTTTCTTTGATAGTTAGCCGTATTGATCATACCCCACCATTATTGGTGGCATCTGGTATGCGATTGTGGTATGATAGCATATCACCATCAGACAAGGTGACCGCAGATCACTTGTTGTAGCATACTATAACCATGTTGATGTTTCAGGTTCCCATAGGATTCATGGAGGGCATGCTGGAGAACTGGGTATCGGAGAGGCAGGTTTTCCAATTTGGTACCTATGAGTTAACTTCGACTCTAGAGGAGTATGCACGGTTGACGATGATGGCATTAGACAGACTTTGCGTGTATATGGCTATTAGAGATATGATCAGACATTTTATGACCTTCACCGGACTGCGATGTATGGTGGTACAGGATGAGCCGACATCTGGTCACGTTATATCCCAGCATTTTCTGTTTAATGGATTTAGCTCTGAGGATAGCTATACACAGCACCCCTGGGATTTCACCGCACCGGAGAATTATTGGTGCTCGGCTAGAGTAGATGTCCTACTACTGTGCGTGCTGTCATATGTATATATGCCACGGTACATGGATGAGATAGACATCGGCGTCATCATGGCAGTGAGATCTCTCAGGGAGGGTCATTCCATTATAGCGATGATCATGGAAGAGACATTGTGTTCGGTCACATACTGATGCACCTATCCGATGGGAGTGTTTACAGGCAGCGCGGTCATGCTATACGTGTGGTTCATGCCACACTTGAGACCGATTGGAACCTTTTACCAACATGGGTATTGCTTCACCCATGATATAGCTATGTCTTACTCCTTTCAACCATCAGAGTGTATAGAAGCTATGTCTTGGTCGATGTTCTTAGTGGATATCAGAGATCTGTTTTGCATTCTGCCATGCACAGGGCTTAGCTCACCCTACAGCTTCATTACTCATGCTCCAGGCATGGACTATCTCCCTCTGGCTGGTTTAAGGGGCATGACTACTTATCACCCGCTGGCCGTGATGTCGCAGTTTGACCAATTTCAGGATTTTCATCCTTTTGAGGGGGCGCTAGGTCAGCGTTTAGCTTCTCTCCATCTATCAGAAGAGGACCGATCACGTGTGTATGCATGTTGGGATCAATGTGAGATATCTACTTTCTCTATTAGCCATTCGGGTTGTTCGTCAGAGTATTCTGCATGGATGGAGACAGAGAGTTCATCGGTCGTGGTAGTATCCACAGTACCGAGTAGTGATTCATATGATGGAGAGCCCATAGAGGACGTTGATTCTTACATCGAGGAGGAGCAGTCTACTGGGTTGCCAACATCTCCTTTAGATTCTCCCAGTACTAGCACTGTTGTGATCCAGCATTCGGCACAGTACTTCGAGCAGAGTCTTCATCTAATGACCTTCGAGAGAGATCAGGCTAGAGGCTTGATGTTGACAGCCTTTGATGGGAGAGACGCAGCTTTGTTAGAGAGAGACGAGGCATTAGCTCGTAGAGATATCGTTGTTGTTGAGCAGGATGAGGCCAGATCAGCCAGAGATACCGTGATAGTTTAGAGGAATAGTGCCATATCTGCTCGTGACGTAGCCGTTACAGATAGTACTACAATGAGGTCTCTTACCACTAGCATGATTGCAGAGATGAGCACGTACATAGATGAGCATAGAGTCACCATGCAGATGGTTGTAGATCTTTTAGCTCGTGTGGATACCCTTGTATAGGAGACCACAGTGTTACCTCCTTCTGCTGAGAGGGATGCCATGTTGGGCTTGATAGCTCGCATATACACTGATTTGTAGATGAGCTTGTATTTTCCTACACAGACTAGCTTAGCCATTTTGTCATGTACAGTTTACATTATGTAGAACAAACAGCATTATATATATAGCAAGGAAATATATTTTTGATCACTTCCCTTTTAGATATGTCTATTACTTGCTTGATATTTTCATGTGTCTTCAGGGCTTGTGATCTTGATGTATTCTGAATTCCTCCTTAATGGATGGACATTAAGTTATCACTGGATAATTCAGAATGGATCGTTGATCTGTGTGGATCCCTACCATCTTTGGTGTCTTGGGATTGGTTTCTGTATGAAAATGTGGAGAGGAATGTGGCTTTCCTCTTTAAGGTTGATCGCACCACAGATGGTCGCCAGTACTTCTATTTGTGAGAAGCCTAGTTAATTCCATCTTTTATGGATTGGTGTTGCTTTTTGAGGCACAACCGCGGCTTAGATGGTCACCGAATCTCCTATTTTGGAGGAGTTCAGGTAATTCCATCCCTTTGGTCTAAATTCGAATGAAATGTAGTGGATTGAAGGATGATCCCAGTACCAGCTGACAAGTGTTTGTGTTTTGGTAGGGGTGAGACCAAACCATAAATGACTGTCTACGTACTCCTATTGAAGAGGAGATCAGGTCTGCGTAGTTTCGAACCTGGTGTAAGAGGTTCAACTCCATATGTGGCAGAAACGATGTAGGAATGTTTTTATTTTTTTTGTTTTTTTAGGGAGAAGGGTATAGGAATATTTTTGTTTTTTTATTGCAACCGGGCTATGTAAAATGGTTTCCTACGTACTCCTATTGAAGAGGAGATCAGGTCGACATAGTTTGCCCCTCAGGATGATTCACAGCCGAAGAGAAGTATGAATCCCATGTGCAGGCTATACTGCAAGGAGAAGAAAGTTTGATCCCATGATTAGGACAAACTACAGGTGTGAAAAAGTTTGATCCCGTCTTCAGGACAAACTGCAAGCGTAGAAAAGTTTAATCACGTCTTCAGGATAAAGTGCAGGTGTAAAAGGTTTGATCCTTGGGGGGATAACCGAAGTTGTATGAACGTAGTGAAACCAGGCTGCTGGTTTGAAGAGTATGTTTCCTCGAGGGGCAAAGTGTGGCGAAGAGTTGTATGTGATGAAGGGTTAAAGAACTGGAATGACTGGTGATCTGATGATCCAACACCAGGATGTTTACTTGATGGTAACTTCAGACATAGTACCGTTTCATGGTATCCGAGTTGATAAGTTGGGGAAATTCATCGACATCCATTTCCTGTAATCTGAGAGCGCCTTCTGTCAATACCTCCTTGACAACAAATGGGCCTTCCCAGTTGGGGGTAAATTTTCACTTAGACTGGTCTTGGTTGTCAAGTATCTTCTTTAAAACCAAGTCATGTTGTTTAAACTACCATAGTCGGACTTTTCTTTTGTAGGATCTGGCGATCCTTTGTTGATATAACTGACCATAGAAGATAACCGCGGTTCGCCTTTCGTCTATTAGAGAAAATTGGTGATACATGTCTTATACCCATTGATCTTCATCTAGTTGAGCGTCTATCAACACTCTGAGGGATTCCATTTCCACTTCTATTGGGAGTACTGCTTCCATACTATAGGTTAATGCGTAGGGGGTTGCCCTAGTGGAAGTGCGCATTGATGTTCTGTAGGCTAACAGAGTAAGAAGCAATAAGTCAGGCCATTCTTTGTGGTTGGCGGACATCTTTTGCATTATCTTCTTGATGTTTTTTGTTAGTCGCTTCAACAGCACCATTCATCTTTGGACGGTAGATGACGGAGTTAAGGTGTTTGATGTGGAATTTGCTGCATAACTCCTCCATCATTTTATTGTTGAGGTTCTTAGCATTGTCTAACACAATGACTTCTGGTTGTCCATATCGACAAATGACATTGTTTCTGATGAAAGCAATGATGACTTCTTTGGTAACCCTGGGGAAGGAGGTTGCTTATACCCACTTGGTGAAGTAGTCGATCATGGTGAATATAAAGTGATGCCCATTACTGGCTTTGGGATCGATGGGTCTGATCACGTCCATTCCCCACATTGAGAAGGGCCAAGGTGAACTCATATTGTGGAGCTCCCTCGGAGGAGGGTGGATGGCATTTCCATGAATTTGGCATTGATAACACCTCTTGACATGATCATCACCGTCAGCTTTGAGGGTAAGCCAGTAATGTCCTGTTCTAAGGATCTTCTTAACAAGTAGGCGGTCACTCATGTGTGGGCCACATACTCCACCATGGACCTCATCCATGAGCCTCTAAGCTTGGTCCTTGTCCAGACATCTGAAGAGACTTAGTACTGCATCTCTTTTGTAGAGTTCATCTCCGCTCAGGTAGAATTTCATAACAAGTCGATGGATCCGCCATTTCTCAGTCGGGCTCACCTCAGCGGGTGTAGATCCATCTCGTAGGTACTCCTTGATATGCTGATACCAAGGATGTTGGATGAGAGGTAGCTCATCCGATACTTCTCCAACATAGTTCTCATAGGCTGGTGCCTTGTGCAGGGAAAATGTGATGCTTGGCATATGTTCCTAGTCAGGCATGTGAATCAAGGAGGCCAAAGTTGCTAACGCATTTGCAAAGTCATTCCTATTACAAGGAATGTGTAGAAAGGAGATTTTTTCGAACTCTAAAGCCATCTGTAAAACTTGCCGATGGTAAGGCAACAAATATAGCTCTTTGTTTGATAGATTCTCATGGATTGTCTGATTACAAATTCTGAATCCCTAAAGACAGTTAACCGCCTGATGCCCATTGAACGGGCAAGTTTTAGCCCCATGAGACAGCCTTCATACTCAGCTATGTTATTAGTGCTGACAAAATGCAATTTGACGACGATAGGATACTGTTCCCCCGTACCGGATACCAGAACTGCTCCAGCTCTAGAACCTTCCATATTAACAGCTTCTTCGATATACATTTTCTATGTATGGCATGTATCGTACTGATGGTGTTGTTGAGCTGTCATTACCCCTTCATCGGGGAAGTAGGTTTCCAAGGGTTTGAAATCCCCTGACGGTGCGGTGGCCAGTTGATCAGCAATTCCTTGACCGTTGATGGATTTTTATGTCACATAGACGATATCAAATTGTTGTAGGATCAACTGCCATCTGGATAGCCGGCAATTTAATATGGGTTTGTTGAACACGTACTTGAGAGGATCCACGCGGGATATGAGATGGGTTGTGTGACCATGGAGGTAATGTTATAACCTCATGGAAGCCCATGCTAAAGCACAACAAGTCTTTTCAATCAGAGTGTACTTGTATTCACTGCTGCTAAATCTTTTGATGAGGTAATAGATAGCTCGTTCTTGGCCTCTATCGTCTTTCTATCCCAGTATGCAGCCAATGGCATTGTCACTTATGGACATGTACATGACCAGGGGAACATCATCCCTGGGCGATAACAAAATGGGAACTTTGACTAGCTGTTCTTTGATTGTGAGGAAGGCTTTCTGGCACTCATCATTCCATTTCATGGAGGAGTTCTTCCTTAACAACTTAAAGATAGGCTCACAGGTTGCTGTGAGTTGAGAAATGAATCTGCTAATGAAGTTGATTCTTCCTAAAAATCCCCGTATTTCCTTCTCTGTTTGAGGAATGGGCATTTCTGTGATGGCTTGGATTTTAATGGGGTCCATCTCAATCCCTTTGTGGCTGACTAGGAATCCTAACAACTTGCCTGATTTAACGCCAAAGGCGCACTTTTCTGGATTCAACTTCAAGTTGTACTTATGCAACCTGTTGAATAGCTTCATGAGATGGTCTAAGTGGTCCTCTTCTCTTCGGGACTTGACAATGATGTCATCCACATAGATCTCTATCTCCTTATGCATTAAGTCATGGTCAAGAGCTGTCATAGCTCGTTGATAGGTGGCTCTTGTGACAACCCGATATTTTCTATATAAATAAATAAGAAATTTTGCGTATAATTTTTTTTTTAATTAAGTATGAGGATTTGTACAAGATTGTGTGTATATGTATTTATGTGGTAAATAAAAATATATTTATTACATGAATATTTACAAGTAGATTTATTTTAGAATTATTGATTATTATAAAGTATATTTTTATAATAATTAATTTTAAGATAGAAATGTTTTTATAAATTATTTTTCTTGAATATATAATCATATATTATTTAAATAATATATGAAGTGATTTTTAGAATAAATATAATAATTATTTTATTATATAAATTTTTGTACAGATTATTAAGTGAAATATTTAACCTTAATTATCAAGGTTAAATATGAAAGAATAATCAGATATGGAATCCAAATCCTAATTTTGGATTATTGTCAAGGTATGAGAATAATAATATAATATTACTTATATTTTGATTTTTCAGTGCTATGAATATGTACGGTATGACCGTATTGATAATGGTTGGTCAATTACGGTGTATTTTGACCAAACCCTAGAATAATGTTAAACCCTAATTTGAGATCCAAATTAGAGTGCAAGATTGTTTTTAAGTGTGTTAGATAAATTATGTCGTGTATTAAATGTATTAATTAGGTAAACCCTAATTAAAATTCTGGAAACCCTAATATTTAGAAAACCCTAGTTTTCTGTGGAAAACCCTAAATTCCAATATTAAAAACCCTAATCCGGAAACCTAAACCGGAGGTTTGATCAGTCAGAAATTGTGTTGCTATGTTTAATAATACGTACGATAGATTGTAATTGCTAATTAAAATAAACTTAATTAGTAAATTAAAACCATAAAGTCTAGAACCCTAATTGTATTTCTAGAAACCCTAATTATCAAAATTCTAATCCTAATTGCTTTATTAGCAAAGTTAATTGTGATTAAGGGTAATAAACCCTGATGAACATGTGATAGATAATTACAAATTTATTTTAATTAACAAAGTAATTATTTTTCAAAATTTTAGAAACTAAAATTTAATTATTTTATTTTTATTTAATTTTATTTTTGTGCAAACCCTAATTGCTAAATCCTAGATTTATTTTGTGCTAAACCTTAGGGTTAAACCCTAAGGGTTTGCCAAGTTCCATTTTTGCCATTAAATTAGAAAATCAAATGACCATTATGTCCTTTTTAGCATTTAAGAAGCTAGTTATAGGTTTTGACAAATTGGTGAGGTTGTTCACCAAACCCAACAACTACATTGAGTCAAAAATGACAGCAAATCAGTTTATAATCAACCAATACATTGCATCTTGTATTCTATAAATAGATTGAGAGAGAAAAAGTGACATTTGTTAGCCAATTTTGTACAAACACTTTAGCAAGTCCCTCTCTCTCTCTAAGCAACGAAAATCTAAGGCATTTCAGTTCCTTTATCAAGCCCCACGAAATCCCACCACAAATCAGAAGCCTAGAATCATCAATTGATCATAAAATGTATAAAACCCTAATTCAAATTCTGTCCAAAAATCTGATGTTAGATGTTAGTTTTTTTGTGTTATACATATTAGATATAGTGTAAATAGATGATCTGGGTTGCTAGATGTTAGATCTATAACATCTAGAGGCTCGAATTTGAAGTTTTCAAAAATCTAGAAATTATTTTTTTTGTTCTCTGACATAGAATGTCAGAGGCTGTAGATCGTTGTGTGTTTAGTATTTTTGTTGTTTTAATGTTTGGTTTGGTAGTATGTTGTGAGATCTTTGCTCTGGAACTTAAATCAGGTCCAGATCTGGTATACATTAAAAGTTATAAGTGGTCAAACAGGGTTGACCGGTCACGAAAATATTTTTCTGGGCAACCCAGAAAAATTTCCAGATTTCCAGAAATTCTGACAACCATTTTTAAAGCCTTTGATCTTGTTCATGTTTGATATTTAGTCCATAATGTTGATTGTCTGTTGTAATATGACATTAGAACTACACATTCATTCCTTTATATTACCCATAACATGATCATGATCGAATTTAGCTCTGGTCAAAGTGCGCTGACCGTTCTGTCTTATGAAGGTTTCTGGAAAACCCAGAACCTTCATGAGAAATTTTTCCAGTAGGGTTTGACCGGCATGTATCTTTATTATTTGTTGTTGTTTTGATGATTTTTGTTAATAGATCTCTTTAGTTACATGAGGTCTATAATCTAGGACTCATAGATCACAAAAATGTTACACGATTTACATGTAGTGGAAGCTAAAAGTTGTCATGCTGCACTGTTCTTCATTTCTGGGCAAACCCAGAAATGAAGAACAGCTCTGACAGCGAATTAAGAGGCTCAGATCTCTCTTGTATTATGCGTTTTGATCATATTTGATGTTGGATCGTGTAGTCTTGTATTAGTACTACACGATCTGACGAACAACAGACCCAGAAACACAACACATAAGAAATTAAACTTGGTCAAACATGTACACTCGGTCACTGCACTTGAATGTCTGGGTTCATGAAGAACACCTATAGCGACGGTTCTGTCGCTATAGGTGGTCTTCAGCGACAGATTTTTTTTTAAAATTTTTGGAAATTAATATAAAAATCGAAAAAAATAGTTTTTAATTATTAAAAATACAAAATAAATTATTAAAAATTATTTTAAATTCTAAAAATTAGTTTTTAATTATTTTAAATATATTTCATAAATATTTAATATTTTTGGAATATTAAAAGTTATTAATTTATTTAATTATAATATTAAATAAATTATTTAAAAATGATTTTAATATTTAAAAAATCATTTAAAATTATATTATGATATAAGAAAATATTTTAAGTTATTTTTGATAACTTTTAATATTATTTGATAATTTTCATTAATAAATTAATATTAATGATAATTAAGTTATTTATTAAATGGATTAAATAAATGAATTAAAAATGATTTTATTATATTAAAAATCATTTTAAATAATAATAAGGTATTTAAAAATATTTTAAGTTATAAAATATAACTTTTAATATTTAAAGGTAAAATTAATTAATTAATAATTATTAATGATATTAAAGTTATTTAATAATTATATTAAATAAATTAGTTTAAAAATGATTTTAATATTATAAAAAATCATTTTAAATGGAAATAAAATGTTTAAAGATATTTTAAGTTATAAAATATAACTTTTAATATTTAAGGGATATTTTCATTAATAATTTAATATTAATGATATTTAATGATTAATGATATTAAATTTATTTAATAATTATATTAAATAAATATTTAAAAAATGGTTTTAATTATTTAAAAAGGATATTAATGATTTAAAAATATTTTAAGTTATAATCATTGACTTTTAATATTTAGATAAATAGTTCATTAATATTTAAATATTAATGGTAATTATTTAATAATGATTTTAAATGTTTTAAAAATCATTTAAGGGTATTATAAATACTTTAAAAATATTTTGAGTTATTATACATAACTTTAATATTTTGGCAATGGTTTCATTAATAGTTTAATATTAATTAAATGTCAATGATAGTAGAATTGTTTAATATTTAAATCATTTAATAATGATTCTGATATTTCAAAAAATTATAATAAATGATAATAATTATTTAATAATTATTATAAGACCATGAAAAATAGTGCGACTGATGTTTAAGTTTTCCAAATGGATATTGAACTACGGTGTAGAGTCTTAGACTCGATATTTACCCGAAAAAGCTGTCGGTAGACCGACATAGATCAGAAATTGATCTAGACTTAGATAAATTGGTTAGTTAACTGTTTATTTGTGATTTAATGGTTATTAAGGTTGTATGACAATGTGATTAGGAAGGTGTTGATGTTTGATTATGAGTCAACGATTGTTGAACATGTGTGATAATGTGAATAGGGAATGTGCTGACTGCAATAGGTAGTGTTGTATGTACGTTATGTTGTACTAATCAGTAAAATAATCTGATTAATGTTAGGTGATTTCATAAAAGATAAAACTAAGTTGCAAAGTGTAAGCAGCGCATCAGGCAAGTATCCTAACTTTGCATTTTCTTTATGCAATGGACAGAAGTGAGAAGTTCAGAATTATTGTTATTATTGTACAGATTGTTAAACTTATATTATATATGCCCATTGATTATCAACATGTTAGTATATGATAATTCAGTTATATATATTCTGTTCGTTAATTTCTAGAAATGATTATACAAGTGTCCCCACTTGGATAATCATTGTATTTAATCACATGTTGATACAACTTTGATATACATATATGTTGAATAAGATAAGGCCTTTGTTATGAAAACCCGACAGGTATGAACATCCCGATAATGGGAAAATTTTTATGCGCCCAAGGCGGACAGAGTGAACGATAACATCGTTCTTATACATGTAGTATTGATCAATACAGGGTACAACGGGGCTGATCACCCTCCGTGCCCGTAAGTCATGACGGTTTACAGATGAATTTCTGTTCAAACCTTTTCGAAAATGAAAACAATGTTCATAGTATGTCACAGAAACCCCATGTATAGTCAATACATAGTTTCAAAAATTTGAAAGAGGGTTGTTATGTTATTATTATTGATACTGATTACTTCATAACTACTGACTAGTTGTAGAAGAATATTATAAAGAAAACATTTAAATTCTTTTAGCCTATATATATATAATACTTGCTGGGCACTCAAATGTTCATCCTTGCTTAATTTAAATGTTTTCAGCTAAGTGTAAAGGACCAGAAGGATCTGTCAAGAACAAGGGAAAAGGGAAAGTTGCTGAATGATTTTTTTTATGCTATTGTTTGTAATAGTTTTAGATTATGAAGACTATGATATATATTTATATATATTATGACATGTAATGAATGTTTAAAGTTTACATACTTGGGAGAAATACTCTGATGTATTTATAAATTTAAGTTTAAGTTTTATATTATTGTTATTATTATTAGTAGTATTCCGCTCATAGAAATGGTATCGTGAAGTACCGAGTTTGGGTTTCAAGTATCCGGGTTCGGGGACCTCACAAGTTGGTATCAGAGCTATAGGGTTAGAAACCTTAGGTGGGTTAGACCTTAGGCTATAACCTTAGAACAGAGGGAAACGTTGAAAATATAAATAACTCATATAGAGTTTAAAGAAAGATGAATTGGATGAATTCATTGTCAAACAAACTAAAAGATAACTTATATGAAACCTTTATGTGTTATGTGTATATATTATATGCTAATCAGGATAATTGTTGTGTGTAGATGTCAGGTGAAAAAGAACTAGGATACCCACGGGTCATAAAGAATGAGCTAATATCGAAGCCAATAGCGGAAATAGAAGCTCACAATGAAACCAACTCGGACGAGGTGGTTATCGTGGAAAACATAGTACCAGATCCGGAAATAGTGGATCTGTTAGATAATGATTCAGATTCTAAAGCTGAAGCTGGTGAAGCATCAATGGAGATGTAGGAATTGAGGAACAAGGTTTCTTCTCTAGAAGGGTTGTGGAAGACAGAAAAACTGCTTAACAGTCAATTGCGTCAAGCGTTAATAGAAACAATGGAAGAGCAGGATAAGCTTCAAATCCAAATCAATCAGATGGGAGCCTCAAGCAACACTTCGTTTGCAGCTCCAAAAGATAAGGGAAAAAGGAAGGTAGAAGACCATGATTTAGGAAAACCTGGGAAGAAGAAATGGAAAAGAATATGTTATCTTTGCGGCTATGAGGGCGTACCACTCTGTATTGTCCTGACTATAAACGGGGTGCATGTTTTGTTTGTGGAAAGGAAGATCATCAGGCGAGGAGCTGTCCAAGAAAGAAGACTTAGTGAATAGGTAGTATAGGTTATGTTATGTAAACGTGTTTAATATTATATGTGTGCTTAGTATGTTTGTGTAATGCATTATTATAAAACTTTTGTGCAAGTGGTGATGTAAATCCCGACTTTTGTAGTCACAATAGGATAACTGATGTTTAAAGCACTATGTGTTGTGTTATGTAAAATATTTTGAAAGCAATGAATGAATATGAATCAAAGTTTGAGTTATGAAACAAGTTTAATAAGTTTAAACTTATATGATAAAGTTTAGAATGTAAGTTAATTTATGGTTTTTAATTAACCAGATAATGCCGCCAAGACGTCAAACTCGGAATCAAAGGGCAGAAGAGTCTGTCAACAACGTTGAAGGACAACAACAAGCAGACCCGATGCAGCATTTTGCGAATATGGTAGCCCAGGCTTTGCAACAAGGAAACCAACCGAATAATCACTTGGTGAATTTCAAAGATTTTAAGGTTGTAGGACCTCAAGAATTTAAAGGTACGACTGACCCTGTAGAAGCCCAAACTTGGGTTAAGGAAATTGAGAAAGCATTTATAATAGCTAGGGTAGCTGAGGGGCAAAAGACCTCTTTTGCCACCTACATGATGAAGGGTGAAGCAAATTTCTGGTGGGAAGCAAATCAGGTGAGGGCAGGAGCAGGTGTGGTAGCATGGGATAGATTTAAGACATTATTTTTTGAGAATTATTTTTCAGCTAGTATGCAGTCTAGAATGGAGGTAAAATTTCTGGAGTTGAAGCAAGGGGATATGTCAATGGTAGAATATGCCGCAAAATTTAATGAGTTAGCTAGTTTTGCTCCGCATCAAGTCGATACGGAGGCTAGGAAGGCGAGAAGATTTGAGCTGGGATTAAAACCCTGGCTCTATAATAAGGTGGCAGTGTTGCAGATCCCAACATTTACAGCACTCTTGGAGAATGCGATAATTGCGGAGGAGGGAAGTGAGGCTATGAGCCTCTACAACAAGGAGAAGAAGAACAAGGGCAAGGTCGAGGGAGCTGAGAAAATGAGGACTAATAATGGAAGCAGGAGTGTAGATGGAAAAAGGAAGGGGAACTATTTTGGCAATGTCCAGGTTAAACAGGAAGGAATTAAGAAGCAAGGGATTCAGTGCAAAACGTGTGGAAAGAACCACTCCAGAGAATGTTTAAAAGGAAAATTTGTCTGCTACAAATGCGGGCAGGAGGGCCATATCTCTCCCAACTGCCAAAATCCTAGAATGAACAGTGGTTGTTTTATTTGTGGATCAATGGAGCACAGGGTGAAGGATTGTCCGAATAGGAGGGTGGAGGCAGGAAAGGAGAATACTGGTAAGGGTAGTGGAACATTAACAATCACGGGACCGACATCATCAAACAAACCAACAAAGTCAACATCAAGGGTCTTCAAAATGACGGTTCAAGACACGGTGGCAGCTGGCAATGCAGTTCCAGGTAATATTCGAATAACTTTTATTTGCGTAATTAGAATTTTTCTATTTATAGTAAATTGTTTTATAAAGAAATTTTGAGGGAGGAATTTGAGTTCTTTTAGAAATCAAATTTCCGTTTAATCAGAAACACAAGCTTAATATGATTAGTTAAAGATCAATTCGATCAAAGTTGATCGAGATCTATTTGCGAAGATTGGGAATGCTATTTACCCAGTTATGTGTAGGTTTTTAAGTGGTGATTCCGGGGACGGAATCCTTATAAGGGAGGGTGAATGTGACAACCCGATATTTTCTATATAAATAAATAAGAAATTTTGCGTATAAATTTTTTTTTATTTAAGGATGAGGATTTGTACAAGATTATGTGTATATGTATTTATGTGGTAAATAAAAATATATTTATTACATGAATATTTACAAGTAGATTTATTTTAGAATTATTGATTATTATAAAGTATATTTTTATAATAATTAATTTTAAGTTAGAAATGTTTTTATAAATTATTTTTCTTGAATATATAATCATATATTATTTAAATAATATATGAAGTGATTTTTAGAATAAATATAATAATTATTTTATTATATAAATTTTTGTACAGATTATTAAGTGAAATATTTTACCTTAATTATCAAGGTTAAATATGAAAGAATAATCAGATATGGAATCCAAATCCTAATTTTGGATTATTGTCAAGGTATGAGAATAATAATATAATATTACTTATATTTTGATTTTTCAGTGCTATGAATATGTACGGTATGACCGTATTGATAATGGTTGGTCAATTACGGTGTATTTTGACCAAACCCTAGAATAATGTTAAACCCTAATTTGAGATCCAAATTAGAGTGCAAGATTGTTTTAAGTGTGTTAGATAAATTATGTCGTGTATTAAATGTATTAATTAGGTAAATCCTAATTAAAATTCTGGAAACCCTAATATTTAGAAAACCCTAGTTTTCTGTGGAAAACCCTAAATTCCAATATTAAAAACCCTAATCCGGAAACCTAAACCAGAGGTTTGATCAGTCAGAAATTGTGTTGCTATGTTTAATAACACGTACGATAGATTGTAATTGCTAATTAAAATAAACTTAATTAGTAAATTAAAACCATAAAGCCTAGAACCCTAATTGTATTTCTAGAAACCCTAATTATCAAAATTCTAACCCTAATTGCTTTATTAGCAAAGTTAATTGTGATTAAGGGTAATAAACCCTAATGAACATGTGATAGATAATTATTTATTTTAATTAACAAAGTAATTATTTTTCAAAATTTTAGAAACTAAAATTTAGTTATTTTATTTTTATTTAATTTTATTTTTGTGCAAACCCTAATTGCTAAATCCTAGATTTATTTTGTGCTAAACCTTAGGATTAAACCCTAAGGGTTAAACCCTAAGGGTTTGCCAAGTTCCATTTTTGCCATTAAATTGGAAAATCAAATGACTATTATGTCATTTTTAGCATTTAAGAAGCTAGTTATAGGTTTTAACAAATTGGTGAGGTTGTTCACCAAACCCAACAACTACATTGACTCAAAAATGATAGCAAATCAGTTTATAATCAACCAATACATTGCATCTTGTATTCTATAAATAGATTGAGAGAGAAAAAGTGACATTTGTTAGCCAATTTTGTACAAACACTTTATCAAGTCCCTCTCTCAATCTAAGCAACGAAAATCTAAGGCATTTCAGTTCCTTTATCAAGCCCCACGAAATCCCACCACAAATCAGAAGCCTAGAATCATCAATTGATCATAAAAGGTATAAAACCCTAATTCAAATTCAGTCCAAAAATCTGATGTTAGATGTTAGTTTTTTTGTGTTATACATGTTAGATATTGTGTAAATAGATGATCGGGGTTGCTAGATGTTAGATCCATAACATCTAGAGGCTCGGATTTGAAGTTTTCAAAAATCTAGAAATTATCTTTTTTGTTCTCTGACATAGAATGTCAGAGGCTGTAGATCGTTGTGTGTTTAGTATTTTTGTTGTTTTAATGTTTGGTCTGGTAGTATGTTGTGAGATCTTTGCTCTGGAACTTAAATCAGGTCCAGATCTAGTATACATTAAAAGTTATAAGTGGTCAAACAGGGTTGACCGGTCACGGAAATATTTTTCTGGGCAACCCAGAAAAATTTCCATATTTCCAGAAATTCTGACAACCATTTTTAAAGCCTTTGATCTTGCTCATGTTTGATATTTAGTCCATAATGTTGACTGTATGTTGTAATATGACATTAGAACTTCAAATTCATTCCTTTATATTACCAATAACATGATCATGATCGAATTTAACTCTGGTCAAAGTGCGCTGACCGTTCTGTCTTATGAAGGTTTCTGGAAAACCCAAAACCTTCATGAGAAATTTTTCCAGTAGGGTTTGACCGGCATGTATCTTTATTATTTGTTGTTGTTTTGATGATTTTTGTTAATAGATCTCTTTAGTTACATGAGGTCTATAATCTAGGAAGCATAGATCACAAAAATGTTACACAATTTACATGTAGTGGAAGCTCAAAGTTGTCATGCTGCACTGCTCTTCATTTCTGGGCAAACCCAGAAATGAAGAACAGCTCTGACAGCGAATTAAGAGGCTCAGATCTCTCTTGTATTATGTGTTTTGATCATGTTTGTTGTTGGATCATGTAGTCTTGTATTAGTACTACATGATCTGACGAACAACAGACCCAGAAACACAACACATAAGGAATTAAACTTGGTCAAACATGTACACTCGGTCATTGCACTTGAATGTCTGGGTTCATGAAGAACACCTATAGCGACGGTTCTATCGCTATAGGTGGTCTTTAGCGACAGAATTTTTTAAAATTTCCAGAAATTAATAAAAAATAGAAAAAAAATAGTTTTTAATTATTAAAAATATAAAATAAATTATTAAAAATTATTTTAAATTCTGAAAATTAGTTTTTAATTATTTTAAATATATTTCATAAATATTTAATATTTTGGAATATTAAAAGTAATTAATTTATTTAATTATAATATTAAATAAATTATTTAAAAATGATTTTAATATTTGAAAAATCATTTAAAATTATATTATGATATAAGAAAATATTTTAAGTTATTTTTGATAACTTTTAATATTATTTGATAATTTTCATTAATAAATTAATATTAATGATAATTAAGTTATTTATTAAATGGATTAAATAAATGAATTAAAAATGATTTTATTATATTAAAAATCATTTTAAATATTAATAAGGTATTTAAAAATATTTTAAGTTATAAAATATAACTTTTAATATTTAAAGGTAAAATTAATTAATTAATGATTATTAATGATATTAAAGTTATTTAATAATTATATTAAATAAATTAGTTTAAAATGATTTTAATATTATAAAAAATCATTTTAAATGGAAATAAAGTGTTTAAAGATATTTTAAGTTATAAAATATAACTTTTAATATTTAAGGGATATTTTCATTAATAATTTAATATTATTGATATTTAATGATTAATGATATTAAATTTATTTAATAATTATATTAAATAAATAGTTTAAAAATGGTTTTAATTATTTAAAAATCATTTAAAAAGGATATTAATGATTTAAAAATATTTTAAGTTATAATCATTGACTTTTAATATTTAGATAAATAGTTCATTAATATTTAAATATTAATGGTAATTATTTAATAATGATTTTAAATGTTTTAAAAATCATTTAAGGGTATTATAAATACTTTAAAAATATTTTGAGTTATTATACATAACTTTAATATTTTGGCAATGGTTTCATTAATAGTTTAATATTAATTAAATGTTAATGATAGTAGAATTGTTTAATATTTAAATCATTTAATAATGATTCTGATATTTCAAAAAATTATAATAAATGATAATAATTATTTAATAATTATTATAAGACCATGAAAAATAGTGCGACTGATGTTTAAGTTAACCAAATGGATATTGAACTACGGTTTAGAGTCTTAGACTGGATATTTACCCGAAAAAGCTGTCGGTAGACCGACATAGATCAGAAATTGATCTGGACTTAGATAAATTGGTTAGTTAACTGTTTATTTGTGATTCAATGGTTATTAAGGTTGTATGACAATGTGATTAGGAAGGTGTTGATGTTTGATTATGAGTCAACGACTGTTGAACATGTGTGATAATGTGAATAGGGAATGTGCTGACTGCAATAGACAGTGTTGTATGTACGTTATGTTGTACTAATTAGTGAAATAATCTAATTAATGTTAGGTGATTTCATAAAAGATAAAACTAAGTTGCAAAGTGTAAGCAGCGCATCAGGCAAGTATCCTAACTTTGCATTTTCTTTATGCAATGGACAGAAGTGAGAAGTTCTGAATTATTGTTATTATTGTACAGATTGTTAAACTTATATTATATATGCCCATTGATTATCAACATGTTAGTATATGATAATTCAGTTATATATATTCTGTTCGTTAATTTTTAGAAATGATTATACAAGTGTCCCCACTTGGATAATCATTGTATTTAATCACATGTTGATACACCTTTGATATACATATATGTTGAATAAGATAAGACCTTTGTTATGAAAACCCGACAGGTATGAACATCCCGATAATGGAAAAAAAATTATGCGCCCAAGGCGGACAGAGTGAACGATAACATCGTTCTTATACATGTAGTATTGATCAATGCAGGGTACAACGGGGCTGATCACCCTCCGTGCCCGTAAGTCATGACGGTTTACAGATGAATTTCTGTTCAAACCTTTTCGAAAATAAAAACAATGTTCATAGTATGTCACAGAAACCCCATGTATAGTCAATACGTAGTTTCAAAAATTTGAAAGAGGGTTGTTATGTTATTATTATTGATACAGATTACTTCACGACTACTGACTAGTTGTAGAAGAATATTATAAAGAAAATATTTAAATTCTTTTAGCCTATATATATATATATATATATATATATATATATATATATATATAATACTTGTTGGGCACTCAAATGCTCATCCTTGCTTAATTTAAATGTTTTCAGCTAAGTGTGAAGGACCAGAAGGATCTGTCAAGAACAAGGGAAAAGGGAAAGTTGCTGAATGATTTTTTTTATGCTACTGTTTGTAATAGTTTTAGATTATGAAGACTATGATATATATATTTATATATATTATGACATGTAATGAATGTTTAAAGGTTACGTACTTGGGAGAAAGACTCTGATGTATTTATAAATTTAAGTTTAAGTTTTATATTATTGTTATTATTATTAGTAGTATTCCGCTCATAGAAATGGTATCGTGAAGTACCGAGTTCGGGTTTCAAGTATCCGGGTTCGGGGACCTCACAGCTCTGGCATTGATGAGGCCAAATGACAACCGTCTATAGCAAAAATTTCCCCAAGGCGTGATGAAAGTAGTTTTCTCACGATCTTCCTCAACAACCATAATATGGTGGTATCCAGCGAAACAATCCGCAAAGGAGTAAATGTCGTATTGAGCAGTATTGTCAATGAGAATGTGGATAAATGGCATGGGAAAGCTATCTTTAAGGCAAGCTTTGTTCAGATCCTGGTAATCCACGCACACTCGCACTTTTCCTCTAGGCTTAGGCACAGGAACGATGTTGGATATCCATTCAGGATATGTGGATACTATGATAATCCCAGCTTGAAATTATTTTACAATTTCTTCTTTCACCTTTAAACTCCACTCAGGTTTCAATCGCCTGAGCTTCTGCTTGACTGACTTGAATCCCTCTTAAATGGGAAGGCGATGAAGAACAATGTCAGTGGACAAACCCACCATATCTTCATGAGACCATACAAACACATCCTTGAATTGGGTTAGTAGAGTAACCATGTCATTACTTGGGTTGTGGGTAAGGTCTGAACCAATCTGGATTAACTTAGGGCTTTTTAAGGTTCCGACATTGAAGGAAGTGGTTTGATTATGGTTGAGTTTAGGTTTGTCTTTGACCCATTCTTGAATTTCTGGAGGCACCTCAATGTCTTCATCTATTTCCATCAAGGCTGAATCCAGCTTTACATCAAAGCTACAATCCTTGTGTACAAAAGGGAGCAGACTAGCATGCTCCTGGATGACTAATTGGTTTGTGACTTGATGCTGATATGTCACCAGTTCTGCCAATTACTAAATCTGTTTATACAGAGCTTTCATCTTTCGTTCCATTATCAACGGGAACTTTTCATAATCCCATTTGTCAACACCATCTTTGAGGGTCTGGGATGATTCATCGTTTAAATTGAAGTTCCGTCCACTGCTCCAATTAATCATGTTGACCTCTTCCTCTTTGTGTTGGGGAAGAGGGTTGTCTTGCACATGAGGTTGATCCAGTTTGGTGACCACGATCTCCCCATTGTCTATCAAATCTTGGATCTTATGTTTCAAGGCCCAATGATCTTGAGTATCATGTCCAGGTGCCCCGGCATGATAAGCACATTTGTGAGCAGCATTAAAACACCTCCCATTAGGGTTAGCTGGTGGAAGAAGATGCGTAATTTTCTTCTAAGTTGTCAAAAGAATGAGAATGTTCTCGAGCGAGTCCCCTAAGGGTGTGAACACTCGATGGCATTTGAGTTCTCCACCTTTTGGCAATGGAGGGTTTGAAGATTGTACTTGAAAGGAAGTGTAATTTCTCCTCTGGATAGGCATGTTCTTATTGCCTTTTTAACCCTATGGTATCAGGGAAACATCCTCCTTTTTCTTTTTATGGACCCTCCGAGGGTTGTTTCCATAATTTTCAGATTGGATGTGCTCAGCAACAGCTTTAAGGGCAGCTAGGTCTTGAATCTTTCTGAACTTTAATCCCATCTCAACCATCTCCCCATGTTTAATCATTTCAAAAAATGGTTTACCAATGTCAACTAAAACTCTTTCATAGAAAGGAGCTTCCTGTATGTCTATGAAAGTCATGACCATTTCTGATTTAGTCATGGAAGGAATAACTTGAGCAGCAAGGCGCCTCCACCTTTGAGCATACTCTTTGAAAGACTCATTGGATTGTTTCTTGACCTTGGTAATCTGGTACCGGTCAGGAGCCATCTGAGACTGGAAACTATATTGAGTGAGGAAGGCGTGAGCTAGCTCCTCCCAACTATGGATCTTTGAGTTGTCCAATCTTATATACCATGAACGGTCTTCTCCAGTCAGACTCTTCTGGAACAGTTGCATCCTGAGCTTTTCGTCCTCTGCATAAGATCCAAGTTCTCCAATGAACACCTTCAAATGCGTGTAAGGATCTCCTAACCCATCATATTTTTTGAAGTTAGGAGTTTTAAACTTTTCTGGATAATGAACCTCAGGGAATATACAAAGGTCAGCATATGAGACACTTCTGTGTGCTCTAATTCCTTTGATTGCACGAAGGGTTTCTTCCATTTGAAGGACTTTCTTCTTGATGTCACCGGTGTCTAGATCTCCTTTGAGATGGGTGATATCATGACTTTTGTTGGTCGTATCCAACTGAAGTTTAGGTTCTGTAATGGTTTTATCAGGACCTTAGGTTCCTCCTTGTGTAGAGGATTCAGTATGTATGGGTATCCTCGTACCCTGAGTAGACTGGTGTAGTTCTTTAAGCAGAACAGCCAAACCTGTGATTTATTTACTTAATCCGTCAAATTCTTTGTGAGAAACTGGATTAAGGTCGGTCTGGTCTGATGACGACTTAATTAAATGTAGGCTCGTGCCCTTTTTGGATTTTGATCGGGTAATAGGTCTCATTGCTTCCCTGCAAAAGACTTGTGTAGTTTAGTTTTTAGGGAGTGTGTAAATGTATATATGTTATGTATCTGTTCTAGGATTATTATCCTTCAAGGCGGATGTTAGTTGTTTATAATACAGGATATGTTGTTTTAAAATATGTATGTTCACATGTTTCTTCATAATTCTCATTACATACAGATGAATATGACATGAAATTACAAGTAATTGACTTTACA
Organism: Panax japonicus; assembly: GCA_020205505.1. Lineage (NCBI taxonomy): Eukaryota > Viridiplantae > Streptophyta > Magnoliopsida > Apiales > Araliaceae > Panax > Panax japonicus. Next base: position 19,075,010 of record CM035109.1, read on the forward strand.
AATAATGAAAAAACATGAAGAGACTTTCTTTCGTGTTTGGTTTATCAAAGGCTGACCTATCTTAGGTTACTCTTGCGGCTTTTTGGCATGAAGGTTCCCAAATCATCGTAATTTACTTGACGGGAAGTTAATTCGGTCTTTCAACTGGAGCGAATTTGGGTGGTGCCTTTCCTGAGCCTCATTGGAATTAGTCTTCCTACGAGTCCAGTAATCAAACACCAAAAGGATAGCCTCCTGGTGGAAAAACCACACAACATACATTCACATACAACGTGTCTCACCATTTATGAAAATGATGACATGTGCGAAGCACTAATATCACAAGCAGATATAATGTAAAGCATTAAGCGCAGAAAAAGAATATATATGCATTTGTACACATTCATCATAAATGTAAATGCAACATTCACACACAAGTATATAACTGTTTTGAAAATATTGTAATAGCGGATTAAGTCCTCTTACTGGTAGTCCCCAGCAGAGTTGCCATATGTCAACGTCGGGATTTTTATTTGTCCCTTTTCGTTACTTGTTCTTTGGTGTTCTCATGTTAAGTGAGATTTGTTTGAAAAAATAAGTGAAAAAGGTCTGACATATATCATGTCGACGATGGACTGTTAAGAGTCGCCAGTTGGTTTTTTTGTGGTTGTACCAACACAACCGAGAAAAGGTTTGCACATTGACCCAGTGATGTGGCACTGCTAAACAGGTTAGTGAAACTGAGATTCATTAGGGTCTAGGGACTTGATTATTCATTAGGGACTAGGCACCCCCCGACATCCGTGTTACCACGGTGCCCGCCTCTTTTCAAGAAACTGTTATATGAATGTGTGTGTGTGTGTATGGATCAATGTGCAATTATTTGGAAGTAGTGTGAGGCCTTGTTTGCACCTATATACACAGGGTTTGATTTTGTGTAAAAATTCTATTTTAACAAGATATGGCAATGATGTTTTATAAAAGAGGTTTTTCAAACCCTTGTGCTTAATAGTAATTGAGACCTTTTACACTCCAATTTTATACTAAGTGTTCGGCTTGATTGTTTTTAATTTTCGAGATGCGAAGCATCTTCAAGAAAATAATATACAAAATAGTGCTGAACTCCTCGTGGGTATGATAACTACCTGAGGAAATCCGAACACCGTGAATAAATTTACAAGCTTCTTACAGCAGAAAATGTCCATCAAGGGAACTGAATCTAGATCCAATAGACTGAATCTGTGATCACGTGATTCCTAGGCTCACATGATGCCGCAACTGATAATAAAGCAGTAAACAGGTATATATATAAAAGTTGTAACTATATATATACAGATATGATAAGCCACCGCGAAGCACCTCCATGGGGGATCAGAAATGTAAATAAAGCTGTAAAAGCAATCAACCGCCACGGAGTTAACTCCAGACGGGACGAAAAGTAAATAAAGCTGTAGAGATGGTCAACCGCCACGAAGCAAACTCCGTGCGGGACTGAATGTAAGACAATATATATATATATATATATATATATTAATATATATATATATATATATATATACAAAAGCAAATAAACGCTCCAGATCGAAGTCTAGGCTCAATTGAGGCATAACTCGATAATGTTAGTCCGTATGTAAAAAAATATATATATAAGTGTATATATATATACACACAAACTGAAATAAAACCACGGACCGAAGTCCGGGCAAACACACACAACACGACTCTCAACGTGAAGAAAAGTGTGTGCAAAGATGAAGAGAAAGGCTTTAAAGTGTGTGAGAAGGCTTATAGTGGGCTGCCAAAGAAGACTTCTATATCTTTAAAGGGATGAACACTCGGCTCCCGCCGGTACAAAAGTAGCTATATATGAGCTCACAAGTGTTTAAAATGAGAAAGCACTCAGAGTAGGATGAGTACAGAGCAAATTTGATAGGGCTTCCTCGCCTTTTTCTCTTACAAAATGGCCACCCCAAGCCCTCTATTTATATAGGGGGAGCCCTAGGTTTACCTGCGGCTAGGCCGCAAATGTACCTGTAGCTGGCCGGGTTGCCCAGGCTTCGCGGGTCCCGTCATCTCGAAGTTTGTGCATGCATGCACTGTAATGTATGCTCAAACTTTCAAAATTGCAATTCGGGCATCCAACTAAGGTATGTAAGACCTATTTCGGACCGCCGTTGTTGAGATTTATACAATGACATGGGATTAGAGGTTGTACGAAGTCAGGAAGATGGGACTATGCCCTCCGATCTTCAAGCTTCAAATTTTATCCGTTATCCTGCGTAATAGTCACTCGGGATTGGACATTCTTGGTTCTTATGGGACATTGTTGTGTAGAAATGTGTGTTTTGAAATGTTGAGATGACTTGATGTGGCGTCAAGGTGGCAAGATGATGACTTTGCCCCTCACCGGGGTTATCGTCAGTTTGGGCTGATAAAGCAGATGTTGCTTAGGGTTATCTCTGAGATTGGACTGCTGCAAGTTTTGAAGGTCCTCAGTGTCATCTCTGAGGTGTGCATGTCTTCCCAGTGTTATCTTTGGGGCTTGTACTGAGTGCCTCAATGTGAGTACCGAGATTGAAGCTGATTGCATTTGAAACAAGCATTTCTGGGGTTATCTCTGGAACTGCATTCCTTGGGGTTATCTCCAAGGTTGGTAGCTGCTACTCCCAGTGTTGGGACTGAGACTGAATATCTCGGGGTTATCTCCGTGATGGATCGGTCTTCTTCGGTGGAATTTTCGGTATTGGAACTGCATGCCTCGGGGTTATCTTCGAGGTTGGAACTGTTACTCCTGGTGTGTGTTCCGGGGTTGAGGTTGAACTTTCGGTAGTATCCGGACTGGATGTGAGCTGTCTTCCAGGGTTATCTCTGAAAGACGAATCTGCCCTCCTGTAATGTCAGTGACTGGTGTGTAGACAATTTCGAGTGTCTACTAAACTCATCAAGGAATTTTATCCTAATACTATGTTCGGTAAGGGTGTTCTAACAACCAAAGTCATATGAGATACACTTCAGATGGGAGCTGTTGAGATTAATACTTTTATGGGTTTTCAGAATAAAGGTCTTACTTCGCTGGATGGAGTTGATTTCAAACAAGGATTGAAGTCAATGGGTCATAAGAAGAACCCCAGCTCAAAGGGCTGAAGAAAAATGAATTTCCTCAAGAGTTTGAGTTCTGAAGTTTTAGGTAAATGTATAATCTGCAAAGACACTATTCATGATTTAGTAAGTGAACTACAGCTGAAGTTTATGACTGCAATATTTTAGGCGAAGGAAATCAATTTTGGCACCATATTCATTGATTAGCTGGCCAAATGGGTTGAAGATTTTGGAAAGAAAAAAATGTCAAGGAAATATGCTCCTAAGATGTTTCATAGGAGGCTATTAAGCATTATTCTAAAGAAGAGTCTGCAGAACAAAATTGTTAATGGTGATGGGGACCCTCTAAATGCAAACAAGAAGATCACCCCTAAACTGTTTGATAATTGGAAGAGAAATCCTTTGGAGAATATGAGGTCAAAACAATTTGAAGGTGGAAGCGAAAGAGTAATTAGTGAAGTGCAGAAGCCCATTAAGGGTAAAGGAAAGAGGAAGGTGGAAATAATTGAAGAAGAAGAAGTTTCTCAAGGGTTGGCTGCCCCTCAATTTTTTAAAGCTCCCAACTAGGGTGTATGGTGATAAAAAAACTCTTCTTTTTCTCTTCCAACTCCAACCGTCCCTCTCATCTCTCTCTAGTTGGTTTTGCTAGATTAGAAAAATAAGATGAAAGAGAATATATGTTTTATTTGTTGTTAGTAAAATATACATAGATATATTATGTATATCTATATACATCCCCCAATATCTCTTGCCCTCTCTTCCTCATTCATTTTGATGTTGCTTGTACACTTAAACAAAAGTGTTGGTTGAACAAAATAATGACACATAAGAAGGGTTGGTGAGAGTTAGTATTGACTTAGAAAATACGGAACTTAGTAATGGTTAAATCACATGATCCCTCCTTTTCCTTCCACATGTTTGGCCAGCTATATGGCCACTTTTCACCAAGTCTTGCTTTCTTTTAATGTAATATCTAATATCTCAAATGTCTAAAGTGCCCTCCCTTCCATTGGGCTAAGCTTGGGCCATTTTTATTTGATGTCTTGGGCTTTTAAATTAGTTTCTTAGGCCATGGAAAATTAACATATTCCAATGACTTCCATTTTATCCTACCCTAATTATTTAATTAGGGTTTTCATTTCTTCAATTATAATTTAAATTCTTACTCATGTACCTTTAATTTCTTAACCCAATTAGACTTGATATAATTAGGTTATAGAATTAATTAATTGAGATGTATAAAATAAATCTCTTAGAATTAGTATATATTTTAAATACCATTTCCCCCCATATCATAACCCTTTAGTTAATCAATTTTTCATTCCTAATATATAATTAGGTTACCATAGTTTCTTTTATTTGTTTATATAATAAACAAATATAAATCATCACATAATATTCATATTCACTTACTCGCATATTCATACAAAATAATTCATTAACTTAAGACATGATCCGTAAATATCTTAGATTAGGTCACTAGTATATAATTAAATAGTAGGACCACTAAATAGAGATAAACATTTAGGTTATTTAATTCCAATACCTAATTTATAATTAGGTTATGTAACTTTCTATTTAATTTTTCTTTATATAATAAATAAATATATATACTTAATATATTTATTTATTTAATCACATTCGTACCTCATATAAGTCAAAAAGTATTTATCCTTATCATTCCGCTTGCTAAAATATATAGCACATCACTATATATATATATATATATATATATATATATATATATATATATATATATATATATATATATATATATATACACACACACACACACACACCACACATTTACTTTATCCTTATAATATCTCTTCACTTGAATTTTATTTCCTTAATAAAATTTTCCACATTCATAACTTATTTCTTTCTTTTCAAAATTTCAATCATTCCCATAATTTCTTTCATTAATTCACATAAAGTTAAAAGTAACATAATACCTTATTCTTAACATACTTCTAAATATAATTTCATTCTAGGTTTTGAATTTTATAACTATTATTTTCTCAATTCTATTTAAATAGTAAACCATATAGGTTTTTCTTTAAAAATTTTAAATCATTCCACTATTTTCACTTTAGGTTTTATTCTTTAATCTTTAATTTAATCATTTAAGATCTTATGAATTTTTGGGTTGTCACAGTAAAATGATCGGATTGTTGGTTTACGCCTTACTTAGATTATCTGGAAGATGGCATGTTACCTTCAAATCAGATGCTAGCAAAGAAATTAAAGTACCGAAGTTCAAACTTCTCACTTATCGATGGGGATCTGCATTGACGAGCATTATATTCCCCTTTACTAAAGTGTTTGGTTCTATCCAAAGCTGAGTACGACCTTTGAGAAGTTCCTGAAGGCATCTGTAGCGATCATATGGGAGCTAAGGCATTGGCGTATAAGGTTCTTCGACAGGGTTACTACTGGCCAAAAATCTTCCAGGAGCAAATGAATATATACAAAAGTGTCCTCAATTCCAATTGAATAGTCATATTCCTCATTAGTCGCCCGAAGATTTGTTCTTGGTTCTGTCCCCGCTCCCATTTATAGTTTGGGGAATCGACCTCTTGGGTCCATTACCGAATGCTAAATGACAGGTCAGCATTGTTGTGGTGGTTATTGATTATATGACTAAGTGGGTAGAGGCTAAACCACTTCAGACGATCACCGAACAGGAGTGTCTCAAATTTCTAAAGGTGTTCATCATCTTTCGGTTCATAATTCCCATGGTTCTAATATCGAATAATGGCAAACAGATTGTGAGATCTAAGTTCGAGGAATTTCTAAGAGATTTGGGAATCCAAAATCAGAAAACTTCGATTGCTCATCCTCCATCCAATGGGAAAGTAAAAGTAACCAATCAGACTCTGTTGAACGGATTCAAAAGAAGTCTAGACGAAGATAAGGGAAGGTGGCCCAGGAGTTGCTTAGTGTTTTGTGGGCATATCGAACTACCCCTCGGACAGCGACAGGCAATTCGTCGTTAAGGTTGGCCTGTGGGACTGACGCCCTTGTTCTAGTTGAGATTGGGTCTCCTTCACTTCGGGTCAACTAGTTTAAGGAGTTGTAAAATGATGAAGGCTTTGCCTCAATCTTGATTTGTTGGAAGAGGTTCAGGAGTCGGCCTTGGTAAGACTAGAAATCTACCAGAGGAGAACAATCAGTCATTATAACAAAGGTGTAAAGCTAAGAAGGTTTGAAGTTAGAGATCTGGTTCTCTGAGAGGTGGAGGCGTCGATGCCCCAAAACCTCAGAAAGCTAATGCCCAATTGGGAAGGACCCTATGAGGTTACTGAGGTGCCAAAGCCAAGTACTTACCGGCTTCTAGAAATTGATGGGATACAAGTCAAGAACATTTGGCATGTTGGGATGCTTAGGAAGTATTATAAGTAGTGCATGTTAAGTTGTTTCTTTTTGTGACTGTAAATTTTTCCAAAGTTATTAATGAAATAAATATTAAATTTTACTCAAAAGATATTTTCATTAATTACAAATATTTATACATTGGAGTTTTTTTACATATAAAAATATAGTTATTCTTGAGGAGGGTCGGCTTCATCATCGGAGGAGTCCAGGATGTTTATATCGAGGCCAGCTGCCAACATCTTCTTCCTTATTCTTTCTTTGTGACTCTGATAGCCTTCGAAGAATTGGGAGATGATTTGGGTGGTCAATTCTGGGAATCCTAATACTCCTCGATGATCCTCCGTTTATCGGTGTCAGAGACAGTCATTTTTGTGAGCTTCAAGCGCTTATAATCCTCCTACAAGTCTGAAGTTGCTTTCATAAGATTTCTCATCCTATGATGGAGTTTCTCGAATTGGTTTTCAAGGGTTGTGTATACATTTTTTAACTCTTCATTATCTTCCTTCAATTTGCCCCGATCCACAAGGAGATTTTCTTTTTCTTTCTGCTCGGTAATCTCAAAAATCTTCCATTTTAACTCGTTTACTTCCAATGTCAGTGCATCGGAATAGAGTTGAGTAGCATTATGTTTGCCTCTTTCTTCCATCAATTCAGAAGATGACTTCTCCAGTTCTATTTGGAGTCGTTCGGTGGTAGCTTCAAGTTCCTTCTTCTTGTCAGATATCTCTTCGACTCAGAGTAGCAGTCGAGTAGCAGTTAGTCAAAGGAATATAGAGCTTGCGAACATTATAAATAAATTAAATAGATGTATTTAAAGGTAATTTTTAGAACAAAAAGTTGTTCTTACCCGTCCAAGGAGGGACTGCTATGGCAATGACCCAATCCTCGGGCTCAAGGCCTTCAAATTTTTTAACGTCTCCGGGCAAGACAAAGGCATTAAAATTCTCGTACGAAAAGTCATTTGACATATTTTGATGCCAAGTAGTGTTCAAGAACTACAGTAGTGGGCCTTTCGGGAGGTGGAGTTGGAGGAGTTATCAGGTTTTGGTTGGTTTCTTCAGTTTGAGTCTTCTTCTGGGGAGGTTCGACGAAAGACTCTTCGGTTTGGGTTTTGGAGGGAGGTTTTTGGGAAGTTGTTGTTTCAAGAATTTTGGGGGGCATTGATGATAGCATCATCGGCATTTGAAGTTGGGAGTGGTATGGATGTTTTTAATTGTCTTCTTCTTTTCTTTTTCATCGGGACTAGTTTATAGGATCTGGTCATATATAGGGATTTTTTGTGGATATTGTCGGAGGCATCGGGACGATTGATATTGGTTGTATAAGAAGTGGGGGTTCGGTTCCTTTTAGTGGGTTCGGAGGTGATTCTGTGGGAATTTTGGATATGGGGATTATTCATCATCAGGAATATCATTGGTGATCGAAATGAAATTGGTTCGGTTATAGGGTAAGGGTGAGAACTAGAGGCTTCAATTATTTCTTGTTTGAATATGGATACTGCACACAAGAGAGGAGGCTTATTATAAATAATTAATTATGAATTCAAGAATAGAGAAGAATGGTTCGGGACTTGCGACCGTGCTCGTAGAGCTAGGTTGGATCAGACAGACTCTCAATGGGCCAATCAATGGTCTTTATCTTGTTGTAGAATGCCTTGAAGAGATCTAAAATGTTCTTGGGGAAACATGTGGCTTTGGTAATAGGATCTTCAGGGGTAGCCCATTTGGGTAGAAGAGTGAGATCAGTACATTTGACGAATATCTATTGGGGATGCCACCCTTTGTTGCAGAAAGGGGTCTTGATGTAAGTGGACTTCCCAAGTTGGAGGTTCAGTTGATAGAGGCCAGGTTCTTTGGATCAGATGATACTGAACAAATCAAATAAAAAATCCAATCAAGGGGTAATATTATACTCTTGGTAGAAGGCAACGAAGCTAATTAGATGGATGTACAAGTTCGGCACCAGTTGTGTGAAACCGGTTCCAATGAACCCGAGAAAAGAAATAATGAATTCATGCAAAGGAAATCAAATGTGATGCCCCCAAATTAGGGTATCTTCCAACCCGATAGATGGTGATACACTATGCTACTGTTTACACATACATTCAATTAAAATACATCAATAGAGTGAATATGTCTTCTATATATTACATAATAATATTTCCCTTCCCAGGTTCTTTATAACCGTTACATATGTTCTTCGTCATAGTATCAAATTAATACAAAAGTTATACTATTCTATTACAAAGATAACTACTTGTCCGCCTTCACCTTTCTTTTGTCCTTATCGGATCCTTCGATCCGTTCATTTAGTTGCAATCATATGGTTCAAACAAGGCTGAGCATAACTAGCTCAGCAAGTATAACAGTTAACGTTGGGCAACATGCATGAATCATATAAATATGTCTTCGATAATTGAATCAATAGTTATGAAGTACTATAAATAAATCAAAATAGCACTTCTCTTTTCTTTAAAATGTTGAACAATGAATGTCATTAGTTAAACCTTGAGTTTAGTCAAAGACCTTGAACATTTCGTTCTTTCTTTCTCTGAAATTGACAACTGTGACAATCCGAGAATTTGGACAATTTATAAAAATCTTAAATGATTGATTTAAGGTCAAATAATAGACCTAGACAGAAAATAAGTGTATGCGTTTGATGTTATTGGGATTGAATTTTGAGGATTTCAAAATTCGGTGAAGGATATAGCTGAATTATTAAGGATTAAAGATTTATGTGAATATGTATGTGTACTAAATGTGGTTAAGGGTCAAGGGTTGACCAGATTAATTATATATGTGTCAAACTCTAAGTATATATTAAGAACGTCAACGTTCTGTTAGAAAACCTTAGCAATGGATAAGAAATCGTAGAAATTGGTTCTGAAACCCTAGTTTCAGTTCCGGGAATCCGAAACCCTAAATTCATGATATGAATATGGTGATTAAGTTAGAAAATCCTAACGATATATTCAGAAACTCTAATTTCAGTATCGAGAATTTAAACCCTAATTTGGGAATCTTAATGCGAAGTATTAAACCCTAAGGATTAAAAATTTGTGTGTAAGGAATATGAATATTATGTGATGGTTTATCTTTGTTTATTATATAAACAAACAAAAGAAACTAGTGTAACCCTAATTATATATTAGGAATGAAGGATTTAATAACTTAAGGGTTATGGAAAAAGAGAATTGTGATATTTAGAATACTTACTAATTCTAGGAGAATTATTTTATATATCTCAAATGATTAATTTTATAACCTAATTATAGCAAGTCTAATTGGGTTAAGGAAATAAGTGTGCATCAGTAAGGATTTGTGTTATAATTGAGGAAGTAAAAAACCCTAATTAGTGGTTTATAAACTCTAATGATCAATTTTGACCATAATTGCTAAATTAGCAATTATAATTAGGAAATACTAATCCTAATTAGCAAGATTTAAGGTATGATTAAGAAATTTTATTATAATTAGAAATTCTAATTATAAGTTAGAAATATTAATTTCTATTTTTTTAAAAACCTAAATTGGAAATTTTAGAAAATAAATTGGCTCAAACCCTAAACCCTAGATTGCTCAAAATCTAAACCCTAAGGATTTGCAACAAATGGAAAATTCAAGAAATAAAAGGAAATGTCATTTATACCATTTTGTCCCATTTTCTAATAAGTTGAGTGTAGATCTTGTCATGATCTTGGGTGGGTGAACTAACCCTAGCCCTAACCTAGCCCTAGCATGTGACTATATACAATTACCAAACAATTAAAACCTATTTTCATTTCTCTTTCATCTATCTATTCCAAAAAGCTTATCAAAACAAAAACAAAAAAGGGAGAAAGAAGAGGAGAGTTCGGCAGCCACAAGAGGTAGAGATGGGGAGATTTTGATCTTCCATGCCATCTAAAATCTATCTCATACTTTAGATGGAGAAGGAGGAAAAGCTAAGGTATAGCAAAATTTCCACTTATGTAGTCTAATTTTGTTTTTGATTTGATTTGATTTTTGACAATATGAAGTTATGATCTTGAGGTTTAAAACCTTAGATATACATGTTAATGAGTGTTTCATGTTTAGAATTAACCATATTGGGTGTTAATTTGGTTGGGATCATAGGAATAGAAAATGGAATTTTTCCGAAAAAGTTTAAACTTTTAAAAGTGTGATCAAGCTTTTGATTTTTGAAATCTATGATGGATATTTGTGATTTATGTTTTGTTATAGTTGACCAAGTGTTGAACTTATGATTTTGAGTCATATGAAGGTAGGTCTACATACTATATGATATTTTATGGTTAGATCTTTCCATTTTTAAGGTTGATGAGCTTGAACGAAGAAGAGGAACCAAAACAGTTTTTCAAAGAATAATCTAGTTGACTGCTGCCCTAAACAGAAAATTCCGGATTTGTTAGGGTGCTCTAAAAATTTTGGACTTGTGATATGTTGTAGTACACTGTATAAGCTTTCCATAGACTCCGGAACGGACTAATTTCAACTCCGGATGAAGTAGTTATGACGTTTGGAAGAAGCATAATCAAAATAGCGAAAACAAAATTTTTGGAAAAACCAAACATGATATGGAAATGACCTTATCTCTCATTCTACTTTGAATCTTTGAGTGTGGTCAATTTGTGAAGCTAAATATATGTGTTAAGGATAAAACCCCTTTGGAATTACTCAATTAGGTTGAATATTGAACAAGTTATGGGATTTCTCCCAAACTACACAAAGGTAATAAAAACTGTTAGAATGACAGTTTGTAACAGCCACTTCCGGGCTAATTTCTGGGAGCTTAACATGTCCAAATATGGATTGTGATAGATGAAAATTGAAGATAGGAAAGATATGAATCCAACAAAATTGACGGATCGTTAATCGGAATTACAGATCTCATTATATTTAAGATTTAGTAAAGGACTCCAAAACTGTAACATGGCAAAAAGTTTCTGTCCAGATCTGTCTAGGGGCTGTTTTGGCAACTTAAATTGTGAAATAAATTCCGGCCTTTTGGAAAATGAAAATATATGGTATTATGTAGCTCGTGTCCAAAAATGAGCTAATTTCGAGTTAAAACGACCAAGTTATGACCATTACAATTTTTTTGATTTTCCGACGGAAATCGCTATAAACGGAGTTCTACAACTCCGATTGCCACGAAATTTAAAATGGAGCATCACGTTAACATATATAAGGTTATCCCAAGAGATGGGAATGTTTGGAGTTAAGCACGAGTTAGCTAATTTCTTAAGCTACGCACTAGAATTAATTTTTGAAAAATATCAAAGGAAGTTGGAAAATTATGGAAAAATAATTTTTGTGGATGAGATATGTGTATATATGTTTGGACTAAGGATAGAAAAATAATAAATTGATTTGGTATTTTCGTGATACGAATTTAGAATACAGCTTGCTGGATTATATAATTTGTGATTCCAGTTTGCTGGATTGAGAAATAGTTTACTGAAATTGAAAATATGTTAAATCAAGTTTGCTGGATTGCAGTTTAGATTGCTGGATTTGGAATTCAGGTTGCTGGATTTAGAATCCAGGTTGCTGAGTTGGTAATTTAGTTGCTAGATTTAGAATCCAGGTTGCTGGATTAGTATTTGACTTATTTGATGTTAATGAATACTTATGAAATGAAAAAGCGAGTGTTAAATCATATAAATGTGACTCAATGGCATGATTAAGCGCTTAGGAAGAGTTTAATTGAACGTAAACTCGATATTTGTCCGACTAGACCGTCGGGATGATAAAATTGTGTCGGTAGCAACTCAAACTTAATAATCTAATTTGATGCTAAGTCTTATGTGTATTATAGACTGATAGGATTATGTGCTATGTGTTTAGGTTATTTTGTGGATATAAATATAACAGTATTATACTGTGATGATATTATTCTAATATTGGAGATCTATATTACTAATATTAGGTCTTCGGGTAAAGAGTTATAAATTGCGTTGCGGTAATCAACGGTTCAGGCAAGTTTCTTTTTACTTAACTCTACTAAGAGTGTTTTATTCAAGCTTATGGTTAATCATTACTGATTGCCTTGAAAAATTGTACTCTGTACATCTTGCATGTATAAGTCAGGTATGAAAGGCTGATCACCTTCATTACCAGTTGGTTCAGAAATGTTTGTTCATGTTTAAAACTTGTTAAGTCAAAAGTTTGTTCGTGATAATTCTCAACTATATTGATGAATTATAGCCAGCTTATTATTCATACTCTTCAATCATGTTATATCGTTATATTATTGTATTTAAACTTGCTGGGAAACTTTCATGCTCACCCTTGCTATATCATGATAAAACATTATAGATAAGGCGAATGCGTTCGGATAAAGGAAAAGATAATACCAAGTTCAGCTTGGGATAAAATGTGCGGCTATTTTGCAAAAGTATATTTTGATAAATATTGTTATGTGATAGAAAGTTTATGAATTGTATTTAAGTTAAGGTTACTCGATTTTGGGAAAATGTGTGTAAAGTTTAATGTATAAACAATTTATGTTTATATCTTCCGCAATTAGTTATAGAAATAGTATACCGGGTCTACGGTGATTTGGGACCCGGATTTGGGTATGCTACAGTTGGTATCAAAGCTGTTGGTTATGAAGCTTAGGTAGTAATACATGAGACCAATAACCGCAGTGATTAGGATAAGATCTAACTCATATAGAGTTAGTTAGTCGGTAAGATTCAAAGACGAATCTCGACGAGTGTAAAGACACAGAGTTCCCTTACTCTGGTAATAGTGGTGAACAGAAATGCAGTGATAGGAGATCGTAAAACAAAACGATTAAGGAATAGAAATAAATCATAATATATACGAAGAGATCACCCCGTGATCTGATAAGGTTATGACAGCCAAAAAGGATCAAGTAAATAATTGAAAAGTTTACAGCAAAGATTTGCTGGGTATATTGTACTATTAAATGGTACTATGAAAGCTCATAAAAGAGTTATGGATTATGAATACGAATTGAATTCGTATTGAAAAAGGGGGTTAAGATTAGGTGGGGATTTCAATTGAGGTATCATGTTGGCAGCTGAGTTGTATGATTCCTTGTATGGGAGGGGAATTTATACTTGGTTTTAGAATCACTTAGCTTCCTGGTCGATGTAGTGGTTAGGTTGACCAATTCTTTGTATGGGCGGGGAATTGTCCGCTTAGCTTTCTATATTGATTAGTGGCCGAGTTTGGTTTGACAACCACTTAGTTTCTGGCACTGATAATCATTGAAATGTTTGTGTCGCGCTGTTTGCTATATGCATGTTAAGAGAGTGATTCCTTTCTCATGTGTATAACAAATAGATAGGTCATAGGTAGAGAATATAATGTTAAGTACGAGTTCTTAAAATTTATACTTATGTGACATTCTTGATTCATAGTTATATGAAATGTTTATGAACCCCTCAGCGAATGGACGCCAAAGGTCTGTCTAGGAAAGTTCTTAAACTCATATAATTGTGGCCAGGTTATGAACTCATAAGTGTGGTTTTATGAACTGGGTATAGTTGTGTGTGAATGGAGTATTAAGGATTATAGGAACAGATAGAATGTTTAAGCAAATGATTTGAAATATCAAAATTTGTTTTTAATTATCACTCATGTACCATGTAACCTGGTGCAGAGATGATAAAAATGTGATGGAGTTGTAAATACAGGAATACTTAGTGTGAATTTGACCTTTGCGAGTGTTTTGAGTATATTTGATAGATACCCAAGAAATTTGCGTATGTATCAAAGTAAATCTTTGATAGATACCCGAGAAATTTGCGTATGTATCAAAGTAAATCTTTGATAGATACCCGAGAAATTTGTGTATGTATCGAAGTAAATCTTTAATAGATACCCGAGAAGTTTGAGTATCTTTGATAGATACCCGAGAAGTTTGAGTATCATTGATAGATACCCGAGAAAATAAGTTCAAGATCTTGTATGATCGCTCAGTATAAATGGTGTAAGGTGCACGGTGTAAGGTGCAAGGTGAATTTCGGGGACGAAATTCTTAGAAGGAGGGGTGAATGTGACATCCCGAGAATTTGGACAATTTATTAAAATCTTAAATGATTGATTTAAGGTCAAATAATAGACCTAGACAGAAAATAAGTGTATGCGTTTGATGTTATTGGGATTGAATTTTGAGGATTTCAAAATTCGGTGAAGGATATAGGTGAATTATTCAGGATTAAGGATTTATGTGAATATGTATGTGTACTAAATGTGGTTAAGGGTCAAGGGTTGACCAGATTAATTATATATGTGTCAAACCCTAAGTATATATTAAGAACGTAAACGTTCTGTTAAAAAACCCTAGCAATGGATAAGAAATCGTAGAAATCGGTTCTGAAACCCTAATTTCGGTTCCGGGAATTCGAAACCCTAAATTCATGATATGAATATGGTGATTAAGTTAGAAAACCCTAACGATATATTCAGAAACTCTAATTTCAGTATCGAAAATTTAAACCCTAATTTGGGAATCCTAATGCGAAGTATTAAACCCTAAGGGTTAAAATGTTATGTGTAAGAAATATGAACATTATGTGATGATTTATCTTTGTTTATTATATAAACAAACAAAAGAAACTAGTGTAACCCTAATTATATAGTAGGAATGAAGGATTTAATAACTTAAGGGTTATGGAAAAAGAGAATTGTGGTATTCAGAATACTTACTAATTCTAGGAGATTTATTTTATATATCTCAAATGATTAATTTTATAACCTAATTATAGCAAGTCTAATTGGGTTAAGAAAATAAGTGTGCATGAGTAAGGATTTGTGTTATAATTGAAGAAGTAAAAACCCTAATTAGTGGTTTATAAACTTTAATGATTAATTTTCACCATAATTGCTAAATTAGCAATTATAATTAGGAAATACTAATCCTAATTAGCAAGATTTAAGGTATGATTAAGAAATTTTAATATAATTAGAAATTCTAATTATAAGTTAGAAATATTAATTTCTATTTTTTTAAAAACCTAAATTGGAAATTTTAGAAAATAAATTGGCTCAAACCCTTAAATCCTAGATTGCTCAAAACCTAAACTCTAAGGATTTGTAACAAATGGAAAATTCTAGAAATAAAAGGAAATGTCATTTATACTATTTTGTCACATTTTCTAATAAGTTGAGTGTAGATCTTGTCATGATATTGGGTGGGTGAACTAACCCTAGCCCTAACCTAGCCCTAGCATGTGACTATATATAATTACCAAACAATTAAAACCTATTTTTATTTCTCTTTCAACTATCTCTTCCAAAAAGTTTTTCAAAACAAAAACCAAAAAGGGAGAAAGAAGAGGAGAGTTCGGCAGCCACAAGAGGTAGAGATGGGGAGATTTTGATCTTCCATGCCATCTAAAATCTATCTCATACTTTAGATGGAGAAGGAGGAAAAGCTAAGGTATAGCAAAATTTCCACTTATGTAGTCTTATTTTGTTTTTGATTTGATTTGATTTTTGACAATATGAAGTTATGATCTTGAGGTTTAAAACCTTAGATATACATGTTAATGAGTGTTTCATGTTTAGAATTAACCATATTGGGTGTTAATTTGGTTGGGATCAAAGGAATAGAAAAATGAAACTTTTCCAGAAAAGTTTGAACTTTTAAAAGTGTGATCAAGCTTTTGATTTTTGAAATCTATGATGGATATTTGTGATTTATATTTTGTTATGGTTGACCAAGTGTTGAACTTATGATTTTGAGTCATATGAGGGTAGGTCTACATAATATATGATATTTTATGGTTAGATCTTTCCATTTTTAAGGTTGATGAGCTTGAACGAAGAAGAACCAAAACAGTTTTTCAAAGAATAATCTAGTTGACTGCTGCCCTAAATAGAAATTTCCGGATTTGTTAGGGTGCTCTAAAAATTTTGGACTTGTGATATGATTTAGTACACTGTATAAGCTTTCCATAGACTCTGGAACGGACTAATTTCGATTCTGGATGAAGTAGTTATGACGTTTGGAAGAAGCATAATCAAAACTGCAAAAACAAAACTTTTGGAAAAACCAAGCATGATATGGAAATGACCTTATCTCTCATTCTACTTTGAATCTTTGAGTGTGGTCAATTTGTGGAGCTAAATATATGTGTTAAGGATAAAACCCCTTTGGAATTACTCAATTAGGTTGAATATTGAACAAGTTATGGGATTTCTCCCAAACTACACAAAGGTAATAAAAACTGTTAGAATGACAGTTTGTAACAGCCATTTCCGGGCTAATTTTCGGCAGCTTAAAATGTCCAAATATGGATTGTGATATATGAAAATTGAATATCGGAAAGAAACGAATCCAACAAAATTCACGGATCATTAATCGGAATTATAGATCTCATTATATTTAAGATTTAGTAAAGGACTCCAAAACTGTAACATGGCAAAAAGTTTCTGTCCAGTTCTGTCCAGGGGATGTTTTGGCAACTTCAAGTGTGAAATAAATTCTGACGTTTTGGAAAATGAAAATATATGGTATTATGTAGCTCGTGTCCAAAAATGAGCTAATTCCGAGTTAAAACGACCAAGTTATGACCATTACAATTTTTGTGATTTTCTGACGGAAATCGCTATAAACGGAGTTCTACAACTCTGATTGCCACGAAATTTAAAATGGAGCATAACGTTAACATATATAAGGTTATCCAAAGAGATGGGAATGTTTGGAGTTAAGCACGAGGTAGCTAATTTCTTAAGCTACGCACTAGAATTAATTTTTGAAAAATATCAAAGGAAGTTGGAAAATTATGGAAAAATAATTTTTGTGGATGAAATATGTGTATATATGTTTGGACTAAGGATAGAAAAATAATAAACTGATTTGGTATTTTTGTGATACGAATTTAGAATACAGCTTGCTGGATTATATAATTTGTGATTCCAGTTTGCTGGATTGAGAAATAGTTTACTGAAATTGAAAATATGTTAAATCCAGTTTGCTGGATTACAGTTTAGATTGCTGGATTTGGAATTCAGGTTGCTGGATTTGGAATCCAGGTTGCTGAGTTGGTAATTTAGTTGCTAGATTTAGAATCCAGGTTGCTGGATTAGTATTTGACTTATTTGATGTTAATGAATACTTATGAAATGAAAAAGCGAGTGTTAAATCATATAAATGTGACTCTATGGCATGATTAAGCGCTTAGGAAGAGTTTAATTGAACTTAAACTCGATATTTGTCTGACTAGACTGTCGGGATGATAAAATTGTGTCGGTATCAACTCAAACTTAATAGTCTAATTTGATGCTAAGTCTTATATGTATTATAGACTGATAGGATTATGTGCTATGTGTTTAGGTTATTCTGTGGATATAAATATAACAGTATTATACTGTGATGATATTATTCTAATATTGGGGATCTATATTACTAATATTAGGTCTTCGGGTAAAGCGTTATAAATTTTGTTGCGGTAATCAATGGTTCAGGCAAGTTTCTTTTTACTTAACTCTACTAAGAGTGTTTTATTCAAGCTTATGGTTAATCATTACTGATTGCCATGAAAAATTGTACTCTGTACATCTTGCATGTATAAGTCAGGTATAAAAGGCTGATCACCTTCATTACCAGTTGGTTCAGAAATGTTTGTTCATGTTTAAAACTTGTTCAGTCAAAAGTTTGTTCTTGATAATTCTCAACTATATTGATGAATTATAGCCAGCTTATTATTCATACTCTTCAATCATGTTATATCGTTATATTGTTGTATTTAAACTTGCTGGGCAACTTTCATGCTCACCCTTGCTATATCATGATAAAACATTGCAGATAAGGCGAATGCGTTTGGATAAAATGTGCGGCTATTTTGTAATAGTATATTTTGATAAATATTGTTATGGGATAGAAAGTTTACGAATTGTATTTAAGTTAAGGTTACTCGATTTTGGGGAAATGTGTGTAAAGTTTAATGTATAAACAATTTATGTTTATATCTTCCGCAATTAGTTATAGAAATAGTATACCGGATCTGCGGTAATTTGGGACCCGGATTTTGGGATGCTACAATAACTCGGCACAAAGTTCATAATTTTGACATTTCTTACGATCACGTCTAGTTGATCAGTCTATAGTACTCTATGTTGTACAACACTAATACATTAAACATATCTACGTTCAAGGTTTTGGCAAACTCATCTGCCAGTCGCTTTATGATAAAATATTTGTTAATTCATAGTCAGTCTTTCTTTGAATACATACCAAAATAGTTGGCACAAGATAGAAATATTTATAATACTTTGATAGATTATAACAAAATACTATAAGTCTGGTCTAGCCGGAGGAAATAGCTTCGACTTCTTTGTTACATCAATTCATGCGTATGATACATGAATCATAAAGCTTGTGCAAACAAGTATAGACAAGAGTTTAGAACACTTACCTTCAGCGTCTTCTAGTGTTAATTCACTTTACTCGTGAGTCTTTAAAGTTTCTACATACATAATCGCATAGCATACCATGTTAGGTCAAAAACAATCAATAAGTATTGTCATTAACATATCTTCTCCTTCTTCTCATTCTAACCATCTGGTTGCTTAACTAATAACATTCGTTAGGTTAGTTAACGTTCATTATGGCTTTACAACATTTTATTATTATAAGTAACCTTACATATTCCATGTTTAAGTAATTATATTTCAATCAATCTTAAACATCCATTCAAAGTATGTACGGTTTACCGTATTATTAAACTTACTTTATGTTTCCATTTTAGTAACCTTTTGTTAACTTTTAATTGTTGAACTTAAGGTTTTTAATCATCATTTAAGATGTTACTTCAAGTTTAATTAAGGTCATAATTCACCTTCAATCAACTTACTTTTCTTTTGTATACATATCTATTCTTTTCTGCCTTTTGTCAAGGACCGGCGCTACGGCGCCTTGTCCTTTGTTATTTTCTGCACTGCAGTGCATCTCTCCAGTGTCTAGGATTTGGTTACGGCGCTGCGGCGCCACTTTCATAGGCTTGGGAGGCACTGCAGCGCCGGCCCTAAGCCTTTGAAAATTTTTTAAGTTTTTCATTTCAAATTCTTTTTGTGCTTGTAACTTTATCATTATAAGTCAGAATTGGCTCATTCAAAAGTCGTTATCTCACATATCCCGCATACTTCCATTTCATTCAGACAGAATAAGTTTCTGAATCTGTTAACACTAAATTTACTATTTAAATTTTCTATTACGCGTTTGTTAAAAGTACGTGAACGTTCATAGCTTGTTTCTTCGTTTTAAGTCAGAATTTGATCCTTCTTGAGTCCACAACTCTTAAATGCAATGCTCTATGATATGCTATCAAAAACTAAGGTTTTCGAGTTAAACGAAAACTTTTGACTATCATTCCGGGAATCTTATGATTTCGACGATTATCGTCTAATCTCCTTAATTTTGCAATCACTTCGTTACTTGAGATTTTTACTCCATTCAAAATGGATTCATTCCATTATTCATACATCTATCATCCTAACCAAGCTTATAGCATCTAATTCTATACACGATGCTTTTAAACTTGTCCATCAACAACATATGATAAATTTTCATGTTTTCTTCATTATTTCTTACTTATTGTTTATAATTTCACTTGTAACATGGTTATTAATGTTTAAAGTCCACTAATATCCATCCTTGTTACCCCTTAATATACATGCTCCACCAATAATCACTTCTCTATAAAGATTTAAATTGAAGAGATGAAGATTAAAGGTTCAAATTTCCTTACCTTTTAATGTTCTAGCTTTCTTCTTCTTCTTTGATTAAATTGAAATAGCTCTCACTTCTCTCTCAATATAATGCTTTAGGTTTTAATGGATTGAAAAACCAATAAATTACAACCTAAGCTTCTTATTTATAGAATTTGCAAAGTGGGGGTAAAATGGTCAAAAGGTCACCCAACCACTTTACTATTCCACCTCCTTATTATTCCAAACTTGCAAGGAAAGTCTCTCCTCTGTCTTGTCCACCAAGTGGCCGGCCATGACTCACTATGGGGGGCCCATATGGGTTACCCCATGGGTTTTTCTCATCCGTTTACCCATCGTTTCAACCCACGGGTTCGATTCTTGATTCGGGCTTACGTTTAATTCAATTTGGGCCTAACCTTGGGCTTGAATTAAATTATCTTTGGGCCTTAATCATCTTTCAATTGGGCTTTCCAAAGTTCACATTCAAGTTTGACTAATCCAATAGTAATGGTTTGTGCATTTACCGTATAATCCTCGTATTCTTCACGTATGCTAGTTCATATAACATTCATCTTATACATTATATTATCTTTCGTATATAGTTGTACAATAATTTGTATTATACTCGTATTATTTCCAATATAATAACTTCCTTATTATACATAATCGTTAAGCATTCATATCTTCACGTTTCCTAACATTCTCGAATTTGAGTACACAGGCGAAAAACTACGTTTACCATAACTGAATTATTATTAGATAATCAACCTTTCTTTAAAATTATATTATTAAGTATTTCCCGGAAGATCACAAATAATTCTCGAGCATAAATGGATGAATAGTGTTTTCGGAAAATTTCTCGAAAAGCTTTTATTTTCGTTTTGAAAATTCAAACACTTAATTTCTAGCTCTTAACCATAATACTACTATCATACCACTCTTTTAGGTTATAGAATAACCTTCATCCCGTTTACTTGTTATAAATAACATAGAATATAATTTTATTCAAATAAAATTATTTTACATTATAATCCGATTTTCTCGGTTGTTACATCGAATATCATATTTTAGAGCCCAGAGGGGTATAGCAACCCATTCTTTTTTCGGCTTCCAATACATCCTTTTGGATAGGTTGGGTGCTCGGAGGTCATTTTCATTCAAAATCTGGAATTATTTTTGGATGGCATCTATTTGGTGGCTCTGGATAGTAAATCGATTTTTTATATGGGTGAAAGCTTTTTTGGAAGAATATTTTTTTCAGATTCTCATTTCGATGAGTTCGGCAAAAGCTAGTGGTGGTGCAAAAGAGCTTGGTAGTGATGAAGCAGTTGCTTCTGATGGAGTATTGGGGATGACATTGGTTAATAGTGGAATATTAATAGGAAGGAGATCGTTGGTTGTGATGGTGCTGGTTAAGACGGAGGTAGAAATGGTGAAGATAGTGTGATGAACGAGATTTTTGTAATTTAATTTTAATATTTATTGAAGTGAATAAATATTTTCAATGATTTAATTATTAGATTAAATAATTAATTGATGCAGTTGTGGTAGATTAATTTAACTATATGTGTTACATCTATTAAATTAATGTGGCGAATTTTATTATCGATGTCATTATGTGAGCTTATTGTATTAAATGAAATATTTAATTAAGCATGTTGTTATTTTAATTAATTTAATTATTAATTAGAGATTTAATAATTTGATATAATTAATTCATGAGAAAATTAATTATGTGACTGTGAATTTATGAGAAATTATTATATTTATTTTATATTAAATTAAATAATATAATTGAGTTATTGTATATGGGTGTGACATGATTTAAACTATATTATAAAGCATTTATTAAATTTAATGACCTTGAATCAATTAAAGCTTCCCAAACAAGGCCCTAGTAGTGGTTGATAGCAGTTACCCATGATTGGGTTAACTGACCTTAGTGCGCATCAGTTATTTCCTTTATACGTATTCTCTCCATCATTATTACTAAGTCTAAGAAATATTCAAAGAGAGAGCTTGAGAATTGTCAGAGAGAATTAAGATATTGTGAAAGAGATTAAAAGATGAGAATTTAAGAAAACAGCTGAGTCTTCTAATCTATACCTTACACTCAAGGTAATCTCCTCCTTCCCAAATTTTTAAAGTTACGCTGTGTAAGTTTTATGAAAATTGCTTTCAAGTTTTCTGTAAGGTCTCTATATTTATAAAGGGTATGGATTATGTGTTGTTTATGTGTTAAATGTTACCATATTGTATTTAATTATATATATTTCATAAACCATATCATTTGTTTCATTAAAATACATCGTATATGTTGATCAAAACTTACAGAGTATGGGTTTTGGCCATATGGCCCTTATACGTAATTTTAATGTGTCAAACATAAATGATTTTATAAAATTTATACTCGTATATTATTATGCATGTTAATATGAAGAGACCAAACCTTAAATGAACGGATTCGGTGTTATAACAAATCCGTACTGTTAATTTTCATGTTTTGTTTTCAAAACCTTCAAGAACATCAAGAACAGTGAAAATTGCATGCTTTAATTCTGTAATTAAGTGTTTAAATTGGTTAAAGTCACTCTATAAATGTTGGGTAATGATTATGTGTGAATTATATCATATGGGTATGTCTAAATTCGAGTAGAAAATAAGAAATTGGTAGAAATTGGCATGTTCTGCGATTTTTCGCGAACTGCCAATTCTGCAACTGGTACGCCGCGCCGCAGCGCCGGCTGCCTGCCTATTTCTCGTGCCGCAGTGCCACAGCGCCACTGCGCCGCAGCGCCAAGTGTCCGGCCGCAGCGCCAAGAACTAGTATAAACGTGGCGCCGCAGTGCCATTCTGCAGAATGGTCCAGAAATGTAATTTTTAAAGTGTTAAGTCTAGCAATGTATTGTTAACTTAATGTAATGAATATAAAAATATGTTATAAGTATAATGAGATGTTAAAATAGATATTTAACATGTAAATAACATAATTACATGTGGATTTAATTATTGATTTCATAATTAGCTTGTTATTTGTGAAGTGTAAATTATGTGACAATGAATGTGATAAATTGACTAAGTATAGTCATAACCAAAGTTTAGATAAAAAGAATGAATTTATAATGGTTAATTATATTATAATTAACTGGTATTGCGAATGTGAATGGTATGTAGGATTAAATTCAAAGAACGAGTTTAATTAACGTATAATCTATGTACGAGGCAAGTTTCCTACCCCTACTTGTTATCATTGTTCAAGTTTATTATTTACCTTGAGTAAATCCCCATTACTATTATTCAAGTTCGAATTGTTATATTAAAGATTTATTATCCTTTCAAAATATGAAACTGCTATACAATATTTGTTCTGTTGTATACTTCTTGAGATTATTATTCAATTTGAATATCATTATTGTTGAACCTTGTTAGACTAGTGAACCTTATTGATTTAACTAGTCCATAGTTGATGAACGTTCAAAATTTTAGAACCCTTATTGAATTATCCAAACCAAACTTCCTTTGGTGCGGACTCGAATGTCAAACTGAGATGAACAACCCTGCAAAGGAATTTACTTATGTTATCGTTAAGATATTGTGCACAGTATGGTACTAAGGGCTGATCCCCCTAAGTACGAGTAGAAAGGTACATAGTCTTATGACTGTTAAAGGTTTCAAGTATAACCCATGATAACCTAGGAAATAGTTCAAGGTCTTATGACCCTCAGAATTCTTTTGATTCTTGTTATTCATTTTTGATTCAAAAGTTGAGCTTTTATTTCAGAAGTTAATATTTCTCTCGCATGTTATTATTCATTGTTATATTGTTATACTTGTGGGCAATCGTGCTCACTCTTGCGTAATAATAATATTGCAGTTAAGAACGAAAAAGCAGACGAACCTTCCACTAGTAAAGGCAAGGGAAAGCTTAGCAAGTAATGAAGACTGATTATTTATGTGATGTAATTAGAATTGATGTTACTTAAGACTTCTTGTTTAATATTTCCGCACAGATGTTTAAGTTTACTTTAACCTGGGATTGTATTATTATTCGATTGTTGTAACCCTTAAGGGGAAGATTTTATTTCTATCTATTGCATGGTTTGCATTTATTATGGGTAGAGAGATAGATGATATTTGTACAGTGAACACCAAATCCCGTGGAATCGAAGTAGCCGGATTTGGGGGTGTCACAAGTTGGTATCAAAGTTGTAGGTTATGAACCTTAGGTGGGGGAACAACCTTAGGTAGTAGCCTTATAGAAAGAACATAGTGATGGAAAACTCTTATCGAGTTCTAGGAAATGAATTTTTGTAATTCATTAAAGATAATAAAAGACTGTATGTGCTTATGTGTTAAAATTATGTGCCCACTAGTACGACTTAGTAACTAAAACTCAAAATTTTGTTGTCAGGATGTCTGACATTGGAGGAACTAGTCGAGCAGAGGAGGAGGAACCCCGAGTACCCACAGTACCTACAGAGGAGGAGCCCAGAGACATTCATGTCGTTATGGAACAGTTGGTACAGAGGGAGTCATCTCCATTGATCACCGTTGTTGGTCAGGAGCATTGAAACAACCCGGGTCAAATCCCGAGCCCGGAATAAATCTTGGGTCAAATCCCAAGTCCGAATCGAATCAAATTCATCCAAACAAGGCCTCAAACCACTGGCCCAATAGTATCTTCTTGGGTCATCTAGCCCACCACAGGCTCCCAAAAGGTCATGACTTGAAGGTAGTATTGGTAGTTACTTAATTCCTTATATGCAGACAAATTTTCCCCCAATCTTTCGATGTGGGACTGCCCCTATCTTTCGATGTGGGACTGGGGTGTTACAAACTCCCCCACTTAAAATTCTGACGTCCCCGTCAGAATCGATCACACACACGGCCCAAAGATCTTTGCCTCTCTAGCCATTGTGGGATAATATCGGCTGGCTTCGTGTCCCCACCTCCGGACCTCCATCTCTCCATTGTGGGATAATACCACCAGCCTTCGTGTCCCCACCTCCGGCAACTCGATCGGATGACCCGACCCGAGCTTTCGAGAGTCGGCTTTGATACCATATGAAACAACCCGGGTCAAATCCCGAGTCCGGAATAAATCTTGGGTCAAATCCCAAGTCCGAATCGAATCAAATTCATCCAAACAAGGCCTCAGACCACTGGCCCAATAGTATCTTCTTGGGTCATCTAGCCCACCACAGGCTCCCAAAAGGTCATGACTTGAAGGTACTATTGGTAGTTACTTAATTCCTTATATGCAGACAAATTTTCCCCCAATCTTTCGATGTGGGACTGCCCCTATCTTTCGATGTGGGACTGGGGTGTTACAAGCATGAACCTGAGACTGATCATGAGGAGGATCCTGAGGAGGAATTTGACGAGGAAGAGGAAGAAGAGGAGTTTCCATAGCACTCCATTGATGCTGAGATGTATGACACATTATACCACCGTAACGTGGAGTTACGAGATGAGGTGCAGGATCTGACTGAGCTGGATATTATTCAGCAGATTACTCTAGAGGAGAAGCAGAGGGAGATTTCAACTCTTCACTCACGACTGGGAAATGTAGAATGGGATTTGGTCCATGAGAAAGGTCAAACCGAAGATAAGACCGCAGAGATAAAAAAGTTGAAGAAGGATCTGAAAGAGAGTTCAGAGAGGCTTGCCATAGCAGAGGAGGGCTGGGTAAGAAAGTCACGTCGTGCTGATCTTGCAGAAGAGGATGGTCGTGTAAAGAAGGCAAAGCTTGGAGAGACATACTCTACACTTAATCATGCAATGGATGAGGCCCAGGATCGAGTTTTGAGGTACCCCATCCAGTTCGAAGGACTTCCATCGTACATGCTGGATCACAAGACGATGTCTCGTATCATGGAAGAGGAGCGTGGCAAGGCTATTCGGCACCTTGACGGTCGGTGATATAATCTGTTTAGTTATGTGAAAGACTTAATTAGTTTTTTTTATATGTAAATTCCGATATGTTTATGAACGAAGAAATATTTTAATATTTAAATCCTGTGGATTCTTTATCTCAGGATCGTGGATGTAAATAGCAGTTATGCTATCGTTTGATGTAAAACTTTTAGTTTGAATTAAATATATTAAGTTGTTTGAGATGATGTTTTAAATGATTATATTAAATTGTTGAGTTAAGTCTTAACTATTTAGAGAATTTAATAGAGATTTAATAAGCAAATATTCTTAAAAGAATTATGCCGCCTAGAAGAAGACAACAACATATAACAGCTCAGGAAGAGTCAACAAATAACAACAATAATGACAATGTTAATCATGTGCAGCAGTTGGTTAACTTACTGACTGGAGCAATGAATAATCAACCTCAAGCTCCACCAAATATTATGTTTAAAGATTTCAAGGCGATGGGACCGCCAGAATTTAAAGGTTCCATGAACCCGATTGAGGCTCAAATGTGGGTTATGGAAATGGAGAAGGTTTTCGACGTTGCTAGGGTTAGAGAAGACCAGAAGACCGCTTTTGCAACATTTATGCTGAAGTCTAAAGCTAGCTATTGGTGGCAATCAAACAAAGTTCGTGGAGGTGAAGGTGTAATTACTTGGGAGAGATTTAAAGAAATGTTTTTCGAGATGTACTTCCCAACCAGATGGAGGTTCAATTTCTAGAATTGAAGCATGGAAATATGAGCGTACCTGATTATGCGGCTAGATTTAACGAGTTAGCGAGGTTCGCCCCGTATCAAGTACACACGGACGAGAGAAAAGCCAGAAGATTCGAATAAGGACTAAAGCCTTGAGTATATAGTAAAGTATCAATGTTTCAGATAAACACTTTTGCTGGAGTACTGGAAAAGGCCATCCTCGCTGAAGGTGGAAGCGATGCGGTGACCAAGTACAATCAAGATCAGAAGAATAAGAAGAGTGAAGGTGAGGGAAATAACAAGGAAGTCAGAAGAAATGAATCGAAGCATGCCCGACCCACGGGAAAGCTCATCTAGGAGTTTGTATGAAAGGAAAAAGAGTGTACTACAATTGTGGTCAGGAAGGCCACATAGCACCTAGTTGTCCTAACCCAAAGAAGGGTGCTTGCTTTACTTGTGGTTCAAAGGACCATCATGCAAGAGATTGTCCTAAGAAAAGATCGGGAGGGTCAGGATCAGGAGGAAACCGGGGAAACAATGGTGGAAATGCCTTAACTATCACCAGACCAACCGCAACAAATCGACCGACCACCAGGACTTTCAACATGACGGTGCAGGATGCAGTTCAGTCTCGCGATGTGGTGTCAGGTATCATTCCGATCAATAAAATTAATGCTTATGTTTTATTTGATTCAGGTGCTACTTGTTCCTTTATATCCGATGACTTTGCCAAGAGTTTAAATTTGCCTAAGAATGAATTGGATTACCCCATGAACATAGAAATTACGAATAGAGAAATAATCCCTGTTAAGTAAGTGCATAAGAAATGTAGAGTGGATATTAAGGGTAATATCATGAACGTAGATCTTATCCCTATTCGACTTGAGGAATTTGACGTTATTTTGGGAATGGACTGGTTATTCAATTACGGGGCTATAATTGATTTCCAAAAGAAGCGTATTAACCTTATGATGCCGTTAAAGGTTGTGTTTTATGGTAGCAAGTCGCCTAGACAAACGAGTTATCTGAAGATAATGCAGGCCAGGAAGTTGTTAAGACAAGGCTGTGTAGGATACTTAGCTTACATAGTCGACAGTCAAAAAGAGAATCCGAAGGTAGAAGAAATACCGATTGTGATGGACTTCGTCGACGTATTTCCAGAGGATTTGCCAGGACTTCCACCAGATAGAGAGGTAGATTTCGTGATCGATTTGGCGCCCGAAACTGCTCTAATATCGAAGGCACCATATCGAATAGCACCAGTAGAGATGAAAGAACTAATGGTACAACTACAAGAATTGTTGGACAAGAAGTACATTCAACCGAGCGTATCGTCGTGGGAAGCGCCGGTGTTATTTGTGAAAAAGAAGGACGGATCGATGCGGCTATGCATTGACTACAGAGAACTGAATAAAGTCACGATTAAGAACAGATATCCATTACCGAGGATCAACGACCTGTTTGATCAATTGAAGTGAGCGAGATACTTTTCCAAGATAGACCTGAGAAACGGTTATCATCAACTGAAGGTGAGGCCAGAGGATGTACCGAAGACAGCGTTCAGAACGCAATATGATCATTACAAATTTTTAGTAATGTCGTTTGGTCTTACGAATGCTCCTGCAGCATTTATGGGACTAATGAATGGTGTATTCAAGCCATTTTTGGATAAGTTCGTAGTGGTATTTATAGATGATATTTTGGTCTATTCGAAAACCAAGGAAGAACATGAAGAGCATTTGAGATTAACATTGGAAGTATTGAGAAGAGAAAAGTTGTATGCCAAGTTTTTGAAATGCAAATTTTGGATTGAAAGAGTACAATTTCTTGGGCACGTGATCGATAAAAACAGAATTTTGGTAGATCCATCCAAAGTCGAAGCCGTGATCAGCTGGGATCAGCCGAGGACGCCATCGGAAGTACGAAGTTTTCTTGGTTTGGCAGGGTATTATAGAAGATTCATTCAAGATTTTTCCAAGATCGCAACTCCGCTAAGTAAATTAACTCGAGAAGCTGTGAAATTTATTTGGACGGATAAGTGTGAGGAATGTTTTCAAGAATTGAAGAAGAGGTTGAGTACGGCACCTGTGTTATCTCTTCCGGATGATACAAGAAATTTTGTTGTTTATAGTAATGTGTCGCATAAAGGACTTGGTTGTGTGCTGATGCAAAATGGCAAAGTCATTGCGTATGCATCACGACAATTGAAGGATTATGAGAAGGGATATCCGACCCATGACTTGGAGTTAGCTGCAGTTGTTTTTTCTTTGAAAATTTGGAGACACTATTATTACGGGGAGAAATGTGAAATATATACGGACCACAAGGGTTTGAAATATATTTTTACACAGAAGGATTTGAATATGCGTTAAAGAAGATGGTTTGAATTAATTAAGGATTACGACTGTGAGATTTTATACCATCCGGGTAAAGCAAATGTGGTTGTCGATGCCTTAAGTAGAAAGGGTCGTGAGAAATTGATGATGTTGACTGTTCAGGAGGAGCTAATTGCAGAAATGGAGAAACTGGAGTTAGAAGTGAAGTATCCTATGGAGATTGATGAGAAGCTATTTCAGATGCAATCTGGTATAACTCTACTGGATAAAGTTAGGGAGGCTCAACTTCAGGACGAGGAATGAAAAAAGGTGACAAAGAAGATATTTGAAGGAACTGAACCGGGATTTAAGATGGATAAGGAAGGAATACTGAGATTTGAGAGTATAATTTGGGTACCGCCAGTACAAGAGCTTAAGGAAGATATTTTGAGCGAGGCTAATAGTTCACGATATTCGATTCATCCTGGTAGTACCAAAATGTACCATGATCTTCGATAACATTTCTGGTGGCCGAATTTAAAATGTGATGTTGCAGAATGTCTTGCCAAGTGTCTGACCTGTCAGAAAGTGAAAGCAGAACATCAAAGACCAAGTGGATTGCTACAACTGTTGGAGATCCCAGAATGGAAATGGGAACATATTACAATGGACTTCATGGTTGGCCTTCCGACGACCCAAAAAGGCTACGACGCTGTATAGGTTATCGTTGACCGACTGACGAAATCCGGACACTTCCTTCCGATCAAAATCAGATTCAACTTAGATCAGTTGGCGAGGTTATACGTAAAAGAGATTGTTTCGAGGCACAGAGTTCTGGTTTCAATTGTTTCTGATAGAGATCCATGGGTACACAGGAATGCATGGGTACGCAATTGCGAATGAGTACAGCATACCACCCTCAAATAGACGGACAGAACGAAATAACGATTCAGACATTAAAAGATATGCTAAGAGCCTGTGTGATGGACTGTAAAGGAAATTGGGATGATCACCTACCGTTAGTAGAGTTCGGCTACAACAACAGTTACCACGCCAGTATTGGCATGCCGCCTTATGAAACGTTATACGGCAAAAAGTGCAGAACTCCACTTTACTGGGATGAAGTTGGTGAAAGGCAATTGCTAGGGCCAGAATTGGTACAGCAAACAGTAGAAATAGTCAAAGTTATCCGAGCACGATTGGTAGCAGCTCTAGATAGACAAAATAAATATGCTGATCCACATCGTAAAAATATTGAGTTTGAATCAGGTAGTTATGTTTTCTTGAAGGTCTCTCCCTGGAAGGGAAAGATCAGGTTCGAAAAGAAGGGAACATTAAGTCCAAGATTCATTGGATCATTTGAATTATTGCGTAGAATCAGAGAAGTAGCGTACGACGTAGCCTTACCTCCATCACTCGAGAATGTCCACAACGTCTTCCATGTTTCTATGTTATGACCTTACAAAGCCGATTACAAGTATGTAATTGAATATGAACCCCTGCATTTTAAAAAAGACTTATCTTATGAAGAAATTCCTGTTCAAATTGTCGACAGAAAAGAACAAGTTCTCAGAAATAAAGTAATACCATCTATTAAGGTAATTTGGAGGAACCACAACGCTGAAGAAGTTACGTGGGAACTCGAAGAGAATATGATGATGAATTACCCTCATTTACTTAATTTATGTGTAAGCATTCTGGGGACAGAATCTTTGTAAGGAGGAGATAATGTAACGGGTCGAATTTATTGAGTCGTGATTCTGGGGACAGAATCCTTTTTAAGGGGAGAAAGATGTGAAGAACGAGATTTTTGTAATTTAATTTTAATATTTATTGAAGTGAATAAATATTTTCAATGATTTAATTATTAGATTAAATAATTAATTGATGCAGTTGTGGTAGATTAATTTAACTATATGTGTTACATCCATTAAATTAATGTGGAGAATTTTATTATCGAAGTATGTCATTATGTGAGCTTATTGTATTAAATGAAATATTTAATTAAGCATGATGTTATATTAATTAATTTAATTATTAATTAGAGATTTAATAATTTAATATAATTAATTAATGAGAAAATTAATTATGTGACTATGTGAATTTATGAGAAATTATTATATTTATTTTATATTAAATAATATAGTTGAGTTATTGTGTATGGGTGTGACATAATTTAAACTATATTATAAAGCTTTTATTAAATTAAATGACCTTGAATCAATTAAAGCTTCCCAAACAAGGCCCTAGTAGTGGTTGATAGTAGTTACCCATTATTAGGTTAACTGACCTTAGTGTGCATCAATTATTTCCTTTATACGTATTCTCTCCTTCATTATTACTAAGACTAAGAAATATTCAGAGAGAGAGTTTGAGAATTTTCAGAGAGAATTAAGATATTGTGAAAGAGATTGAAAGAGGAGAATTTAAGAAAACAGTTGAGTCTTCTAATCTATACCTTACACTCAGGGTAATCTCCTCCTTCCCAAATTTTTAAAGTTACGTTGTGTAAGTTTTATGAAAATGGGTTTCAAGTTTTCTGTAAGGTCTCTATATTTATAAAGGGTATGGATTATGTGTTGTTTATGTATTAAATGTTACCATATTGAATTTAATTATATATATTTCATAAACCATATTATTTGTTTCATTAAAATATATCGTATATGTTGATCAAAACTTACAGAGTATGGATTTTGGCCATATGGCCCTTATACGTAATTTTAATGTGTCAAACATAAATGATTTTGTAAAATTTATACTTGTATATTATTATGCATGTTAATATGAAGAGACCAAACCTTAAATGAACGGATTCGGTGTTATAACGAATCCGTAGTGTTAATTTTCATGTTTTGTTTTCAAAACATTTAAGAACATCAAGAACAGTGAAAATTGCATGCTTTAATTCTGTAATTAAGTGTTTAAATTGGTTAAAGTCACTCTATAAATGTTAGGTAATGATTATGTGTGAAATATATCATATGGGTATGTCTAAATTCGAGTAGAAAATAAGAAATTGGTAGAAATTGGCATGTTCTGCGATTTTTTGTGAACTGCCATTTTTGCAACTGGTACGCCACGATGCCTATTTCTCGCGCCGCAGCGCCAAGTGTCCGGTCACAACGCCACGGCGCCGCAGCGCAAAGACCTAGTATAAATGTGGCGCCGCATCGCCACTCTGCAGAATGGTCCAGAAATGTAATTTTTAAATTGTTAAGTCTAGCAATGTATTGTTAACTTAATGTAATGAACATAAAAATATGTTATAAGTATAATGAGATGTTAAAATAGATATTTAACATGTAAATAACATAATTACATGTGGATTGAATTATTGAATTTATAATTAGCTTGTTATTTGTGAAGTGTAAATTATATGACAATGAATGTGATAAATTGACTAAGTATAGTCATAATCAAAGTTTAGATAAAAAGAATGAATTTATGATGGTTAATTATATTATAATTAACTGGTATTGTGAATGTGAATGGTATGTAGGATTAAATTCAAAGAACGAGTTTAATTAACGTATAATCTACGCACGAGGCAAGTTTCCTACCCCTACTTGTTATCATTGTTCAAGTTTATTATTTACCTTGAGTAAATCCCCATTACTATTATTCAAGTTCGAATTGTTATATTAAAGATTTATTATCCTTTCAAAATATGAAACTGCTATACAATATTTGTTCTGTTGTATACTTCTTGAGATTATTATTCAATTTGAATATCATTATTGTTGAACCTTGTTAGACTAGTGAACCTTATTGATTTAACTAGTCCATAGTTGATGAACGTTCAAAATTTTAGAACCCTTATTGAATTATCCAAACCAAACTTCCTTTGGTGCGGACTCGAATGTCAAACTGAGATGAACAACCCTGCAAAGGAATTTACTTATGTTATCGTTAAGATATTGTGCACAGTATGGTACTAAGGGCTGATCCCCCTAAGTACGAGTAGAAAGGTCCATAGTCTTATGACTGTTAAAGGTTTCAAGTATAACCCATGATAACCTAGGAAATAGTTCAAGGTCTTATGACCCTCAGAATTCTTTTGATTCTTGTTATTCATTCTTGATTCAAAAGTTGAGTTTTTATTTCAGAAGTTAATATTTCTCTCGCATGTTATTATTCATTGTTATATTGTTATACTTGTGGGCAATCGTGCTCACTCTTGCGTAATAATAACATCGCAGTTAAGAACGAAAGAGAAGACGAACCTTCCATTAGTAAAGGCAAGGGCAAGCTTAGCAAGTAATGAAGACTGATTATTTATGTGATGTAATTAGAATTGATGTTACTTAAGACTTCTTGTATAATATTTCAGCACAGATGTTTAAGGTTAGTTTAACCTGGGATTGTATTATTATGCAGATGTTGTAACACTTAAGGGGAAGATTTTATTTCTATCTATTGCATGGTTTGCATTTATTATGGGTAGATAGATAGATGATATTTGTACAGTGAATGCCAAATTCCGTGAAATCGAAGTACACTGATTTGGGGGTGTTGTTGGGTAAAATCTATATACGCACAACACGCAAGTATACGTGGTCAACAAGTAATAAAGTGATGAATAGAGTACCGTTCCCACAGAGACTTATTAGCAAAAAATCTTAACTTCACAATTAACAATTTCTTATTACTCCTAATTTTATTAAACAAATCAAATTCAATGATTAAAAATAACTATTCTAAATTAAAAAGTAATTAAACTATCACAAACTAATCACAAATATCAAAATCTGGAATTTCAAACAATTAATGGAGAATTAGACTTATGATTTCACCCTAAGCTTCACTCTGATTTTAACACTTTTATTCCAATTCAACTCACTATTCCAGTTTATTAATCAAGAACACGAATGTAGTATTAACCACCTCTCGATGCACTAATACCATATTAACGTCAATCCACAATTAAGATAGAAATCCGTTAAACACCTTAAGCAACTAATTCACTATATCTCTATGTGAATTACAATTGAAGAAGGTTAAAGAATAAGTTCTCTATCCGATTACATGCGATGTCAAGCATATCTCTACCTTAACATACATCAAGTTTAAGCTATTAACAAAATCCTGAACACATGTTATATCAACTAGGTCTAGATTTGAATATCCTCTCTCGATTCCATCCAACTCCACAAAGAATTGTTGATCAGGCAATTCATAGATTCAAGCTCAAATTAATATAGATAAACTGAAAATAGCTTATTAAATTGGAAATCAAAGTTTACAAAACCATCGATTCACTCAAAGATCCATCATAAGCCTAAAAAGTGAATTAGTTCATAATAAACGAAATAAGCACTGAATAAATCATGGAAATCATCTTTTCAATTACAAATAATAAACTAATATGAAGAATATTGAAAAACACCCCTCACGTAGCCTAGAATCACAATCGTCTCGAAAATCGCCTTGAAATACTCCTCCAATGCTTGCTAGAAAAACTGAGATTAATCTTCATAATTTGCCTTGTGTGTCTCTAAATCTCAGAGTTTTATCTCCATTTATATATTACCACATGTATTTTGACTTTAATTCCATGCATATACAAGTCCCAAGTCATTATCATCTCTAAAACTCCACACTTGTAGCACTAGAAACCAACTAGGAGTCTTGATTTTTCGAGTACCCAACCCCAGCTGGATGTTTCCCTTTGGACAAGCCAGCCCCAGCTGGGTACCATTCTGCTACAGCTCCCAGACCCCCAGCCCCGACTGGATAATAAAGCATAAAAAGGCCCAGCCCCGGCTGGGCACCAAGCTGTCAACCAATTTTGCTGCTAGAACCTCCTATGCTAAAACTACCATAACTTTCAAACCGCGAGTAATTACGGGGCCTATAACCTATCAAATCGAATCTATCGACGAGATCTACAACTTTTATTCTTTGAGCTTTTAGAAATAACAAACGGATTACTGTTGAAATTGCATCGGAAGCAGCTGCTACTGTGTAACGACAACCGAAACAACTCAAAGCTTTGTTTTTGTTGCTAAAAACCATACTCTCGCATCCGATCTTCCAATTAAAATGATGTAAGATGTTACCGAATGCCAATAAAGAGTTTCTTAACATAATCCAAGTTCCACGCCACAAACAAGAAATGCACATAAAATAAACATGAAAACCCGAACTTTAACCGGAATTTTTTTCCTTGCAAATTTTATACCAATAGTCGCTCATGCCGCTTCCAAGCATATAATCTACAAAATGGAAACAAAATGCATGAAAAGTAACTAAGAAACACGAGATTAAGCAAATAATTTAAGTAATAGATGCCGGATAAGTATGTATAAAACTGACTTATCAGGTGTCACAGATAGGGACAGAGATAATGGGGTAGCTTTTAGTAGTCATTGTGATAGTTCCAGATGAAGTATGGACAGGGGAGGTAGAGGGGTTGATGGAAACCATTATAGTTTAAAAGTCGAAGGAGATCTGTGGAATCTTTGTTGGAAAGAAAAGATTGCAATGAAGAAGAGAGTTTGTAGAGGAAGCTCGTGTGGTCTTGAAGTCCGAGATGTGAAAATATTGCAGTTGTTTTGGGCATGTGGGTTATTTTTTGAAATGATTGACTCTTCATCTTTGCATGTTTCCCTAATTTTTTGTGCATTAAATGTGTTGATGGTAATGATGACGGGGCCCAACAATAAATATTGAAGACAGGGTCGATATATGTGGTTTCAGACTTCATGCTTTATCATTTGATATTCAATTATTGGGCTTTAAATTGTAAGTCTTTCATTAAATATCCCATTATAATGAAAAACTGGGGGACAATGTTTGGGCATAATTATTTTGGCCCAGGTAATTCAGTGGGACATGATCCACGTGGAGAAAGTCTCCCCACGTAGGAACCTGTTTGGACAATTAGAGAACTTTAAGGAATTCAAGATTCCTAATTATATTTGATTTCTAACTCCTAAGGAAAGTGTCAAAATAGAATCCAACTTCTTTCCTTTAAGGAAATTCAGTTCAATCCCATTAAGGAATCTAACCTAATGAGGATTCCTATTTTCATACAGGAAAGGGTGTGTAGAGGAGGTAATTATTATTTTCCAGCACTAAATACCTCCATTGTTAAACCTTGTTCAGCCTGTACTTATTCTCACACCGGAGCTATCCCCCGACGGCCCATGTCGTCAAATTTCTTCATGTGATTTTTATTTTTTTTGGTTCGTTCTGTTTTGGGAGGAAAATTAGATCATATTATAGAAAAAAGAAATTGAACATTGTTAATACTTCTCTATAGATCGAAAGAGTGGGAGGATGATAGAGCAAAATAATATATATATATATATATATATAATTATGTACATAAAAGAATTTACACAAAAGACCTCTATAATTTGACTTCTTCAATTATTTTTGTGTAAAAACAAGTAGCGATAGTGTATGTTTAGTTACTCGGCGTTTGTTGCGTTTGAAAATTCAAATATACTTGAAAATCTTATTCTTTTAGTAGCAACTTATTTAATTCACAAACGCAGCGTTTGAACTTAAAACGCATCAAAATTGGTGTGTTATGTTTAAAGATCCAAACGTTGTAAATGCAACCGCTGATAGCTAAACAAAACCTTATTATTAGATAAATGGATGAAGTTTAATTAATTACTATCAAACTGAGCCTTAAATCCATAGCCCAATATTTCAATCCATATAATAACTTTGGCCTTGGGCTAAGTAAAATAAACACACATGAGAAAGCTTTCAATTTATTGGATGTACATCATCAACTTTTGTTCTTTGTTTATCCTAAAATAATATGTTAATAGTTTAGTAGTATTATGAAAATAAAACTATGATGTCAAACATGTGAAACATTATAACATTTTATAATATTATTACCAAACATATCAATTGGGCCTTGTGAGCCAAATTTAAGGTTATCCAAGCTCAACCCATTTTAAAATTATTGAGCTTGAGTTTGGGCTTAACCCATTTGGTGTAAGACCCCAAATTTTATGAAATAAAAGTATTCAATTTTTTTTATAATTATTATTCTATTCAGTAAATGGTTAAATTGATAAAATATTAAAATTAAGGGTGATATGTGAAAATTTTACAAAGTAAGCAAGTTGTCATAAAATATTCGTTGTGGCGGGTAATATTTGTTTGGTCGGAGAATATTATTTTTATCGAAAAATATTCGTATGACGGCGCAATCAATGGTGGACTACATAATGGAATAACTGTCGGATATAGAAAGTGACAGAAATAACTTTCTTATAAAAATTACGGTAAAACTTTTACCGTTAACTGTTAAAATATCATGTGATAAAAGTACAGTAATACGCGTGGTTCCATAGCAGCACATATGACGACCCAAAATCCGGTCTACTCTCAGACCCGGACTCCGTACGTTACGATCCCATCTCCTTCCAAACACACGTCATTATATAGCTAAATATAATGACATACATTCTCAAATCCTAGGTTCTCGAAACCTTATAACCTCTTTCATTATAAATAATGATAATTACAATATTCTTTTCATCTTACACGAGTGACTTTCATCCGCCGCCAAGGATACATAACTGTTCATTAAACTAGTCTATAGTTTAATTCTATCATTCTATATTACAAGTCTTCGCTTGCTCTTCACGCATATTCACATACTGAATGGCACTTCGTCTGGATACCGCTCAGCTTGATCTTTGCGGAATCCTTAAGTTCTTTCTAACATCGTTCGCTGAAAATGTTTTTCATATAAAGCAAGTGTGAGTATTTAATTGCCCAGCAAGTCATAATAGTTGACCAAACAACTTTTGGAATTTAAACATTTCTTTAGAACTTCAATAACCGAACAAAGGTTATGAAGTAGCTTGAATAATAGGAATAGTCTTGATTCCTATCATCTTAAAACCATATTCACTTTCACTTTGAAATACTTTCATTCTTATACCTTTTTCATACACATCCTGTCTGGCTAGAATCATTAGCACAGGCTTAACAATAACGGTTCATGAATAAACCGAGCATACTTTTATTGAACAGTTCGATCACAAAATAGTTCATCTCATAGAAACACCGAAGTGCTCACATTGTGGCACACGGCCTCATACATGTTACCACCTTGTACAAATATCGTACATTCGCACATAGACAGAACTTCTCAAGTTCAACATCTGAGAAGTTTAAGAAACTAGCATTCATATAGTATGAATGAAGTTAGGAAACTTGCCTTACGCACAGCTACAGCTTATAGTTTACGCTGAACTGCTCATTCCAAATCCCTATATAACACATAAGGAAATAACATGTACACCAATTAGTCATATACTTGACTTACACATTGGTTTACTTAACTTTACTTCTTAAGGTTCACGCTCTTGTAATTTAAGCTTACTCGACTAACTTTCTTTACTACCGGTTTACGGCTTCATGACATACGGAGATGTCTTACTCAAAACATTCATCATCTTTGATGATCTGCATTCTTATCTTCTTCTTATAACTCTTATATACTCAGCACACATCGCCTCTCTACTAGTAGTCCATATGGTACTCTGAGTGGTTTCCCACAAACAACCAACAAACAAGTTCACGTCTCATCTACACTGCCCCACAATAGTGAGTTAGATCGATTGCCAGTTTTGTATATACCTTCGCTCTCTGAAGGAATTGTTTGGCCCAGATCCCATATGTCAACTATCAAAGTTACTATTGTACCACAAATTAACTTCTCTTAACTTATACGAACCATTAAACTATAATGTTCGTTAAGTCAACTTCTTATTCCTTATGGCTTTCTGGCAACTAAATGTCATACCTAAGGATTCATTCTTTATCGTCTAAGTCATATAGTCTTTTGTATACTCAAAACGATCAATCAATGTCAATACTATGCGGCCATAGCGTTAAACATTTCATATTATCGTATTCATACCTTACAACATCCAGTTCCTTCAACTCGGAACGTTTATCCAAGTTATACTTATTAACTCGACTTCTTAACGTTATACGTTATTATCTTTAACTCAGTTTCTTCACCGTTCACGGTTAAATAAAATTCTTCATTATCTTACGATCAAACCATACACGGAATGTAGGTTCTGCCCGTTTAATATTCATATACACTCAACCCTTACATTGGTTAAAGCGTTTAACGCTTACTTCATTCTAACATTCTCTATCCGACTCATACTCGGACTTTCTTTAATCATATTACCGTTCGTTGCAGCTTTCCTTGATAAATAATATCTTACTTACTACCTTCATCAAAGTCCAAGTCATACAACCATTGTACACTTAGAACGTTCGTTCAACTCGAATACAATTCACGAGGATCGTTTATGTATTCGACGTTCACTTTGCTCGTCTCTTAATCTTTCATTCAACCTTCGTTCAAGGTTTTATTTGCTTTTATTCAACCCATGAACCCCATGTTCATTATTCTTTCTTAATGTCGAAGCCATACTATTCGTCGTATGCTAAGACCCATCGTTCATTGCAACAACGTTGCGTTCACAGCGTCTATACGCTTTACACTTATCTCTCATTACCATGACATAACATCGAAATGTTATTCATTACCTTTATCACTCAACGTTCAAGGAATCACAATCATAGCAATCTCTCACGTTCGTTCATTACGACTACGGTTCCCGGATATCAATTACGTAATCTGCGTTTGCATTCTTTTAGCCTCGTTTAATCTTTTCGTTCAACCTTTACTAAAGGTTTAACTTGCTAGCTTAAGCGTTATCTTAGGTGAACTTATATGTTCATACTTCTTTCTTGCACATCCTCTAGTATCTGAGAAATAAAAATCTCATTTCTGGGCATTGCCCTGCACCGGCGCTGCGGCGCCATTCCTCCCTCTCTCTCTCTCTCTCGCTGTGGCACGACCTACTTCACCTTCTTCCTTGGTATGGCGCTGCGGTGCCGAACCCTTTATTATCTCCCGCGCTACGGTGCCAATTAATATCACCTTAGGCCCGAGCTTGCGCTTCGGTACCACTTCTCGGCGCTGCGGCGCCGAGCCAAAACCCTAGAAAATTTTTCTAAGTGTTAAGTCAAGTTTGAGACGCGTACTTTGCGATCTCATAACTCTTTCATTATAACTCGGAACGAGGTCGTTCTAAAGCCATTTTCTTCATTATCTTATGTACTTTAACCCCCATCAAGCAGAATTTTATTTTAACTCCGTTACGAGCCATTCGATTGGCTTGATCTTCACCCTTTGTTCATTTTACGTTTTTAACATTCTTCGCTCGTTCGTTCGTAATTCGGTCATCCAAACTCAGAACTTGTTCGTTCTTGAGTCCATGACTCACGTTTTCTACGTTCTATTACATTCTTATGAAACCCTACACGTTCGGGCTCATTTACTAACTTTTGAATTCTCGTTCGTCTTTTACGAAAATTTCGTCATAACTTCGTTATAGCTCAATTTTAATTCGTTCTTCATGAACGTTTCTACCATTCCTAACCAAGAAATATGAAACTAACTTATACGCGATGGTTTTAAACTTGTCCATCAACAACATTTATCCTACGATGGTTTTAAATTTGTCCATCAACAACATTCTTCGTGTTCTTCGCGTTCTGCGTTCTTTCTTAATTTTAATCGATATTTTGGATTACAATTCTAATTTTTCTTGGAGTTTGATGTTATAGAACACCATTCCTTACTTAATTCACCTACTCATTCATAATATTCATTCGTATCGCTCAACATCCTCACGAATCTTATATTTCTTTAAGAAATTTATAAACTAAATTTCTAAGTTCTTATTTCTTTTTTTCTCATGATTTCAACCATATGAAATCATTCCTAACATCATCTTCTCCCTATTCTCATTAAGGTATGTTTTAAACATATTAAACTTATAGAAAATCTGAGAAGAAACTAGGGTTTGGATTACCGTTCTTCTTTAATCCTCTTCTGTTATACAAAGCCGACGATTTGCAAGCTTTTCTATTTCACGATCACTTTTGATCCGAGCATTCATGCTCATACTCTTCTTTATTCTTCTTCTCCAAGCTCTCAAGCTCTCTCTCTAAGGTGTAGGTTTTTCAAAAATCCAAAATAATGAACTTAAGCTTTCTATTTATAGAAAACCAAAGCTTAGGGCAAATCGATCATTTTGCCCCCACCTCCTTACTATTCCAAACTTAGACACCAAGTTTACTTGGCCACCACCCTTACTTGCTGGCCAAGTGGCCGGCCCACATGCCCATGGGTCACCCCATGGGTTGCCCAATGGTTCTTACCCATCCGTTTAACCATTGGTTCGATCCGCAGTTTCTTTTCTTGGTTTGGGCCTTAACCCTAATTTTTATTGGGCCTAACTTGGGATTGATTTCATAAATCATTGGGCTTGACATAATCCAAGTCCAATTGGATTCTACAAAGTCCATGAACACAAAGTCCATTAAGACTAATCGCATTCTACGCATTCCATTCTCGTATTCTCGTATTCTCTTCGTATATCGTTCGTACGATATTCGTATTATACGTCGTACTAATCTTCTTACTATACTCATATAATAACTCGTATCATACTCGTATTTCTAAAGCATAATAACCCTAATTATTATACGTGATCATAACATTCTCAGAACTCACTTTCCCTAACCCTTAGGTTTTGAGTCCGTAGGCGAAAACTTCGTTTTTGCCATAACTGAAATATTATTGAATATTCCATCACGTCTCAAGATTATACGTAATCAATAACTTCTCGGAATTTCAAAATAAATCTCCGAGCAGAAACGGGTGAATAGTGTTTATTTCATCTTTTTCCCCGAAAAATATTTTGTTCCCGGAAAACTTTCATTTTCGTTTTGATTCGTAACCGTTCAATCTAGCTCGTAGCCAGAATCCTCCTAACTTATAATCATTCTAAGTTATAGAACGATTAATAAACACATAGCACAGAATAGTATTAATAAAAATTCCTTTTATTAATAACTAATTCTTTAACTTAAATTCTGGACAATCCGATTTTACTCGGGTTGTCACAGCACACAGTATTACACAGTATCTCTGATTATTGATGCTTACGTAAGAAGTCACTCAGTGTTTAATTCAATAATTGCTACAATGATAATTGTATAGTATCTCATATTATTGATTCAATTATTGTCACAGTATCATCTGCACAATACTTTATATTATTAAATCAATAATTGACATGACACAATTATTCATATTATTAATTGCATTATTGACAATGTCTAGAAGATTCTGTCGAGGAAAGGGGTTAGGTTATTTAATTACGCGCCAATAAGGAGAAATCCACATCGGAAAGCCTCCTTTTTCCTGGGAACGGTCTAGTTGTTAATATTGTGATTCTATAATACTAATTAGGAATAATTATTGAAAGATTGAAGAGTTATAAATAATTGATAAAATAACAATTGTTGCTAAATATGATAAGTAAATATATGTTCAATTTTGATATAAATGGAGGAATTGTAGCATGAGATATTTGTTGAAAGTTTGAAATATTTTTCTGTGGAATTATAATTATCTCCTTCGATAAAATATTCATTCAAATATATTATTAT
Source organism: Panax japonicus (assembly GCA_020205505.1). Lineage (NCBI taxonomy): Eukaryota > Viridiplantae > Streptophyta > Magnoliopsida > Apiales > Araliaceae > Panax > Panax japonicus. The sequence continues at coordinate 19,117,624 of CM035109.1, forward strand.
AATATATTATAATTTTATAAATTATAATTGTTTACATAGTAATATATATAAATTCCTGACATTTGAATAGAAGTGGAGGTTATCATTTTTGTGTTGAATTTTCTTAGCCTTAAGGATTAGAATTCAAATTGGAATTGTATATCTTTTTTTAAAGTTAACTAAACATGTGGGAATTGTTTTGTTCATTTTTTCCAACATAGCATGATATCCATTCATTTTGTCAAACAAAGCATGCTCACTCAGTAGCTTGGCCAACTTTTGGGTGCCCTCCTTAACCCTATAAATAGGCTGCTTAGTTAAACAATGAAACTCACATCATAATCAAAAAATTATTTCTCTATAATATTGAGTGTATTTCTTATGTATAAGGATATTTTGAGTATTGATAACAATGCAAGATTTCTTCAACATAATCTTCGTTATTCTAGTCAGAACTATTTTCCTATTAAGGTGAAGACAGGTAATGAAAGTTCTCTTTATCTTGGGTACAACAAAGAATTGTTAATGAGTATTATAGGAATGAAATATTAATGATGAAATTTTAATTTGAAGGAGATAGTAGACATTATGTTCTACTTTACTCTTCTAATAGATTGATATTTCCGCTGTAGTTGTTGATCTAAAACTTGTTGTCTATTGTATTCTATCAAATTTTTCCCTGTTGAGGACTAAGGATAATTTGTTCTACATTATCTTAGTCATAATATTCTTTACTGGGCTATTTGTGCTCACCCTTTTACCTCACAATTCCTTTCAGGTAATAAGAGTATAGTTGGGGAGCGGGGATAACAGGGGAATAGAGTGATGGTCTATGACTGTTGAAGTTTTTCAATACATTATAAAAAAGCATGACAATATATAATTGTATTGAGAACTTAAAATGTGTGTGTCGTATTTTATACGTCATTTAATAGTTAATTTTGGTGAACAACAATAGGGTGATGTGAACCTGACTTTGAAAGCATCAAAAATACACCACATTAGAATGAGGAGGACATAAATCTTCTCGTGTTCCTTTGAAGACTTAAAATATTTGTTGCTGCATTTTATATGGCATTGTAATAATTTGGGTGTGTGTCATATCATATTATATACAATATAATATTTGTATTGAAACTCACAGCTTATGTGTTGTCGTATTTTGCACAATAGTTTAATTCTTGTAAATATGAAGTTTGTATTTAGATTTTGTGGTATGTATTTGGCGACCTAAAATGGGTTGTGTGGACCTACTTTGGAAGCGTCACATTTGGGCTATAATAAATTTGTCCAAACTCAGCCTAAATAAGATTACGAGATTCAGGCTTTATTTGGCCAAGCCCGTATTGAAATATAAAATTATTAATAATGGTTCCTGGACCAATTTTTTTTTAATATTTCATTTAAAAAGTTTGACATATATCATTATTTTTACTAATCGATTTGAAGTTTAAATTAACATAAATAAGCTATTTTATATGTACTCTAGTATTTATTATTTTTAATATTTAATCTCATATCTTTTTTTATGTTATTACTATATTTTATTATGAAAACGATATAAGTGACCACTTTATAAAAACTATGGTACTTAAATTTTATTTGAGAATACCAAGTTCGACCCAAATTTTATTTCGGGTTTTAGTTTTGGGTTCTTTATATAAGTATACAATAAATAGAAAGTAATTACAAAAAAAGTGCATCAACCAAATAATTACAAAATGAGTGTAATTCGGACCCATATTACAAAAATAGTACAATTCACATTAATAAGGAAACCTAAAATCAAGGACAAATAATTGCCATAATTAATAATTCAAATTCAAATATTTGGATCTAACAACAAAAATAAATTCAAATTCAAAATAATAATTCAAATTTAAATATTCAAATTCAAATCTTCATCTCCCTCACATACACTTTGAAATAATAGTCCGCCGCTACACCTCACATACTCCGCCATTACACCGCCGCGAATCTCTGTTGTCCAAAACGCCAATGAGAATAAGAAGAAGATTCGCCCTACAAAAAATTTAAAAACAAATAGATGTAACTTTTAATGTTCTGAAATTTTTTTATAACTATTTTGTTACTCATAAATAATAAAATGGTTACCTTTGTATAAATGGTTGGCTACCAACTGCATCACATTCAAACGAAATTGGTAACTTAATAAAATTGAATTAGTTTCCTTGGTTTGAAGGTTTGGCTACCAACTGTACTATGAAAAAATTGCAGGTGTGGATGTGAATTAGTTACTTTAGTATGAAGGTTTTGTTACCTTGGTACGAAGGTTTGTTTATCTTGATCTGAAGATTTGGTAACCAACTGTACTAAGAAAAAATTTAAAGTGTGGAGGTTGTTTGGTTACCTTGGTATGAAGGTTTGGTTACCTTGGTATGAAGGTTTGGTTACTATCATCCAGTATTCATATCTACCGCCACCACCGCCTGAATCTTCATACCCACCTCCATTTTGACCCTTCATTTTGAAAAGCTACTGGAGATATACATATATCTTATATATATATATATGGGAGCCCTTCCATAGCAACCGGTTGCTGTGAGTACTGTGCAACATCCCCTTTTTGTACCGTTGATAAACTTATTGGAAGGCTGAGATGAAACATAAATATATCCCAGCCGGCACAACTTGTACCGGCTTTTATTTTAATATGAGGACCCCACCACAGTCAACATGTTGTCAGTTTATTGAAATAAAATGAATTTTTAATATTAAATAATGCTCGACCGACACAGCTTGTACCGGCTCTGCCTTTTTTTATAAAATACTACCAACCGGGACAAGCTCTAACGGCTGTAAAAAAAAAAAAAAAAAAAAAAAAAAAAAAAAAAAAAAAAAGCCTCTTACGGCTGTAAAAAAAAAAAAAAAAAAAAAAAAAAATCAAAACCGGGACAAGTTCTAACGGCTGTAAAAAAAAAAAAAAAAAAAAAAATCAAAGCCGGTAGAGCCTCTTACGGCTGTAAAAAAAAAAAAAAAAAAATCAAAACCGGGAAAGCCTCTTACGGCTGTAAAAAAAAAAAAAAAAAAAAAAAAAAAAAAAAAATCAAACCGGTAGAGCCTCTTACGGCTGTAAAAAAAAAAAAAAAAAAAAAAAATATATCAAAGCCGGTAGAGCCTCTTACGGCTTGCACAAAAAATTAAAAAAATTATGTTATTCAAGCAACTCGCTGCTAAACAGACTCGAACACGCAACCTCAAACTCCAAACACACGTCATATGACCACCCGAGCACCACGGGCCTAGCTGTCAATATCAGCCAAGGAAATCTCTTTACATTAAAACTTCACCATCCCCCAAAAATCTAAATTGTTGCATTATTATTATTATAGTACGATTTATTATTATTAACAAGTCTATATAATACATATGGGGGTTTGATATTTAGAAATAAGTTAATATCTATATTTATTAAGCAATGATTATTACAAATGATTTTATATATTAAGCAATGATTTTATTATTAAGAAATGATTTTATACAATAATTACATGTTCATTTTCATAAAAAAGAAAAAAAAAAACATAGAATGATTAATACAACCGACGCCTATATCTCAGATGCCGAAAGTAATCTTGCGGATTTCTTGTAGAGCTCCCATGCGACGCGGTAACGAAAGACTGTGACATCTTCCAAGGACCACTTCTCTTCAGAAATATTACCGTTGACCCTAACGAAACAGTCAACATATTTGCAGACAAAAATGCCACAGTCTGCGTTGTTGTGTTGTTTCGGTCGAATCTTTAATGTCTGCACAGTAGGATTACCGCTGGGCCACTCACGCATCGGATTACCATTTCGCAAACAAAATGGTATCAAATGTACCTGCATGTACAAAGTAGTTGGTTAATAATTTTTTAATATAATAGTACATTATAAAATTAAAATATTTTAAGACTAAACATACCGCAACTTTAACGAATTCTGAGTACATTTCATGTAACTTAATATACTTGGTGTCATTGTAGTGCGGGTCAATTATGGTAACCATCCAATCTTCAACTGAGAATAGGAACAAGACAAAATGGTGTTGATTGGTACTACACACCGGCATGAATATGTATTTGCATTCGTGTAAAGGTGGACCCATATCTTGGTTAACATACGGATCGCAAAAACTCCATGCAGTATTCACGTTAGTGCATGGCACATAGCCCTGCCCAAGATGCATGAAGAATGAATTCATGAAACCAAATTGGGACCACCTTTGTATTCCCCGCGACCTGTAGTATTCCTCTCTATCTCGTAGCAAAAGCATATACGCGTCTATGACATGCTCGAATATCCAACTCCCAGGCCCTAAGGATTGCACTGCATTGTGTTCTAATTCATATAAATGGCGCGGATGTGATAAAGGATATAAATCCCCTTCTGGTGCCACGACGTTTCCAAAAATATGTTTATTTACAAATGTCTCCTTCCAATCTCTAAGTCTTTTGGATAGGGACCCTTTTGGTCCATAAGAGATGTCGTCTCCCGCATCTTGTACCTGAATGAGACCCAAATGTACATTATTATTATATAGCAATAATAGTTAACAACGTCACTATTAACATAACTATATATACCTCCTCGTAGGCTTGGAAGGTTGGAATGTAACACTCCTCGTAGGCTTGGGTGGTGGGAATAGAGCTCTCCTCGATTACTTGTGGGGTGGGTATGTAGCTCTCTTGTACAACATAATCAGTTTGTTTCCCAAGCCCTTCACTGAGTTGTGTGTATTGCGACTGTGGTCCAAAATTTGTGGGATCCCCTTGTCGAGGTATTTGTTTACCTCTTGCTTCGAAGTCGTATAGAGCGTATTGGAAATCCCAATTATTTTTTTGTAGAACCAACTCGGGAGGCAGCTGAGTAAGTGCTGAAAATTTATCCAGTAACGACTTTGCACTCTCAACCTGTCATGTAAGATAAACACAAACAAATATTATTAACAATAAATATGAATAAATGTAATATTAAGTATTTACTCTAATACATGATTTATTAAAGAAGAATATAATTTTATACCATTTGAATAAGGTGTTGTTGGTTGTAAATGGCCCGAGGCTGATAACAACTGTCGTGGTCGCTTGTCTGTCGAGGTCGGTGGATTTTCCAACGTGTAATTTTCCTATACCAGACCATGTAATCATCTATTGGGACATAATCAGCAACTTCAGTTTGTTGTCCTTCGAGATGATCCATGTATGCCTCCCACATCGAAATATATTCCCCTCTCAAGTCCATGCAATCCTCGACATCAATAAATTTAAACTTTTTCTCCTTCCTGAGGTCACCGTGGTTTTTGGCTGGTGATGGTATGCCTTGCATGAACCCGAACTGTCTCATCACACGATCCGGCATCTGAAATTCCACAATATCAAAGTGGATCAAGGGGACCCCACCAGACCCCAACAATCTGCCTTCAAAATTAAATCCACTGATATCATCATCCCACACTATGTAAGGCCGCCAAACCACATCCCACATAGACTTAATATCTAACTCCCCTCGGTAAAATGACAAATGGTGATGGGGATTCTCACGTCTACCAGGGTAACTGTGGGTTCCAAAATAGGACCATGCTAAAGCCCTAGGTAACCATAAGGATGATTGTGGCCAAGGGTTTGGCTTTCCAATACTTACACGCTCATAAGCCCAAATTTGTAACAACGTAACACAACCATTAATGTATTTAACTCCTTTCCTAGTAGCAGTATATAAAGATCTGTACAAATATGCTAACACTGCCGCGCCCCAAGAGTAAGTTACACAATCTTCAGCGTTGGCAATAAAAGACATATATCGTGGGTGCACACTATTTCTATTCCTATTAGGGAATAATATTGCCCCGCACAACCACAACATGTATGCCTTTGTGTGTCGCCCTACAACATCTTTACTTGCATTCTCGGGACAATTATTAAAATGTTCGTGCAACCACACTAATGAAATTGCACTGCGTTTTTTTGAACTAAAATATTCACCAGCTAATTTATCTCCAAAACAATCCCTAAAATAATTCAAATTGGTGACAGCAAGGGGACCCGTTAAGGGCTTTCCCACCACCGGTAACCCAAAAATAAAGTGAACATCCTCTAACGTGATTGTTATTTCTCCACAGTTTAAATGAAAAGTATTGGTCTCCGGGCGCCATCTCTCGACTAAGGCAGATATCAGACCAAGATCAGTTTGGTGTACAACACCTTGATAACTAAATACTCCAAATCCACATTTATCTAAAAGGATTTTTTGTTCTTTTGTCAAAGCCCACTGATTATATTTCTGATCAGTATATTGACTGGAGCTTAGTTTTCCCCTATCTCTCCCATGATATATGTCATCTGATACATGATCTTGTTGATCATGCAGAACACTTGGATCAATTGGCCCATATTCCCAACTATCCATCTTTTACCTAAAAAATACATCAACACACTAATTAGTATTAAGCAAAATGACAGTAATAACAATACACACTAACATGCACTAAAAATTGAACAACATGCATGTAATAATAATAATAATGGTAATAAATTAATAAAAAAGTACATAAGCCGGTACAATATTGAGAATTTTAATTTGGGGGGAAGTGAACTGTTTTAAGATATATACAAATTCAAGGCAAATTAAAACAGCTAGGCCCGTGGTGCTCGGGTGGTCATATGACGAGGGATTGATGCTTGAGGTCAGGGGTTCGAGTCTGGTTAGCAGTGCAAAAATATTTCATCACTTAGCCGTTATAACCTGTACCGGCCGAAAAAAATTTTTAAAAATATAATTTTTTTTTTCTTATAAGCCGGTATAGCCTCTACCGGCCGGCAGGTTTCTGTTGAAACTTTAACTAGTATAATATTATTTGAAAGCCCCTTGATTTTTATTGATTCACATAAGCAAATATAGATCAAATTGATAACTCATCATATCAACAATTTTAAACCCCAATTTGTTCGTGCACATACATAATATTTTTGCATATAAAAATATATTCTTATTTTTGTAAAAATATGTCCAATTAGTCTAATTAATATATTAAAAATAAAATTACTTTTTAATAAAATATAAAGTGATCAGTATAAATCTTGCATTATTTTGTTGTTATTATACGAAATAAATACATGCATGGTATTATATACCCTTTAATTCAGTAATAACATGCAGTGATAAAAATCATCAACAGAAATTATAAAAAACTGAACAAATAACAATAAATAAAAACTTACTTGGCAAGTACTCCCTTTCTACTGAACAAATACTCCCTTTCTACTCTCTGTTATTTTTATTTTATCTAGCTTGGCAAGTGAACTTTAGTTTAACAATATGTGTTCTCAATAGACGTTTAAATAAGCTCATGATGTCTGTCCGGTACATGAATTAATTTTGGACCATATTCAAAAAAATGGTCTCAGCTTTTTAGCTTACCGAGCTTGCAGGTTTTCTTTCCCGAGGCGATGTGGCAGAAAAGTGGTCAAAAAAATACAATGTGCATTTCCCGAGGTGCTGATGTGAGTGTTCGGCCGGTACAGGCTTGACCATGCATGATATAAAAATAAATATGGCATTTTAATTTCCCGAGGTGAGTGTTCAAACCGGTAGAGCCTCTTACGGCTGTAAAAAAAAAAAAAAAAAAAAAAAAAATCAAAACCGGGACAAGTTCTAACGGCTGTAAAAAAAAAACAAAAAAAAAAAAAAAAAGAATCAAACCGGTAGAGCCTCTTACGGCTGTAAAAAAAAAAAAAAAAAAAAAAAAATATATCAAAGCCGGTAGAGCCTCTTACGGCTTGCACAAAAAATTAAAAAAATTATGTTATTCAAGCAACTCGCTGCTAAACAGACTCGAACACGCAACCTCAAGCTCCAAACATTCGTCATATGACCACCCGAGCACCACGGGCCTAGCTGTCATAACTTACCTTGAACTAGAATATATTTTAAAACATTCCATCTCCCCCCAAATTAAATTTCTCAATATTTTATTATTATTATTCGATTATTATTATTATTCTATTATTATTACGAAGTGAGTATAAAGCCGTTCCATATTCTATCGGCTTATGTACTTTTAATTATTTTATTATCATTATTATTATTATTATAAACACTGTCTGGTGAATGAGTAGTCAAACATAATAATACAACACTATGAGAATAGAAAAAAGCTGACATTGATTTGTTGGGAGTAGTACATTAGGTTGACTTCTTGAGCATTAACCGCGACAAGATGTACAGGCTGGTCTTTTTACCTTTAAATATTGTCTGGGAAGTCTTCTTATCCTTCTATAGAATTTTTTCTCTGATATTATTTTCTCTTTTCTCCTCTACTCATAATTTGTTTCATCTAGTTGCCCACTTTCACTTCAGAAAATTGTTGAAGTTCTGATCGAGCAAAATTCATCACTATTATTCACAAGTAAGTTTTTAAAAATGTCATATAATACATCTGAATTTGTTAGTGAAGTTGAAAGTAATAAATCTGATATTGTTCCATACGTTGGTCAATTATTTTGTACGTTGGAAGAGGTTGAATATTTTTATAGATCATATGCTCGCAAAAATGGATTCGAGATTAGAATTGCAACTAGTCATAAACATGCTAATACGAATGATATCAGATCTAGGCAGTATGTATGTAAGAAAGCCGGTACACCAATTGTTGGGAAGAGTTTACCTGATGATGAAGATAGTAGTAATAAAATAACTAGACAAAGAGACTCTATAGGACGAACAATGTGCAAAGCTAGAATATATGTTGTCCACAATAAGAAAGAAGACAATTGGCGTATATCTACTGTAGAATTAGAGCACAATCATCACTTAGTGACCCCCACTAAAGTAGATTTGATCGAGACTCACAGAAATATTACTCCTGTTGCAAGAAATTTAATTGACACTTTAAATAAGTCCGGTATTGGTCCTAGTAAGATGATGAATGTTTTGAGCACAATGGGAGGTGGGTTGCAAAATGTTCCTTTTTCTACTGCTAATGTTGAGAATGTGGTGCGAGATTTAAGGCGTGATTCTGCAGATGAAAATGATGCACAAGCTGCTGTCAATCATTTGAACAAACTTGCATCCGGATGTGCCAGCAGATTTTTTTTTCGAGTGAAATCTGGTGAAAACAACCGCATAGCTTGTATTTTGTGGGTTGACGCCCGATCAAGGTTTATGTATCAACAGTTCGGAGACGTTGTGACATTTGATAGTACATACCGGACAAATAAGTATGGCATGCCGTTTGTTCCATTTGCCGGGGTCAACCACCATTATCAGTCTATATTGTTTGGATTTGCACTGTTACGAGACGAAACAGAGGATACTTTCGTTTGGGTTTTACAGACATGGCTTGAAGCCATGGACTACAAGGCACCTACAACCATCATCACTGATCAAGACAGAGCCATGAGTAATGCTATTGCTACGGTACTTCCAACTAGTCATCATTTATTGTGTTCTTGGCATATTAGCAATAAATTTCCTGAAAAATTGCATCATGTTTATTATGCGCACCCATCGTTCAAAAATGATTTTAACAACTGTGTGTATAACTCATTGTCCATCGAGGAGTTTGAAGAGCGTTGGCATATTCTGATAAGTTCCTATGAATTGTATACTAATGAATGGCTTGGAAGTTTGTATGATGTACGACAGAAATGGATTCCAGCATATACAAAGAGATATTTTGCCGCAGGAATGACTACCACTGGAAGAAGCGAGAGCATGAATGCCTTTTTTGATGAGTATGTTAATGCATCAACAGGTATGCTATGTTTTGTACTGCAGAGTCAAAAGGCTGTAGAAAGACAGTTTATCAGGGAGAGGAAGGCCGACTACATAACAAAACATCGTAAAAGGATTATGGTACTCGGTTCATCTTTAGAAGTTCATGCTGCACAAGTGTACACAAAAGAGATGTTTAGACGTTTCCAACGTCAATTCGTCGATTCCATGAAATACAATGTTCGTAAACTTAGTGAGATGTGTGACACTGATACTAAGGTTTATGCAGTGTATAATGCAGATGCAACTGAAAGTGGTGGAAGATATAAAGAAGTTGTCAACAATCGACAACTTGGATCGGTGACATGTAACTGCCAAATGTTTTCTCACTCTGGTGAATTATGCAGGCACATCTTGAGATATTTCATAGCAAAGAGTATTTCACAAATACCGACCAACATGATCCTTCATCGGTGGACAAGAGACGCGAACAAAAGCAATGGTGAAGACTTACTCTTTAACTCCACACCTGCTGACTTCGAACAAAATCAAGGAATGCGCTACAATCATTTGATGGCTGATTACCAGGAGTTAGCGAGCAAAGCGGCTTGCTCAGTCCGAGGTTACAAAACTGTTCTTAAGCTGAATGCACGAGGAAAAGAGTTGGTTGACCAGTATGATCCGGATGAGAATATTACTGAACTGGCAGATGACGACATTGATTGCACAGTTGGAGATCCAAATCATGATATGGGATACGATAATGACGATGAAGATGCAGAGGTGGAAGAAGAAGAAGAGTTTTTGCCGCCTAATATTTCTCAAACAAAGGGCCGCAAAAAACAATCTAGATTCAAGAGTGCACTCGAGAAAATCATTCCATCTAAAACTCATCGAAAATGTGCAATTTGTGGCTTTGAAACCGACCACGATAAGCGAAACCACTATCGAGTGCTAGGGATTCCTGAGCCAAAAAAATAGGCGTCGGTTGTATTAATCATTCTATGTTTTTTTTTTCTTTTTTATGAAAATGAACATGTAATATGTACTATTTCTTTTGATATATTTATGCAGTACTAGTATTGGTATAATCGTTAGAACTTATAATATTGCTAATCACATTATTATTATTATAATAATACTTCACTACTTTTATAAATTCGATAGTGTGACATTATTATTATACTTCACTAGTTTTATTATTGTATAAAATCATTTCTTAATAATAAAATCATTGCTTAATATATAAAATCATTTGTAATAATCATTGCTTAATAAATATAGATATTAACTTATTTCTAAATATCAAACCCCCATATGTATTATATAGACTTGTTAATAATAATAAATCGTACTATAATAATAATAATGCAACAATTTAGATTTTTGGGGGATGGTGAAGTTTTAATGTAAAGAGATTTCCTTGGCTGATATTGACAGCTAGGCCCGTGGTGCTCGGGTGGTCATATGACGTGTGTTTGGAGTTTGAGGTTGCGTGTTCGAGTCTGTTTAGCAGCGAGTTGCTTGAATAACATAATTTTTTTAATTTTTTGTGCAAGCCGTAAGAGGCTCTACCGGCTTTGATATATTTTTTTTTTTTTTTTTTTTTTTTTTTACAGCCGTAAGAGGCTCTACCGGTTTGATTTTTTTTTTTTTTTTTTTTTTTTTTTTTTTTACAGCCGTAAGAGGCTTTCCCGGTTTTGATTTTTTTTTTTTTTTTTTTTTTTACAGCCGTAAGAGGCTCTACCGGCTTTGATTTTTTTTTTTTTTTTTTTTTTTTTTACAGCCGTTAGAACTTGTCCCGGTTTTGATTTTTTTTTTTTTTTTTTTTTTTTTTTTTTACAGCCGTAAGAGGCTTTTTTTTTTTTTTTTTCTTTTTTTTTTTTTTTTTTTTTTTACAGCCGTTAGAACTTGTCCCGGTTTTAATTTTTTTTTTTTTTTTTTTTTTTACAGCCGTTAGAGCTTGTCCCGGTTGGTAGTATTTTATAAAAAAAGGCAGAGCCGGTACAAGCTGTGTCGGTCGAGCATTATTTAATATTAAAAATTCATTTTATTTCAATAAACTGACAACATGTTGACTGTGGTGGGGTCCTCATATTAAAATAAAAGCCGGTACAAGTTGTGCCGGCTGGGATATATTTATGTTTCATCTCAGCCTTCCAATAAGTTTATCAACGGTACAAAAAGGGGATGTTGCACAGTACTCACAGCAACCGGTTGCTATGGAAGGGCTCCCTATATATATATATATATATATATATATATATATATATATATATATAAAGTGAGAGCCGTTCAAAAACGGACTGAATAAGCGGACTAAAGAACGAACCAAAACAAAAATGAGCTGAAGCAAAAAAAACATGCGGGTTGATCTGGGTCGAAAAAACACGCGGGTTGAGCTATGGGTCGAAAAAACACGCGGGTTGAGCTCGGGGTCGAAAAAAAACGCGGGTTGAAATAAAACCAAAGCAAAGATTAGATGCAAAACTTTCATTTTCTCTCTCCAACTTTTCCCTCCCTCTCCCCTGTTTCATAGGATATCGGTAGCAGACGGAAGAGTTAAGGTAAAGGGCGACGGAAGGATAGCAAACGGATCGAAAGGTAAACCTCCATAACTTTATTGGGTTTGTAATTTTTGTTTATAGCGTTAAAAATCTAGGGTTTGTACTTTACTTTCTGACTCTTAAAGAGTCTCATATTCGTCGCTAGGAGAGTCAGTGGCGTCGGCGTCGATAACAGATATCCGTACAACTCGTGGCCCGCCAGTATTCAGTTCGGTCATCTTCGTCTTCTTTCCGGAGATACCTTCCATCGTCGTAGTTTGTATTTTGTGCCTTGATAGAGGCGTCTGTCTAATACAGGAGATATTAAGGTGTGTTTGTTTGATGTTATAACAAGAATATGTTTTGTTTTCATGATTATTGGAATTTTATGATCTTCTAGTTCTACTGTTGCTGTAATTATTTTTCTTGTTAAATGTGTTACTGATAAATACTCCCTCTTTTCCTTTTTAATTGATGTCTTAAGACTAAGCACAAGAAATGTAATTAATGCTTTATCTAATTTAATAAATTGGGAATAAACTATCAATTATCATCCTTCTAAAATTTATTAACAAGATGAGAGAAAAGAGGGAAAGTTATCCCATTAGAGTAAATTAGTTCAAAAGATGAGAGGGAAACAAATTTGTATTAATAATTAGGGATATATATAAGAATCTACAAACCACATATAAAAAGGAACAAAAATTTCTCTTAAAAAAGACAATTGAAAAGGAACAGAGAGAGTGCTTTTAATTTGTGTTGGAAAATTTTATATATGTTTGCCTTAAAATTATGAACAATAAATGGAGAATTCTTTCTTTGATGATAATAAACTACTGTAGCCATATCCTCTCATTCAACTAAATGATAATAAATGGAGAATTCTATACATGTTTGCTTTTAGATGGTGATTTTTGTCTATTGTTTTAGTTTTCAGGTTCTACATTTTCTGGTTTTTGTGTGACCTGTCACATTCTATGGCGTCTTAATTGTAATACTAGCTTTTTGGGGGTACCAGGTAAAAGAATGCTAATAAAACATGTTTATAAAGTAAGGGCTGCATAGATGCAACTATGGGTAGTTGCTTAAGTAGTCCTTATGTAACGAGTCATATGCTTTCATTAAATTAAGGCACATTTAGGTGTTCTTGATCTTTATAGTAATTGTTAAAAGTGATACTTTCATTATCCTATATTGAACTCTAATTTCATTTTTCTTTCACCTGTACATCCATTTATTGTGCCAATATCTGCACATGCTTATTGTTTTGGAGCTTGCTTGCCGTATTTCCTAACCTGTAAGCTTGATGATGCAGAATTTGTATAATTCAAAAGTCAGGAAAGTGGTGGTGGCACTAATTCAAGTAATAATGTATTTTTTAGGCTTCAATATCACAACGGACGCTTGCTGTGGTTTAGGTAGGTATAAGGGTTTAATCATGTGCATGACGCCTGAAATGGCTTGAAGTAATGCTTCCAATCATATCTGGTGGGATCAATTTCATCCAACCGATGCTGTGAATGCAATCCTGGCAGACAATTTGTGGACTGGTCTACACACTACAATGTGTTACCTCATGAACTTGCAAGAAATATTGGCTCAGAGTGTCAAATGATCAAATCAGGAAGTTCAATTACTACCAAAGTGTTCATAGTTGAGATAAAGTTTTGATCCGCAAATGTTGTTTCAAGGTTCCAAGGAGAGGAACCTTGTATAGATTAGAGTGGCATATTGATCTATTAGGTCAGTGCAGTATAGATTTTTGTGAAAGGGAAAAGTAGCAGCTTATGATGTAACATTCCATATTTTTTGAAAGATTTTGTTAGCAAATAATGGTACAAAGTTTTTTTTATTGTTATTTTGTTGTCTTTTCTCATAGTTTCATATAATATCTGAATTTACATGTCTTTTTTTATGATGTAATGTTTTGGTAAAATTGCATAGCAAGAAAATTAGTGTACGACAACAAGACAGGTAATTTTGTCTTTGATAGATGCTAAATAATTTCATTTTGTTTTGCCATCATTTAATTTGTCTATTCTATTGAAAATGGATTTAGAAAGTTGGGTATAACTCCTGAAGATCAAATGAAGTTAAACCATAATGTAGTACACTTTTGGAGTACTGGCATTGAGACAAGTACACTCTTGATGCAGCTTCCTTGGTCAAATGCACAAATTTGGCCATCATCTGCTGATTTCTTTATCAAATCCCTCCTCTACAAATTTGGCCACCTTAGTCTGTAAACATGTTATTTAAATAATTAATTAAATTGCAAAACAAAAACAAAAAATTTGTTCTTTCAACAGAGATTTATAAAGCTTCTAAAAATGCATATATCCAAGTGCAATTTGAAAATGATATATATATTTTCCTCCAATTTGAGCTAAACACAAGTCTTATTTCCTCCAATCGAGTACACTTTTTTCTTCAGTCTTTCACATTTGTTGCAGGTTCCTCTGTGTAATCTGTAACTCCATCCACAGCAGAATTCAAGTAACAGGTAAACAAAGGTATCAGGTAAGTGAGATAATCATATAATTAACACAGGAAGTGCAACACCAGTATAGAAGTTACATGGAAGAGGTTCAATGACATAGAATCACAAACAGAAATAATACTAAAAAGCCTAGTAAATCAATAAACCACCTATGATACTAAAAAGCCTAGGCAAAAGGGAAATGCTCTCGAAGATGTGAGGATCCAGAATCTGTAACACAGTTTATGAGTCTTTCCAGTTGCAGCTCAATCGTGTTCACATGGTGGAAGCAAATTTAGACAAGATCAACTTTAAAGTTGATGTTCTTGGCTACCTCTATGTTGTGAAACTATGATAAATATCCACTTAATTGTGGTGTACAACCACCGAAATGCTATCATCTTTCTGTTTCAAATAAATGGACATGTAAAATAGTAAAAGAAATATTTATCTTGTTTTAAATCAGAAGTATTCCTTTATGTGCCTCCTTATTCTCTCTCTCTCTCTCATTTTATTTAACAATAAAATAAACATTATTGAATGCCAAAAACATTTGAGTTTTATTTAGTAGAAAAACTTGGAGCAAATAGTGGAGGGGGATGGTAAGAATATTAACCAACAGGACAAGGCAAACCATCGTCCACCAAGTTTTTTCTTCCAAATTGAAATTCCCCTTTGAAGATAAAGTTTGTGTAATACCCGGTTTAAAAAAAAGATAAAAGATAAAAAAAAAAAATATAATTAGATAATAGAAATGTAACTAATAATTATTTATACATATCTAAAACCTATAAGGATAAGAAAAGTCATTCAAGTTTAACAAATTCTTAATTTTAAAAAGGACTCTTTAACCTAGTAACCTATTTTGCAAAGGATTTACATATACTATCTGGGTCCCGTGCCTCCGGCACTGTATGGACAATATGATTTATCTCAAACTTTGAATGACTAAAATAATTTATTGAGTGAGTGAAAAATTTAAAGTCATTTGTATTTTATTAAATTATTATTAGATTATTAGATAAATATATGTATTTTATTAGATAGATATATGAACGGTGGGATTTATCCCAAACTTTGGACAGCCCAGATGATTTATTGAGTGAGCGGAAAATTCAAAATCATTTATATTTTATTAGATAGATGTATGAACGGTGGGATTTATCCCAAACTTTGGACGGCCCAGATGATTTATTGAGTGAGTGGGAAATTCAAAATCATTTATATTTTATTAGATAGATTTAAACAACTAGAGAGAGAGAAGAACGTAAAAATTTATTTGGCTTTGGAGTACAGCAGAACAGTGAAGAAGAAAAGAAGAAAATTCAAAAAGGTAAAACTTAAACCCTTTTTTTATTATTATGAGATGATATTTGCCTAATATATATATATATATATGGTTAATTAATTTTGTAATCAATTTTTATAATAATTAACTACGAATTTATTTAAAACTTAAGATTTATGTGCATAATATTCAAATAAAGAATATGATTGTGTTAAAATATTGTATTCTAATAATTCTATTTGTCTTAATTTTATATTTAGGATTTGTTCGTTTTTAATTTCGTGTTATGCAATATCGAGGTATGTGGCTTTCCGAACTATTTAGTGTTTTTAAGATTATCGTTACTTTTAAGTATGTCTTGTTAATTATTCGGATGCCTAAATGTACAGTTTCAAAATTCGTTATTTTTTTTATTTAAGGCTTCCGTTTAAATTAAATTGTTATGTTTTATTTCAAAATTCGGATCAAGTATTTATTTTCGAACTGTGAATGGTATTATATGATGTTGAACTATGAAAAATTATCATTTATATTATCGATAATATTGAGAAAATATTTTGAAATCCTCAATCTGACTATGTATAGAACCCGTTATTGATTATATTTAGTTCCGGAACTAATATAGGACCTACTAAGGCGCACACCTTTTAGATGCCCTTCAAGGAGCGTGCATTTTTATAGATACCTTAGTAGGGTGCGTATCATAACGTTATCGAATTTTTGGGCCGTGTTACAGGGCTATTGTAACCTTAGTCGCTAAGGCTGTGGATTAAAAGAGATAATATACATTGAAATTATTTTTGAATTGTTTAGTTTTTGAAAGCTTTTGTACTATCGTAATAGAACAAAAAGTTATTTCGAAAAAATATTTTGCAAATTGTACTTGATTCGGCTAGATAGAGAGGATTGCTACTTGCTGGGCTTCATCGCTCACCCCCCTACAGATTTTTTACAGGTCCCATCGTTGAAAGCTGAGCACTTATTTGATACGCTTGGAATAGCTGGAGTTTAGTTTTAGATGTTATTCTTTTGTTGATGAATTTTGATAAAACTATTAGTTTCGAGGAGCTTCGTCTCCATTATTTGAATGTGGTATTTATTAATATTTCATTTGGATTGATTTAAAGTATATTTATTGTTCGGTTTTAAGTTAAGATTAATGTTAAGTTATTTTGTTTGGGCTGCGCGTTATTGATATTGTTGCCTTGAGGGCCTATGGGCTTGCGGCGTGTAGAACTTTGGGCCTATATCGGGTTCGGGGTGTTACAGAGGTGGTATCAAAGCGGTGGCCCCTCGCAATGTGTTAGGTTGAAAAATCTACATATTTCCCGGGGAGTGATTTTGGGAGTTAGCTGTGGGTAAGAGTATTGACTAAATTTAATGATTTTAAAATTAAATAGAGAATAAGGTAAGAAATCTATGTTTTGTTTGACGTTTGGTACTCGAGGCTGGCTAATTGGGTATTTTATTTTATTCGTTATTATTTTTGTATAGTGTTGTTGAGTGGGGATTTCTTTTTGTAGGGAAAATGCCGCCTAGAAGAAGCAACCCTACTAACACCAATTTTGGCGCTAATGATCTCACTCAGCTGGCTACTACTTTAGCTTAGCTAGTGCAGAACCAACAACCTGGGCAACGTGGCATGGTAGCGGAATTCAAGCGATTGAATCCGTCAATCTTTGAAGGGGCTACGGACCCTTCCATAGTTGAGAAGTGGATTCAAAAAATGGAGAAGGTATTTGATTTGCTAGGAAGTAGTGAGGCTAATAAGGTGACGTTGGCAATTTACCAACTTCAGGGTGGGGCGTATGATTGGTGGCTTACGGAGAAAAGAAAGCATGAAGGGAATCCTGAACCCTACACATGGACAATGTTCAAGGATGCATTTACTAACAAATACTTTCCTAGAACAATTCGGGCACAAAAGGAGAGAATTTATTAGTTTCGAACAAGGGAGCAAGACAGTTGCTCAATATGAAGTTGAATTCGCGAAGCTTGCCAAGTATGCACCGACCTTGGTGGCAGATGAGGCGGCGAAAGCGCGAAGGTTGGAGGATGGATTACGGGCCGACATAAGACATGGCGTGGCGTCTTTTGAGCTGCCCACATATGATGTGGTGCTCAATAAGGCGTTAGTGATCGAGAAGGGCTTAGCGGAAATGGAGAAAGGGAATAACAATAAGAGGGACGAACCATCTGGGGAAGAGTCCAACCATGGAGGACTTATAAAGAAATTGAATACGCAAACCACTAAGTTTAGAGGAAATCAATGGAATCAAGAGAACAAATTGAAGTGTTCGAGGTGTGATAGAAACCACCTAGATAAGGAATGTCGTTGGAATACGGAAGCATGTTTTCATTGTGGAGATTTCGGTCATAGGATTGCACAATGTCCCAAGAACCCTCCACCGAAAAGAGATGAAAAAGAGAGAAATAACATTGGCAAGCCAAGGACCAAATCGAGGACGTATTTCAGCTTTCAGGCAACCAAAATTAAGGTATGAAACTCTTTTATTAATTGCAATTAGTAATTAGATAATAAATTTCTTGATTATGTCAAATTTGTATTTTTCTTTAGATGTTATTTTTGAAATTTGGAGGACCAAATTCTTTTAAGGTGGGTAGAATGTAATGCCCGGTTTAAAAAAAAAGATAAAAGATAATAAAATAATATAATTAGATAATAGAAGTGTAACTAATAATTATTTATACATATCTAAAACCTATAAGGATAAGAAAAGTCATTCGAGTTTAATAAATTCTTAATTTTAAAAAGGACTCTTTAACCTAGTAACCTATTTTGCAAAGGATTTACATATATTTAAACAACTAGAGAGAGAGAACGTAAAAATTTATTTGGCTTTGGAGTACAGCAGAACAGTGAAGAAGAAAAGAAGAAAATTCAAAAAGGAAAAACTTAAACCCTTTTTTTTATTATTATGAGATGATATTTGCCTTATATATATATATATATATATATATATGGTTAATTTTGTAATCAATTTTTATAATAATTAATTACGAATTTATTTAAAACTTAAGATTTATGTGCATAATATTCGAATAAAGAGTATGATTGTGTTATAATATTGTATTCTAATAATTCTATTTGTCTTAATTTTATATTTAGGATTTGTTAGTTTTTAATTTCGTGTTTTGCAATATCGAGGTAAGTGGTTTTCCGAACTATTTAGTATTTTTAAGATTATCGTTACTTTTAAGCATGCCTTAAAAATTATTCGGATGCCTAAATGTACAGTTTCAAAATTCGTTATGTTTTATTTAAGGCTTCCATTTAAATTAAATTGTTATGTTCTTTTATTTCAAAATTCGGATCAAGTATTTATTTTCGAACTGTGAATAGTATTATATGATGTTGAACTGTGAAAAAGTATCGTTTATATTATCGATAATATTGAGAAAAGATTTTGAAATCCTCAGTCTGACTATGTGTAGAACCCGTTATTGATTACGTTTAGTTCTGAAGCTAATATAGGACCTACTAAGGCGCACACCTTTTAGATGCCCTTCGGGGAGCGTGCATTTTTATAGATACCTTAGTAGGGTGCGTATCATAACGTTATCGAACTTTTGGGTCGTGTTACAGGACTATTGTAACCTTAGTCGCTAAGGCTGTGGATTAAAAGAGATAATATACATTGAAATTATTTTTGAATTGTTTAGTTTTTGAAAGCTTTTGTACTATCGTTATTGAACAAAAAGTTATTTCGAAAAAGTATTTTGCAAATTGTACTTGATTCGGCTAGATAGAGAGGATTGCTACTTGCTGGGCTTCATCGCTCACCCCCTTACAGATTTTTACAGGTCTCATCGTTGAAAGCTGAGCACTTATTTGATACGCTTGGAATAGCTGGAGTTTAGTTTTAGATGTTATTCTTTTGTTGATGAATTTTGATAAAACTCTTAGTTTCGAGGAGCTGCGTCTCCATTATTTGAATGTGGTATTTATTAGTATTTCATTTGGATTGATTTAAAGTATATTTATTGTTGGGTTTTAAGTTAAGATTAATGTTAAGTTATTTTGTTTGGGCTGCGCGTTATTGATATTGTTGCCTTGCGGGCCTATGGGCTTGCGGCGTGTAGAACTTTGGGCCTATATCGAGTTCGGGGTGTTACAGTTTGTAAGTAACCTTGTTGACGTCTCTTAATTTGCAAGCATTGTACTTTCCATTGTCATCTTGATTTGATAATTGAACTACTAGTATTACCACTAGCAATCAATAAGAGACAAACAGAGGAAATGAGGAGTAAGGAAGGCCCTTTCCTTTCCTATCCTATCCTATATAAACTAGAAAGGTCTAATCACACATAATTAATATTTTCTTGTGTTTATAAATAGAGAATAACATAGGAATTACAAAAATTCATCTAATTTTTTTATGCTGCTAAATTTAAACAAAAAAACTTCTCGGTCAAATTTTTTTATCATTGAACTTCGAAAATGAAAAACGAAAAGGCAGTGTTAGACTTTTTTACCAAACAAAAATCAATTTTGGTACCTAAACTTTTTATATGAAGATTTAGATTAGTTTACTTTAGTGGTTTGATGTGATAAAATATGTAACTGCAAGTGCACAGTGTCGAATTGAAGAACTGACAAGTACAGGTCGAACCCATAGAGACTAGATTAATTATTTAATATATCCTTAATTAATATTTTAGGCAAATTAGAAAAAATGGTGGAGAAGATTTATTAACTAAATTATGCGAACTATTAATTAAAAACGAAAACTATTAATGAGAAAAGATACCTAGTAATCAGAATCTACCAAATATTAACATAATAAATAATTTCTTATTTTCTAAATCAATTCCCAAATTATTTTCCCTTCCCTTTAAAAATAATGATTCATATAATTAATATGGGCAAGCATAAGTTATGAAAAATTCACAGATTAACTATAACTTATCAAAACCTCGCAATCAATATAAAAATCATATGCAATTTATACGGAGAAAAATATGAAGGTGAAAATAATTAGGCATTAATTTAGGAACGGAAAGAAAATATTGTTATGAAATACTTAGCTTCATCATAATCCTAGGTATTAGAAATTTAGATAGCCATGGAATTAAAAACAAAAATAAATAATATTAGTTCTACTATTTGCATGAAATAAGAACAATAATTAAAAAGAGAATTTCTATTATATAAATAAAAGAAAGTTACAAATACTCCCTGACAGTATGCTCCACACGTGATTGGAATAAGAGAAAGGACAAACTCTCAATATCTTACTCCTTCCTACACTAGTGAAAAACAGAGAAAGAGAAAATAATAAGTGGTGCCTTTCTCTCTAAAACAAGATGCCTATTTATAGGAAAAATAACTTTGAACCCTAATTTAGATTCATTGAACTTGGATACTTTGATTCCCTTTCCATGTAGGATTCAACTTCCTAGTAGCAATCAACTTCTCAAAAAGATCTTCTAGATAAATTTTTCTTTCTCTTTGTTGGATTCTTCTTGGACACTAAGATTGTTCCACCTCTTTCCTTCTCCTTGTCAGATTCTTCTTGGACAATCCTTATATGAATAAGAGCATTAAATATAGCTTGATCGCCAAGATTTTGACTTTATTGCAACAACTATTAAATCCTACAAAATAAAATAAAACATATTAATTTAATAAACTAATATAATTAAAAGGACAAAATTAGGGATAATAAAATATATGAATTACGTTTCTATCAAATACCCCCATACCTAGCTTTTGCTCGTCCTCGAGTAAAATAAATAAAAAAAAAATACAATACCCCATTTTCGTAGAAAACACGATTGCACTTAGCATGTGCAACAAGCCTTTAAACCCCAAGGTTACCCCAAGTGGACGAGTTGTGTCTCGTGAGGGTTTGCAGTGAATATACCCACAAAATTTAAAATATTTTTGGGTTCAACAAATTATGAAATTGAAAGAAAACTTCTAAATATTTATGGGCATTATACATAAGCAAGATTAAATTCAAAATCACACTTTCACCTTATCAAAAATACTCGATCTTCATTTTAGACACCATCCTTCATTAAATCAATTTCATGTAATGCATGCATGTGTATGTGATGTAACTCTTAGTAGGGATTTTTATCATGAAAATCAAGCAAACTCTTTTTTTTCTTTGTCTTTCTTTTTTTCCTTCTTTTTCTCCATTTTTTTTATTCTTGACTTGTGTAATGTCTCATTTTCTTAGGCTTTTCAGAGTTACCCATGTAGAGCGAGCGTTAGACCAATGACTCCCAAACCAGATGGCTTTAGGGCACTAGGTGTAGAGACACCCCTAAGGATTTACTAACTCGAGTAACAAAGGCCACAAAATTAGACTAGTCAAGCTGCTTTTATCCATAATACTTTTCAGCGTGAATATCGATGCTTCCCAAGGCTTGGATACCCAGTTATTTCGTTTAATGGACATTGAAGCAGTTATTTTTTTCTTTTTTTTTCAACTTCATTTTTTTCTTTTTTTCTTCTTTCTTCTTCTTTTTTTTTTTTTTTAAATTACTCGAATCATGGTTTATACCCCACAACTAAGAATTAGTGCAAACGTGAAGTGCAAAAATGCTTGTGAAATCAATTTTAAATCCAGATGGTGTTTTGAACTAAGACTTTGTATCTTATCAAAAATTCAAGAGTTCTAAATCTTTCAATCTCACTCATGCGCTTTGCTCCACTAACACTTAATAGAATTAATTCAATTCATAAAAAGTCAAACAAATTTTTTTTAATTTATTAACTTTTTTCAATTTTTTTTTCATTTTTAACGATTTTTTCCTAAAAAAATAAAATCTAATACAATAATACAAACAAACCCCCCCCCCCATACCTAAATCATGCATTGTCCTCAATGTATGCAAATGAAGAAAAGAGAACAAAGATATGAAAGAACTGTACCTTGTATGCAGGGCATTTGTTCTGCAAGAAGATGTGGTGAGAAAGAAAACAAATGTACATATCTACAAATTTTATAAATCCTAAAAATTATGTGACTAAAAATGAATGTTACAAATGGATAAGTGAGTGTGAACTTTTCATTATTTTCAGGAGGTCTAGGAAATTGAAAATAGTCAGAATTTTCATCACAGTTATGCTTCAAGGTTACCTCAAGAAAACTTTCATTAACATGTTCAAATGATGGAAGAGCTGGTTCAAATACATGTTCTAGTTTAGTTGACTTATTTGTAGTGGATCTCAACAGCTCATTGACCTTATCTAAATATTCAGATTCATTCCAATTTTGGTCAAGGTGATTTAAGAAAAAATAAATTGGATCTTTTTCAATCAAGAGTCTATTTTCATTTATTTCTTGGATCATTGAAAACTCTTGTATCAAGTTTACTTTAATGGGTTGGTCCAAAAAATCACTAGGTTGCTTTCCCACATTAAACACATTTAAATCAATTGTCATGTTTCCAAATGTCAATTTCATTAGCCCATTTCTACAATTAATTAACGCATTAGAGGTTGCTAGAAATGGTCTACCTAAAATGACCAGAATTTGACCATTGGGATTTACAACAGGTTGAGTTTCAAGAACAATAAAATCAACAGGGAAGACAAAATCACCAACCTTAATGAGTACATCTTCAACTATTCCTTTTGGCACTTTAACAGAACGGTCAGCTAGTTGGAGTGTGACACTTGTCTTTTTCAACTCTCCTAAGCCTAAGGTTTCATACACAGAAAATGGTAACAGGTTCACACTAGCTCCTAAATCAAGCAAAGCCTTTTCAATTAATGTGTCACCTATGATGCATGAAATAGTAGGACAACCGGGGTCCTTATACTTTAAGGGGATTTGACATTACAAGATAGAACTCACATGGGCTGTTAGAAAAGCTTTCTTAGGAACATGAGTGGTTCTTTTATGTGTGCACAAATCTTTTAGACATTTAGCATATGAGGGAACTTGTTGAATGGCATCTAGAAGAGGAATGTTAATTTTCACTTGTTTGAATACTTCTAGAATTTTGTCCAACTGGGCCGACTGCTTGTTTGAAATAAGTCTTTGAGGGAATGGGGCTTTTGGTTTAAAGACTTTTTCATTTAATTCAGAGGAATGTGTTTGATAATTTTTTGACACAAACTTAGTAGATGGAACTACTGACTCAGAGTTTGTGGCCTTTTCTGGCTGGACTGACTTTAAAGATGGATTGTTAGATTCAACGTTTAAAATTTTCTCTTCTTCATTATCAATGCCAGCATGATTATTAAAATAATTTTCAGACCCTAAAGAAATTACAGAATTCACATGATTGACTTGGTTGTTTTCAAGTGAATTAACATGATAAGGTTTTTGAGTAGGGACTGAAAATTTTGGATTGGTCTCGGGTTGACTAGGAAGTTTCCCCTTCTCTCTTTCACTAACTGCAGTGGCCAATTGACTCATTTGGATCTCTAAGCGAGAAACGGATTTTATTAAAGTTTCCATACTCTTCTCTAAGGTGCTAAGTCTCCTCTCACTTTCATTAGAAAAACCTGGTGGATATTGAGGTGCTGGATTTGAATTTTGGTACGGACCAGGATTTGACTTTTGGTAAGGTTGAAAAGATTGATTTACAGACTGATTGACCTGATTTGAAGAATTATTTGGGTAGGGTCCTTGGTTCCATGCAAAATTAGGATGATTCCTCCAACCAGGATTATAAGTGGGTGCAAATGGGTCATTCCTAGGTCGTTGAAACATTGCATTGACTTGTTCATATTCTTCAAATTGGGGCATGACTCTAGGACATTCCTCAATCACATGGCTTGGTGAATTACACTTTAGACACAAAGGTGTTGGTGTTGAGACTTGGTTCACGTGTGATCCCCTAGTTTCTAAATCTTCAAGTCTTTTAAGTACACCAGCCAACTTAACTTCTGTAGCAATTGAATTGTCAAATGAATGAACACCCCTAGATGAACTAGGTTTATCTGTCTCTCGGGTGGTTTCCCATTGCATGGTTTTTTCTGCTAAGTCTTCTAAAAACTCCCAAGCCTTCTCCTCATCATTATTCAGAAAATTCCCTTGACACATTGACTCTAACATTGTTTTAGTGGGATAGTCTAAACCTTCATAGGCAATTTGACACAATCTCCATTTTTCAATTCCATGGTGTGGGCACTGGGATAACAAAATTTTAAATCTATCGAAATATTTCCAAAAGGACTCTTTTTCAAGTTGGCAAAATTGATGAATTGCAGTCCTAATTTTAGCAGTTTTATGATTTGGAAAATATTTTTCTAGAAATGTAACGACAAATCCCTCCCAGGTTGATATGGAATTATTTAGTAAGCTATATAACCACTTTTTAGCATTATCTTTTAAAGCAAATGTTATAAATCTTAGCCTAATTGAGTCATCAGACAAGTGTTGGATTTTCATTAAGGTACAAACTTCCTCAAATTCCTGAATAAATAAATATGCATCTTCTATCCCCGTAAACCTAGGTAACATATTTATAAAATGTGGCTTAAGTTCAAAATTATTACCAGTTACCGGTGGTAGACTAATACATGAAGGTTGGGCAGAGCGGGAAGGATAACATCGATCCCTTAAAGAAACAGTTTGGGTGCCCTCCATTTTTGTTAAAATGAGATCTTTTAAAGTGAAATCCGAAAAATCAAGTTTTCTCACTAATCGTGATGTTTCGCCCCTAATCCACACTTTTTGCATACACTACTCAACAAATAAGTAGATAAACAAAAAAAACAAAAAAAACAAAATTTACTTCTAAGGTCAACCTAAATAAAATCTAGACAGCTCCTAACTGTTCCAAGTTACACCGCAAGGTCCACCAAATTCGAAATTAATCACACCACTAGCCAGGTAAGTGTAAGAAAGGCGGGAGTCTCTCCGTAGAAACGGTGACTAATTGAATAACCACACAATCTTTAGGCGTATACCTTTTGAACCACTTGCCTAGACACCAGTAGTTTGATTAATTTAAAATTCAGACTCCTCTTGGAGTTTCTTGTCCTAATTGAGCTCGAGAGTCCTAGGGGCCAACGTCTACTTGATTTTATTAGGTCACGGTCATGCAAAATGTAAATTGGGTTATTTGTGGGCCAAGGAAGGGTGATGAAATCCCCACCTTATCTTGTTATAGGTTGTGCCCTTAATGTTAGATTAAAGATGAAAATGCACAAATAAAAAAAAACTATAAACAAATAAAATGTCCTAAAACTATGTGAATTACGAAAGAAGGAAAAATTTTGACGTACCTCAATCCTCCAGCAATCACCACAGTTTATATTTGACAAAAAATAAAAAATAAAAAATAAAACCTAACAGGATGTGCTCTACGTGAGTGAATGCATGAATGCGACAAATAAAAAAAATATATATAAAAAAAACTAAACTACTACTTTTTTTTATTTTTTTATTTTAAAAAAAATATGGAGATACGAAGTACCGAAGAAAGCACAGCAACAAAAATTTTATCTTTTCGCTTCTTCGATCCGCTTCAATAATCCTGAAAAAAAATGAGTTAAAACTAATTCGAATAAATAAAAATTAAGGAATAAATAAAAATTAATTCTAGTCCCCGGCAACGGCGCCAAAAACTTGATGTGATAAAATATGTAACTGCAAGTGCACAATGTCGAATTGAAGAACTGACAAGTACAGGTCGAACCCACAGAGACTAGATTAATTATTTAATATATCCTTAATTAATATTTTAGGCAAATTAGAAAAAATGGTGGAGAAGATTTATTAACTAAATTATGCGAAACTATTAATTAAAAACGAAAACTATTAATGAGAAAAGATACCTAGGAATCAGAATCTACCAAATATTAACATAATAAATAATTTCTTATTTTCTAAATCAATTCCCAAATTATTTTCCCTTCCCTTTAAAAATAATGATTCATATAATTAATATGGGCAAGCATAAGTTATGAAAAATTCACAGATTAACTATAACTTATCAAAACCTCGCAATCAATATAAAAATCATATGCAATTTATACGGAGAAAAATATGAAGGTGAAAATAATTAGGCATTAATTTAGGAACGGAAAGAAAATATTGTTATGAAATACTTAGCTTCATCATAATCCTAGGTATTAGAAATTTAGCTAGCCATGGAATTAAAAACAAAAATAAATAATATTAGTTCTACTATTTGCATGAAATAAGAACAATAATTAAAAAGAGAATTTCTATTATATAAATAAAAGAAAGTTACAAATACTCCCTGACAGTATGCTCCACACGTGATTGGAATAAGAGAAAGGACAAACTCTCAATATCTTACTCCTTCCTACACTAGTGAAAAACTGAGAAAAAGAAAATAATAAGTGGTGCCTTTCTCTCTAAAACAAGATGCCTATTTATAGGAAAAATAACTTTGAACCCTAATTTAGATTCATTGAACTTGGATACTTTGATTCCCTTTCCATGTAGGATTCAACTTCCTAGTAGCAATCAACTTCTCAAAAAGATCTTCTAGATAAACTTTTCTTTCTCTTTGTTGGATTCTTCTTGGACACTAAGATTGTTCCACCTCTTTCCTTCTCCTTGTCAGATTCTTCTTGGACAATCCTTATATGAATAAGAGCATTAAATATAGTTTGATCACCAAGATTTTGACTTTATTGCAACAACTATTAAATCCTACAAAATAAAATAAAACATATTAATTTAATAAACTAATATAATTAAAAGGACAAAATTAGGGATAATAAAATATATGAATTACGTTTCTATCAAATACCCCCATACCTAGCTTTTGCTCGTCCTCGAGTAAAATAAATAAAAAAAAAATTACAATACCCCATTTTCGTAGAAAACACGATTGCACTTAGCATGTGCAACAAGCCTTTAAACCCCAAGGTTACCCCAAGTGGACGAGTTCTGTCTCGTGAGGGTTTGCAGTGAATATACCCACAAAATTTAAAATATTTTTGGGTTCAACAAATTATGAAATTGAAAGAAAACTTCTAAATATTTATGGGCATTATACATAAGCAAGAATAAATTCAAAATCACACTTTCACCTTATCAAAAATACTCGATCTTCATTTTAGACACCATCCTTCATTAAATCAATTTCATGTAATGCATGCATGTGTATGTGATGTAACTCTTAGTAGGGATTTTTATCATGAAAATCAAGCAAACTCTTTTTTTTCTTTGTCTTTCTTTTTTTCCTTCTTTTTCTCCATTTTTTTTATTCTTGACTTGTGTAATGTCTCATTTTCTTAGGCTTTTCAGAGTTACCCATGTAGAGCGAGCGTTAGACCAATGACTCTCAAACCAGATGGCTTTAGGGCACTAGGTGTAGAGACACCCCTAAGGATTTACTAACTCGAGTAACAAAGGCCACAAAATTAGACTAGTCAAGCTGCTTTTATCCATAATACTTTTCAGCGTGAATACCGATGCTTCCCAAGGCTTGGATACCCAGTTATTTCGTTTAATAGACATTGAAGCAGTTATTTTTTTCTTTTTTTTTCAACTTCATTTTTTTCTTTTTTTTTTCTTTCTTCTTCTTTTTTTTTCTTTTTTTTTGAAATTACTCGAATCATGGTTTATACCCCACAACTAAGAATTAGTGCAAACGTGAAGTGCAAAAATGCTTGTGAAATCAATTTTAAATTCAGATGGTGTTTTGAACTTAGATTTTGTATCTTATCAAAAATTCAAGAGTTCTAAATCTTTCAATCTCACTCATGCGCTTTGCTCCACTAACACTTAATAGAATTAATTCAATTCATAAAAAGTCAAACAAATTTTTTTAATTTTTTAATTTTTTTTCAATTTTCTTTTCATTTTTAACGATTTTTTCCTAAAAAAATAAAATCTAATACAATAATACAAACAAACTCCCCCCATACCTAAATCATGCATTGTCCTCAATGTATGCAAATGAAGAAAAGAGAACAAAGATATGAAAGAACTGTACCTTGTATGCGGGGCATTTGTTTTGCAAGAAGATGTGGTGAGAAAGAAAACAAATGTACATATCTACAAATTTTATAAATCCTAAAAATTATGTGACTAAAAATGAATGTTACAAATGGATAAGTGAGTGTGAACTTTTCATTATTTTCAGGAGGTCTAGGAAATTGAAAATAGTCAGAATTTTCATCACAGTTATGCTTCAAGGTTACCTCAAGAAAACTTTCATTAACATGTTCAAATGATGGAAGAGTTGGTTCAAATACATGTTCTAGTTTAGTTGACTTATTTGTAGTGGATCTCAACAGCTCATTGACCTTATCTAAATATTCAGATTCATTCCAATTTTGGTCAAGGTGATTTAAGAAAAAATAAATTGGATCTTTTTCAATCAAGAGTCTATTTTCATTTATTTCTTGGATCATTGAAAACTCTTGTATCATGTTTACTTTAATGAGTTGGTCCAAAAAATCACTAGGTTGCTTTCCCACATTAAACACATTTAAGTCAATTGTCATGTTTCCAAATGTCAATTTCATTAGCCCATTTCTACAATTAATTAACGCATTAGAGGTTGCTAGAAATGGTCTACCTAAAATGACCAGAATTTGACCATTGGGATTTACAACAGGTTGAGTTTCAAGAACAATAAAATCAACAGGGAAGACAAAATCACCAACCTTAATGAGTACATCTTCAACTATTCCTTTTGGCACTTTAACGGAACGGTCAGCTAGTTGGAGTGTGACACTTGTCTTTTTCAACTCTCCTAAGCCTAAGGTTTCATACACAGAAAATGGTAACAGGTTCACACTAGCTCCTAAATCAAGCAAAGCCTTTTCAATTAATGTATCACCTATGATGCATGAAATAGTAGGACAACCGGGGTCCTTATACTTTAAGGGGATTTGACATTACAAGATAGAACTCACATGGGCTGTTAGAAAAGCTTTCTTAGGAACATGAGTGGTTCTTTTATGTGTGCACAAATCTTTTAGACATTTAGCATATGAGGGAACTTGTTGAATGGCATCTAGAAGAGGAATGTTAATTTTCACTTGTTTGAATACTTCTAGAATTTTGTCCAACTGGGCCGACTGCTTGTTTGAAATAAGTCTTTGAGGGAATGGGGCTTTTGGTTTAAAGACTTTTTCATTTAATTCAGAAGAATTGGTTTGATAATTTTTTGACACAAACTTAGTAGATGGAACTACTGACTCAGAGTTTGTGGCCTTTTCTGGCTGGACTGACTTTAAAGATGGATTGTTAGATTCAACGTTTAAAATTTTCTCTTCTTCATTATCAATGCCAGCATGATTATTAAAATAATTTTCAGACCCTAAAGAAATTACAGAATTCACATGATTGACTTGGTTGTTTTCAAGTGAATTAACATGATAAGGTTTTTGAGTAGGGACTAAAAATTTTGGATTGGTCTCGGGTTGACTAGGAAGTTTCCCCTTCTCTCTTTCACTAACTGCAGTGGCCAATTGACTCATTTGGATCTCTAAGCGAGAAACGGATTTTATTAAAGTTTCCATACTCTTCTCTAAGGTGCTAAGTCTCCTCTCACTTTCATTAGAAAAACCTGGTGGATATTGAGGTGCTGGATTTGAATTTTGGTACGGACCAGGATTTGACTTTTGGTAAGGTTGAAAAGATTGATTTACAGACTGATTGACCTGATTTGAAGAATTATTTGGGTAGGGTCCTTGGTTCCATGCAAAATTAGGATGATTCCTCCAACCAGGATTATAAGTGGGTGCAAATGGGTCACTCCTAGGTCGTTGAAACATTGCATTGACTTGTTCATATTCTTCAAATTGGGGCATGACTCTAGGACATTCCTCAATCACATGGCTTGGTGAATTACACTTTAGACACAAAGGTGTTGGTGTTGAGACTTGGTTCACGTGTGATCCCCTAGTTTCTAAATCTTCAAGTCTTTTAAGTACACCAGCCAACTTAACTTCTGTAGCAATTGAATTGTCAAATGAATGAACACCCCTAGATGAACTAGGTTTATCTGTCTCTCGGGTGGTTTCCCATTGCATGGTTTTTTCTGCTAAGTCTTCTAAAAACTCCCAAGCCTTCTCCTCATCATTATTCAGAAAATTCCCTTGACACATTGACTCTAACATTGTTTTAGTGGGATAGTCTAAACCTTCATAGGCAATTTGACACAATCTCCATTTCTCAATTCCATGGTGTGGGCACTGGGATAACAAAATTTTAAATCTATCGAAATATTTCCAAAAGGACTCTTTTTCAAGTTGGCAAAATTGATGAATTGCAGTCCTAATTTTAGCAGTTTTATGATTTGGAAAATATTTTTTTAGAAATGTAACGACAAATCCCTCCCAGGTTGATATGGAATTATTTAGTAAGCTATATAACCACTTTTTAGCATTATCTTTTAAAGCAAATGTTATAAATCTTAGCCTAATTGAGTCATCAGACAATTGTTGGATTTTCATTAAGGCACAAACTTCCTCAAATTCCTGAATAAATAAATATGCATCTTCTATCCCCGTAAACCTAGGTAACATATTTATAAAATGTGGCTTAAGTTCAAAATTATTACCAGTTACCGGTGGTAGACTAATACATGAAGGTTGGGCAGAGCGGGAAGGATAACATCGATCCCTTAAAGAAACAGTTTGGGTGCCCTCCATTTTTGTTAAAATGAGATCTTTTAAAGTGAAATCCGAAAAATCAAGTTTTCTCACTAATCGTGATGTTTCGCCCCTAATCCACACTTTTTGCATACACTACTCAACAAATAAGTAGATAAACAAAAAATCAAAAAAAACAAAATTTACTTCTAAGGTCAACCTAAATAAAATCTAGACAGCTCCTAACTGTTCCAAGTTACACCGCAAGGTCCACCAAATTCGAAATTAATCACACCACTAGCCAGGTAAGTGTAAGAAAGGCGGGAGTCTCTCCGTAGAAACGGTGACTAATTGAATAACCACACAATCTTTAGGCGTATACCTTTTGAACCACTTGCCTAGACTCCAGTAGTTTGATTAATTTAAAATTCAGACTCCTCTTGGAGTTTCTTGTCCTAATTGAGCTCGAGAGTCCTAGGGGCCAACGTCTACTTGATTTTATTAGGTCACGGTCATGCAAAATGTAAATTGGGTTATTTGTGGGCCAAGGAAGGGTGATGAAATCCCCACCTTATCTTGTTATAGGTTGTGCCCTTAATGTTAGATTAAAGATGAAAATGCACAAATAAAAAAAAACTATAAACAAATAAAATGTCCTAAAACTATGTGAATTACGAAAGAAGGAAAAATTTTGACGTACCTCAATCCTCCAGCAATCACCACAGTTTATATTTGACAAAATATAAAAAATAAAAAATAAAACCTAACAGGATGTGCTCTACGTGAGCGAATGCATGAATGCGACAAATAAAAAAAATATATATAAAAAAAACTAAACTACTACTTTTTTTTATTTTTTTATTTTAAAAAAAATATGGAGATACGAAGTACCGAAGAAAGCACAGCAACAAAAATTTTATCTTTTCGCTTCTTCGATCCGCTTCAATAATCCTGAAAAAAAATGAGTTAAAACTAATTCGAATAAATAAAAATTAAGGAATAAATAAAAATTAATTCTAGTCCCCGGCAACGGCGCCAAAAACTTGATGTGATAAAATATGTAACTGCAAGTGCACAATGTCGAATTGAAGAACTGACAAGTACAGGTCGAACCCACAGAGACTAGATTAATTATTTAATATATCCTTAATTAATATTTTAGGCAAATTAGAAAAAATGGTGGAGAAGATTTATTAACTAAATTATGCGAACTATTAATTAAAAACGAAAACTATTAATGAGAAAAGATACCTAGGAATCAGAATCTACCAAATATTAACATAATAAATAATTTCTTATTTTCTAAATCAATTCCCAAATTATTTTCCCTTCCCTTTAAAAATAATGATTCATATAATTAATATGGGCAAGCATAAGTTATGAAAAATTCACAGATTAACTATAACTTATCAAAACCTCGCAATCAATATAAAAATCATATGCAATTTATACGGAGAAAAATATGAAGGTGAAAATAATTAGGCATTAATTTAGGAACGGAAAGAAAATATTGTTATGAAATACTTAGCTTCATCATAATCCTAGGTATTAGAAATTTAGATAGCCATGGAATTAAAAACAAAAATAAATAATATTAGTTCTACTATTTGCATGAAATAAGAACAATAATTAAAAAGAGAATTTCTATTATATAAATAAAAGAAAGTTACAAATACTCCCTGACAGTATGCTCCACACGTGATTGGAATAAGAGAAAGGACAAACTCTCAATATCTTACTCCTTCCTACACTAGTGAAAAACTGAGAAAAAGAAAATAATAAGTGGTGCCTTTCTCTCTAAAACAAGATGCCTATTTATAGGAAAAATAACTTTGAACCCTAATTTAGATTCATTGAACTTGGATACTTTGATTCCCTTTCCATGTAGGATTCAACTTCCTAGTAGCAATCAACTTCTCAAAAAGATCTTCTAGATAAACTTTTCTTTCTCTTTGTTGGATTCTTCTTGGACACTAAGATTGTTCCACCTCTTTCCTTCTCCTTGTCAGATTCTTCTTGGACAATCCTTATATGAATAAGAGCATTAAATATAGCTTGATCACCAAGATTTTGACTTTATTGCAACAACTATTAAATCCTACAAAATAAAATAAAACATATCAATTTAATAAACTAATATAATTAAAAGGACAAAATTATGGATAATAAAATATATGAATTACGTTTCTATCATGGTTCCAAGAACTTCTTCATAGCAGTTAACTTGCTTCATAGCAGACACCCAAAATGCAAAAAAAAAAAGAAGACAGATACAAGACTATCAGCCACAATCCAATAAACAACGCTAATTAAACAAATATGGAGAAAAACTTTGTTTAAAACTATCAAAGTTTGGTGATATCAGAAATTTTAGGAGATAGAATCTCACTGACCTTACGATTTGCAAACCCTAGCTTCAAAGGGGCTTTGTGTTCAGCGAATCTACCTTAAGACTTCGCGAATCTATGTCGGGCGACTTCGCGAATCTATGTCGGGCGACTTCGCGAATCTACCTTACGACTTCGCGAATGGAAGAGAGGGTTTTCAGATGGGTTCGAATGGCAGAGGGTTATGTTCTCTACGAATTGGAAGAGAAAG
Source organism: Panax japonicus (assembly GCA_020205505.1). Lineage (NCBI taxonomy): Eukaryota > Viridiplantae > Streptophyta > Magnoliopsida > Apiales > Araliaceae > Panax > Panax japonicus. The sequence continues at coordinate 19,151,751 of CM035109.1, forward strand.
AGAGATTGAGGGCTCTGGTCGTGCTTCTTTCTTTTTAATTTGTGACCCGCCCGTTTCTGTTCTCTCCTTTTTTAGACCCACCCTCGTGTTTATGTTTTTGACCCGCGTGTCCCTTTGGTCCGTAAAATGGTCCGTTTAATTGGTCAGCGACAAACCTTGGTTATATATATATATAGAGAGAGACAACGGATCCGGACTGGTCCAAAATCCGGACCCAAATTTTTTTTTTGTAGAACTAAAAAAAATATGGAACTGAAATTTTTTCATAATACAGTGTTTTGAGTGTGTTTTTAATACCTACACCAACTAATATATGTACAGTCTGCCCAGACTGTACAGAAATGTTTTGGTATAAGCATCCAAATCACGCCCACGCCCACGCCCACGCCCAAAATACTGTATTATATAAAAATTCTAATTTCATAATTTTTTTTAGTTGTTTCAAAAAAAAGCAAAAAAAAATCCGAATTTTAATAGAATCCGGGATCCTGGACTGGATCCGGACTATATATATATATATAAGAATAGAGGATTAATGGTAAGCAAATAACATTTACTTACTCTATGACTGCATCTCACTTATTGGTTAGGCTACGTTATCATACAGTAAAACTAAAACACAACTAATACACTTTCTACCTATCAGGACTTCAGGAGATCGTGCAGCAATATATCTCTTCAGATCCATCAACAAATATTCTCGGTACCAACCCCTCCTTCCCGCACGATTTACAACGATGGTTTTATTTCCAACCGATCTTCTTTCAATTTATCTCTCTTCAATATCTCTTCAATAGCATAATGTCTTAAATAGCATAATTTTATCAAAACAACGTAGTTTTGATAAGACGCAATGACATTTTTGTAAATACTCGGTGGTATGGTATTTACAAAAATGCCACTGCGTCCCTCCAAAACTACGTCGCTTTGATAAAATTATGCTATTTAAGGCGTTATGTTATTTAAGAATTATGCTCTTGATCCTTTCCGTATATATATATATATATATATATATATTTATATAGAAAGAATACGATTGAATGAAGAAAAAGGGTGATGACAAACTACAGTTGTTATAGGTGAGGAGAGAGAGAAGAAGTCATGGGTATAACTAATCTCTAATTAAGGAATTCTAATTGAATACTAATTCCCTAAATTAAGGAATCCTAATTGCACTATTATTGTAAATAAATATAGAAATATATTAGTTGTGTAAAGATTTTATGAGTGCACTATTGTTGTAATTATTTTTAAAAATATAATAGAATATGTAATCCATCCTTTATTTTGTCCAAGGTTAGTTTGACTCACTCCCAATTAGAATTAGAGTGAACTTTAAATGGGCTCGGACTTCAGCCTTGACCGACCCAATTGACAAACCTAATTATTACCAAAAAAATGAATTCCTTTTGTATTGTGGAATTATTTATTTATTTATTCATTATACTATAGACGAATGTTTTGCATGCCCAATAAATTGTAGAGACCATTAGATTGATAACTCAAACAGCAACTTAAGTACATGCAAATCAGGCATGCAAATGATAGGAATGTATGTGATTGGCTTTCTGCAGCTAGCTAGCTAGCACTGCAGACAATATCCAAAATTTACAACAATTTTAAATGAAATTATTGGTTCAACATCATTCATGAGAAGAATCAGGGTACACATAGACATGATCTAATTAGGTACAACTAGCTGCATATTAACAAATCAAAGATGTTCTTATACTCTTGGATTCTGTCACACTCCTTAGAGTTGGTATCAGGTATTTAAGAATAAATTATAACTAACTAAAGTATTACAGCAGAGGCCAGAGTTATATCAGGTATTTGTATATCAGTGTCGACTGTCGATTGTTTCTTATGTTTGCGGGATTCAAGAATTGGTCTTCTAGTTAATTATCCAGAGTTGCTCTTTTTTTTTTGTTGCTAAATATCCAGAGATGAGAAACCTATTCCCCTCCCTATTCCAAATCATTCTCTTAGCAGGAATGATTCGCCAGCAAACGAGAGTTACTCTTTTATTTGTATGATCAGTATGTAACAGATATTGAACTACAAGTTCAAATGATACTTTAATGAAAAAGCAAGTTAAATAAAAGATCGACGTTTTTCATTGTACATTGCTCTCGTATGAAATAGATGACACTTCCGGTGGAACTACAGAAATATATCCATTCCAACAATTTCAAACATTCATGCTCTAATAATACAAAATGGCATTGCATTCCCTTATCTTTGATTCTGCAAGTTACACCAGATTTTACATTCCTACCAAATTGGCCAAGATATTCCTAATCTAGAAACTATATCCTTGAAAGTATTTGTTGTGACCCACCTCACCATATTCAACATTTCTATCAAATCCATCCACTGACCAGGAACAAGCAAAATGTCCCACCAAATATGCCTCACTGCCATTGTATAAATCAACTAATTTATAGTTCTAACAAAACACCAGTTTCTGAAATGGTTAGTATAGAATGCTTATTCTGCATCCCACCGAAACAAATGTCAGGGTTTAGTCTCAGGGTAGTTCTTTCTCCTTGCTGCAAATGTTTCTGCAACCAGTAGAGGGAAGGCAATAGTTGCATCACAGTGTACCTGATCAAAACAAATGCATTTAAACAAAATAATTACAACTGTATACCTTCTGCATAAAATATTGACATGGTAAAGGTGATGATGTAAATGGAAATCTATACAATTTTTACAAATGCCAGAAGCTCCAAGGCAGCAATTAAAGCTCGGGCAAAAGGCTTAACCTTTACAGTCTTGGCAGAACTACGAATTTTCCCCCAAGATACAGCTTCATCTGGACGGGCACCGGAATCACTTCCATCAAATTCCTGTGCTGTGTTGATGAAGACGGCAAAATCTGCACCATTACGCATCATATTAGCATTGCAAATGTGATGCTTCGGTAGACCTCCCCCAAGAATTATCATCCCAGTCTTCCTGGGACTTGCATGGACTGCCTCGCTATTCATGGCTCTGATATCTGTATACCAAGGTAAATATGATAGTCAATTTACTTTTAACCTATGACAGAATGCACAAATACAACAAAAAGGTTACCCTGCACCAGGTCAATGACTAGACCAGGATTGCGGAAAGAGTGGAAGTATAACATATCCCCTAGAGAGCCATCCGTTATTCCAGGGCAGTAGACAGGAATATTGTTCTGAAAGATAAATAAACAGTATAATGGTTTAAATTAGTTCACCCAAGTGAATCCAAGGTATAATAAGACATGGAGAAAGAAGCTCTATTTCGAATTGGAGTATTTAGAGCAACGGTAATAACTGTTCTTGTAGTATATCAGCTGCTAGCCCATTAGATTGTCTTACTTCGCTATCTATATATGAATTGATGATAAAAAAAATACGATTACAGCCAGTAGAAGGTTCTACAACATTAACATAAAATTCAAGTTCAAGAATTGCAGGTGTTACAACTTTTTCAAGCAGGAAGCATGTCCTGGAATGGGAACAAAAATTACCATGAAATCCTAGCATCGACGTAGCACTTCGAACAAATTAAAAAAATTGATTTTTTCTTTATTGCACTACATAAAAGCAATGACAGGGAATTTATATATATACACACACTCTCTGATAAAGAGAATAAGTACAGGAAAAGAAAATCAAGAATAATGCTCGGGGTACCAAAACTGAATTTTCGTCATTGCATTAGTTGATCACATCATGGTGATTGATTATGTGTAAATATTAAGTATTGAGCCACCAATCAATGTAGTAAAGACTGGTTTGGTATCCCTAAGCATTACTCAAAAACCAATAGCTAGTATTTCACGAAGTCAACTTAAATATGGGTCAATATCAACCTTATATGCCCAATACAGGTATGAACTCTCATGATTGATTTCCTTCCCCAAGCGAGAAATTACTTTAGACGGCGTCCATAATACACCCTGTCAGATGGAAGGAATGTCTAGTCTCTTCAAAGCAGTAGATAATTAAGAAAAGTAGTTGATGGAAAATAAAAAGAAAACAAAGAAACAAGAAAGAAAAGAGCTATGCTCAAGTTAGAATAAGTGAAAGAAGAAAAAAAAACAGACGAGAGAAGAATGTGAGTTTCAATCATAGGTCACGTAGACATTCCATCAAATATGTCCACTAAAAAGCTAAAACTACTTGATATATAAGCGCTAATGATTGAAAAATGTATACAACTGGAGAGTACTATATTTATAGTCATTTGTCTGAATGCATCTTTCTGTGAACGAGTTTTGAGCCATAAAGAACAGGAATTTGCCAGACATACAGAGAAAGAATCTAGCATTTACTTATACAATTAATAGAAATTTGAGTTTTATTCAAAATGGATATCATTTCCACTATTTATCTAGTAAGACAAGGTAGTTACACAATCATAAAAGTTCAATACCCATAGATCATTTATATGATTAAAAATCCACTCAAATATGGGAATACCTTCTCAGTTTGCTCCTCCAACATTTGGTCAAATATCGGAATAACCCAATCCTCAAACTTGCAGTAGTTGTCATTAGGAACCAGCAGGTTACCTATACGGTTCAGTCCTTTCGAGCGCAGAGCAGCTCCAGCTAGAGAAAAATTGCCTTTATAGGTGGGTGCAAGGCACTTTATAAGATCTTCTTCTACACCACCAGCTGTTGTAACCACTACATCAACCTGCAGTTATTTAGGAAACTTCCTATATCTTAAGCATCACTACTAAAATAATACTGGATTGAACTATCTTCTGAAATAATCAAGTCACTAAACAAATTAATGGCACACATTCTTCTCCATATTATGAGAATTACACATCAATGAAAAGGTATTCATTGATCAAGTTAGTATATTTCATCGAGATTGGGTATTACCTGTTGCAGTGGTTAAACCTCAAGCAGACAACTATATCATATCAAGTTCAAAATTTTCCCCTTACTATGTACAAACAATGCAAAAGGTTAGGATTGTACTCTGTCCAACCCCTCCCAACTCCCTCATTTAATAGGAAACTAAAAATAGTATTGTCGGTTATTCTTAAATGTCTCCTGTTAGAGTAGTGACAATAGTCGACTAATTGACTCAGCGAACCAAAAGTTTTAAGTTCTAAAAACAGTCTCTAATTATAACCCATTAAAGATTAATAGTTCTATAAATTGTCGACACACTAAAACTAGTTTAAAAGTCTAAAAAATGGACTAGTTCAATTACAAATCGTAAATTTAATTGCTCATAATAACTTCATCTTGTTGTCCTATTTTAGTAGTTTCACATTCATTCCATCAAACAAACATATGTATTGAAAAATACAAGAAACAAAATGGGAAATTTGAATATACCACTTACCGTGTGATGCTGAACAAGATACCTAATGGTGTCACGAACACCAGAAGAAACAAGATTTGAAGTAAACCCCAAAAACAATTTGCTCCTCATGGACTCTCTAAATGCCGGTTCTCTCTCCTCTTCACTACAATCCTCTGCTAAAGACTCGTCTGCAAGCCTCCAATCTAGCTTCAAACCCCCATCAAAACCCCAAATTCAAAACACAAATAAATAATTCTGGTTTAAAATACAAAAAGAAAGAATCTTGTACTGGACACTAACCATTTGATTGACGACTTGAATGGCGTCACCAAGATTCGAGGCCTGGAAACCAGTGGAGAGCATGGAGCTGAGAAGCTCGGTATAATTGACTCCACGGTTGAAATCGTAGCCCTCAATTTTAGTGCAAAACCCATCAAGGGTTTCTGATTGCTTGAACACTACTGAGCGTACGGACTCCATAACGTTTTCTTTCGTTGCATCTCCCATTTTCTTTCTGTGAGTGAGTAGGAGAAAGAGAAAAAGAGGGAGAATGAGACAAATTTGAAAGCAACATAAAGTGAATTACTTGAACAAAACTAGACAAATTAGATAGAATAATTTATCAGAAACAGATAAACAGATCTACCAAAAAAGTAAACAGACATACAAACATGTATACATATACAATAACAAACATAATCAGCTGGTGTAAACTATTATAAAGTGAAACAGACCTACTGAAAAGGAATTGAACTGCAGAAAGATTTATTTTGGTACTGAGAGGGTTTATGCAAATGTAAGGAGAGAGTTGCAACATCCAAGGGAAGAAGAAAAAGGTACGAAAAATGAAAAAGATACACAAAAATAAAAATAAATAAAAATCCCAAAAAAAGTACCAGACACCTAAAAAACTAAAAAAAAATCTTCTTTACTAGTAGTCACTTTATCAATTGGGTCATTTACATATTTTTCAATACTTGAGACCATTACATTACATTGTGTCAACCTATCTTTGTAAAGGCTAAATTTCTATTAAAGCGAGTAATAATAAATATCATAATTTTATGTTTTCCAATGCATAATTTTGTTTATTACCTGTAAAAGCTGACTACAGTTTTCTACAGCACAGGGTTCTGTAGAAAACAAAAGACATTGTTCCTCCTCATCTGTGCAATATGCCAACTTCAGCATGTTATGGAGTATATAAAGGTCAGTACCAATTTGCAGCTAATTTCAGTATGAGGCTAATTTTCTATAAGCCGATTTCTATCAAGAATATAGAAAGGTATTTTATCGCTCAAGTCTTTCTTAGTCATGAACTTTTAACCTACAAATCATCTCTAAAAAACTGTTACCAAGCATGCTTGAAACAGAACATGAAACTAATTCCGTTGGAAGTATATCAATTCAGGGTTAAGGGGAAGTTCCTAGATTGACTATGCCCGAAAATTAGATTGTTTGATCACTTTTTATTTATTGAGTTTTGGGAGTTTGTACCTGTATTGAAAGTTGTTTCTTTACTCATTTACAGTAGAGGACTGTCTTGGGATTAACTCGGATTACTGAGGATGGTATTTTAAAATAGTTATGCCATAGTTCTACCGAGGGGTTACAAGACTGAAGGGGTAAAGAAATTCAGATCAGTTTAGTGCATGTTTTGAGTTGTACTTGAGAAAAACTCCCAATGAGATTCCACTTACTCTGACTGCTTGCTGCTTTAAAGTTTAGGGTGTACTAATCTATTAAACTTTTAACTCCTTGCTTTATGGTTGTTGTTTTTCCTTCTCAATTCCTTTGCTACACCAGTCCTATCATGATGAGATGTGGAAGTACCAGCCTCAAAATCTGGCATTTGATATCAGGCAACCAAAAAAAATGTGCCAAGATGAATATGCCTTTTAAGAGTAATATTTAGAGAGTACAAGAGTCGAGGCTACCTTATAAGCCCTTACAATAGTAAGTAGAAAACTAATAAACATAATGCACATGAAATTTTTTTAGCTTAGATTCTACTTCACACCGCAAATAAGGTTGCACATAGAAGTATTCCCTCCGTACCAAATTAAATGCCCAGTTTCGACTTTTTGAGTCAAATTGACTGTAACACCCCCTTCCCGAATAGGAAAGGGAGGTCACGCACAAAGCACAACAAACCTCAAAATAGTAAACAGAGCACTAATAACTTCAGCATATGTAATAATGATATCCACCAATAAAGTACTAATTATAATTCTCCAACTAGAGTCAAAATAATCAAAACTTAAAAATCGAAACAACCTAGATTGACGGTCAAAGACAACTCTCTCATTACACTAGCCCTGAATCACCCCTGCAAACCTGCCGGAAGAAAAACACAGCATGAGCCAATTGCCCAGTACGGATACAGATATACAAAAGATAAACAACTGATATACGAAAACAACTGAGACAAAATACTGAACAAAGCCTCAAGTGTAAATACGGACGAAAATATAATCTCCAAAGATCTGAATGAAATATATCTGAATCAACAAAATTGACGAAACCAATAGACGAATAAAGAAATAACGAATTGAAGTAACTAACTCAATGAATTGAACTGAACAGAAACAAACAAAACTAATACAATAAAATAATAGGCTGAAACAAATGGCTGGGGTTATTTCATACCAATGAGCTCAAAAATATATCTTGTCACACAGACAAGTCAAACTAATGCCACACAGGCAAGTCAAAATAATGTCACGCAGGCAAGTCAAATGATGCCACACAGGCAACCAAAATAATGCCACACAGGCAAATCACACATTGGACCGCGAATCCAAATGTATGCAAATCGGATAGGTGTGTTTGGCACAACATCACAAATCCGCAGAACAGAAAACTAGGGTTAACCCATACGCCTCCCACAACAAAACACCAAATGGCCCATTTCCTCCGGAGCCCAAAATGGAGACGCCGTGGACTAATCACACCGCCACGGAGAGTGTCATGCCTCTCGTGCCAAGACGACATGCCTATGGTACCCCCACAGGTGGTTATAGTTCAGGTATACCCTACGATATATTCTAACAAAATACCATGTCACAACACATGCAACATAATATTAACAAAAAGGGTTCTATATGTACATGTTGAACCAAATGAAATTATAGTCACAAAGTCTCAAAAAGAAGGTAGCAACATGTACCGCTCTACAATTATCAAAAATAAATACTAAGAATGACAACCTAATTCAAAGAGTACAAACACAAGTCATATATACCAACTCCAAAATAAAACTATTATATGAATTTAACAAGAATCAATTATGTGAAATAATAACGAAATTCGAAACAAGGAACAAGACGAACAAATCTAATTTAACAAGAGTATCGCTGAAAGAGTACGGAATCCGTACCTGAATAAAGCAACGTCATACCCAAAATTATAATCCGAATATAACTCGTTAAATTCCTTCAATCCGATCAGAACTTGTGGAACCCAGGCCTAAACTTTAGCTGAATCAATTCATCAACTTCTAATTTGGATACACCACATGAATGAACGTGTAATGACTATTTGAGGCATCTCCTTTCTCATACTATGGTAACCAGCTGAGGCAGTGGATTGAGTTGTAGTGGCCATATATATAAAAGGAAGAGCTGTATAATGGCAGAGGGAGGTCAAGCGTCTTATTCTTCATATATAACTTTAGCTTCCATATCTGTGGAACAAATGCATCACGTGAATAACATGTTTATTGTATAAATAAGTCCGCAACCCAGACTTGAAGAAAAGCTGAATCATCATATATCTCAGTCCAAAAGTCCAACAAAAGCCCATGTAAGTTCTAGAGCATGTACAACCAGATTATCGTCTCAGATTCACATGAGATTCCAGAAAGGTGCTCAATGAAACCATCCAATCCCCCACCACTAAAGGCATACAGGTCATGCACTGCCTACATGCTGAGTCCAAGAACCTATATATATCCCACATTAAATCTTAAAAATGATCTCCCTGACTCCTGCTTCGTGGCTAACCTTTTAATCTGGCTGGCAAATGAACCGCAAGACAATTATTCCATGTAGATGTTTAGTAAGGCCTAATGGTGAGTGCTTGTTCCTCCAAAAATGCACCAGAATCGAGACTTGATTTGGTTAATATATGATGATGAGAGCCAAATATGTAACTTTCAGCAATTGCTCAGGTCATCGAAATAACTCCGATGCGGTGCTTTTTTTTCTTCTTCTTATTCTCTTTCTCAAGTAGTTTAATAAAAATAAGATTAGGTTTAGTTATTTATCTCACTTAAAAATAGATTTTATTAATTAATATATTTATTAACTCTCCAAATTTTAATAGAATTTTAATATTACTCGAATACAAATTAGACCCAATTAGTATAAAAGCCCAAATTAATGTAATCACATACTTATTATAGTCCACAATAATTAAATACAATTTGGCCCAAATAAAAAACAAAGTCCAATTAATATATTTTAAAACGAAATAAATAATTTTTTTATTTAATATATATATATATATATATATATATATATCGGGTATTACATAACCTACCCCTTAAAAAGATTTCGTCCCCGGAATCAAAAGAATGAACGTACGTAATTATCAAAAGATGCGGATTCTTCGCTCGAATAGACTTCTCTATCTCCCAAGTAGCTTCCCGCTCCGAATGATTTTACCACGAGACTTTAACAAAAGAAATTAGCTTCCTCAATTTCCATCTAATCAGTTATCTAATTATCTACTAAATGAATTTAATTTTCCAAACAAAACAAGGAAGAAAAGAGGGAAACAAAATCATTTACCTTTTTCAATTTAAACACAATTGTATAAAATAAAAAAAATCAATTAATATTTAATTTTAAAAAAAAATGGGTTATTACATTGACCATTTTCATAACTAATTTTTGTACTATTTTTTGCAACAAAAAAATTGGTGTAGAGATTATAACCACAAGAAAGTATATGCAATTTACTACTAACCCCAATTATAATTTTAAAAATATGTTTACATGTGCTTAATTATAATTATTAATTCAAAAAATAGTCAATTTGACACAAAAAAAGTCATTTAGTTTGGGACGGAGGGCATAATAAACAAAACTAAGATATATAATGACTTGATAATACATGAATACAACTATGCAAAAGGTCAGAAGATGCTCACCTTACATACTCGTGGCCCCACGAACCAATATCGCCTTCAGAACCCAATAATCTATACTTCAAACTCTCCTGGAATAATTAACATATCAAAATAAAAATTAGATATACAACTGAAATAGGAAGAAAGGCTGCAGAAGAAACCACATTAAACACCCTACATTTTCTATGTAATGATTATGCTTAAAGATGTGCAATCATGAGCCTTACGTAAACATATCACTGCAACATAGCAGACCGCATAAGAGTGCATGCCAATGGAGATTATGGAGAACCAAATAAGCCAAACTTAACCAAGTTTAAGTGATTCTTGGATACAAAAGCTAAATCCTAAAGAGAATATATATATACCCATTCTCCTTCAGCGGACATGGTCAAGGTCAAAACTGAAAGTATGTCCGCTAGTAATTTCTGCATTGGAAGGAGAATGTGAATCAAATAGATTATAAATTACTAGGATATAAGTAATATTAAAGTCCAACCAAGCTTAACCTTTTCGAAAAAAGAACAAAAATATCAACGTCCAACAAAACAAGATACCTTTATATCTGAAGCTGTCAGTGTTTCATAATGTGACTTTAGAGTTCCATAATGAGGACGCAAAAACTTTAATGGCTTTGGAACTGAAGTCATAGAGCTTGTTGATGTCCGAATTTCCTGCCTACAATATAAAAACTATGCCAGGTTACACATAAAATTATATGAGACAAAGGCCATTCACATTTTTTAAGTTTGCCCAGCAACTGATGTAGACCATTAAATGTCAACAGTAGTCTACAAGAGCAGGTGTAAAGATAACAAGGATAACAACGCACAAAGGAATAACTAATGCCTACCTTGCAGATAAAACTAGCATAACACGTCATTGCATATGTAGATACATAATTAGTTTTAAGAAGCATTGTACCATCATCCAGATGTGGCACAATTATCAATTAAATCATTGTTTACAATGCAATGGCAGAAATGCATTAATTAAAGCTAGCTCCTAAATTGCTTCTACTGGTCTGAAAACTAAGACGTGCGACTTAAGTTCTCAAGGAGAAGTGTTCAGTTGGATGTTTTACAATAACTTAACACTAAATGAAGTCTACAGCCAAGCAGTTAAGAAAATGAGGTTCTAATTTCCAAATTTCCTGTTTCCATCCCAATTAGCCACCCAAGAAAATACTCCAATAAAGCCCATAAAAGGGAAGCTCAATATTATTTGTCCTAGCTACTCTATTTGTTTAAATTAATTGCTTATTTTTTTCCTAATAACAGCGAAGTTGTTGCAAAATCCCAACTAAATGAATGATTAAATTCTTGAACAATGAAAGCATCCTTTTCTCAAAGCACGTCAAACTTATTATTTAAAACAAATTGTTCAGCAAAAGCTTCTAGCGATGTAGTTCAAATGCTAGTCCCCTCATTTAAGCCAATATACAAATTTGATGAATTGGCAATACTTTTTTATAAGAGCAACACCAATGCCAATATACAACTTTGATGAATTGGCAAATACTTTTTTATAAGAGTGACACCACTGTAAAGACTAGAGAGTGAATTGCCAACACTGCATAATATATCAGCCTGATTAAGAAAGAATCACCTTATCAAACCATTTACGACAAAAGAACAAGCTACTTTTTGTTGGAAATGAGATTAAAAACATTAAATATTAGAGCATTTTGAGGCTCAATTAAATGAGGGACCCACATTTCGAAAAAATGTCGGGTCTTTGCACCAATGTGTTCTCCTTCATGAGGAGTATAACTTGATATATTTATGTGTTCAAATTCATTAAGAATTGAATGAGAAAATTGACTCCAAAGTCACCTACTTGAAGTTGTAAATTGCAAAAGTCTCACATAGGACATTAGAGGAAAAATTGAATAACATATATATGATATGTTTGCTCAATGGGAAGGGCCCAAAGGGGCACCCCACTTTTGTGGAAGGGAGAGGACCTAGCCAAGGCATGGTTGAAACTCGCGTGCGCAGCCGCCGTCCGTCCAGTCGGGCCGGGGTCGGGGTCATGGGCTGTGGGCGGGTCATGATATATAATTTTTTTGGACAAAATTTATTTAATGTTTTATCAGATTTTGATAAAATAATTATCATGATACTACGTAGTTTTGCCTGATACTACGTAGTTTTGAAGCCTGAAGCCAACGGAAATAAATCGGAACGGTAATAAACCACGGAACGGAACGATAATATTCCAACGGTAATAAACCGCAGAATTATTCCTATAAATAGTCGATGTGGGAGCGCCTAAAAAATATCTTTTCCTTCTCTCTTCTGAAATTTTTTTCGTTCTGCAGTATATTATTTTTCCCGTTCTGGCATTTTGTTCCTTCCCGTTTTCTGCAATTCCCGTATCCGTTCTGCCTCTTTCCGTTGCAGTAGGTTTTCCGTTCTGTCCAGTTCATTCCCATTGAAGTGTTCCCCCTCTCTGAAAAAACCCACTATGCATTAAGTTTACATGCATCATCATAATTCATACAGTTCAGTACATAACATAATGTTGTGTTCGTAGAGTTCTTAATTTTGAAGTGCTTCTAATTAAGAACTGGAAATCCGTTTTATCTTGAAAGCAATTATTCATTTAATCCTTTAGCACCAGTGAGGGAATAAATTTGCTTTAAGGAGACTTTGTGAATTCAAAGGACTCGGATTTATTTGCATTTTATAATTCTGTTTTAGTATATACATATATATATATATATATATATATTAAATAATACTATATATTACGGAATACAATCTTAAAGCAAATTTATATTTTCTGTAATTATCGTATTATTTTATATGAACAGAAAATAAGGTTTTTCAAAGTATATATATACTATCTTTGCATGTTCTGAAAATTTATTACATGTTAAGTATTCTGTTATTATATATATATTACAGAAATATTACATATTAGTTAATTATATATATTCTGTTATTTTATATATATCATATTAACTGATGTATACATAATATTTTGTTTGCATATTAATATAACAGTTAATTTTGTTTACACGTCTTGTATAACAGAAATTGGTTTCTGTTTATTGATAATTGTGTTCTGTGTATAACAGAAATGGCATCTACTAGCACCATTCCTGCCGTGAGTTTACCTCATGGAGAAAAGTCAGAAAGGTTCAATGGAACTGATTTCAAGCGTTGGCAACAAAAGATGCTCTTCTATCTCACAACATTGAATTTGTCAAGGTTTCTACAAGAAGATTGTCCTACTCTCATTGAAGGAGAAACTGACAAGGAAAAAGTGACTGCAGTTGATGCATGGAAACATGCTGATTTTCTTTGCAGAAATTATGTGATAAATGGAATGGACAATACACTGTACAATGTGTATTGTACAGTTCAAACTGCAAAGGAACTTTGAGAATCTTTATACAAGAAATATAAAACTGAAAATGCTGGCATGAAGAAATTCATAGTCGGTCGATTTTTTGATTATAAGATGACAGATTCTAAAGCAGTCGTCACCCAAGTTCAAGAATTACAAGTGATTCTACATGATATTCATGCTGAAGGAATGTCACCAAGTGATTCATTCCAAGTTGCTGCAGTGATTGAAAAACTTCCACCGTCATGGAAAGACTTCAAGAATTATCTTAAGCATAAACTCAAAGAAATGAATCTTGAAGAACTGATTGTGCGACTTCGGATTGAAGAGGACAATCGAGTATCTGACAAGAAGAGTGGGAAAAATTTATATGAAGCAAATGCAAATGTGGTAGAACAAAGGCCAAACAACAACAACAAAAGGAAGCGCGAAGGAAATTCTAATTTCAAAGCCAAGATGAAATTCAAAGGCAAATGCTTTAACTGTGGCATTCCACGACATAAATCAAATGAATGTCGAAAGCCAAAGAAGTTCAAGAGAGAACAAAAACCTCAAGCTAATGTAACAGAACTGGAAAAGCTTTCTGAAAATGTTTCAGACATGAATCTATCTGCAGTTGTATCTGAATGCAACTTGGTAGGAAACCCTAAAGAATGGTACGTGGACACTGGGGCTACTCGCCACATTTGTTCCAACAAATGGATGTTCTCTACTTACAAACCAGTAGAGAATGATGATTAACTCTTTATGGGAAACTCCTCAAGTTCAAAGGTTGAAGGACGTGGAAAGATTATACTGAAAATGACATCTGGCAAAGAACTGACTTTGAATGAAGTGCTTCATGTGCCAGATATCCACAAAAATCTAGTTTCTGGGTCACTACTTAGCAAGAATGACTTTAAGTTGGTGTTTGTGTCTGATAAGTTTGTACTTACTAAAAATGATATGTTTGTAGGAAAGGGCTACATGAATGATGGGCTCTTTAAGATGAATGTAATGACTGTTGTACCAAAGTCTATTGATATTAATAAAATTAATTCTTCTGCTTACTTGTTGGAATCTTCAAATATTTGGCATGCTAGATTAGGGACATGTTAATTATGATACAATTCGTAGATTAATTAATTTAGAATTCTTGCCTAAATTTGATATTAATAAAAAAACATAAATGTGAAATTTGTGTGGAATCAAAAATGACAAGATTACCCTTTCATTATGTTGAAAGGAAAACTAAACCTCTAGATTTAATTCACACTGATATATGTGCCTTAAAGTTTGTGCAAATAAGAGGTGGGAAAAAATACTTCATAACCTTTATTGATGATTGCACAAGATATTGTTATGTATATTTGCTAAGAAGCAAAGATGAGGCAATAGAAATGTTTCAACTTTATAAAAATAAAGTTGAAAATCAACTTAGCAAAAAGATTAAAGCAATAAAAAGAGATAGATGTGGTGAATATGAATCACCATTTGAAGAGATTTGCTCTACTCATGATATTATTCACCAAACTACTGCCCCTTATTCACCTCAATCTAACGGTATTGCTGAACGCAAGAACCGAACATTGAAAGAAATGTTGAATGCTATGTTAAACAGTTCTGGAGCACCCCAGAATTTGTGGGGGGAAGCTTTGCTTTCTGCAAATTATATTCTTAACAAAGTGCCTCATAAGAAAACTCACAAAACACCTTATGAATTATGGAAAGGTCAATGACCATGCTATAAATACTTAAGAATGTGGGGGTGTCTAGCAAAAATGATGGTTCCTAAACCTAAAAAGGTTAAGATAGGACCAAAAATAATTGACTGTGTTTTCATTGGTTATGCAAATAACAGCAGTGCTTATCGATTTCTTGTTCATAAATCTAAAATTAATGATATTCATGTGAATACATTTATTGAATCAAGAGATGCATCATTCTTTGAGAATATTTTTCCATATAATAAAGATTCATATTCAATCAAAAGACCTTTGGATGCTACTAGTAAAAATCATGAAAATATAGACAAAGAGTCTGTATTGGATGAACCTAGACGTAGCAAAAGGGCAAGGACTTCAACGTCTTTTGGTCCGGATTTTCTAACATTGTTGTTAGAAAACGATCCTCGAACGTACAAGGAAGCAGTATCCTCTCCATATGCTTCTCATTGGAAAGAAGCAATAAATAGCGAAATTGAGTCCATTATACAAAATCATACATGGGAACTGATGGACCTTCCACCTGGTTCAAAACCCTTAGGGTATAAATGGATTTTCAAAAAGAAGATGAAAGTTAATGGCTCAATTGATAAATATAAAGCAAGGCTTGTTGTTAAAGGCTATAGACAAAAGGAAGGATTGGATTATTTCGACACTTAATCACCTATTACAAGAATTACATCTATTCGGAATATAATAGAAATAACATCTTTAAATAGACTTGAAATACATCAAATGGATGTAAAGACTGCATTCTTAAATGGTGAATTAGATGAAGAAATATATATGGAACAACCTGAAGGTTTCATAGCTCCTGGACAAGGGAGGAAAGTATGCAAACTTGTGAAATCCTTGTATGGATTAAAACAAGCACCAAAACAATGGCATGAGAAATTTGATAATGTTATGTTATCAAATAGTTTTAAAATAAATGAGTGTGACAATTGTGTTTATGTCAAAAGCACTCAAAAAGAATGTCATTGTTTGTCTTTATGTGGATGATATATTAATCATGGGTAACAACAATGAAGTTATCAACTCTACCAAACATATGTTGGCAAATAGATTTGATATGAAAGATTTGGGGGTTGCTGATATAATATTAGGAATCAAGATTTCTAAAACATCTGATGAAATTATATTATCTCAAACTCATTATATTGAGAAAATACTTAAAATTTTAATAAGTATAATATAATTCTAAATAAGACCCCAGTTGATATAAATCTTCATTTAGCCAAAAATGGAGGTAATAGCATATCTCAACTAGAATATTCTCGTATAATAGGCAGTTTAATGTATGTCATGAATTGTACAAGACCGGATATAGCTTATTCAGTAAGTAAGCTAAGTAGGTATACGAGTAATCCAGGTAAAGATCACTGGAAAGCTATTTTGAGAGTTTTGGGATATTTAAAACATACTCAAAATTATGGACTGCACTATACAAGATATCCAGCAGTATTGGAAGGATATACTGATGCTAATTGGATATCTGATATTAAAGATTCAAAATCCACAAGTGGATATGTATTTACACTTGGTAGTGCAGCGGTATCTTGGAAATCCTCAAAACAAACATGTATTGCAAGATCAACAATGGAATCAGAATTCATTGCGTTAGACAAAGCTGGAGAAGAAGCAGAGTGGCTTCGTAATTTCTTAGAGGATATTCCAAATTGGTCAAAACTTGTGCCAGCTATATGTATACACTGTGACAGCCAATCAACAATTGGAAGAGCACAGAATCATTTATATAACGATAAGTCACGCCATATACGACGAAGACATAATACCGTTAGACAATTTCTCTCAAATGGAATTATCTCAATTGATTATGTAAAGTCAAAAGATAATATTGCGGATACGCTTACGAAAGGTTTAACAAGAGAGCAAGTGGAAAGTTCATCGAAGGGAATGGGTTTAAAGCCTATTGTTAAAGAGTTGTCATAGTGGAAACCCAACCTATTTTACTAGAGATCCCAAGATATAGGTTCAATGGGCAAACCTAACTATGTAGTACTTAGTAAAGCACTGAGGAGATATATACTCCTAACCATTCCTATTATGAGAAAGTGCACATCTGCAGCGAGAATCAGGATAAGTTATGCTTTTAATGATTTCTATATCTTGAATTACATTCAAGTGGAGTATTGCAGGATACTCTTTATAGAAATCACCTATGTGAGTAAGAAGAGGGCCACTTCTGTGAGAATTTTGAAGGCTGAATTCTCTAATATACTCATGAAACCAACAGGTGTTTCAAGGCCAAAATGAACACAAATGTGAGAACCAACTATGTTTTGAAGAAATATTTTGTGAATTCTATTGTGTTAGTTTACACAAAAAGCTGACAGTTCAAAGACATCAAGTCTACTGATTAGCCAAGTAAATCCGATAGATTTTGCTAGGGTAAATTCAAAGCCACTAGGCTACTTAACCTGATGAAATATATTTTCTCATGTACTGAACTAGAGTCTGCATATTCATAATATTTTTATTTTATTTTCTATGTGTAAAGCCAATTTTACATTCATGTGGGGGATTGTTGGAAATGAGATTGAAAACATTAAATATTAGAGCATTTTGAGGCTCAATTAAATGAGGGACCCACATTTCAAAAATGTCGGGTCTTTGCACCAATGTGTTCTCCTTCATGAGGAGTATAACTTGGTATATTTATGTGTTCGAATTCATTAAGAATTGAATGAGAAAATTGACTCCAAAGTCACCTACTTGAAGTTGTAAATTGCAAAAGTCCCACATAGGACATTAGAGGGAAAATTGAAGAACATATATATGGTATGTTTGCTCAATGGGAAGGGCCCCAAGGGGCACCCCACTTTTGTGGAAGGGAGAGGACCTAGCCAAGACATGGTTGAAACCCACACGCGCGCCGCCGTCGCAGTCCATCCGTCCGGTCGGGCCGGGCTCGGGGTCGTGGGCTGTGGGCGGGTCATGATATATATTTTTTGTGGACAAAATTTATTTAATGTTTTATCAGATTTTGATAAAATAATTATCATGATACTACGTAGTTTTGCCTGATACTACGTAGTTTTAAAGCCTGAAGCCAACGGAAATAAATCGGAACGGTAATAAACCGTGGAACGGAACGGTAATATTCCAACGGTAATAAACCGCGGAATTATTCCTATAAATAGTCGATGTGGGAGCGCCTAAAAAATATCTTTTCCTTCTCTATTCTGAAATTTTTTTCGTTCTGCAGTATATTATTTTTCCCATTCTGGCATTTTGTTCCTTCCCATTTTCTGTAATTCCCGTATCCGTTCTGCCTCTTTCCGTTGCAGTAGGTTTTTCGTTCTGTCCAATTCATTCATATTGCAGTGTTCCCCCTCTCTGAAAAAACCCACTATGCATTGAGTTTGCATGCATCATCATAATTCATACAGTTCAGTACATAACATAATGTTGTGTTCATAGAGTTCTTAATTTTGAAGTGATTCTAATTAAGAACTGGAAATCCGTTTTATCTTGGAAGCAATTATTCATTTAATCCTTTAGCACCAGTGAGGGAATAAATTTGCTTTAAGGAGACTTTGTGAATTCAAAGGACTCGGATTTATTTGCATTTTATAATTCTGTTTTAGTGTGTGTATATATACATATATATATATATATATATATATATATTAAATAATACTATATATTACGGAATTCATTTCTAGCATGACCCCAATAGAAGAAACTAACTCCAAAAAGCACCTACAGAGCTCAGTTATGAAACAATGTGCCTGTTCAAACTTTCAAGCTATCATTTGTACGAAATTGAACAAATCATATGTAATTAATTCAGAACTGTCATAAACACGAATTTCGTCATTACTTCACAAGTTCATTTCTCCTCAGAACAACAACACAAAGGAAAATTGAACATTAAACCCTTCACTGACCCAGAATGTTCAATTTTGTATTCAAATTAACGCAATTTTCACTTGGTAAACACTAGTTATCAAAGTTTTACACACCTTATGCTCTCCAGGGAAACCATCTGTAACCCGGGATCGGAATCCTGCACTCTCTCCACATAAAGTTCCAATTGCTGCTTCAACGCCAAATCCTCCTCCGACTATAAACCCACAAGTTTCAATCAAATTAACAATTCCAAAGCAAAATCAAGCAAAAAGGAACAAATTCATCGATGCAACCAAACAAATCAAGGAACTTACGAGATCCTCATCCTTCTTTTCGTCCTTCTTCTTAGGGTCCTTGGAAGGAACCTTAACTGATTCTACATCTCGGGTTGTTCCGCTGACGCTGGCACTGTTTGGTTCCGGCACCATAGTAAATCGAGTACAAGCTAAAAACCTAGAATCAAAGAGTAATAGAACTGAGAGAGACTAAAATTTTCTCAATCAACACAAAACCCGTTAACAGTTTGTACTTTTAGCCTTATTGTGCTCAAAATATAAATATTTTAAATTGTAAAGAACGTTCAATTTTCATTTTTAATTATCATATCCATATAAAGTTTTTCCGATATTCAAAGATGGCTTAAATATAAATTAATATTCTAAAACTATATTTGTTTACAAATAATTATATTTAGAATAATACTATTAATCTCAAATGTTTTGTTTGTTTTCAAATTTAAATTTAAAATTATTAATCTAGATATTATAAAATGACTTAATAGTTTTTAGATTATAATTATAATTTCGAAATTATAATTTTTACAAACAAACATAACTTAAGTTTTTAGATTTTTTTTCACTTTGAGATTGTCTTCTCAATTATTTTAATTATAGTATTAAACTTTTTTTTTTCACTTTAGGGATTGTCTTCTCAATTTTTTCAATTAATGGATTAAATTTTTAACTTTTTTTCACTTTAGGGATTGTCTTCTTAATATTTTCTATTAGGTGATTAAACTTTTAATTTTTTTTGATTATGTCTAATTAAAGTGTCATGTCAGAAAATTGATGGCATGACAATGACACGTGACTAAAAAATACTTATGTGTAATATTGATTCTCATTTTAACATTTATTCAATTAATTTTTTTATACCAAAAAAGGGAAATATAAGACCAATATTAATTTTACTTTAAAAAATTAAATTTACCAAAAAAATAATGTAGACTACCCGAAATTTCATTAACCCTAGCAAGAGGGCAAAAATATCATTTTTGTCACGCCCCAAAATCCGGTCTATCTTCACACCTGGATTCCGTGCATCACGAGTACATCTTCTTCCAAACATACATCATTATATATTCAATATAACAACATACATTCTAAAATCCCAGTTTCTATAACCTTATAATCTCGTTCATTACAAATAATGATAACACATTATTCTTTATATCTTAAAAGAATGACTTTCATCCGCCACCAAGGATACATAACAGTTCATTAAACTAGTCTATAGTTCAATTAAACTATTCAACATTACAAGTCTTCGATTGATCTTCACGCACATTCACACATTGAATGACACTTCTTCTGGATACCGATTCGCTTGATCTTTACGGGATCCTTAAGTTCTTCTAACATCGTTCGCTGAAAATGTTTTTCATTTAAAGCAAGTGTGAGCATTCAATTGCCCAGCAAGTCATAGCAGTTGAACAAACAACTTCAAGAATTTAAACATTCTTTTAAGACTTTAATAACCGAACAAAGGTTATGAAGCAGCTTGAATAATATGAATAATTTTGATTCCTATCATTTTAAAACATTAAACATATTCACTTCGAAATATTTCCATTCTTCTACATTTTTCATACACATCCTGTTTGGCTAGAATCATTAGCACAGACTTAACAATAACGGTTCATTTATAAACAGAACATACTCATATTTAACAGTTCAATCACAGAACAGTTCATCTCATAGAAACACCGAAGTGCTCACATTGTGGCACAAGGTCTCATACGTTCTATCACCTTGTACAAATATCGCACATTCGCACATAAACAGAACTTCTCAAGTTCAATATATGAGAAGTTTAAGAAACTAGCATTCATTTAAAATATGAATGAAGTTAGGAAACCTGCCTTACGCACAACTACAGCTTACGTTGAACTTCTCATTCCAATTCCTATATAACACATAAGGAGAAAACATATACACCAATTAGTCATATACTTGACTTACGCATTAATTTACTTAACTTTACTTCTTAGGGTTCGCGTTCTTGCAATATAAGTTTACGCGACTAACTTTCTTTATCGGTTTACTATAAGACCCCAACTTTTATGAATAAAAATGAATTTTTCTATAAATATTATTTTTGAATATTATGGTGTGGATTTAATATAATGTTATAGTTGTGGGTAATATTTACAAATTTTGCAAAGTATGCAAGTAATTATATAATATTCGATTGGTCAGAAAATATTCGTTTTAATAGGAAATATTCGTACGACGGCACAATCACTGGTAGACCCCACAACGTAATTATTGTCAGAATGAGAAAACGACAGAAATAACTTTTTATAACGGCGGAAGTTTTACCGTGAAATTATTGAAATACCAGGTGTTAAAAATACAGTAATACGCGTGGTTGCATAGTAGCAGCACACTGTATTTGATTATTGATGCTTAAGTGAGAAGTCACTCAGTTTTGTTCAATTATTGCTGCATAGTATCTTACGTTATTTGATTCAATTATTGTCGATATTTTATATATTATTAAATCAATAATTGAGACGATATAGTTATTCATATTATTATTTACAATATTGATGATGTCTAGAAAGTTTTGTCGAGGAGAGATTTGGTCACCTAATTGCGCGCCAATAGGGAGAAATCTTTATTGGAAAACCCCCTCTTTCCTGAGAATGATCTAGCTAGTTGTTAAATATTGCGAATAATAATAATGATGAATAAATGTTGTTAAAAATATTGAGGGGATTTTTATGAAGTAATTGATGTAAATTTTGCTTATTTTATGGACCCCCATTTACCTATTTTTCAAAATATTCAGTAAAAAGTTATTCGGTATATATATAATAAGTGAGGCCCACTGTGGGGCCCACGTGTTGAAAATGAATGTGGGAGGGGGATGTCTGATGAAATGAAAGTCACGGGTGTGATGCCCCCAAAATTAGGTATACATCACCCATCTTGGGCCGCCAGATACATGGTACAGAATTCAAATATAACTTACTAATACAACTGTCGTGTACAATACGACAAAACATAAACTGTGAGTTTGAATACAATTATTGTCTACTAGAGATTAAACAAACTCAAAAGGAGTTCTCATTACAATTATTATCACACTATTTCACAAAATAGTGAGGACTACTAATGCTATCATTTGGACCATCACTCCGTTCCCCGACTCGTCCCAGCTATATTCTCATTTCCTGAATAGAACAGTGAAAGAAAGGGTGAGCTCAACTAGCCCAGTAAGAAATATTATGACTAAGATAATGCAAAATAAATTACCATTAGTCTCCAACAATGTTAAACTGATAAAATATAATAGACATCAAGTTTAACTGCAGCGGAACAAGCAATCCATTAAAAGAGTCAAGTAGAAAATAAAATCTACTATCTTTTATGATTTAAAAGGTTTTTCATCACTGTTATCGCTGAGACTCAGCTTAATAAATAATCCACATCATGAAATCATCCCTGCACTACAGGCCAAGGATATTCTTTAGTATTACGACCATGAATTATCCATGCTCTACGGGCCAAAGATAATCGTATTTTCATCAACGGTCCTGATCATGCCATAAAACAATTCATCATTGCACCCTTGGCCGAAGAGAATCCATAGCCATAATCATACCAAAAATTGTCCATCAATGCACTACGGACCAATGAGGACTTTTCCACATCATTTGTAACATTACGGTCATGATTATACTGAATAATCCCTGGTCATAATCATACCAAGTCCATCTATGCACTACAGGCCACAGATGACTTTCAACATAATATAAACATGAGGATGATGACAATGATATAAGAATTCAATAAAACAAGTTCAAGAATTAATTTTTCCAGGAACCAATAACGTCCAAATTGTCAACATGATACTGCTTTGTAGAGTAAAATTCAAGAATGCTCAGAAGAATATTTTCACGAAAAGATACTGGATGAAGCGCAAATATCAAGGACATTCCACTAATTTCATGGAGTATAGAAGTCAAAATTTTAATCAACTGAGTATAATACCGAATGGAATAACAAAAGATATCACCATACATGCGGTACTTCGCATAGACAGGTTATTCCAACAGAATAATAATAACTGAACCAGGTCAGGCGAAATTCGCACCGACAGGATGTTCCAACATGATAGTAAAGAATGGAATAACAACAGAAATCACCATGCATGCGGTACTTCGCATAGACAGGTTATTCCAACAGAATACTAAATAACGGAACCAGGTCAGGTGAAATTCACACTTACGGGATGTTCTAACAGAATAATAAATGCGAAATAATAAATGATGGAACCAGGTCCGGCGTATAGCATAGACAGGATATTCCGACAGAATAATAAAGACGGAATAATAAAAATGGAACCAGGTCCAGCGTATAGCACATACAGGATATTCCGACAGAATAATAAAGACAAAATAATAGAAGAATGTCACCAAGTATAGGGTAGCCCGCGTATACAAGTTATTCCAACAGAACAATAAAGAAATGAAATAACAGAAGTTCTCTTCTTGAATACAAAAGAATAATATCCCTTACCGTAAAATAATACTTGATATAAGAGTAGTGAAGTAGCAGAAAACTTTTCTTCTATCTCTCTATAATCTCTCTCTATAGTTTCTCTCTCTAGAGTTCAGTGAATTCGTAAGAAAATAATGAAGGAATGAACTTCTATTTATAGGAAAATGGAATGCATAGTAACTAATCTATGAACGGTCCAGATTAATTAACTTTAATCTGACGGTCCATATTTAAAGAAAAATCTTTTAAATAAAATATAATATATTCTATTTATATAAAAAGATTTTTACTATGCAAACACTATGCGGGCACTATGCAAATACTATGCATAATAAAATATAATATATTCTATTTATAGAATAACTTTAATAAAGTATTCTGTTTTATATTAAAAGATTTTACTATGCAAAAAACTATGCATAATAGAATATAATATATTCTATTTATAGAATAACTTTAATAAATTATTCTGTTTTATATAAAAAGATTTTTCTATTTTATTACATTAATAATACGAATAAAACAAAACTTCTAAATCAACAATAATTGAATCAAATAATGTGAGATACTATGCAGCAACTCTTGTAGCAATAATTGAACAAAACTGAGTGACTTCTCACATAAATATCAATAATCAATACCGTGTGCTACTATGCAACAACGTGTATTACTGTACTTTTATTACCGAGTAGTTCAACAGTATCAACGGTAAAACTTCCGCCGTTATTTTCAATAAAATATTTTTGTCGTTTTCTCAATCCAACAATAATTCCGTTGTGGGGTCCACCAATGATTGTGCCGTCGTACGCATATTTCCTGTTTAAAACGAATATTTCCCGACCAATCGAATATAAAATGACAACTTGCATACTTTGCAAAATTTATAAATATTACCCACAACTATAACATTATCTCAAATTCACACCATAATATAAAAAAAATTATTTCGAGAAAATTAATTCTTTATTCATAAAATCTGGGGTTTCACAACGGGTATGTTATATATATATTATAAGTTTTATTATATATATATATATAATAATAAGTTTTGTTTTTTATGACAAATAGAATATATTATATTTTATATAAAGTTATTTGTTTTACTTGAATATTATAATATTATTTTTTGGCAAAATTAATGATTTGGCCACCAAAGTTGGCACGTTTTACTGAATACCCGATTGAACTTTTAATTTTTTAAATTAAGTCACTGAACTAATTTTTATTTTCAAATTGGGTCATTCCGTTAAAAAAAGTTAACAGACGTTAGATTTTTGTCTACGTGGCACTGATGTGGCAAGAAAAACTAAAAAATATTGCTTATGTGGCAAAAAATAATCAAAAATAGATTTTAAAAATAAAAAAAATTAACATTTTAAAGTTTTAAAAATAACAAAAATATAATAAAATAAAACAAAAAATAAAGTTTTTTTAAAAAATACAAATTTAAAAAAAACAGTTTTTTTAATAACAGATTTTTTTTAAAACAACTTATTTTTTAAAAAAACTATTTTATTTAAAAACCGATTTTTTTAAAAAATAATTATTTTAAAAGCAATTTTTTTAAAAAATAGATTTTAAAAAAATAGATTTTTTTTTAAAAAATAGTTTTTTTTAAAAAAACATCTTTTTTTTTAAAAAAAATAGATTTTTAAAAAAAGAGTTTGTTTAAAAAAAACACATATTTTTTTTAAAAAAAGTTTTTTTAAAAAAAAAAACAGTTTTTTTTAAAAAATTGATTTTTTTTAAAACGGATTTTTTAGTTTTTTTAAAAAAATTGTATTTTTTTTAAAAAATCTGTATTTTTATGTTTTATTTTATTATGTTTTTTTTTATTTTTAAAATGTTAATTTTTTATTTTTAAACTTTTTTTGATTTTTTTTGCCACATAAGCAATATTTTTTAGTTTTTCTTGTCACGCCAGCGCCACATAGACAAAAATATAACGTCTGTCAACTTTTTTTAACGGAATGACCCAATTTGAAAATAAAAATTAGTTCAATGACTTAATTTGAAAAATTAAAAGTTCAATCGGGTATTCAGTAAAACGTGCCAACTTTGGTAGCCAAATCATTAGTTTTGCCATTATTTTTTTTAAACGAACGTCTAAAAATTTACAAATTTTGGCCCGTGAGTTGTGAATGTTCCGTCTGTGAAAAAAATTCTTAACAGTACCATTTCCATTCTCCTATGAATAGGATGCTTAGTTAGAATTGAAAATCACACCAGAATCAGAGAATTATTCTTCTATAATATTGAGCGTATTTCTTTAAAGTTTAAGAAAGCTTTGAGCGTAGAAAATAATTTAAGTTCTCTTCAAGAATATCCCCACTATACCAGTTGGAATACTCTCCTTTTTAAAGTAAGGGATATTATTTTTGTTCAGTATTCATATGAAATAATATTTTCTTCCATACTCTTTAGTATGTAAGTATTATTATTTTGTTTCAGATTTCGAATTCTACACTCATTTTGTTAAAGTTTTGGCTTCTATACTCCATGAAATTAGTAGAATATCATTGATATTTGCGCTTTATCCAGTATCTTTTCATGGAAATATTATTCTGAGTATTGTTGATAAGTTTTAACCTTTTTCATGCCGGAGTACTATTCACTGGGGTTACTATTCCCGAAGTACTATTCATGGGGTACTATTCACTCAGTTACTATTCACCCGGGGTACTATTCATGACAAAAATTGATTTCTTTTCGGTCTAAATCATTTTTTGATTCAGTATTATTCTTGAATTTAACTCCACAAAGCAGTATCATGTTGATAATTTGGACATTATTGAATTCTAGGATAAATTAAATTATAAATCTTTAAGAAATTATCATTTGCTTTCTTTTAATTGAATTCTTATATCATTGTCATCATCCTCATTCTTATATTGTTATGAAAGTCATCTTTGGCCCGTAGTGTATAGATAGACTTTATATGATTATGACCAGAGATTATTCGGCATAATCATGACCGTAATGTTACAAATGATGTGGTAAAAGTCCTCATTGGCCCGTAGTGCATTGATGGACAGTTGTTGGCATGATCATGACCTATTGATGAAAACACGAATATCCTTGGCCCGTAGTGCATGGATAATTTGTGGTCATGATACTAATGAATATTCTTGGTCGTAGTGCAGGGGTGATTCGATGATGTGAATTATTTATTAAGTTGAGTCTCAACGATAAGATTGATGTTAAATTCTTTTAAATCATAGAAGATAGTAGATATCATGCTCTACTTGACTCTTATAATGGATTGCTTGTTCCGCTGCAGTTAAACTTGAGGTCTATTGTATTTTATCAATTTAACACTGTTGAAGGCTAACGATAATTTATTATGCATTATCTTAGTCATAATATTTCTTACTGGGCTAGTTGAGCTCACCCTTTGCTTTCATTGTTCTATTTAGGAAATGAGAATATAGCTGGGACTAGTCGGGGAATGGAGTGATGGTCCAGATGTTTGCATTAATAGTCCTCACTATTCTGTGAAATAGTGTGATAATAATTGTAATAAGGAAATATTTTGAGTTTGAATACTGTATAGAAGATAATATTTGTATTAAAACTCACATCTTATGTTTTGTCGTATTTTACACGACACTTATCAGTTGTATAAATTAAGTTTGTATTTGAATTATGTACCATATATTTGGCGACTCAGAATAGGTGATGTATACCTTTTTTGGGGCGTTACATTTACGGCTTCATGACATACGGAGATGTCTAACTCATAAGTTCATCATCTTTGATGATTTACATTCTTATCTTCTTCTTATAACTTCTCTAGGAATCAGTTCACATCGCGTCTATGCTAGTAGTCCATATGGTACTCTGAGTGGTTTCTAATAAACAACCAACAAATAAGTTCCCGTCTCATCTACACTATCATCACAGTGAGTTAGATCGGTTGTACAGTTTCGTATATACCTTCACTCTCTGAAGGAATTATTTTGCTCAACTCCCATATGTCAACCATCAACGGTTAAGATTGTACAACAACCTAAATTCATCTAACTTATCCGAACTATTAAACTATAATGTTCGTTAAGTTAATTTCTTATTCATTATGGCTTTCTGACAACTAAATGCCATACCTCAGGATTCATTCTTATCCGACTCACATTCGACTTTCATTAATCTTATTACCGTTCATTACGTCTTTCTTGATAATTCATATCTTACTTAATACTTTCGTTATCCACTACGTGAACCCCCACGTTCATTATTCATTACCCTCGTCACTCAACGTCTAAGGAATCACAACTATAGCAATCCCCCACGTTCATTTATTACGATTACGGTCCCTGGACATCGGTTCCGTAACCCGAGTTTATATTCTTTGTCTTTTAATCTCGTTTAATCTTTCTATTCAACCTTCATTTAAGGTTTAATTCACTTGTTTAAGTGTTAAATTTAATTAACTACACGTTCATTAGCTTTCGTTACATTTCTCCCAGTATTTGAAAAGTTAAAAGCTCATCACTAGGCCTTGCCCTACACCGGTGTTGCGACGCCACTCTCCTTACTATCTCTCGTGCAGCGAGTCTCCTGTAGCTGGCTCTCTGGTCTGGCACTGCGGCGCCACCTTACAAAGCATGGCAAGCGCTGCGGCGCCAAGCCCTAATCTTTGAAAATGTTTCTAAGTGTTAACTTCATTTTGAGACGCTTACTTCCCGATCTCATAACTTCTTCGTTATAACTCAGAACGAGGTAGTTCCAAAGATATTCTCCTCCTTCTCTTACGTACTTCAATCCCCCTCGGACAGAACTTGGTTTTGAATCCGTTAACATGCCATTCGATTAACTTAATCTTCGTCCTTCGTTCATTTTTAAGTTATTGATGTTCTTTGTTCGTTCGTTCATAATCCGGTAATCCGAACTCGGAACTCGTTCGATCTTGAGTCCACGACTCACATTTTCTACGTTCTCTTACTTTCTTATGAAACCCTACACCTTTGGGTTTATTTATAAACTTTCTAATTCTAGTTCGTCTTTTACGAAATATTTTACCATAACTTCGTTATAGCTAATTTTAATCCATTCTTCATGAACGTTTTTACCGTTCCTAACCAAGCAATAAGCATCTAACTTATATGAGATGATTTTAAACTTGTCCATCAACAACAAATTATACTACGATGGTTTTAAATTTGTCCATCAACAACGTTCTTTGTGTTCTTCGCGTGCTCTTCGCGTTCTTCGCTCGTTCTTCTTTGTTTAATCGATATTTTGATTAAGATTTCACTTTTTCTTGGAATTCAATGTTATAAAACACAATTTCTTACTTATTTCACCGAATTGTTCATATGATTCATTCGGATCGTTCAAATTCTTTACAAAACTTATATTTCCTTAAGAAATTTATTTACTAAACTTCTAATTCTTATTTTTTCTTTTTTTAATGATTTCAACCATATGAAATCATTCCTAACATCATTTACTTCTTATTCTCATTAAGCTATGTTTTCAACATATAAAACTTAAAGAAAATCAAACTTAAAAGTTAGGTTTTAATACATTCCTTCCTTATTTTTCTTCCTTTAGACAAAACCGGTGATTCGCTAGCTTTTATATTCACGAACACTTTCGATCCGATCATTCATGCTCATTCTTTTTATTCTCCATCTTCTCTAAGCTCTTAAGCTCTCTCTCTCTCTCTCTCTCTTCCAAAGTGTTGGTTGATTTTTTAAAAAAATCAACTAACACTTTCATTATATAGATTTTCAAAGCTAGGGGAAAAATAGTCATTTCACCCCTAGATTTACTATTCCCACCTCCTCAATACACCTCCTTACTATTCACGAAACTTCCCTTGGAAGTTTCGTGGTTCTGTCTTTCGGGTTTCGTCCGACAGTTTTAAAAATTGGGATTCTCGGAATCCAAATATTTTGGGATGTTTCGTCTTTGCTTTACCGATTAACTTTTATGTATTCTTCGGATCTCCGAAAAATTGAAAAAAACTTTTTGGTATTAAGTGTTTTCCTTCACGTTTTCTCCTAACATAGTTAAACGGATGAAAAGTACATAACAATACTTTTCGTCGTTTTTATTTCGTCTGATTTATGCACGTTTTTTGAGAAAAAACTTTTATTGGCTTACTTAACATTTCATGATATATTATTATCAAATCTTTCGACGGAATGTCATTTCGACATACCGAACTCTCGGAAAGGCTTGAGTTATTCAAACCCCAACCCTTAGGGTTTCATCGGGTGAATATTGACTATTTAGTCTTTTTCCCCGAAATATTTTTGTTCCTGATTTTTTATATTTTTCGTCTTGAAAATTCTTACTCGTTCAATATATCTTGTAGCCAGAATCCTCCCGATTTATAATCATCCTAGGGTCTAGAACGATTAATAAACACACAACACATAATAGTATTAATAAAATTTCATTTTATTAATAACTAATTCTTTAAACTTAAATTCTGGAAAATCCGAATTTTCAGGTTGTCACACTCTTCCCTCTTATAAAAATTCCGTCCTCGGAATTTTTTAAAACCACACCCTTACCCGGGTCATCACATTCACCCCTTCTTCACAGAATCTCATCCTCGAAATTTTAGCTTACTCTTCTTCTCAACTACTCTTCAAAGGAATCTAATCTTTCAAACATTCTCTCACCTTCATAACTTATCAAGAATTATGAAGTAGAATGAACAACGAGGAACATAAGAATTCCATTAAAACATTTCATACTTTTGCTGAGGGGTCAAATTGACCATGAACTCTTACTAGGTTTAACAGCATGACGCCGTAACCTTTCTTCCACGGTCAGTTTCAATAATCAAGAAGGTAAACTACCTCTTTCATACGTAGGCGATCAACCCATTGTATAACCCCATTTCGGGGTATGTTCACCTCAGACTTAATCATTAGATTCCGTACCAAAATAAATTGGTTTGGCACAATTCTTCAAAGAAAGCTCGATTTTCTTTTAAACATGACATACCATTTGTCTTAAGCCAAATCAAGTAGCTTAGACCATACCAATAATTTGGATATCAACTAGAAACATTCATCTAGTCAAATCAATTGACATCGAATACTTCTTTAAATTCTTTTTGCAATACATCAAAACATTTTATGACATCATGATACTGTACTTTTCACAGTACATTGAGGACTTCATCAGTTTATGACTTCGTCATTATACATCATACCATAGCGGGTTGTTGATCCTAAGATCACATCCAACACCAGGTTCAATTGCATTAATAACTTCATCCTTTTACCATCCTTGCATCAAATGCACGGATGATATTAAATTCATTTTGATATTTCAAATCATTTTCTGTCTTAGCCGAACTTTTCAAATCCATTGGTTCCAAAAGTTGAACCAATTCTTTTATTTTCAAAACGAGAACACATAAGCACGATTTCAATAAACTTCAAAATCTAGCATATCTAGATGACTTGGAATATCCTATTCTCCATCTTCCTTCTGTAAGAGCCCCAAATCCAGGTCCCGAATCACCGTGAATCTGGTATAATCATTCTATAACTATTGCGGAAGATATAAACATAAATTGTTTATACATTAAACATTACACACTAATCCCCAAGGTCGAGTAACCTTAACTTATACATAATTCATAACTTATTTGACTTACAATGTCATTAATATACAATACTATTACAAACTTTATCTGCACATATAAACTAAAGCTGGAATTATCTTTGTCTTGTCTTGTATCCGACGTATTCGTCTTAATCTGCAATGTTTATCATGATATAGCAAGGGTGAGAAACAGGTTTGCCCAGCAAGTTTAAATTTATTTGAGGATATATCATGGTTGAAAGAATTTGAATAATACTTGGCTAACAGTTCAACAATATAGTTGTGAACTAGCATGAATTGTTTTTTATAACTGAACGACCAAGTCAATAGGAGTTGAATGGTCAAGAAAGAACATGAATAATTTATAACTAGACTAGATGGTAATGAAGGTGATCAGCCTTTCATACATGATGAAATCATGCATTATTTGCACAGAAAGCTATTCAACAATTCATAGACATGATAATCAACATTGATTAGCCATAAGCATAATTGAAAGAACAACTCGAGGTCGAGTTTAAGAAACTTGCACAATAATTAGAAGTTCAAGTTTAGAAACTTGCACAATAATTAGAAGTTCAAAGTTAGAAACTTGCATGTATCATCGACTACTACTATACAATTTATATCGCTTTATCCTAAGACCTAATATTAGTAATATAGATATCCAATATTAGAATAATATCATCACAGTATAATACTGTTATATATATATATATATATATAATAACTTAGACACAAACACATAATTCTATCAGTCCACAAACTACCTAAGACTCGGTTTCAAGTTAAACTATTTTAGTATGAGTTGAAACCGATATAATTCTAATATCCTGACGGTCTAGTCGGACTATTTTCGAGCCTAATATCACTAAGACTCGGTCTAAATACTTAACAATTAACTTAGATAATTTTATTATCAGTTAAAATATTTTTCAAAGACTCGTAATAATTTTTTACGTAATTATTACCATTTATCAAAAATTTTCAATTACATATATCGTATTTATATACTATAAATACCACATTATTCTCTTATCATTAATATTTATTTAATATCGAATATTAATGAAAATCATAACATAATATTATAATATATTTATAATATATCAAAGTATTTTTAATACCTTAATTTCTCATTTAAATGAATTTTAAACAATTAAATCCATTACCTAGTAATTGCCATTAATATTAAAATATTAATATTTTTCATGCCAAATATCAAAAGTTATATTTTATAACTCAAAATATTTTTTAACCCTTACATCATTTTTATATGATTTTTAAATCATTAATTCTATTTTCCATAATTTTTTTAATATATTCATTAAATAAATCAATTACCATTAATATTAATTTATTAATAAAATTTCTCACAAAATATTAAAAGTCATTAGAAATAACATAAATATTTTTTCTAACACCATAATATATTTTAAAATGATTTTCAAGTATAAAAATCATTTTTAAGTAATTTATTTAATATTATAATTAAATAAATTAAATACCATTAATATTCCAAAAATATTAAATATTTATGAAATATACTCCAAAATTATTAAAAACTCATTTTTAGGCTTTATAATAATTTTTAGGAATTTATTTTGTATTTTTTATAATTAAAATCTATTTTTTCTATTTATTTAATAAAATAATTAATTTTTAGAAATTAAGTGTGAATAAAGGGCCCTATAGCGACAGAACCGTCGCAATAGATATTCTTGGCAAACCCAGAACATGCAATTTCAGACACCAAGGGGCTATGTTTGACCAGTGATACATCTTAGATCATTATGTTTCTGGGTTTTCTAAAGTGTTAAGATTGTAGTACTAATGTAATAATACAATTCCAATCAAGTTTCATGGCAATCCTACACCATAACAGAAAGATATAGGCCTCCAAAAATCATGTCAGGCATGTTCTTCATTTTCTGGGTTACCCAGAAATGAAGAATAGTGTAGGGTCCCTACTTTGAGCCTTTAAATCTTTGCTTTCCAGGCTTGCTTTGTATGATTTAATGGTTTGATCTTGTAGAAAACATGTCAGGGTACAAGTCTATAACATCATAACATCATCACCTGAGCAAGATCTGGCATGGTCAAACCATGTCAGAAATCTTGCTCTTTAACTTTTTGGGTTTTCCAGAAAATTACCAAAACTGATAGTCAAGCCTATTTTGACCCTTAATAACTTTGATTTAGTGAAAGATCTAAGTGATCTAAAGGCTTGGATGTGTATTCTACATATCAGACTACAACATCAAAACAACATCATGGCCAAACTACTAACACACAGTAAGATCTAAGGCTTGCAAAACGTTGTCAGAGACTTTCTAGGTTTCTGGGTTTACCCAGATTTCCAGTTTTCGTGGTTGGTCAACTGACTTTGACCACTATATCTGGAGATCTAGACATGGTATGGACTTGATTCTACTTCCAGTATACTCTCCTCATGACAGAGAACAAATCTATAGCATCTAACACACATAACACTTAACATAGACATATATAGAGGCCCTGACATTAGGCTGTCATGCCTTATTTTTAGGGTTCTTGGTCAGTTTGAAAACTTGATTTTTTGGCTTCTAGATGTTATGGATCATTGATGTTACATCTTGGATCACTAAATACCATCCTTATACACAACTTTTAACAACAACTAACAACATCTAACATGAAACACATAGATTTCTAAGAGTTAGGGTTTATACCTTTTTCTAGCTTTGATTCTTGATTTCTATCCTTGGATCCTGTTCTTGGAAGGCTATGAACTGATCATGGCCTAACTTCTCTCTCTCTCTCTCTCTCTCATTCTAAATTTCCAAAAGCTAAGAGAGAGAATGGGTTGGACATGAATGAGAGATAAAGTAAGATTTTTACTTACTTAAAATTGTGATTTTTGATTCAATGTATTCAATCCTTGCAAGGTGGCAATAAATATCTGATCTTGGAATATTTTAACACATGGGATAAACTTTAGAGTGGTGACTCACAAGATTTTGTAAAATCTTTTACTTAGCTTTTAAGTAAAAGGGTATTTCAGTCATTTCGCACCTACTAAGGGTAATTTGGTCTTTTTCCCTATAATTTGAAGGGCAATTTGGACATTTCCCATTTATTCCATAACTTATAACACTTAGCCATTTATACTTAGCTTTTAAACTTCCAATTTAGGGTTTTGAATTACCCTGAACTAAAATTAGGGTTTCTTGACGTATTGTTAGGGTTTCTAAACAGTCGTTAGAGTTTTCTAACTTAATAACTATATTCTTATCATAACTTTAGGGTTTGTCACAAATGTTACTTATCTGATCAAGATTTGATCCTTATCCATAAACTATACACATAAAAAATTTACTGTTCACATACATGATCACATATACCGACTCATATACACTTAGATACATAAGCCATGACAATTCTCTACCAAAAGATTTTAAATTCACCAGAATCCTTCATAGAATTTTGAAATCCTTAATATTCCTTTACAGAACTGTTAATTTCATACACTTATTTTCAGTCTAGGTCTATCATATTACCTTTAATCCATCATTTTAGAAATTTATAAATTATCTAATTTCTCGGGTTGTCACATTCACCCATTCTTCTTAGAATTTCGTCCCCGAAATTTAACTTACTCTGTATACCTTTTACACAACTTACACCATGCATACACATCATCATATGCAACCCAATACATTCCTCACAAGAGTAAAAATTTTCAAATTGTGTTGAGGAGTCATATAGACTATGAATTTTCATTTTCACAAAGGTTTATATAGAAATTCATCTGCAAACCATCTTATCTTACAGACATAGTGGGTAATTAGTTCGGTATTCCTTGTACTTATAAAGTACTACTGGTCTGATCTGTTTCTCGTCACTGCCATAGGCACAAAATTTTATCTCAGTCTTATTGAATTCCACACCAAAATAATTTGGTTCGGGAAAATTATCAAAGAACGCTAAGAATTTTCATAAATGTTGGTCTAGCCAAATCAAATAGCTTAGACCCATATCAATAATCAATTTCAATCGATATACGAATGTGTATAGCCAAACGCCGTTGGCAAATTAAATTTTAAAATAGTTTGAAAATAACGCCATGATGCCGTACTATATTAACAACCTGTTTGAGGATGTCGTCATCGAGTGACTTTGTCATAACACATCATACACTAGTGGAATAACTATTTTAGGTCAAATTCAACACTAAGTATTCATATATTTACAACTCCATCATTTTTATCATCGATGTACCAGGTTACATGATACATTAATGATAAATAAAATAAATTTTGATATCTCAAATCATTTTTGTCTATCCGAAAGAAGTAGAATAGACTATTCTTTAAATCAGTTCTAAAAATCTTTACAAATCTATTTTATCATCTCAACAAGTAACGAGGTGTCGGTGGCCCGAAGTCCACGCATACACAATGGTCACTAGGTGTGAGAATAAAAATTCATTTTCAAAAGCACCTAGTGCGTATTTAGCTTGATGGCAAAAATTTCGAGTCTAGCATAGCTAGAAGATTTGGAAAACCTAATGTCTCCACTAATGATCAATTGCTTAGTAATTTATCTATTCCTATAATCCTCAATACTCCATTCTGACATAACTATTCCCAGTTCGTCAAACCACACTCATGAGTTCAGGAACTTTCCACAATCATATGAGTTTAAGAACTTGTCCTAGTCAGACCTTTGGCGTCCATTCACTGAGGGGTTCATAAACATTTCATATAATTATGTGTCACGAATTTACCATAAGTATGACTTTTAAGAACTCGTACTTAATCTTATATTCTCTACCTATACCCTACCTATCTGTTATACACATGTGAAAAGAATCACCTTCTCAACACGTATATAGCAAATAGCGCGACACAAACTATTTCAATAATTATCCTAACTCCCTTCTCAATACGAATTTTGTTTAATTCGTATCCATAATCCTTTATTGAATCTATAAAAATTCATAGTACAACTGACACACAACATTCTTGCCATAAACTTTTCAATCATTCAGTTGATCCTTCTCCATACTATAACCTTATCAGATCACGGGGTGATCTCATCGTATATATTACGATTCATTTCTATACTATGATCGTTTTGTTTGAGGACCTCCTATCCCTGTACCTTTAGTCTTTTAGACTCTATCTATTCATCACTACTATTCAACTGTATTATCAGAGTTAGGGAACTCCGTGTCTTTTATAACCTGCCGAGATTCATCTTTGAATCTTACCGACACACTAACTCTATTTGAGTTATTACTTATCCTAATCATTGCGGTTATTAGTCTCAGGTATTTCTACCTATGGTTTATAACCAACAACTTTGATACCAACTATAAGAGCCCCAAATTCGGGTCCCGAATCACCGCGGATCTGGTACAATCATTCTATAACTATTACGGAAGATATAAACATAAATTGTTTATACATTAAACATTACACACTAATCCCCTAGGTCGAGTAACCTTAACTTATACACAATTCATAACTTATTTGACTTACAATGTCATTAATATACAATACTGTTACAAACATTATCTGTACATATAAACTAAAGCTGGAACTGTCTTTGTCTTATCTTGTCTTGTATCCGACGTATTCGTCTTAATCTGCAATGTTTATTATGATATAGCAAGAGTGAGCAACATGTTTGCCCATCAAGTTTAAATTTATTAGAGGATATATCATGATTGAAAGAATTTAAATAATAACTGGCTAACATTCAACAATATAATTGTGAACTAGCATGAATTGTTTTTTATAACTGAACGACCAAGTCAATAAGAATTGAATGGTCAAGAAAGAACATGAAAAATTTATAACTGGACTAGATGGTAATGAAGGTGATCAGCCTTTCATACCTGATGAACAAATGCATTATTTGCACATAAAGCTATTCAACAATTCATAGACATGGTAATCAGCAATTAATAGCCATAAGCATAATTGAAAGAACAACTCGAGGTCGAGTTTAAGAAACTTGCACAATAATTAGAAGTTCAAGGTTTTAAACTTGCACAATAATTAGAATTTCAGAGTTAGAAATTTACCTGTATCACCGACTACTGCTACACAGTTTATATTGCTTTATTCGAAGACCTAATATTAGTAATATAGATCTCCAATATTAGAATAATATCATCACAATATAATACTATTATATATATATATATATAAAATAACTTAGACAGAAACACATAATCCTATTAGTCCACAAACTACCTAAGACTCGGTTTCAAGTCAAACTATTTCAGTCTGAGTTGAACCCGACACAATTCTAATATCTCGACGTTCTAGTCGGACTATTCTCGAGCCTAATATCACTATGAATCGGTCTAAACACTTAACAATTAACTTAGATAATTTTATTACCAAGTCAATATATTTTTCAAAGGCTCGTAATAATTTTTTTACGTAATTATTATCATTTATCAAAAATTTTCAATTACATATATCGTATTTATATACTATAAATACCACATTATTCTCTTATCATTAATATTTATTTAATATCGAATATTAATGAAAATCATAATATAATATTATAATATATTTATAATATATCAAAGTATTTTTAATACCTTAATTTCTCATTTAAATGAATTTTAAACAATTAAATCCATCATCCAGTAATTGCCATTAACATTAAAATATTAATATTTTTCATCCTAAATATCAAAAGTTATATTTTATAACTCAAAATATTTTTCTAACCCTTAAATTATTTTTATATAATTTTTAATCTTTAATTCTATTTTTCCACAATTTATTTCATAAATTCATTTAATAAATCAATTATCATTAATATTAATTTATTAATGAAATTTCTCACAAAAATATTAAAATTCATTAGAAATAAATAAAATATTTTCTAACACCATAATATATTTTAAAATGATTTTTCAAGTATAAAAATCATTTTTAAGTAATTTATTTAATATTAGAATTAATTAATTTAAATACCATTAATTTTCCAAAAATATTTATATTTATGAAATATACTCCAAAATGATTAAAAACTCATTTTTAGGCTTTAAAATAATTTTTAGGAATTTATTTTGTATTTTTTATAATAAAAACTATTTTTTTCTATTTTTTAATAAAATAATTAATTTTTAGAAATTAAGTGTCACTAAAGGGTCCTATAGCGACATAACCGTCGCTATAGGTGTTCTTGGCAAACCCAGAAAAAGCAATGTCAGACACCAAGGGGCTATGTTTGACCAGTGATATATCTTAGATCATTATGTTTCTGGGTTTTCTAAAGTGTTAAGATTGTAGTACTAATGTAATAATACAATCCCAATCAAGTTTCATGGCACTCCTACACCATAACAGAAAGAGATAGGCCTCCAAAAATCATAGTCAGACATGTTCTTCATTTTCTAGGTTACCCAGAAATGAAAAACAGTGCAGGGTCCCTACTTTGAGCCTTTAAATCTTTGTTTTCCAGGCTTGTTTTGTATGATCTAATGGTTCGATCTTGTAGAACACATGTCAGGGTACAAGTCTATAACATCATAACATAATAACATCATCACCTGATCAAGATCTGGCATGGTCAAACCATGTCAGAAAACTTGCTCTTCAACTTTCTGGGTATTCCAGAAAATTACCAAAACTGATGGTCAAGCCTACTTTGACCATTAATAACTTTGATTCAGTGAAAGATCTAAGTGATCTAAAGGCTTGGATGTGTAGTCTACATATCAGACTACAACATCAAAACAATATCATGGCCAAACTACTAACACACAGTAAGATCTAAGGCTTGCAAAACGTTGTCAGAGGCTTTCTAGGTTTCTGGGTATACCCAAATTTCTAGTTT
The DNA here is from genome assembly GCA_020205505.1 of Panax japonicus. Lineage (NCBI taxonomy): Eukaryota > Viridiplantae > Streptophyta > Magnoliopsida > Apiales > Araliaceae > Panax > Panax japonicus. Next base: position 19,191,337 of record CM035109.1, read on the forward strand.
TCGTTGTCGGTCAACTGACTTTGACCACTTATATCTGGAGATCTAGACATGGTATGGACTAGATTCCACTTCCAGTCTACTCTCTTCATGACAGAGAACAAATCTATAACATCTAACACACAACACTTAACATAGACAGATCTAGAGGCCCTGCAATTAGGCTGTCAGGCCTTATTTTTAGGGTTCTTGGTCAGTTTGAAAACTTGATTTTCTGACTTTTAGATGTTATGGATCCTTGATGTTACATCTTGGATCACTAAATAACATTCTTATACACAACGTTTAACAACAACTAACAACATCTAACATGAAACACATAGATTTCTAAGAGTTAGGGTTTATACCTTTTTCTAGCTTTGATTCTTGATTTCTAGTCCTTGGATCCTGTTCTTGGAAGGCTATGAACTGATCATGGCCTAACTTCTCTCTCTCTCTCTCACATTCTAAATTTCCAAAAGCTAGAGAGAGAATGGGTTGGACATGAATGAGAGATAAAGTAAAATTTTTACTTACTTAATTTTTTGATTTTTGATTCAATGTATCCAATCCTTGCAAGGTTGCAAGAAATATCTGATCTTGGAAGATTTTAACACATGGCTAAACTTTAGAGTGGTGACTCACAAGATTTTGTAAAATCTTTTACTAAACTTTTAAGTAAAAGGGTATTTCGGTCATTTTGCACCTACTAAGGGTAATTTGGTCTTTTTCCCTATAATTTGAAGGGAAATTTGGACATTTCCCTTTAATTCCATAACTTATAACACTTATCCATTTATACTTAGCTTTTAAACTCCTAGTTTACGGTTTTGAATTCGTGGAACTAAAATTAGGATTTTCGGACGTATCGTTAGGGTTTCTAAACAGTCGTTAGAGTTTTCTAACTTAATAACCATATTCTTATCATAACTTTAGGGTTTGTCACAAACGTAACTTATCTGATCAAGATTTGATCCTTATCCACAAACTATACACATAAAAAATTTACTGTTCACATACATGATCACATATACCGAATCGTATACACTTAGATACTTAACCATGCCAAATCTCTACCAAAAGATTTTAAATCCACTAAAAGGCTTCATAGAATTTTGAAATCCTTAATATTCCTTTACAGAACTGTCAATTTCATACACTTATTTTTATTCTAGGTCTATCATATAACCTTTAATCCATCATTTTAGAATTTTATAAATTATCTAATTTCTTGGGTTGTCACACCTTCATTATCTTACTTGCGATAGTACTTAAACTTCTCTAGCACCTTCAATACTAAACCTACTAAAAATAACTTATTTTCAGTCTAAACATCCCTATACCTTAGTACAGTCCATCAACTTACCACACATTATAAGTTCAAGAACTTTCCACAATAATATGAGTTTAAGAACTATCCCAGTTAGACCATAGGCGTCCATTTGCTGAGAAGTTCAAAAACATACCATATAATTATGAGTCACAAACTTACCATAAGTATGAGTTTCAAGAACTCGCACCTACCTTATCATTCTCTACCTATCAAACATATACATGAGAAAAGATTCACCTTCTCGTCATATACATACTGATAGTTCGACATATTCCAATGATTATCACTGTAATAAGCTAAGTAGTTGTTACACCAAAGCACAAACCTCCAGTCCATAACAGAGGTTCATACAACTCAGCTATCACATGAGTCCTCAATTGAAATTTACAACTTCTAAATTTCTCTTTACTTAATACGAATTTTCTTTAATTCGTATGATATCCGTCTCAACTCAATCTGAGTTCTTCTTCCCGTACTACTTCATAGTACCATTCATTTATAGCATTAGCTATAAATCATTCATCATTTAACAGCTCATCTGTTACTATGATCACGTGGTGATTTCTTATCCTTCTCTCTACGATTATAGTCTTAGGTACTTATACCTAAGATTTATAACCTATCAGCTCTGATACCAACTTGTCACGCCCCGAAATCCGGTTTATCTTCATACCTGGATTCCGTGCATCACGAGTACATCTTCTTCCAAACATACATCATTATATATTCAATATAACAACATACATTCTAAAATCCTAGTTTCTATAACAGTAACATTCCAGTTTTTTATGTAAATTATAAATATTTATTGATTTATATAAATATTTATTGGATGTATTTATTATTGGATAAATAATTGTTCAATTTGATTAATTTGATTTAGTTAATTATTTATTTGTTAAATAATTAATGTGTTATGTGGATTGACTTATGTGATTAAGTGAATTATTTAATAAATTGTTATTAAATAAAGTATGACAAATATTTATGTTATAAAGAGTTATTAAAATAAATTAAAGTAATTTAATTTAGTTTTACCCAAACAAAGCTTAAGGATATAAATTATTTTATTTTAAAGGGGTTTGCCAAACAAAGCCCTATGGCTTTTCGATTTTTGAAATTTAAATTGTTTATAAAATAAACTAAATAAATAATATATATATATATATATATATATATATATATATTTATAAGTGGTACATTATATATTTTATAACTGATGTTATTATTGATTAGGCTTATTATGGCCATGTCCGTTTTATGTTACGCGTATTAGATTATCAGTTGATTTTAGTTTACGCATTTGTCTAAACCTAAGCCTAAGTAAGAAAAGGGAGAGTCTGAAAGAGAGAAGCAAGAGAAAGACAGGTCTTTGAATTCTTCAACTTTTATCAGTGATTTACAAGTGTCTTTTGAACAAATTAAAGGTATGTTCTATAAACCTTATCATATATGTTTTACAGTATATAGTCTCTGTGAAATTGTAGGTCTCGGTTTTCTTAAAAATCACTGTGTATCATAATGTTACCAAAACTCTCTTAAAAAACCATGTTTGTATAATTAGTTAGAGAATTGTGATAATATGTGTAATTTTAATTGTTATCACTAGCATGTGTATCTGTGTAACTGTATAGTTTACTGAGGGAGTAGTTACTGGAATATATATATATATATATATATATGACTGTATGCTAATTACATGCTAAAGGAAGAAATTGGTTTTACAGTGAGTATATATGCACGTATATGATTTATAGAGATATCAAAATTAATATATGCTAATTGTGAAATTGTGAAATTTAACTGAGAATGGGTATTTGGTTATGAATGTAAGATCACGTAGTACAAAGAAATCAATTTGGTTGCTACCACTAGAATTTCAGTTCACTGTGTCAAGAAATATATCAACAATGGAGTTTTTGTTTTAAAAATAGTGTTTTCAAAGAATTAGTTTATGATGGTGTTGATTAGTGGTTGATAATTGGTATATAGTTGATTGTTAACATTCATGTGTAATTTATATGAAGTTATACATGTTAATTGGTGTTAATTGTTGTTAGAAATTAAGACAGTAGCTTTGGCTCTGTTCTTCGTTTTATTTCTGTGAGTTTCGGTTCCCCAGCGTCAAAATTCACGCTCTAGCGTCAAGTTTCGCGCCTTAGCACCAAAAGTCGCGCCCCAGCCAGACTTTGCGCCGCAGCGCCAAAGTCAGCACCGGAGCGCTGAACCTCACACCGCAACGCCGAGTCCCTATATAAATTTCGCGTCGGAGCGCCACATCAGCGCCGCAGCGCGGCCCACAGTTCAAACTGTGGCGCCGTGGCGCCACTTAGCAGAATGTTCTAAAATAACTTCTGTCTTGCACAGAAGTCTGAAATTTTTAATAGTAATACTATAAGACCAAATAATTATGTTATTATATTATTGTAATGTGTTGAACGAACATGGTGTTAATACCTAACGAGTTTATTATAGTTTAGGAATATAATTTGATTTTATGATTAGACATTTAAACCATACGTGATGTAGCGTTGATTATGACTAATCATGTCATATTAACATATGTATATATGATATTGTTATTTGGATATTAACAGTTTAATCTACGCGCAAGGCAAGTTCTCTAACTCCATACTCACATTGAATTAGTTTACTGCGTTTATGCAAGTTCTCTAACTCCATACTCTCGTTGAATTAGTTTGTTGTGTTTATGCAAGTTTTTTAATCCTAAAGCTTCGTTATGCAAAATTCATATTGAGTAAAGTTTTCTTCAATTAAGTAATTTAATTTTATCTAGTTATTCATGAAGATACAAGCTTCCTATCTCCACATTTTCGTTGAGATAGTTATTATTATTATGCAAGTTTTTCTTAACTCTAAACTAGTTATATTAGCATGCAAGTACCTTTATTCTGTTGAACCAGTTTATCGTTCAAGTTATTATTTGTTGTGCATGCTTGATATTAAATTCTAAGATGTAACCTTAGCTTAATGTTATTCAAAGCAAGGTACGATGTGTTATTCAATGGTTATGCTATTAGATTATCCATAAAGCATGAACTTAGAATGAAATGTTTATTCAGTCAGGATTATTCAATAACATAGTGTTATTATCTTTTATTCAACTAATCCTTAGTTGATGTCCGTTGAATTCCAAATTACTTTAAAGTGTATCCAAACCAAACTATCTTTGGGGCGGACTTGTACTCAAAATGCTGAGATGAACAACCCTATTTACAGGGGTTACACTTAGTTTTGTACTTTGCGTTGAAATGTAGTGTATACAATACATGTACGAAGGGTTGATCCCCATAAGTACCCAGAAGTCATTATAGTCATATGACTGTAAAAGTTAAAGTTGAAAGATTACTTATAACTGTGGACAAAGTTCGTGGTCATTAGACCCTCAGTTGAATGTTTAAGATGTTAATAGAATTTATTGTTCAATTCTATTGAGCCCCTGAATGGGCAAGGAATGTTTCAGTTCTTTTAAGCCTCTGTATAGGCAATGAACGTATAAGAAGTTAATAGAACTTAATGTTCAGTTCTATTGAGCCCCTGAATGGGCAAAGAATGTAAAAGTTTTATTCATTGATATTTCAAGTGAGCCTTGTTTGTTCACTCTTGCCTGTAAAATCCTTACAGCTAAAGATGGAAAGGGTGACATACCTAGCACCAGTAAAGGAAAGGGAAAGATGAACAAGTACTGAAGACTTGTAATAGTTTGATAGTTTTATTATCAGACATTGATTTAAAGATTGTAATGAAGTTTATTTTAATTTTTTCGCATGAATGATTGTTTGTAAAGGTTAGATAACCTGAGAGATTTTATTTTATGTAATTCCTGTATGGGTAGGTTTATTATTCAATTTTATTTATGATTGGGTAGTTATAAATGAATGTTTTGATTACGTGATCACTAAATCTTGAAGTAATGAAGTACCGAGATTTGGGGGTGTCACAATAACCTTATAATCTCGTTCATTACAAATAATGATAATACATTATTCTTTACATCTTACAAGAGTGACTTTCATCCGCCACCAATGATACATAACAGTTCATTAAACTAGTCTATAGTTCAATTAAACTATTCTACATTACAAGTCTTCGCTTGATCTTCACGCACATTCACACACTGAATGACACTTCTTCTGGATACCAATCAACTTGATCTTTACGGAATCTTAAGTTCTTCTGACATCGTTCGCTGAAAATGTTTTTCATTTAAAATAAGTGTGAGCATTCAATTGCTCAGCAAGTCATAGCAGTTGAAAAAAAACTTCAAGAATTTAAACATTCTTTTAAGACTTAAATAACCAAACAAAGGTTATGAAGCAACTTGAATAATATGAATAATTTTGATTCCTATCATTTTAAAACATTAATCATATTCACTTCGAAATACTTCCACTCTTTTACCTTTTGCATACACATCCTGTCTGGCTAGAATCATTAAAATAGACTTAACAATAACAATTCATGTATAAATAGAACATACTCATATTAAATAGTTCAATCAAAAAATAGTTCATCTCATAGAAACACCGAAGTGCTCACATTGTGGCACAAGGCCTCATACGTTCTACCACCTTGTACAAATATCGCACATTCGCATATAAATAGAACTTCTCAAGTTCAACATCTGAGAAGTTTAAGAAACTAGCATTAATTTAAAATATGAATGAAGTTAGGAAACTTCCCTTACGCACAGCTACAGCTTACACTGAACTGCTCATTCCAATTCCTATATAACACATAAGGAGAAAACATAAACACCAATTAGTCTTATATTTGACTTACACATTGGTTTACTTAACTTTACTTCTTAGGGTTCGCGTTCTTGCAATACATGTGATAGCCCCGAATCCGGTTCCAAAATCGCCACGGATCCGGTTCACTATTTCTATAACTGTTTGCGGAAGATATAAACATAAATTGTTTATACATTACACTTTACACATTACCCCAAGGTCGAGTAACCTTAACTTAAACACAATTCATAAATTTTCTAACACGTTTATCAAATTATACTATTACAAACTAGCCGCACTTTATATCCCAAGCTGAACTTGACTTTAATCTTTTTCTGTATCCGAACGCATTCGCCTTATCTGCGCCTTATCTGCAATGTTTTATCATGATATAGCAAGGGTGAGCATGAAAGTTGCCCATCAAGTTTATATACAATAATATAACGATATATCATGATTGAAGAGTATGAATAATAAGCTGGCTATAATTCATCAATATAATTGAGAACTAACACGAACAAACTTTTGACTGAACAAGTTTTAAACATGAACAAACATTTCTGAACCAACTGGTAATGAAGGTGATCAGCCTTTCATACCTGACTTATACATGCAAGATGTACATAGTATAAATTTCATGGCAATCAGCAATGATTAACCATAAGCTTGAAGAAACTACTCTTATTTGAGTTAAGTACAAAGAAACTTTCCTGAATCGTTGATTACCGCAACGCTATTTATAACGCTTTACCCGAAGACCTAATATTAATAATATAGATCTCCAATAATTAGAATCATCACAGTATAATACTTTATATTTATATCCACAGAATAACCTAAACACATAACACATAATTCTATCACATAAGACATAGCATCAAGTCAAACTACTAAGTTTGAGTTGATACCGACACAATTTTATCATCCTGACGGTCTAGTCGGACAAATATCGAGTTTAAGTTCAGTTAATCTCTACTTAAGCACTTAACCATGCCATATAATCACATTTATATGATTTAACATTCGCTTTTTCATTTCATAAGTTATTCGCTAACACTTAGTAAGTTAAATACTAATCCAGCAACCTGGATTCTAAATCTAGCAACCAAATTTTAAATTCAGCAACCTGGATTCCAAATCCAGCAACCTAAACTGCAATCCAGTAAAATGGATTCAACAAATTTTCAATTCAGCAAACTGTATTTCAATCCAGCAAACTGGAATCACAATTTACCTAATCCAGCAAGCTGTATTCTATATCCGTATCACGAAAATACCAAATCAGTGTATTATTCTCCTATCCTTTGGTCAAACACATATACATGTATTTCATGCACAAAAATTATTTTTCCATAATTTTCCAACTTTCTTTGGTATTTTTCAAAAATTACTATTAGTGTGTAGCTTAAGAAATTAGCTACCTCATGCTTAACTCCAAACATTCCCATCTCTTGGGATAACCTTATATATGTTAACGTGATACTCCATTTTAAATTTCGTGGCAATCGGAGTTGTAGAACTCCGGTTATAGCGATTTCCGTCGGAAAATCACAAAAATTGTAATGGTCATAACTTGGTTTTTTTAACTCAGAATCAGCTCATTTTTGGACACAAGCTACATAATACCATATATTTTCATTTTCCAAAAGCCTGGAATTTTTCTCATTAAATAAATGTCCGAAACAGCCCCCAAAAAATTTTGGCCAGCAACTTTTTGTCATTTGGGAGTTTTGGAGTCCTTTACCAAAACTTAAATAAAATGAAATATTTAACTCTGATTAATGATCTGTCAATTTTGTTGGGTTCGTATCTTTCCGAACTACAATTTTCATCTATCACAATCAATATTTGGACATGTTAAGCTCCCGGAAATTATCCCGGAAGTTACTAGTAAAAACTGTCCTTCTAACAGTTTTTCTTATCTTTGAGTAGTTTGGTAGAAATCCCATAACTCTCTCTTCTGATGTCGGATTTAGTTCATTTTGGAGTCTATGGAAAGCTTATTGAGTGTAATATAACATATCACAAGTCCAGAATTTTTAGAGTAACTTAACAAATCCGAAAGTTTCTGTTTAGGGCAGCAGTCCACTAATTCATTTAAAACAAATAAAACTGTTTTGGTTCCTCTTCTTTGTTCAAGCTTATCAACCCTAAAAAATGGCAATTTCTAACCACAAAATATCATATATCATGTAGATCTTCCCTCATATGGTTCAAAATCACAAGTTCAACACTTGATCTAAAACACCATATCAAAATACTTTTTAAAAGTTTAACTTTTCCAGAAAATTTCCATTCTTCAATTCCTTTTGATTTCCACCAAATTAACACCCATTATGGGTAGATCCAAACAATAAACACTTATTAACATGTATATACATGGTTTTTGAGTTGAGAACTATGTATTCAAGTTTTGATTTACAACCATCAAAAAATAACTAAACAAAAAGGTTTATACCTTTTCTTACTTGCTCTCCTTCTTCTTCTTCATAACTTCTTCCATGGATGAATCTTTGGTGTATGAAGATCAAAAACTCCTCTTCTTCTCATCTTGGAGCTGTCGAAGCCTCCCTTCTCTCACTCTCTCCCTTTTTAGTTTATTTGCTAGCTAAAAAGAAGTAATAGGATGAGAGAGAAATGGATTTTGTGGTTTAGTAAAAATTGTATAGATATAATTGTATATCTATCATTCATTCCCCCCACTCACCCTCTCTTTTTCTCCCATGCATGATCCGGCCATGTGCCTTAATTCTCCACTCATTCTCTTTTTCTATCCTTAGCAATCATTACCTAAGCATTGCTTGCAAGAATAAACAAAGATGTGGGCAAATAAATAAATAACACATGTGAGGAGTTGTTCACCAACTAAAGTGAACAATTAATACATTCATCTCCCCTTATTTCCTTGCTCTCTATAACAGGCCATGTAGAATTACTAGATCCCACTAATTCTTGCTCTTTCTCCCTTAAACCACCAAGCTTTTACTTGGAATAAATGCCAAAGTGTTGGCTTAAACAAATGAGGACACATGGGGGAGTTGGTAGAAGTTGGTAACCAACTAAAGCAAATAATCATAACATTCATTCCCCCTCATTTTTGCTAACCTAGGTCCGGCCACTTGGCCTTAGATTGTCCCAATTTTTGGCTTTCTTTTTAATTCCTTAATTGATTTACTAAATGTCCAAAAATTCGTCTCCCACTTGGGCTAAAAGTTGAGCCATTCCTTTAATGTTTTGGGCTTTCCAAAATAAAAATATTTAGGCCACTCAATTAATGTATTGCTTGGGCCTCTAACCAATTTTATTGACCAACACTTGGGCTATAAAATATACATAGTTCAATGCCTTAAATTCTTATCCAACCCAAATTATTTAATTAGGGTTTTAATTTCCTCAATTATAACATAAATCCTTACTCACAAGCCCATTCATTTCCTTAACCCAATTAGACTTGCTATAATTAGGTTATAAAATTAATCATTTGAGATATATAAAATAATTCTCCTAGAATTAGTAAGTATTCTAAATACCACAATTCTCTTTTTTCATAACCCTTAAGTTATTAAATCCTTCATTCCTAATATATATAATTAGGGTTACACTAGTTTCTTTTGTTTGTTTATATAATAAACAAATATAAACCATCACCTAATGTTCATATTCCTTACACACAACTTTTTAACCCTTAGGGTTTAATACTTTGCATTTAGGATTCCCAAATTAGGGTTTAAATTCTCGAAACTGAAAATAAACTTTCTGAATATATCGTTAGGGTTTCTAACAGTTCATTAGATTTTTCTAACTTAATAAACATATGATTAACATAACTCCAGGGTTTTCTAAAGTTACAACTTATCTGATAAATCCTTGATCTCAAATCATTACGGTTCACATATGTAACCAAATATACCGACTAGTATTCACTTCGATACTTATCCCTGATAATTCTTCAAAAGAATTTTAAATCTACCATAATCTTATACCTTATTACTAGACTATCACTTACAGTCTATCACATAATTCAAGTCTTGTCCAAAACTTTTGAAATTCTTGGAATTTCATTACATAACTGCCAATTCCATACAGTTATTTCCTGTCTAGGTCCTAATATTGAACCTTAAATCAATTAATTATGATTTTCATAAATTGTCTAATTTCTCGGGTTGTCACAATATAAGTTTACGCGACTAACTTTCTGTACCGGTTTACGGCTTCATGACAAACGGAGATGTCTTACTCATACGTTCATCATCTTTGATGATTTGCATTCTTATCTTCTTCTTATAACTTCTCTAGGACTCAGTACACATCGCATCTCTGCTAATAGTCCATATGGTACTCTGAGTGGTTTCCCAAAAATAACCAACAAACAAGTTCCCGTCTCATCTACATTGTCATCACAGTGAGTTAGATCAGTTTCCAGTTTCGTATATGCCTTCGCTCTCTGAAGGAATTGTTTAGCCCAACTCCCATATGTCAACCATCAAAGGTTATGATTATACTACAACCTAAATTCGTCTAACTTATCCGAACTATTAAACTATAATTTTCGTTAAGTTAATTTCTTATTTCTTATGGCTTTCTGACAACTAAATGCCATACCCCAGGATTCATTATTGTGGCGCCCCCAAATCTGTGTAATCATCGATTACAGAACTTAGTGCTCGCGATACAACATACACCATCATCTAACTAAGTAAACCTTAACAATAAGGAATAATAATATTAACTACTACATAATTATTCAAAATAAAATCCCAAGTCTTTGCAACCTTAAAACATACTGGAACTCAGTCTTAACGTTTATCGCTACAATACACATATGAGGAAATAATTATTTTATTACATAACCATTAGCATCACTTCATCTTGGACTTTCCCTTGTCCTTGCCCGAACCATCAGCCTTCTCATCCTTAACTGAAAGGTTTAAACAAGAATGAGCACAAATTGCCCAGCAAGTATACGGAATAAATGGAAAATATACATCAGGATAAAGGCATTTGAATTACTAGATCTCAACAGTTGAAAGATTATCAAGTGTTAAAGAAGAACATCAAGAATAAGAATTTAAGAATTTTCAATATCATACTAAGGGGTGTGAAATAACCTGAACATATTTTCTTTCATCAAAAATCATCAGACGGTTTAACAATCCAATAGACTGTAAACGGTCTCTGTAAGTACGCCAGGTGATCGGCCCATTGTACCCTACATTGTGCACATGTATTAAGTTTAAAATGCATAAGCATAAATGAGACTATTTGCCCGACATCTTTTTTTCCCGTTCATTCGGGTTGTTCATCTTAGTAATCATGCGAGACCTCACCAAGGCAACTTGGATTGGTAAACATTTAATAGCTTCGAAAGATGTGTTTTAAATCATTTTTCATCAATAATAACTAGCCGGAACCAAAGGCTAGGAACATACATAGGAACAGTTCTATGATGACATGAAACTTAAAAGCATAGCCATTAAAATAATAACTGAATAACTATCGAAAAGCTTGCAAGATAATTGGAGTTTGTATGACTTTTCAACGAAGAAACTTGCACGAATAAATAACTAACACAAGTCCAATACTTACCCTTACTGCGATAATATTAGTAAGGATTTAATAAATACCCAAAAGAAATTAGGGTTAGGAAACTTGCCTGATAAGCCTGCTTCAATAAACGCTAGCGATTAACCTTCACATAACCTAATCACATGTGTCTCGTTAATCACCATTCATACACAATCTAGTTTGAAGTAAAAGGGTCTCCTATTGGATATGCTATAAACATCATAATAGAATATATTTAGAAAATATATATGCCACCCATTTTAGATATCATAGGCAGCCCAAAACAGAACTTAAAAATGCCCAAACATAACAGTTTTTACATTTTTTTCTCAGCTTTACCATACCTCGCTAAAACAGTCATAACTAATTCGTTTTAAAACATTTTTGAGCGATTCTTGCGACCACGTGAAGCTAACTTTTGGGGCTAAAACTTTCGTTCATGGACCATCTTCAAATTCCAAGCACAAAATTCCATAAAATCCGTGAAAGGAGGCTGCTCCGAATTTGTTGGACAGATTTGACGCAACTACTTTAAAAAGTCATAACTCCTTGCTCCGAAGTCGGAATTAGTCCGTTACAGAGTCTATGGAAAACTTATTCAGTGTACTATAATAACCCAAAAGCCCAAATATTTTTGGAAAATGTAGCTAGCCCCGAATTTGTCCTTAGGGTCAGCAGTTCACATTTTTTTTTCGGTTTCTAACATGTTTATTTCGCGACCTTACGATTTTCATATCTCACTCAATATAGCTTCGATCCGAATGAAATTTGGACATGTTATACCTCATGCTACATACTATTTTACAAAATTATTACATGCAACAAATGGATTATCTAAGATATGATTTCGAGTGACCAAAAATCCCGAAAAATTATGCAAACTAGTTTAACCCAACTTTTGAGAAAATCATGATTTTGTTTTTAACATGCATGGATTTGATTCCTACTGTCCAGACCACATTTACTAACATATATACACAAGTTACAACAACTCATTTCTCTAACTTTTCATGTTTTGATTAAATTAGCAACTAAGAGGCATTTTATCAAATAGTTAACATGCAAACATGAATTCTATGATTCTTTATGTAATAGTAACATGTTATAAACCAAAATTTTCATTCTTATCATCTACATAGCAGTAATACACGAAATCATGGCATCACCAAGCCAAAACAAAACATTTATCATAGTTATACATGCATTTTTCACTATTTTTCCTCAAGAACATACAAGTTGGTTTCATGGCTTACCTTGAATGAGAATTCTTTTTGATTTAATTTGTTAGAGACTCACTCCTTGCTTGCTTAGACGCTCCAAAATCTCCAGAAATCACCACAACATCTATTACTCTCAATTTCTCTTTCTTTTTGTATCTTGGTGGGATTTTTGCAAAGTGAAACATTTTTTTGTTGGGTGTATATATATATAACTTGATAGAGCTGCTCTCTCCAGCCCCTTCATCACTCCCATCATCAGTTACATGCATAATTATCCCACTTGAATATAGTTATGGGGTGAGGAGTTAGGAACATGAAAAGGTTTGGTTATTATGTTTAAGGAGTTATTACCTTTCTTCCTCTTTATTTATATACGTATATACTCTCCCTTCTTGTTCCATATTATGTGTCACAAGACCACCTCCCAGCTGCTGTCCAATTAAACAAATGCATTATAATGTTATTTTAATCATTTAAATACCGATTTTGACCGTTTTGCCCTCCAAAGCTACACGTGTCGATACATATATTGATTCCTACTAAATTCGACATCCCGGACGTCATGGAACTCTCCGTTTCGTCAAACTCAACTTCAAAATTCATAGTTGACAATTCGTCGCTCCAAAGTGTGTTTAGGCTAAATTTAAGATAATATTATATCTAATAAAGTTCCAAGAGAAGAGATTTGAATGTATGTGATATTTTACGTCATGAAACTTTCAAGTCCATATATCTATAAATAAGAGCATTGTAAAATAGAATGGTGGATATATAAAAATATTATGAGGCATGTCTCATTTTCGTGACACATTTAAAAATATTATGAGACATGTCTCATTTTCGTGACATATTTTTGTGGTTACAGTCTATCCTGCCTGATTTCGACGTTTCAGACTCAAATACGCAGACCGCGTCCCTAAATTTCGCTCCAAACTCAAACTCATATTTGTAAGTCATCCCACAAAATTAATTATAATTAATTCCATCCTTAACCAGTTTAAATAATTGGCCTAACCGTAACAACCATCAATATGCATCTTATCACATAACATATAATAAAAATAAATAATTCATCTAAAAATAATTGTCACATAAGAATTTCACATAAGTTTGTTTATTGAAATTGTTTAATTACATGGAAAAATCTAGGATATTACAATTATTATCTGACTCACATTCGGGTTTTATTAATCTTATTACCGTTCATTACGGATTTCTTGATAATTCATATCTTACTTAATACTTTCATTATCCACTACGTGAACCCCACGTTCATTACTCATTCTTAATGTCGAAGCCATACAGTTCGTTGTATGCTAAGATCGATCATTCATCGCAACACCGTTGCTTTCATGTCGCCTCTTTTTTAGTTCTAACAAAAGAGTTCTAACTCATGCAAGTATACATGCATCAACAAGCAATACAGAGCAAGTAAAGTATCGATCCCACAGAGAAAGTTGTTTAATTTAAATCACTATGCATTTATTAAATCACTATATTTATATGCTCAAACTAATGACTAAGATTGGTTTGTTACTCGAATCGCAAATACTAACTAAAGTAATAATAATGATGGAATAAATTAAATCTGGAAATAATGGGATCCTAACTTCATTTAATATTTCATTTAATCACCACTATCATGCATGACTTGTTCACATATAACAGGAAAGTAGCCAAGAGCACTAAAAGAGCCATAGCCATTTTTAATGTACTATGACCTACTTACACATCATCCACAAATGATAGATTCTATGTAATCATCAATATAACCAAAATCACTATATGTCTATGTGAATTTGCAACTTTATTGAATTTAAGTTCAAGCCCTTATTCTAACTCATACGGTGAAACAGTATATGTCTATCTGGTTCACGAAATACACAAGCCATATAAAACAGTCCCATATACGTATACTATCATGATTACAATCCATACTTGCATGTTCATTGTCAATTCCATACAAGTACTGAAACTAATGGTGATCAAGCATTCATACATACAAAACAATCATGATACACATCCCATATAATATGTAAAACAATCCAGCATTCAAGCATGCAATCAAACTACATATTAAAATCCGTTAGAATCCCATAATGGAGTTTAGTTCATGACTGAACCAAAAGCCATTATGTGATCAAATATAAACATGATTAATAAACGAACAATTAAAAGATGAAAGGTAGAAACAATCAAACCCAATTGCTGAATATAATTCACTATTCAAATCCTCATATGAATCCAGAAAATACTAATAATAATCCACTCTGGTAGAAAATCCCAAGAAGAAGTAGAAGAATAGAGTTTTGGCCTCCTTTTACGTTGGAATCTCTCCCAGAGAGTAAACCCTAGTTATGATGTTAAAAATATATAAAAACTGAATAATTCCTCCTCTGACACCAGTCAGATATATCATTTTTTTTAAAAATCAATTACAACCATTTTAATTAAACATTAAAATAAACAACACAGTAGTGATTAAGCATCGCGCGCGACTGCACGCTCCTGCAGTGTAATCCTCATGCGGGCGCGCTACTTGCAGTGTGTCATGATGTCCAGCCAGGTTCTCGCACGGTCGCGTGTTCCAATACTTGTCCTGTCGCGCGACTTCTGCAATGTTGATTCCTGGTTCTGCTGCTGCAACTATTCTACCATGCTGCTCATTCCTTTCGTTCATCCCTAATAAGTCTTTGCTCCACTTGATCCTCATGCCACGCATCCACAGCTCGTGCCTCACTTCATGCGTCCATTCGCCTCGTGCCCTCTAAGTCCACCAAATTAGGCCATTTCCTCTACTTTTCCACCAAAAGGAGTTTAAAGTTTGTGCAATGCAAACTAACATGAAATGCAGCTAAAACATACTAAAATGTACTTGAGATGGGCATAGTTTGTATGAATTGGCACTCCATAAGTAGGTGTAAAACCCATTTTTCAATTCACAGCGTCTATATGCTTTACACTTATCTCTCATTACCACGACATAACATCGAAATGTTATTCATTACACTCGTCACATAAAGTCTAAGGAATCACAACCATGGTAATCCCCCATGCTCGTTTATCGCGATTACGATTCCCGAACATCGGTTTAATTCACTTGTTAAGTGTTACATTTAATTAACTATACGTTCATTAGCTTTCGTTACATTTCCACCAATATTTGAGTAGTTAAAAGCTCATCAGTGTGCCTTACACTGCACCGGCACTGCGTTGCCACTCTCTTTACTATCTCTCGCACTGCGACGCGAGTCTCCAGTAGCTGGCTCTCCGGTCTAGAGCTTTGGTGCCACCTTACAAAGAATGGCTGGTGCTGCGGCGCCAAGCCCTAATTTTTGAAAAATTTTCTAAGTTTTAACTTCATTTTGAGACGCTTACTTCCCGATCTCATAACTTCTTTGTTATAACTCAAAACGAGGTCGTTTAAAATCCATTCTCCTTCTTATCTTACATACTTCAATCCCCCTCAAACAGAACTTCGTTCTGAATCCGTTAACATGCCATTCGATTGGATTAATCTTCACCCTTTATTTATTTTTACGTTATTAATGTTCTTCGTTCGTTCGTCTGTAATTCGATCATCTGAACTTGGAACTCGTTCGATCTTGTGTCCACAACTCACATTTTCTACGTTCTCTTGCTTTCTTATGAAACCCTACACCTTTGGGTTCATTTACACACTTTCTAATTCTCGTTCGTCTTTTACGAAATTTTTGCCATAACTTCATTATAGCTAATTTTAATTCGTTCTTCATGAACGTTTCTACCATTCCTAACCAAGCAACAAGCATCTAACTTATACGCGATGGTTTTAAACTTGTCCATCAATAACAAATTATGCTACGATGGTTTTATATTTGTTCATCAACAACGTTCTTCGTGTTCTTCCCGTGTTCTTCGCGTTCTTCGCTCGTTCTTCATTTTTAATCGATATTTTGATTAAGATTTTAGTTTTTCTTGGAATTAGATATTATAAAACACCATTCATTACTTATTTCACCGAATCGTTCATATGATTCATTCGGATCGTTCAAATTCATTACAAAACTTATACTTCCTAAATAATTTTATTTACTAAACTTCTAATTCTTATTTCATCTTTTCTCAATGATTTCAACCATATGAAATCATTCTTAACATCATTTACTTCTTATTCTCATTAAGCAAGTTTTTAACATATAAAACTTAAAGAAAATCTAACTTAAAAGTTAGGTTTTAATACATTCCTTCCTTATTTTTCTTCCTTTAGACAAAATCGGAGATTCGCTAGCTTTTCTATTTAACGAACACTTTTGATCCTATCATTCATGCTCATTCTCTTCCTTCTCCATCTTCTCCAAGCTCTCTTTCTCTCTTCCAAAGTGTTGGTTTATTTTGAAAAAAATCAACCAACACTTTCATTATATAGATTTTCAAAGCTAGGGGCAAAATAGTCATTTTAACCCTAGATTTACTATTCCCACCTCTTCAATACACCTCCTTAATATTCAAAAATCTGCCCTTAGAAGTTTTGTGATTCCGTCTTTTGTGTTTTGTCCGACAGTTTTAAAAAATACGATTCTCAGAATCCAAATATTTTTGGATATTTCGTCTTTCCTTTACCGATTAACTTTTACGTATTCTTCGGATCTCTGAAAAACTGATAAAAACTTTTTGGTATTAAGAGTTTTTCTTCACGTTTCCCCTAACGTAGTTAAACGAATGAAAAGTACATAACAGTACTTTTCGTCATTTTTATTTTGTCTGATTTCTGCACATTTTGTGAGAAAAACTTTTATCGCCTTACTTAACTTTTCACGATATATTATCGTCAAATCTTTCGACGGAATGTCATTTCGACATACTGAACTCTCGAAAATGCTTAGGTTATTCAAACCCTAACCCTTAGGGTTTCGTCGGGTGAATAGTATCTATTTCGTCTTTTTCCCCAAAATATTCTTGTTCCCGAATTTTTTTTTTTTTGTCTTGAAAATTCTTACTCGTTCAATCTAGCTCGTAGCCAGAATCCTCCCGATTTATAATCATCCTAGGTTCTAGAACGATTAATAAAAACATAGCACATAATGGTATCAATAAAAATTTATTTTATTAATAACTAATTCTTTAAACTTAAATTCTGGACAATCCGAATTTCCGAGTTGTCACAATATTACCCCGACGTTGAGATAGTCAAACAAGGATCACATTACTAAGGATGATTTCATAGAAGTTGTAATACCCGCGAATTTTAATAAATAATATTAATATTGAGAATAATAATTGTGTTAATATGTATTTGAATATATATATATATATATATATATATATATATATATATATATATATATATATATATATATATATATATATATATATTGGTGGAATGAGTTTGTGATCATTCATTTAATTGAATAACCATATGATAATTGAGTAATATGGTAGAATTGATGAAAAGCTTAATTTAAAAATTATGAGAATTGCCTAGTATGACATAAAGAAAAACTAAGAAATTCATTAAGTAAATTAATGAAGGAATGAGTTAATAATGAGATTAATTAGCATTATTATATTAAGTTATTGAGTAAATAATGTGATAGACTAATTTCTATTAAATATTTGATGTGTGCAATGACATGTAATGTGCAACCTTTTATAATAAAGTTTTCTCATTCATTATATAAGGTGTGATATTAGAAGGGAATACATGTTATATAAAATTATAAATTAAGTTGGATCATATAATTTACTAAGTTATGTAAAGGAGCTTATGTGTCATCATGATGTGTGCTATGATAATTAATTGTGTATTTTAAATATATGGAAGAAAATAATTTCAAGTATTTACCGTTCAATATTTATTTAAATGTTTATGGGTAATTGAAATAACAAAGTTTTGTTGAAATAATGAGTTGTTAGTACTCAACTAAATTATATTCTAACCCGATTTAAATATTATTCGGGTTAACCCAATGTACATGTATTATATGATTATGTGTATATGTACGGCTAACTTATCACAAGGAAATAGCATTAAATCATTTAAATTACCCTTTATAAGCCTAAAAGGGACTTGACCTTAGTATTATTGATAGCCACTTTGCTAATGCTGAAAGTAGGAGAGAGTTGTACCATTTTATGTGTCTCAGTTCTCTCATTCATGTGTTTTGAAAAAAACTTATGCTCCTATCTTACATAAATTCTTAGAGAAATCAAATGATGAAGGGGGAGTGGTTCTAATAGTAACAATGAAGCTATTACACCAACTCTTCATTGACCATCATTTTTCTTCTTCTTCATTTGGTTCAAACTCTAGGGCAATGGTTTTGTATGAGTTTTGGATTCTCTATAAATTGGAAGCCCTCTTCTCAAATTCACTTTGCTAGATTGGTTGTTAAGCTAAAATTTGAGAGTGAGTTCTGAAGGTAGAGAAAAATTTAAAGTTTAGGAGCATTTTTAGCAATTTCAAGTTTTAAGAGGTAACTTTCCATTAACTATGTTCTTGAGTTCAAGTTTTACAAATTCTTAAAATGTCTTGAAACTACTTGTTAATTGATCAAGGAATTGATGTCAACCTGCTATCTGAGTTGTATGAAGTCATTATGGTTGTTTAGAGCATGTTACATTATTAGTATACAAGTTGAGTTTTTGAGTTTTAGTGAAGTAGGGGCTGGTCTGTGCATGTACCGAAGTATGATCAATTAATTATTATAAGTTTGTTGTGTCACCACAAGGCTTATCTTAATTTTTTGAGATGTTAATTTTATACATTTGATGCTTATAAAGAAAATTGAACAATGTTGTTTTGTTGTGTCACCACAAGGACAATGTTTTTCTTTTTTGAATATATGGAGTGCTAGGTTGGACTTAACTTGGATAATTTTGATTTGGATGTGCCACCACTTGATCAAAATAATCTAAGAGGCAAAATAAAAGGAGTTACATGATGATGTAATTGATAAGAGTTGTCTACCTATTTATTTATATATAGTTTGTTGTGTCACCACAATGCTATATACATTTGAAATGTGATCCTTATTCTCACTAGAAAATCTTTAATTAGATTTTGCCCAACTATATAAGTGAGGGTAATATAGTTTGAATAAAATAGAGGGAGATAACAATTTAAAACAAGACTTAATTTATTTTGGTAATTAATAAGAGAATGTATGCTAAAATATTGTTAATTACAAATTCATTTACAGAATTTTACAATGTCTAAATTACTATCACTGCGTAGCATATAAGATGCTAAATTAACAGGACCAAATTAAACGGATTGGTTAAGGGATTTTTGAATAGTTCTCATAGCTAAAAAGCTATCTTTTGTCCTTAATACGCCTATTCCTATAATGGTTGCAGACAATGCCTCTGAGGAAGAGATTGCTACTTTTAGAAAGTGGCAAGATGATGCACAATTGGCTTAATACATCATGCTCGCATCCATGAGTAACGAGCTTCAGCATCAGCATGAAACTATGGATGCTACTACTATACTCCTGCACATCAAGTAGTTGATGGTGAGGAATGTATGACTGATAGATATTAGATATCTAAGGAAGCTCTTCCGATCTAGAATGACCAATGAAACTATAGTACAGACACGTGTCCTAAACATTATCAATTTAACTGAAAAATCAGGACAACATGTTTTATCATGGATGGAAGAGTTGAGCCAAGATTTGATCTTGCACTCATTCCCGGACTCCTTTCACAATTGTTGTGAATTTTTCATATGAACAAGCTAGATATCAGCCTCGCTGATTTTCTTAACATGTAGAAAAATGTTGAGAGTCACTTTGATAAGTAGGTTTTATACCTACTTATTGGCTATCAACTTGCTAGGATTATGCTTAAACTTAAGTATTTTTAGAATTATTTGATTGCTTTTTATGTTTGTTTTGTAGGTTGCATCGAGGAGACTTCAAAGGCATGGTGATGGCATGGCATGGCATGGTATGGTGAGAAATGGCTAGAATGAAGATTGTAGCTGAACTAAAGCATGTGAAGAGGGTATCCAGAGGTCAAGTGAAGATAAGGAAGTGAAGTGAAAAAGAAGAAGGAGAAATCAATAGCACCATGTAGTAGCAAGACACCATCAGCAGTATGCAGGAATCAGCATCCGCGCAGCTGTGCCATCAAGCAAGTCAGGGCCAGCGCGCCCGCACATGAGCATTCCAGAAGTTCAGCCCGTCGCGTCCGCGCCCTATTCCTTCTATGTGCCGGTGTGCCCACGCCAGAAGATTCTCAGAAGAAGCCAATCCTATTATGCGGTCCGCGCGGCCGCACCAGTCAAGGCCATTTAAAATGCCGACTTTTCATTTTATACGACTGTAGTGAGATTACCATATAAGGGTGTATTTACTTGTTACGAAAGAGTGATTTTATCAGTTATATTTTGCTATTTTAGGGTTTGATAGAGCTAAAGAGATTCAATAGAAATACTCTAGAATTTTTGCTTCTCTCTCTAGATCTAGTAGCTTGTGAATTTTGAGTATCATTTTGGTTTTAATTATGGATCTGAACTAAGTTGGAAGAACATTGTGGAGCTGGGTTTAATCAGATTTGCCATCTCTTTAATCTCTTTGTTCTCTTTGCTTCTTTTCATGCTTGGCTTAAATCCCATAATGATTGTTGATTCAGATATGAACTAACCACCATTATAGGATTCTAATGAAGTTTATTGTGTAGTTCAGATTTGTATGCCTTATTGTGATGCTTGTATGATTATAGTTGGGTTTTCTAACTTTGGTTGTGCTTAATGTTTGGATGATTAATCACCATCTGTGACACCTCAAATTCGGGTACTTTATTCCCACAAGATTTGGTGTTCACTTGATAAAAACATTCATTTCTAATTACCAAAATATAATAAAATTGAACAATAAACCTTCCCATTAAAGGATTACATCAATACTTTCCAATAAAATCTCCTAGGTCATCTAACCTTTAAATACAAATATCAAGTGCGGAAAATTAAATAACTTCATCATTAATAACTAAAAATAAAGTCTGACAATATTAAAAGTCAATATGTTTACAGGTTTTCAATACTTGTTCATCTTTCCTTTCCCATTACTGGTGCTAGGTACATCGACCTTCTCAACTTTAGCTGTAATAGTTATATAACCAAGAGTGAGCAAACAAGGCTCACTTGAAATGACAATGAATAAAACTTTATCACAACTGCCCAATTATAGGCTCAATAGAACTAAACAACATGCTCTATCAATGATAATCAAATCTGAAATATATATCTGAGGGTCATAAGACCACGAACTATGTCCATAGTTATAAGTAATCTTTTAACTTAAATTTTAACATTCATAAGACTATAGGGACTCCTCGTACTTAGGGGGATCAGCCCTTCGTACAATGTATTGTGCACAAACATTTCAACGCTATACGTAAATTATCCCCTATAATAGGGTTGTTCGTCTTAGCATTTAGAATACGAGTCCGCACAAAAGTAAGTTTGGTTTGGATAAGTTTCAACGTAATTTAGGTTTAACGAACATCAACTAAGGATTAGTTGAATAAAAGGTAATAACATTACGTAATGGAATAAATCATAAGTGAATCAACATTGTATACTAAGGTCATGCTTTAGGAATAATCTAAAAGCATAAGTATTGAATAACATAACATACCTTGCTTGAACAATATTAAGCTAAGGTTAAAATCTTATTTAGAATTGAGTATTGAATATGCGTAATAAATAGTAAGTTGAACAATAAAATTTGTTCAACGTTAGTGTATCAGGAATTTAGAACTTGCATGCTAAATAACAGTTTTAAGATTAAAAAAAAAAACTTACTCAATATCAAGATGTAAGGCTTAGGAGCTTGCACAATATAATTAGAGTTAAGAAACTGGCTCAACGAAAGTTTAGAGTTAGAAAATTTGCCTTGCGTGTAGGCTAAATTGTAATAATTCGATTCACAATATCCTATACATATATCATCATGACATAATTAGTCATTACAAATGCTCTATATATAAATAAGTATCTATTTCATGTATGGTTTGATTTTTAACCACATAGTCAAATAAAACTCGTTAATTATTAATAATATGCTCATTCTTAGCACTACAATACCACAATAAAAAAAGTACATTTTTAATAGTCTTAGTATTGCATTATATCAACAATTATAGACTCTATGTAAAAGAAAAATCATTTCTGGCCATACTTCTAACCGGTGTTGCGGCTGCCACAGTTTACACCGTAGATGGCACTGCAGGCGCGGTGTTGGCGTTGCGGCGCAAATCACATGCCATGGGCCGGTGCTGCAGGCGCAAAGTTCCGGGCTGTGGCTTTGACTTTGGCACGACAGCGCGAAGTTTGAGTTTTTGCGCTGATTTTGGCACTGAGGCTCCGAGTTATAGAACTGAGCACGAAGAACAGAACAAAGCTAATTTGTTTTTTATTGTATCTTAATTTCTAACACTAATTTATCATGTATAACTTACACAAATTACACATAAACGTTACCCATCATATATATACTGATTTAAAACAACTAAATAACAACTTTAGAAAAATTAAATCCTTGAACGCCATGTTTTAAACCAAAACTCTATTTTTTGACATTGTTTGACAAAGTTAACACTATAAACACAATTATACACCAAATTAATTCCTTCGAACTACGTTTTATTTATTTCTTACCAAATTAACATGTTCAAGGTTTAATTTCACAATTAACTCACAATCAAATATTAATTTTGGCACTCCTACAAATCACGTTCATACATAGGTTTATTTATAAAATCATTCCCTTTCTTTTCATACAAATCAACTACAATCATATATATATATATATATATATATATATATATATATATATATATATATATATATATATATATATATATATGGGAAAAATGTGTATACACAGCTGTGTATTACACAGTAGGCTATGACGACGGTTTTTTGGACTATAGCGACGGTTTCACCCGTCGTCATAGCTATTCTGGGCTATAACGACAGTTTACTGTCGCTATAGCCTAAAAAATCTGTCGTCATAGCTCTACTGTGTATTACACAGCTGTGTATATACATATAGCCCTATATATATATATATATATATATATATATATATATATATATATATATATGCTAGTTATAATATCACAATCACAATATACACATAATTTATTACCAATCATAAAGAAACTTGGATTACAGACAATTCTGTGAAGAACAATCAAGAACACGGAGACTTTAGGAATTATGACATAAAACATATATACTTACATATATTAAGGTTATAGAAAATACCTTCAATTGCTTAAGAAATCCTTGCTCACCACAGATAATTGCAACTTCACAGACCTTTTCTCCTCTCAACTCACTATAGTCTCTCTCAAATTTCTTTCCTCTGTAACTTTTTCTGACAACTTCTCTTTTCCCTTCTTAGGCTTAAGCCAAATGTTATTTTACGTAAAATAAAACACAACCTAACGCACACACCCAAACGTCTAAAACCGACGTTTTACTAATGACCCTATTAAATTATAAGTTACCAAAATTAATATATTATTTATATTTTATTTATATTATTTATTATAATTATAAATTCAAATTTAAAAAAAATCCAAAAGCCATAAGGCTCTGTTTAGAAAAACTCTTTAAAAATTAAAGACTTAATATCTTTAAGCCTTGTTTGACAAAATAAAATTAAACTCCTTTAATTTATTTTAATAACCCATTTAGAGCATAGTTATTTGTCACACTTTTATTACCAAATTAAATTAAAAACATTAAAATAATCCATTTAATCCCTATTAACTCTGTAATTTAATTATTACATTAAATTAGAATATTATCTCATAATAATTATTTTTCTTAACTCATTAACTATTTATTTAACAAATAATTAACCAAATCAATCAAATCAAATTAAATAAATATTTATTCAATAATAAACACATCAATTAAAATATTTATATAACTCAATAAATATTTAAAATTACAATTTAAAATTCTGGATTGTTACATCCTTCCCTCCTTACAAGATTCTGTCCCCAGAATCACAACTCAAAAAAATCATTCGTCACACCATCTACCCTAATAACTTGTATGGAATTGAAAAAAACAAAATATAAGTTCAGATTTGACCATGTTAGCATGTGTTCATGAGATTTACATGTGTTAGATTTCGTGATTCGTAACCCGGATAGACATATACCGATTTTCCATGTGTAGTCGTTGAGAAAGCTTGTACTTAAATTGATATTGCATGTAATTCACATAGACATATAGTGGGATAGGTAATATTGATGCTCATATGAATTCTATCACTTTTGTGGATTTTGTGTGATTCGGACATGGTTTATTGAAAAATAGTCATGTTACACTTTCGTGCTCTCGACTAGCAGTCCATAGTAATCAATCAAGTTTAACAAGAGGTGTGCATTCTAGATAAAGCATTAAATGACATTAGGATGCCATTTCTTTCCACTTTGAATCTCTTAGTTCATTAATTAGTACTTTTGTGTTGATAATTATTCTAGATATTAATTTACCTGTTAATCGATCGTTTAAGCAACCATAAATAGCTATAAGGTTGTTGCATGCTAGTTTAGAAATAATCACCTTTCTCCATGGGAACGATACTTGACTTACTCTATATTACTTGTTCACCGTGTATACTTGCACGCGTTAGTGTCTATTTTGTTAAACCCGAAACAAGCCAACATGTTTTTGGCGCCGTTGTCAGGGAAAGGTTTTTATTTTTATTACTGTCGTCATCAACTTGATTTATTTGACTTGAACAATTCGTATCTTATCTCATTTCTATTTTTCTGTTATTTGAGTTTCAGGTACTTGTGGATAGTATATGCACACTCGATCTTCAAATTTAGAGTTGGTACCAAGACATGACAATATCAACAGTAAAGCTTGGAGAGCGAGTGCACATCATTCTTATACACACGTGATCACTGAAACATCAACCAATATGGAATAAGAGCATAGAGAAGAGCACAGAGCTTTAAGGGAATATTCTATGCCAAAAATAAATGAGTTGCAGTCGAGCATTGTAAGGCCAATAATAGCAGCAAACACCTTCGAAAGTAAGCTGGGAACAATACAGATGGTATATAATTTGGTTCAATTTAGGGGTGCTGCTACTGATGACCCTAACGAGCATTTGCTGAGTTTCATTGAGATATGTGACACATTCAAGTACAATGGTTTGTCAGAAGATGCAATACGGCTCAAACTGTTTCTATTTTCTTTGAGGGATAAGGCAAGAAGTTGGCTCTATTCATTGCCATCTAGGTTAATAACCACATGGGAGGAATTAGCACATAAATTCTTAGCCATATTCTTTCCTATGGCTAAGACAACGAAAATGAGGTGTAAGACCCCAACTTTTATGAATAAAGATTAATTTTTCTCGAAACATATTTTTGAATATTATGATGTTGATTTGATATAATGTTATAGTTGTGGGTATTATTTACAAATTTTGTAAAGTAAGCAAGTGGTTATATAATATTCGATTGGTCGGGGAATATTCATTTTAACAGGGAATATTCGTACGACGACACAATCATTAGTGGACTCCACAACGGAAGTATTGTTGTAGTTAGAAAATGACATAATTATCTTTTTATAAAAATAATGACAAAAGTTTTACCGTTAAAATGTTGAACTACCTGGTGGTAAAAGTACAGTAATACGCGTGGTTGCATAGTATCACACGATATTGATTATTGATGCTTGCGTGAGAAGTCACTCAGTTATACTCAATTGTTGCTACAGTAATTGCTTGCATCATATCTCTCATATTATTGATTCAATTATTGTCACAATATTTATGACGCCCCCAAAATTAGGTATATACATCACCCATCTTGAGTCGCCAGATACATGGTAAAGAATTCAAAAACAACTTAATAATACAACTGTCGTGTACAATACGACAAAACATAAACTGTGAGTTCGAATACAAATATTGTCTACTAGAGAGTATACAAACTCAAAAGGAGTCCTCATTACAATTATTGTCACACTATTTCACAGAATAGTGAGGACTACTAATGCACCATCTAGGACCATCACTCTGTTCCCCGACTAGTCCTAGCTATGTTCTCATTTCCTGAAGAGAACAGTGAAAGAAAGGGTGAGCTCAACTATCACAGTAAGAAATATTATGACTAAAATAATAAAGAATAATTTATCATTAGCCTTCAATATTGTTAAACTTATAAAATATAATAACTATCAAGTTTAACTGCAGCGGAACAAACAATCCATTAGAAGAGTCAAGTAGGGAATAAAATCTACTATCTTCTATGATTTAAAAGGTTTTTCATCACTTTTATCGCTGGGGCTCAGCTTAATAAATAATCAACATCATCGAATCACCCCTGCACTACGACCAAGGATATTCTTTAGTATCACGACCACAAATTATCCATGCACTACTGCTTAAGATAATCATGTTTTCATCAACGGTCCTGATCATACATAAAACAATTCATCTTTGCACTACGGCCTAAGAGAATCTATAGCCATAATCATACCAAAAACTGTCCATCAATGTACTACGAGCCAATGAGGACTTTTTCCACATCATTTGTAATATTACGGTTATGATTATACCGAATAATCCCTGGTCATAATCATACCAAGTCCATCTATGCACTACAGGCCACAGATGACTTTCAACATAATATAACCATGAGGATGATGACAATGATATAAGAATTCAATAAAACAATTTCAAGAATTAATTTATCCTGGAACTGATAACGTTCAAATTGTCAACATCATACTGCTTTGTAGAGTAAAATTTAAGAATGCTCAGAAGAATATTTCCATGAAAAGATATTAGATGAAGCACAAATATCAAGGATATTCCACTAATTTAATGGAGTATAGAAGTCAAAGTTTTAACCAACTGAGTATAATAATGAATGGAATAACAAAAGAAATCATCATACATACGATAGACAGAACATGCAGGTTATTCCAACAGAATAATTAATAACGGAACCAGGTCCGGCGTAAAACGCACAGACAAGATATTCCAACAGAATAATAAAGAATGGAACCAGGTTCAGCGTTAAACGCATAGACAGGATATTCCGACAGAATAATAAATAATGGAACCAGGTCTGGCGTAAACGCACAGACAGGATATTCTGACAGAATAATAAAGAATGAAATAACAGAAGAATTTCACCAAGTATAGGGTAGCCCGCGTATACAGGTTATTCTAACAGAATAATAAATAATGGAATAACAGAAGTTCTCTTCATGAATACAAAAGAAATAATACCCCTTACCGTAAAAGAAACTGAATATAAGAGTAGGGAAATAACATAATACTTTTCTATAGTTTCTCTATAATTTCTCTCTCTAGAGTTTCAGTGAATTCGTAAGAAATAATGAAGGAATGAGGTTCTATTTATAGGAAAATGGATTGAATAGTAACTAATTCATGAACGGCCCAGATTGATTTACTTTTAAACGGACGGTCCATATTGATTTACTATTAAAACTTCTAGCAATGGTCCATACTGATTTACTATTAAAACTTTAAATCAGCGATCCATATTGATTAACTATTAAAACTTTCCACCAGCGGTCCATACTGATTTACTATTATATCTTCAACCAACTGTCTGAAAAATTAGCACATCTCCTCATAGAATAATATTGTACCTAAAAATGATTTGGACCGAAAAGAAATATATTTTACGGGTGATCAATAGTACCCGAATAGTAACTAATGAATAGTAACTCGTGAATAGTAACTAATGAATAGTAACTCGTGAATAGTAACTCATGAATAGTAACTCATGAATAGTAACTTGTGAATAGTAACTCGTGAATAGTAACTCGTGAATAGTACTCCGACACGAAAAAGTGTCCCGAATACCCGATTGAACAATACTGAGTGACTTCTCACATAAGCATCAATAATCAATACCGTGTACTACTATGCAACAACGCGTATTACTGTACTTTTAACACTGTGTGTTTCAACAGTTAACGGTAAAACTTCCGTCGTTATTTTCATAAAGTATTTTTGTCGTTTTCTCTATTCGACAATAATTCTGTTGTTGGGTCCACCAATGATTGTACCCTTATACGGATATTCCCCAACAAAAAGAATATTCCTCGACCAATCGAATATTATACAACCACTTGCTTACTTTGCAAAATTTGTAAATATTACCCACAACTATAATATTACATCAAATCAACACCATAATATAAAAAAAATTATTTTAAGAAAATTAAATCTTTATTCATAAAATATGGGGTCTCACAATCTCCCCTCCTTATGAAATTTCGCCCTCAAAATTTACGAACGTACCTGGTATGCCGAATTGGTGAGGATACCTTGAATTCACTTCAAAATCTAACTCTTGAGGTATAACCTTTGAGTGTTGAATACGATCCTTCTTATCCAAGATTTTAACACGTAGCTCCTCACACGTTAAATCTTTTGCTATCTCGTCTAGTTTTAATTCAATAATGTGGGTCGTCCACATATTTACATAACATCGATACGTGAAAAAATGTTATGAACATGCGACATGCTTGGCGGTAAAACGAGTCTATAGGCCACAGTTCCTACTCGATCAAGGATTCCAAATGGGTCAATAAAATCGAGGGTTGAGATTTCCTCTCTTCATAGATTCTTGCTTCTAGAATAACGCCCTCTTAAACCTTCTTCTTCACATTCATCAGCTTTGAGTATGTAGATTGAGCAACTTTAACTTTATCGATTTAAGTATATTCTAATCGTATATTCATTATCTTCACGTGGGTCCCTAGAGTCGTTAATTCTATCTCCATCATTTGCAAGTTATACGAAATGGGTCTTTGTGTTAACAACATCACACTCGTAAACGCATACGATCTTTTACTCAACGCGTTAGCTACCACGTTCATTTTTCCCAAGATGATATTGAATGGTACGATCGTAATCTTCAACAGCTCGAGCCAACGTCTTTGGCACATTACACGTTCGTTTTAGTTGAATAAATGTTTAAGGGTTTTTAGAAATGGGTTTTGTACTAGGGTCAATACAAAATTCGATTTCACGCTCTAGGGGTAGGCTAAGAAGTCGTCAAAAATACGTCAGGAAATTTATTAACAATAGAAATATCATTCAAAACTATGACTTTCATCCAAGACTTGGATAATACGTCACATTGATACCTATCAACTTGTCACCGTCATTCACGACGTTGCCTACAGAAAGTCTGACTTCGGTGCATTCCACACAAGAAAGTCAACAACGAAAGGATCGGGGCTTTTTATTTATGGCTTGATATGACAATGATTGACTTTAGTGGTTTGGTTACTTTGAATTCGCATAACAGGTTGGTTAGGAGTATGAAAGCTAACAACCTTACGAAAAACATGATGAGTAGTTAACCAATCGTTACCAAAAATTATATCAAAGGCAAGTATTTTCAAAGAGATAAGATCGACAGGTAACGTGAAAGTGTTGATTTGAACAAGATTTATAAATAGTGGAGGTAACGAAGGTTTCTCCCAACTGAGTTTAAACACATATATCAAAGTCTAACTTCTTCGGAGTTAACTTCAAACATTGAACACAACTAGGTGCAATAAAAGAGTGAGTAGAACCGGTATCTAACACGGTATAGACTTCGCAAGAGTTTATGACTAACATACCCGTGATAATTTTATTAAGGTTCCTCGTCACGAAAAAAAAACGCTCTCTCTTAAACTACTGACTTTGGCTTGTCTGGGACATCCTTTAGTGCCTCCATCCTAGCTGAACTTGTCTTCGGTGAACGAAAAAATCGGGCTAAGTGACCTTCTCTTCCACAATTATAGCATGCTTTGGACGGCATCGCGTAGTTTGGACTGATGTATCCCTCCCCTCCGCATTTGAAGCATATGATAGGTGGTCATTCTCCTTCCTTAACAACGGGTGCTGGTGCTGACGTCTTTCCATCATTGTTGAATTTCCTTTTCTTGAAATATCCATTCTTATTATTTTAACCATGATTACCACAGAAGTGGTTACCATTTCTGGTATGTTGATTCCCTCCATGCTTATTGTCACCGCTTTGATGACTGTTATCACCGATATAATCATTTTGCCGGCTGCTCTCTTTTGGTTGCATTGACTCGTTATTGCGCTCCACTAACTGAGCCCTATTTACAACATCTGAATACAAACATAGTTTATGAGAAATAAGATATTGACGTATCTCTGACTTCAAACCTCTTAAAAACATCCGCGTCATTCTCTCTTCATTATCAACCAAGTGGGACGCAAATCGGGACAACTCGGCAAACTTGGCTTTGTAATGCGATACGGTCATGTTGTGTTGCTCCAACTTGATAAATTCCACCTCCTTCATGTGACGAATGCTTTCGGGAAATTACTTGTCATTGAACAACTCTTGGAACTTCTCCCAAGACATCTTGAGTGCGTCAGGCTGGGTACATTTTACAGATTCCCACCAGTGATCTGCCTCTTCATGCAACATAAAGGTGGCAAAGAGAACCTTTTGCTCCTCGGAGCATCCTAAGACATCAAATATCTTGGTGATCTGCTTTAACCAAGTCTCCGCCTTAAGTGGTTCTGGCTTTCCTAAAAACTCCGGTGGTCCCATCTCCTTGAATTGCTTAGCGGTGACCAACCGTGGGTTGCCATTATTTCCTCCTGCATTATGAACAAGAGTCACCTTCGCCTGATGTTGCATGAATTCTAAAAAGCTCCTAAACGTACCGTCATTCGTCAATTGATCAGTGTTGTTGTTTACAGAAGGATTATCGCCATCCTGTTGCACATTGTCCTGATTATTGATTTGTGGAAAATCAACGGTCTCCTGTGCTCCATTGCTATTCTCAACATTCTCGGATGTCATTTTCAGATACTGACACAAAACATAGGTTAATGGACATGTAACATATTATCCCTATATTCTATCCGACCAATTAAATACCAAATAAACTTAGGTAGGTCATACTAGCGAAGGAATTCCCCGTCTCTCCCCTCCTAGTTCTATTCTCACATCCTAGCCAGGGATCATATCCCTAAACTTTGATACCAACTGTGATGCCCCCAAAATTAGGTATACATCACCCATCTTGAGTCGCCAGATACATGGTACATAATTTAAATACAACTTAATAATACAACTGTCGTGTACAATACGACAAAACATAAACTGTGAGTTTGAATACAAATATTGTCTACTAGAGAGTATACAAACTCAAAAGGAGTCCTCATTACAATTATTGTCACACTATTTCACAGAATAGTGAGGACTACTAATGCACCATCTAGGACCATCACTCTGTTCCCCGACTAGTCCTAGCTACGTTCTCATTTCCTGAAGAGAATAGTGAAAGAAAGGGTGAGCTCAACTAGCCCAGTAAGAAATATTATGACTAAGATAATGAAGAATAATTTATCGTTAGCCTTCAACAGTGTTAAACTTATAAAATATAATAACTATCAAGTTTAACTGCAGCGGAACAAGCAATCCATTAGAAGAGTCAAGTAGGGAATAAAATCTACTATCTTCTATGATTTAAAAGGTTTTTCATCACTTTTATCGCTGAGACTCAGCTTAATAAATAATCCACATCATCGAATCACCCCTGCACTACGGCCAATGATATTCTTTAGTATCACCGCCACGAATTATCCATGCACTACGGCTTAAGAAAATCATGTTTTCATCAACGGTCATGATCATGTCATAAAATAATTCATCTTTACACTACGGCCAAAGAGAATCCATAGCCATAATCATACCAAAAACTGTCCATCAATGGACTACGGGCTAATGAGGACTTTTTTCACATCATTTATAATATTACGGTTATGA
Source organism: Panax japonicus (assembly GCA_020205505.1). Classification (NCBI taxonomy): domain Eukaryota; kingdom Viridiplantae; phylum Streptophyta; class Magnoliopsida; order Apiales; family Araliaceae; genus Panax; species Panax japonicus. Next base: position 19,224,012 of record CM035109.1, read on the forward strand.
TTATACCGAATAATCCTTGGTCATAATCATACCAAGTCCATCTATGCACTATAGGCCACAGATGACTTTCAACATAATATAAACATGAGGATGATGACAATGATATAAGAATTCAATAAAACAAGTTCAAGAATTAATTTATCCAGGAACTGATAACGTTCAAATTGTCAACATCATACTGCTTTATAGAGTAAACTTCAAGAATGCTCAGAAGAATATTTCAATGAAAAGATGCTGGATGAAGCGCAAATATCAAGGATATTCCACTAATTTCATGGAGTATAGAAGTCAAAGTTTTAACCAACTGAGTATAATAAAGAATGGAATAACAAAAGAAATCACCATGCATGCGTTAGACCCCACAGGCAGGTTATTCCAACAGAATAATAAATAACGAAACCAGGTCCGGCGTAAAACGCACAGACAGGATATTCTAATAGAATAATAAAAAATGGAATCAGGTACGGCGTAAAATGCACAGACAGGATATTCCGACAGAATAATAATTAATGGAACCAGTTCCGGCGTAAACGTACAGACAGGATATTCCGACAGAATAATAAAGAATGAAATAACAGAAGAATTTCACCAAGTATAGGGTAGCCCGCGTATACAGGTTATTCCAACAAAATAATAAATAATGGAATAACATAAGTTCTCTTCATGAATACAAATGAAATAATACCCCTTACCGTAAAAGAAACTGAATATAAGAGTAGGGAAGTAGTAGAATACTTTTCTATAGTTTCTCTATAATTTCTCCCTTTAGAGTTTCAGTGAATTCGTAAGAAATAATGAAGGAATGAGCTTCTATTTATAGGAAAATAGACTGAATAGTAACTAATTCATGAACGATCCAGATTGATTTACTTTTAAACGGACGGTCCATATTGATTTACTATTAAAACTTAAAGCAACGGTCCATACTGATTTACTATTAAAACTTTAAACCAGCGATCCATATTGATTCACTATTATAACTTTCCACCAATGATTCATATTGATTTACTATTATATCTTCAACCAACGGTCTGAAAAATTATCACATCTCCTCATGGAATAATATTGTACCTAAACATGATTTTGACCGAAAAGAAATATATTTTACGGGTGATCAATAGTACACCGTGAATAGTAACTCGTGAATAGTAACTCATGAATAGTAACTCGTGAATAGTAACTCATGAATAGTAACTTGTGAATAGTAACTCATAAATAGTACACTGACATAAAAAAGTTTCCCGAATACCCGATTGAACAATACTGAGTGACTTCTCACATAAGCATCAATAATCAATACCGTGTACTACTATGCAACCACGCGTATTACTGTACTTTTAACACCGGGTGTTTCAACAGTTAACGGTAAAACTTCCGCCGTTATTTTCATAAAGTATTTTTGTCGTTTTCTCTATCCGACAATAATTCTGTTGTGGGGTCCACCAGTGGTTATACAATAATTCTGTACGGATATTCTCCGACAAAAAGAATATTCCCCGACCAATCAAATATTATACAACCACTTGCTTACTTTGCAAAATTTATAAATATTACCCATAACTATAACATTACATCAAATCAACACCATAATATAAAAAAAAATTATTTCAAAAAAATTAAATCTTTATTCATAAAATCTAGGGTCTCACAGTATCATCTGCATAATATTTATTATTATTAAATCAATAATTGAGACGACAAAGTTATTCATATTATTATTTTTAATATTGACAATGTCTAGAAGTTTTGTCAATGAGAGGTTTGGTCACCTAATTGCGCGCCAATAAGGAGAAATCTTTATCGGAAAGCCCCCCTTTCCTGGGAACGACCTGATTGTTAAATATTGTGAGTTATAATATTAATGATGAATAAGTTCGTATTGATTAAAGATGAAATTGATAGTTCCATTGTGTTGGGATTATTAGTGTTAGTGGAAATCAACATTTATTTCGATAATAATTGATGTCTGGAGGTTATATTGACCAATCAGGTAATTAATCGGATAAATGAGCAATTAATTGCTATTTTTTCAAATGTTTATAACTATTTATTCACATGTGTGTACTATTGATTCATATTCATGTACTATTAGGGGAGGTGGTGTAAGATTGATAATACTTGCATGACTAAATTAAAAATAGAGGTATAGATGAATGTACTATACTGTAATTAGTTTTTTCACATGATTATACTATTAAGTCACATGAATGAAATATTAATTCACATTATTTACTATTATGGGAGGTGGTGCAAGTTTGATAATACTTGCAGGACTAAATTAAAAATAAAGAAAAAGAGGAAGGTATTATACTGTAATATTTTGAGTCCCAAAACGTGCAATTATCGAAATTATATTTTCCTATAAATAGAAGCTCATTTTTCTTTCATTCTCACCAGTTCACTAAGTCTCACAAGAACAATTATTATAGAGAGAAATTATAGAGAGAAAGAAGAAGAGAAGTCTGCTACCTCACTATTCCAGTATCAAGTTTCTTCTGTAAGGAGTATTATTTCTTTCGTATTCATGAAGAGAGTTATTTTCTTTCAATACTCGTAAGGGTTGTTATTCCATTCTTTATTATTCTGTTGGAATAACCTGTCTGTGCGGTCTATCGCATGCCTGGTGAATTCTTTTATTATTCCATTCTTTATTATTCTGTTGGAATAACCTGTCTGTGCGGTCTATCGCATGCCTGGTGAATTCTTTTGTTATTCCATTCTTTATTATTCTGTTGAAATAACCTGTCTGTGCAGTCTATGACATGCATGGTGAATTCTTCTGTTATTCCATTCTTTATTATTCTGTTGGAATAACCTTTCTATGTGGACTACCGCATGTATGGTGAATGATCCTTTATATTCATTCCTTATTAAATTATGGAAATGATTTGTCTACGTGGATTACTGCATGGCGGGAAAAAATCTATTTGCAGTTTCATATATTCTATTATACTCAGTTGGTTAAAGTTTTAGCTTCTATACTCCATGAATTAGTAGAATATCCTGGATATTCGCGCTTCATCCAGTATCTTTTTATGAAAATATTCTTCTGAGCATCCTTGAATTTTACTCCATAAAAGAGTATCATGTTGACAATTTGGACGTTATTGATTTCTGGATAAATTAAATTATAAATCTTTAAAAATTTATCCTTGAACTTGTTTTATTGAATTCTTATATCATTGTCATCATCCTCAAGTTTATAATATGTTGAAAGTCATCCTGTGGCCTGTAGTGCATAGATGGACTTGGTATGATTATGACCAGGGATTATTCGGTATAATCATGACCGTAATGTTACAAATGATGTGGTAAAAGTCCTCATTGGCCGTAGTGCATTGATGTACAGTTGTTGGCATGATTATGACCATTGATGAATACACGAATATCCTTAGCCCATAGTGCATGGATAATTTATGGTCGTGATACTAATGAATATCCTTGGCCGTAGTGCAGGGATGATGTGATTTATTTATTAAGCTGAGTCTCAACGATAAAAGTGATGAAAAACCTTTTAAATCATAGAAGATAGTAGATTTTATTCTCTACTTGACTCTTCTAATGGATTGCTTGTTTCGCTGCAGTTAAACTTGATGTTTGTTATATTTTATCAGTTTAACACTGTTGAAGGCTAACGATAAATTATTCTACATTATCGTAGTCATAATATTTCTTACTGGGCTAGTTGAGCGTGACCTATCTTTCACTGTTCTCTTCAGGAAATGAGAATATAGCTTGGACGAGTCGGGGAACGGATTGACAGTCTAGATGGTTATTTTAGTAGTCCTCACTATTCTATAAAACAGTGTGACGATAAATGTAATGAGGACTCCATTGAGTGTGGATATTGTCTACATGACAATATTCTTATTAAAACTCTTAGATTATGGTTTATCGTATTTTACACGACTGTTGTATAATTAAGTTGTATTTGAATTTTGTACCATGTATTTGGCAACTCAAGATGGGTGATGTATACCTATTTTGGGGACGTCACAGTTGGTATCAAAGCTTAGTCGGTCAGAGTATAGGGATAATATGTTACATGTCAATTAACCCTTGTTTTGTGGCAGTATTTGAAAATGACATCCGAGAATGTTAAGAATAGCAATGGAGCACAGGAGACCGTTGAGTCTCCACAGATCAATAATCAGGATAATATACATCAGGAAGGCAAAAATACTCATGCAAACAACAACACTGACCAAATGATGGACGATGGAATGTTCAGAGCCTTTATACAATTCATGCAACATCAGGGGAGAGCGGTTCCTGTCCAAAATGTAGGTGGAAACACTAGAAACTCTCGAACGGTCACCGCTAAACAGTTCAAGGAGCTGAGACCACCGGAGTTTATTGGAGGGCCAAAACCACTTAAGGCGGAAGCGTTGATAAAGCAGATCACCAAGATATTTGATGTCTTGGGAAGCTCCGAGGAGCAAAATGTTCCCTTTGCCACCTTTATGTTGCGAGGAGAGGTAGATTACTTGTGGGAATCGGTAAAGTGTACCCAACCTGCCGCACTGAAGATGTCTTTGGAGAAGTTCCAAGAAATATTCAACGACAAGTACTTTCCCGAAAGTATTCAGTCACATAAAAGAGGTAGAGTTCATCAAGTTGGAGCAGAACAATATAACTGTGTCGCAGTACGAAGCTAAGTTTGCCGAGTTATCCCGATTTGCGTCTCACTTAGTTGATAATAAGGAGAGAATGACGTGAATGTTTCTAAGAGGTTTGAAACACGAGATACGTCAATACCTTATCTCTCATAAACTGTGTTTGTATTCAGATGTTGTGAATAGGGCTCAGTTATTGGAGCGCGATAACGAGTCAACCCAACTAAGAGAAAGCATCCGACAAAATGATAATACCAGTGGTAGCAATCATCAAAGCGGTGATAATAAACGTGGAGGGAATTAACATGCCAGAAATGGTAACCACTTCGGTGGTAATCATGGCCAAGATAATAAGAGTGGACATTTCAAGAAGAGGAGATTCAACAATGATGGAAAGACGTCAGCACCAACACCCGTTGTTAAGAAAGGAGAACGACCACCTATCATATGCTTCAAATGCGTAGGGGAGGGACACATCAGTCCAAACTGCGCGATGCAGTCCAAAGCGTGTTATAATTATGGAAGAGAATGTCACTTAGCCCGATTTTGTCATGCACCGAAGACAAGTCCAGCTGAGATGGAGGCACCAAAGGCCGTCCCTGAAAAGTCAAAACTGGTAGTTCAAGGGAGAGCGTTTGTCGTGGCCTCCCAGAAAGAAAGGAACCCAAACGAGGTCATCACGGGTAAGCTTATCATAAACTCTAGCGAAGTATATACCTTATTTGATACCGGTTCTACCCATTCTTTTATTTCTCCTACTTGCGATCAACGTTTGAATTTGACTCCAGAGAAATTAGACTTTGACTTATCTATTGAAACTCCATTGGGAGAAACCTTTATTACATCAACTGTTTATAAGTCTTGTTTGATTTAAATCGATAACCGCACGTTACCTTTCGATCTTATCTCCTTAAAAATACTTGTATTTGACATGATTCTAGGGATTGATTGGTTAACTACTCATCATGCTAAAATTGATTATTTTCGTAAGGTTGTTAGCTTTCATATTCCTAATCAACCTATTATTTGAATTCAAGCAACCAAACAATTAAAATCAATCACGATCATCTCAAGCCATAAAGCTATTCGTTTATTGAAAAATGGATGTCAAGCTTTCTTAGCTCATGTCACAGATTTAAATAAAAATACGTCAGATTTGATAGATTTGTCAATTGTTAATAAATTTTCTGATGTATTCCCCGAAGAACTTCTCGGCTTACCCCCGGAGCGTGAAATCGAATTTGGTATCGACCTTGAACCCGGTACAAAACCCATTTCCAAAGCCCCATATCGAATGGCTCCTATTGAACTTCAGGAGTTAAAAACCCAACTGCAGGAATTATTAGACATCAGTTTCATTCGACCTAGTACGTCTCCTTGGGGTGCTCCTGTTCTATTCGTGAAGAAGAAAGCTGGAAGTATGCGACTTTATATTGATTATCGGAAGTTAAACCATGTCACTATCAAAAATAGATATCCGTTGCCTCACATTGATGACCTGTTTGACCAGCTGTAAGGTGCCAAATTCTTTTCAAAAATTGATCTTCGTTCTAGATATCATCAGTTAAAGATTAGAACCGATGACATTCCAAAGACGTATTTCAGAACTCGGTACGGGCATTACGAAATTCCTAGTCATGTCTATTGGATTAACTAATGCTCTTGTTTCCTTCATGGATATGATGAACCGAGTATTCAAGGAATAGTTGGATCACTTTGTGGTCGTCTTTAATGATGACATCCTCATATATTCTAAAAGCCGTGAAGATCATGAGCAACACTTGAGGTTGATACTCCAAAAGCTTCCTGAAAACAAGCTTTATGCCAAGTTAAAGAAATGCGAGTTCTGGCTTGAGGAAGTAGCATTCCTTGGGCACGTAGTATCAAATCATGGAATATCTTTTGACCCGACAAAGATTGAAGCTATTCAAAGCTGGGAGCCACCTAAATCAGTGACCGAAGTACGTAGCTTTCTCGGCTTAGCTGGTTATTACCGGATATTCGTAGAAGGGTTTTCTCGAATCACTACTCGATTAACTCAGCTGACTCGGAAAGATACAAAGTTTGGTTGGAGCGAGGAATGTGAGAAGAGTTTTCAAGAACTCAAGAGGAGGCTTATTTCAGCACCTGTTCTGACAATACCATATGGCTCAGAGGGATTTGTCATCTACAGTGATGCTTTAGGCAAAGGGTTAGGATGTGTTCTCTCAAAGAATATGAGAGGAATTATCTTAATCATGATCTAGAGTTGGCAGCTGTCGTTTTTGCGCTTACAATTTGGAGGCATTACCTATATGGAGAGAAGGTGGAGATCTATACGGATCATAAAAGCCTCAAATATTTCTTCACTCAAAAGGAACTCAACATGCGACAATGACGATGGCTTGAGATATTGAAAGATTACGATCATACCATTCAATACCATCCTGGAAAATCGAACGTAGTAGCTGATGCATTGAGTAGAAGATCATATGCGGGTACGAGTGCATTATTATCAACGCAAAGGCCCATTTTATATAACTTTCAAAGGATGGAGATAGAGTTAAAGACTTCAGGGACCCATGTGATGATGGCTAACATACGAGTTGAACCGACTTTAATCGATAAAGTTAAAGCTTCTCAAGCTACAGACCTAGAGCTGATGCGTATAAAGAAGAAAGTGCAAGAAGGTGCTATGCCGGAAGTAAGAATCGATAAAGAAGGAATACTTCAAGTCAACTCCAGACTTTGTGTTCCTAACGATCCTGATTTAAAGTATAAAATCATGATGGAGGCGCACAACACACCGTTTGCAATCCATCTTGGGAGTACCAAAATGTATCGTGATCTTCGACATACATTTTGGCGGATCAATATGAAAGAGAGATCCCAGACTTTATCTAAAGGTGTCTAACTTGTCAACGAGTCAAGGCGGAGCATCAAGTGCCAAAAGGTCCATTGCAACCACTTGAAATTCCAGAATGGAAGTGGGAGCACATTACCATGGATTTCGTTACTGGTCTTCCCAAGGTTTCTTAAGGCATAGATGCAATTTGGGTCATTGTTGATAGATTGACCAAGTCTGCTCATTTCTTACCAATTCGAGAAACTTATACACTTGAACGTCTTTCTAGTATGTACATAAAAGATATTTTAAGATTGCATGGTATACCAGTATCCATAGTTTCTAATCGAGACCCAAGATTCACTTCAAGAATTTGGGTTAGTTTGCAAAAAGCTATGGGCACAGATTTACGATTTAGTTCGGCATATCATCCTCAAACGGAGGGGCAGTCGGTGAGGACTATTCAAACTCTTGAAGATTTATTAAGACTCTGTGTCCTTGACTTAAAAGGAAGTTGGGACAAGTTCTTATCATTGGTGGAGTTTTCCTACAACAACAGTTATCAAGCAAGTAATGGCACGACTCCATTTGAGGCGTTGTATGGAAGAAAGTGTCAGTTCTCCTAGTATACTGGGATGAGGTGGGTGAAGCAACATTATTGGGACCGGAGTTGGTACGTATGACTACGAAAAGATTCAAATAATCCAACAACGTATAAAAACCTCACAAGATCGACAAAAGAGTTATGCTGATCTTCATCGAAATGACGTGGAATTCAATATTGGAGATCATGTGTTATTACGTGTTGCTCCATGGAGAGGAGTTACGAGATTTGAAAAGAGAGGAAAACTCAATCCTCTATTCATTGGTCCATTTTTAATCCTCGATCGAGTAGGAACTATGGCCTATAGACTCGCCTTAACGCCAAGTATGTCTCGTGTTCATAACAGTTTTTCACATATCTATGTTACATAAATATGTGAAAGGCCTAAACCACATTATTGAAGTAGAACCAGACGAGATAGTGGAAGATTTAACGTATGAAGAGGTACCTATTAAAATCTTGGATAAGAAGGACCATATTCTACGCTCCAAGGTTATACCTCAAGTCAAAGTTTTATGGAGAAACCACGATGTTGAGGAAATGACCTGGGAGTTAAAATATGAAATGAAGTCAAGGTATCCTCACCTCTTCTGTGACGCCCCCAAAATAGGTATACATCACCCATCTTGAGTCACCAAATACATGGTATAAAATTCAAATACAACTTAATTATACAACAGTCGTGTAAAATATGACTAAACATATGCTGTGAGTTTTAATACAAATATTGTCATCTAGATAATATACAAACTCAATGGAGTCCTCATTACATTTATTATCACACTATTTCACAGAATAGTGAGGTCTACTAATGCACCATCTAGGACCATCACTCTGTTCCCCGACTAGTCCCTGCTACGTTCTCATTTCCTGAAGAGAATAATGAAAGTAAAAGGGTGAGCTCATCTAGCCCAGTAAGAAATATTATGACTAAGATAATGCAAAATAATTTATCATTAGTCTTTAACAGTGTTAAACTGATAAAATATAATAAACATCAAGTTTAACTGCAGCGGAAAAAGTAATCCATTAGAAGAGTCAAGTAGAGAATAAAATCTACTATCTTCTATGATTTAAAAGGTTTTTCATTACTTTTATCGTTGAGACTCTGCTTAATAAATAATCAACATCATCAAATCATCCTTGCACTACAGGCCAAGGATATTCTTTAGTATCACGACCACGAATTATCCATGCACTACGGGCCAAAGATAATCATGTTTTCATCAATGGTCCTGATCATGACATAATACGATTCATCTTTGCACCCTTGGCCGAAGAGAATCCATAGCCATAATCATACCAAAAACTATCCATCAATGCACTACGGGCCAATGAGGACTTTTTACCACATCATTTGTAACATTACGGTCATGATTATACCGAATAATCCTTGGTCATAATCATACCGAGTCCATCTATGCACTACAGGCCACATATGACTTTCAACATAATATAAACACGAGGATGATGATAATGACATAATAATTCAATAAAACAAGTTCAAGAATTAATTTATCCAGGAACCAATAACGTCCAAATTGTCAACATGATACTGCTTTGTGGAGTAAAAATTAAGAATGCTCAGAAGAATATTTCCATGAAAAGATAATGAATGAAGCGCAAATATCAAGGATTTTCCACTAATTTCATGGAGTATAGAAGTCAAAACTTTAACCAACTGAGTATAATAAAGAATGGAATAACAAAAGAAATCATCAAGCATGCGATAGACTGCACAGACAGGTTATTCCAACAGAATAATAAATAACGGAACCAGGTCATGCGTAAAATACAGACAAGATATTCCAACAGAATAATAAAGAACGGAACCAGGTCATGCGTAAACCGCACAGACATGATGTTCCAACAGAATAATAAAGGATGGAACCAGGTCATGCGTAAACGCACAGACAGGATGTTCCAACAGAATAATAAAGAATGAAATAACAGAAGAATTTTACCATGTATGCGGTACTTCGCATAGACAAGTAATTCCAACATAATGATAAAGAATGGAATAAGAGAAGTTCTCTTCATGAAGACGAAAGAAATAATATCCCTTTCAAGTACAACAAATAATATCCCTTACCTTTGAAAGAAGAGTATTCCGACAGGTAGGGCGATGATATACTCGAAGAAAACTTGTACTACGCTCAAAGCTTTCTTAAACTCTAAAAAAATACGCTCAAGATTATAGAAGAATAACTCTCTCTGTAGTTTCTCTCTCTAGAGTTTCAGTGAATTCGTAAGAAAGAATGAAGGAATGAGCTTCTATTTATAGAAGAATAGACTGCATAGTAACTAATTCATGGACGGTCCAGATTGATTTACTTTTAATCTGACGGTCCATATTTAAAGTAAAATCTTTTAAATAAAATATAATATATTCTATTTATAGTCTAATAAAACGAATAACTTTATAAAAGTATTCTGTTTTATATAAGAAGATTTTACTATGCAAAATACTATGCATGATAGAATATTATATATTCTATTTATAGTCTAATAAAACGAATAACTTTATAAAAGTATTATGTTTTATATAAAAAGATTTTCTCTTTTATTACATTAATAATACTAATAAAACAAAACTGAGTGACTTATCACGTAAGCATCAATAATTAATACCGTGTGCTACTATGCAACCACGCGTATTACTGTACTTTTACTACCGAGTAATTCAACAGTATTAACGGTAAAACTTCTGCTGTTATTTACATAAAGTATTTTTGTCATTTTCTCAATCCGACAATAATTTCGTTGTGGGGTCCACCAATGATTGTACCGTCTTACGGATATTCTCCGATAAAAAGAATATTCCTCGACCAATTGAATATTATACAACAACTTGCAAACTTTTCAAAATTTATAAATACTACCCACAACTATAACATTATATCAAATCCACTCCATAATAAAAAAAATTATTTCGAGAAAATTAAATCTTTATTCATAAAATCCGGGGTCTCACAATCACCCCTCCTTATGAAATTTCACCCTCGAAATTTACTTACGTACCTGGTATGCCGAAGAGGTGAGGATACCTTAACTTCATTTCAGATTCTAATTCTTGAGGTATAGCCTTTGAGTGTTGAATACGATCATTCTTATCCAAGATTTTAACACTTATCTCCTCATACGTTAAATCTTCTGCTATATCGTTCGGTTCTAAATTAATAATGTGGTTCAGGTCATCCACATATTTTCGTAACATTGATACGTAAAAAAACGTTCTGAACACACAACATACTTGACGGTAAAACGAGTCTATAGGCCACAGTTCCTACTTCATCGAGGATTTCAAATGGGCCAATTAAATTGAGGGTTGAGATTTCCTCTCTTCGTCATTCTTGCTTCTAGAATAACGCCCCTTCTTGAACCTTCTTCTTCACATTCATCAGCTCTGAGTATGTAGCTTGAGCGGCTTTAACTTTATCGATTAAAGTCGATTCTAATCGTATATTCGTTATCTTCACGTGGGTTCATATATTCGCACTTGTAACCGCATACGATCTTCTACTCAACGCGTCAGCTACCAAGTTCACACTTCCACGATGATATTGCATGGTACGATTGTAATCTTCAACAGCTCGAGCCAACGTCTTTGGCGCATGTTACGTTCGTTTTAAGTAAAGAAATATTTGAGGATTTTAGAAATGGGTTTTGTACTAGGGATCAATACAAAATTCGACTTCACGCTCTAGGGGTAGGCTAAGAAGTCTTCAAGAATACGTCAGGTGTAAGACCCCGAATTTTATGAAATAAAAGTATTCAATTTTCTTATAATTACTATTCAGTAAATGGTTAAATTGATAAAAGTTTAAAGTTAAAGGTGATATATTTAAATATTTTAAATAAGCAAGTGGTTATAAAATACTCATTGTTGTAGGGAATATTCGTTTGATCTTGGAATATTCTTTCTGTCGTGGAATATTCGTACGACGGCGCAAGCCTTTTGTGGGCCACATAATGGAAAGAGATTGGATGAAGAAAATGAGAAGTATAAGTTATTTATAAATAACGGCGTAGTTGTTACCGATAATACTGTTAGAATACCAGGTGGTTAAAACACAGTAATACACGTTGTTTCACAGTAGCACACGATATTGCACAAATTATTGATTCTTACGTAAGAAGGCACTACTCAATAATTGTTACATTAATTACTGTTCAATATTTTATTTTTTTGATTCAATAATTGCTACGTTGATATTTTATATTACTGTTGTTTCAATAATTGTCACTACACAGTATTTTTCATTATCGAAGCAATAATTCATATTATCTGAACAATATTATTAGATAACATTATTGGCAATGTCTAGAAAGTTCTGTCTAAGGAGAGGTTTGGTCACCTAATTGCGCGCCAGTAAGGAGAGATCCTTATTGGAAAGCCCCCTCTTTCCCGGGAACGACCTGGTTGCCAGTACTGTGATTCTGTAATATTATTTGTGAATAATTAATTATTGATTTATATGATAAGAAAAATATTCATTTTATGTGGATATAAATGGAGAAATTTTTAATGTGACAATTGTTGAAAATTGATATTTTATCTTTTCTGATAAAATAAGTCATTTAAATATATTATTATATTTTAATAATATAATAATGGTGATATTTTTATAATGAATGTGTGATATATGAGTAAATGAGGAGGAAGAGTATTTTTGTTACAAAAAATGTTTAGCACATGTTTTGTGTGTCAGGTGAACCCTATTTCTTGACTGAAATTTGATTATAGCTTGTAAAATCGTCCGTATGTGGATTTCAGTCAATTTCTGTTTGGAATTTGGAAAAACTTAAACTTTCAAAGTTGTAGAGAATTGAATTTCCTATAGAAGGACATAAGATTCGAATTTTTCTAATAAAAGGGCTATTTATTATGAATTATTGAAGTTCCGGAATAATTGACTTTTGGAGTTTTAAATGATTTTAATAAGAAAAACGTTTTTGTGACTTTTGGTGAGGTGTGTGGCTGATGTTGGACCAAAGATGTGTGCGTAGGAAAGTTAAGAAAATATATTTATATTTTATTAAATTTTCTACTTTGGTGTTCTAAGCATTTTTCTATAAATAGGGTGTTTAGGTTAGAATTGAAAATCACACCAGAAACTAAAGTTTTCTCTCTCTTTCTCTCTCTATATTATCGAGCGTATTCTTGTGAGTATTTTGATATTTTGAGTGTTGCTATACGGTGCAAGTTCCCTCAGCACTATATCCAGTATTCTAGTCAGAAGTACTGTCTTTTTGAGATAAGAGATTTTAAGGGATTGTAAGGGATGTTTTTTTCGTAATGATGTTATTCTTTCAATATCATTATACCGAAATATTGGTATGGATTTTATTGTGGAAGTTCTACCTTTTTGTGTCGGGGTTACTATTCATGTATACGTCACTATTTACGTATACGACACTATTCACGTATACGACACTATTCACGTATACGACACTATTCATGTATATGACATTTTTTACGTATACGTTACTATGTACGAATACGGAGTACTATTCACGAGTTACTATTCATGAGTTACTATTCACGAGTTACTATTCATGAGTTACTATTCACGAGTTACTATTCACGAGTTACTATTCACGGGTACTATTCACGACAAAATTGGTTTCCTTTTCTGACCAAATTATCGTTGATTTATGAATATTGCTCTTGAAATTAAATGTAGTTGTTGATCCTATTGTTTTTATTATGATATATAACATTTTTATAACCCTGGTGATGGAATTTCTCTTTGACTTGAGTGTAAAGATGGGTAAAGTATTGGTATGATCGTGACTATGGGTTCACTTTGGCCAGTAGTGCAAAGTTGAATTGTTGACTAGTATGATCATGACCATTGAATTTACAATGGAATATTTTTAGCTTAAGTGCAAGGTGAATTGATCAACATGGTTATAATTATGGTTTATATAAATTCTGAAATGATTATGTATTTCTTTGAGATATGAATATCTTTGGCCTGTAGTGCAAAGATGACCTCTTGTTGAATATCTTTGGCCTGTAGTGCAAAGATGAACTGCTGATGAATATCTTTGGCATGTAGTGCAAAGATGAATTTATTAGTATGATTATGAACAAGAACTGTGATTTGGTATAACCATGATCTTTGATGTTTCAGGTAAAGACATGTAATGAAAATTATCTTCATCCTAGAGCGATTATTACAGAGAGAAATTATAGAGAGAAAGAAGAAGAGAAATCTGCTACATCACTATTCCAGTATCTAGTTTTTTCCAAGGTAGGGAATATTATTTGTTGTAGTCGTAGGGAGTATTATTTCTTTCTTATCTGTGAAGAGAACTTCTGTTATTCCATCCTTAATTATTCTGTTGGAGTAACCTGTATACGCGGGCTACCCTATACTTGGTGAAATTCTTCTGTTGTTCCATTCTTTATCATTCTGTTGGAACATCCTGTCTGTGCGTTCTACGCCGGACCTGGTTCTGTCTTTATTATTCTGTTGGAATATCTTGTCTGTGCATTTTACGCCGGACCTGATTCCGTCTTTATTATTCTGTTGGAATATCCTGTCTGTGCATTTTACGCCTGGACCTGATTCCATCTTTATTATTCTGTTGGAATATCTTGTCTGTGCGTTTTACGCCAGACCTGATTCCGTCTTTATTATTCTGTTGGAATATCCTGTCTATGCGTTCTACGCCGGACCTGATTCTATTATTTATTATTCTGTTGGAATAACCTGCCTGTGCGGTCTATCGCATGCCTGGTGATTTCTTTTGTTATTCCATTCTTTATTATACTTAGTTGGTTAAAGTTTTGACTTCTATACTCCATGAAATTAGTGGAATATCCTTGATATTTACGCTTCATCCAGTATCTTTTCATGGAAATATTCTTCTGAGCATTCTTGAATTTTACTCTACAAAGCAATATCATGTTGACAATTTGGACGTTATTAGTTCCTGGATAAATTAATTCTTGAACTTTTTTTATTGAATTCTTATATCATTGTCATCATCCTCATGTTTATATTTTGTTGAAAGTCATCTGTGGCCTATAGTGCATAGATGGACTTGGTATGATTATGACCAGGGATTATTCGGTGTAATCATGACCATAATATTACAAATGATGTGGTAAAAGTCCTCATTGGCCCGTAGTGCATTGATGGACAGTTGTTGGCATGATCATGACCATTATTGAATACACAAATATTCTTGGCCCGTAGTACATGGATAATTGTTGTCGTGATACTAAAGAATATCCTTGGCCGTAGTGCAGGGGTGATTCGATGATGTGGATTATTTATTAAGCTGAGTCCCAGCGACAAAAGTGATGAAAAACCTTCTAAATCATAAAAGATAGTAGATTTTATTCTCTACTTGACTCTTTTAATGGATTGCTTGTTCCGCTGCAGTTAAACTTGATGTTTGTTATATTGTATGAGTTTAACATTGATGAAGGCTAACGATAATATATTCTGCATTATCTTAGTCATAATATTTCCTACTGGGCTAGTTGAGCTCACCCTTTTACTTTTATTGTTCTCTTCAGGAAATGAGAACGTAGCAGGGACTAGTCGGGGAACGGAGTGACGAACCAGATGATAGCATTAGTAGTCCTCACTATTCTGTGAAATAGTGTAATAATAATTGTAATAAGTACTCCTTTTGAGTTTGTATAATCTCTAGTAGACAATATTTGTATTCAAACTCACAGTTTATGTTTTGTCGTATTGTACACAACAGTTGTATTATTAAGTTGTATTTGAATTTATGTACCATGTAAATGGCGACCCAAGATGGGTGACGTATACCTAATTTTGGGGGCGTCACATAAGTGATTTAAGAACTGCTTTGCATGGCATAACCACTGATCTGCATCAATACATGAAGTGGTTCAGAGTTTTGTCCAAGGATCATTCACTTCTTCAAGAGGAGATGAAGAAAGTTCTAGAAGAGCTTGAAACATCCCTTCTAAGTACTAATCTTCTCTCCAAGCTTGAAGCTGAGAATGAAACTTTAAAACAGACAAACACACATCACGCACAAAGCGAGTCTAAGCTAACCTCTAAAATTGAGGATCTAGAGAAGACTATCTCTTCATGGAATAAATCCTCATCATCCATGGACTGTCTGCTCTCTAGTCAGAGAAGCACATTCGACAGAACAGGCTTAAGCTTTGGGGAAACCATCTCAGAGCTAAGTGTGGAAAAGATAATGGAAACTAGCACTATTAATGCCTCAAGTTTTGGTAAAGGCATTGCTTTTGTGAAATCCTCACAGTTGGAAGAACTAGTTCAACCTTGTTCTACTGATTCTAGTTATACTCAGAGAAGTAAAGGGTCTCATGCTGGCCTGGGATTCATAAAGGAGAAGAGTAACCCAACCTCTACTTATCCACCTCGAAGAATCGCAGAGTTAAGCAAGACTAACTCTACGAATCAACTGGGGAAGTATAGTAGAGGTAAGTCACACTCATCACCATCTATGAAACCTAAGGACACGTGGAAGAAAGAGAATCAGTCTAACAAAAGAGTAACTAAGGAACCACATAAGTCCAAGTGGAGGATGACTCATCACACACACTGGCATGCACTATAATAGATGCTTCATATGCAATAAATATGGTCATAGAGCTGCCAAATGTTATTACAATTCCATGCATGTGAGACCCAAGATAAGACAAATTTGGGTCCCCAAAGGCACTAACAAAGAAGGACCCATGCAAATATGGGTACCAAAATGAAGGTTCAAATGTTTTAATAGGAAAAGAGCTCCACGACCTCAACATGGTATCTGGACAGTGGATGCTCATAGCATATGACAGGGAACAAAGCTCTACTATCTAACTATGTAGAAAAGGAGGGTCCCTCAGTCATCTTTGGAGATAACGGCTCAGGGAAAGACAAGAGGATATGGCTCTGCTGGCAATGGTGCAGTATCTTTTAGCAAAGTAGCTTATGTGGAAGGACTCCAACACAACCTTCTAAGTATCAGCCAACTCTGCGACAAGGGCCACCAAGTAACATTTCTCAACAACCAATGTCAAGTTAGAGATTTGAAGACATCTTCCATAAAGCTGACCAGAACAAGAGAAGGAAATGTCTATACAGTAGATCTTGGTCAACAAAGCTCTGATGAAACAATATGTTTTCTGGCAAAAGCATCCGAGGAAATGAGATGGCTATGGCATAGAAGGCTTTCTCACTTAAACTTCAAAAGCATGTCCAAACTGGCATCAAAAGATCTCATAGCTAGCCTACCCAAGTTCAAATTTGTGAAGGAAAGGCCATGCAACGCCTACCAGCTTGGAAAGCAAATCAGAAGCTCATTCAAGAGCAAGACTTCCAACTCCATTGACAAACCTCTGCATCTGCTCCACATGGATCTCTTTGGGTCAATCCCAACAACCAGTCTTGGAGAAAAAAGATACTCTCTAGTTGTAGTCGACGACTACACCAGATTCACATGGGTATTCTTTTTAACTTCAAAGGATGAAACGAGCTTCGAATTAATCAAGATGTTTAGACTGGTGATGAGCGAGAAAAGAGAGAGAATCAAGGCAATAAGGAGTGATCATGGAAGAGAATTCGATTTCTCAGAAATAGACAAGTTCTGCTCAGACAATGGCATCAGTCCTAACTTCTCAGCTCCACGAACTCCTCAACAAAATGGAGTTGCTGAAAGAAAGAACAGAACCCTGATAGAGGCTGGAAGGACTCTACTAGCAGCAGCTCGTCTGCCTGAATACTTCTGGGCAGAAGCTATCAACACCGCATGCTACACACAGAACAGATCATTAATTCACTCTACGATCAAGAAGACACCCTACGAACTGTGGAAAGGAAGGAAGCCGAGTGTCAGCTATTTCCATGTCCTTTGGTTGTGCATGATATATTTTCAACAATGGAAAACAGTATCTGACAAAATTCCAGCCCAAGTCAGACTGAAGGGATCTTTCTTGGATATGCCACAGACAGCAAAGCTTACAGGGTGTTCAACAAGAAAACACTGAATGTCGAAGTCTCAATACACATCATCTTTGATGAAACTGACTTAGACAAAGTTGTGCCTCAACACACTATGACCGATAGTACAGACACTACGAATGAAGTCGTCGAGCTTAACACTACGATCGTAGTGCCAGATAGTGAAGTCGTAGAGCATGATAATGAAATCGTAGAAAGGTCCATCCATGACAGCGAGCCTCTACTCCAAGAAGAAGAGATAGACCTTGAAGACCTAAGACAGGAAGGCATCAGGGACAGATGTCCCAATCAGGAACAGATGGGCAAGAGATCACACTCAGGATCTAATCATTGGAGATCCAAGTGCAAGAGTCAAAAAAGAGCTGCTACTCAGAATGAATGCTTTTATCTAAGATTTTTGTCACAGATAGAGCCAAAGAAGATAGAGGATGCTATGGAAGACTCCAGTTGGATAGAAGCCATGCACGAAGAACTCAACCAATTTGATCGAAGCAAAGTTTGGAGATTGGTGCCCAGACCAAAGAGTTATCCTGTCATAGTGTAATAGCCCCGAATCCAGGTCCCAAATCGCCGCGTATCCGGTATACTATTTCTATAACTGTTGCAGAAGATATAAACATAAATTGTTTATACATTAAACTTACACACTTTTCCCCAAAATCGAGTAACCTTAACTTATACACAAATCATAAACTATCTATCACATAACAATTATTTATCAAACTATACTATTACAAGATAGACGCACATTTTATCACAAACTGAACTTGGCCTTAACCTTTTCCTGTATCCGAACGCATTCGCCTTATCTGCAATGTTTTATCATGATATAGCAAGGGTGAGCATGAAAGTTGCCGAGCAAGTTTAAATACAATAATATAACGATATATCATGATTGAAGAGTATGAATAATAAGCTGGCTATAATTCATCAATATAATTGAGAACTAGCACGAGCAAACTTTTAACTGAACAAGTATTAAACATGAACAAACATTTCTGAACCAACTGGTAATGAAGGTGATCAGCCTTTCATACCTGACTTATACATGCAAGATGTACAAAGTACAATTTTCGTGGCAATCAACAATGATTAACCATAAGCTTGAATAAAATACTCTTAGTAGAGTTTAGTAAAAAGAAACTTGTCTGAACCGTTGATTACCGCAACGCAATTAATAACGCTTTACCCGAAGACCTAATATTAATAATATAGATCTCCAATAATTAGAATAATATCATCACAGTATAATACTGTTATATATATATATATATATATATATATATATATATATATATATACATAGAATAACCTAAACACATAGCACAAAACCCTATCAGTCTATAACACACATAAAACTTAATATCAGGTCAAACTATTTCAATCTGACTTGAAACCGACACAATTCTATCATCCCGACGGTCTAGTCGGACAATACTCGAATTTAAGTTCAATTAAACTCTGCTTAAACGCTTAAAAATTATCCCAGATAATTATCTTATCAGTCAAAATAATTTTTAAAGACTTATAATAATTTTCAAATAATTATTAGCATTTATCAACATTTTTTGATCATTAAAACCATATTTAATTAAATTAAATATCACATAATTCCTTAATTATTAATATTCATTTAATATAAAATATTAATGAAAATCATAACATAATATTATAATATACCAAAGTATTTTTAATACCATAAAATCATAATTATTTGATTTTTAAACACTTAAATCCATTATCCGATAATTGCTATTAATATGAAAATATTAATATTTTCATGCCAAAATATCAAAAGTTATATTTTTTAACTTCAAATATTTTTATAAAACTTAAATCATTTTTATATGATTTTTAAAACATTAATTCTATTTTTCCATAATTTATTTAATATATCTATTAAATAAACTAATTATCATTAATACTGATTAATAATGAATTTCATCACAAAATATTAAAAGTCATCCAAAATATAACTTAAAATATTTTCTTATACCATAATATTATTTTTCATGATTTTTCATGAATTAAAACTATTTTTAAATAATTTATTTAATATCATAATTAAATAAATAAATACCATTTATATTCCAAAAATATTAAATATTTATGAAATATACTTAAAATAATTAAAAACTATTTTTCAAGCTTTAAAATATTTTTCATAATTTATTATGTATTTTTAATAATTAAAAATCTAATTTTTCTAATTTTTAATTCATTTTCTGCTTTTTCCGAAAATAAGCGTCGCTAAAGGGGCCCTATAGCGACAGACCCGTCGCTATAGGTGTTCTTGAGGTGTTCTTGAGCAAACCCAGAAATCATGTCAGACTTCGAGGTTGCTACTTTGACCAACATTTAATCCATGCTACACTTGATTCCTGGTCTGCTAATGATGATAGTTATGTAGTATAAGTGTAATACTACAATTAATGACAGATTTCAGGACCAAACAACAATATATCTGTGAGATTCAGAGCTTAGAATATCATGTCAGACACTGTTCTTCACTTCTGGGTTTTCCAGAAATGAAGAACAGTCCAAGTATCTACTTTTCAATCCTTGTAACTTGCAGTGTATATATTGTTTGTGTGATCTAAATGTTATATCTTGAAAACCACATGACAGGGTACAACAACAAGTCATTAGATCGGACTAACAACAACACGAAATGAAAATTTTATCTAGCCAAACTACATGTCAGAGACTCGGCGTATGAAGATCTGGGTTACCCAGAATCTTCATCCGGCGTGATGGTCAACGAATGTTTGACCCATAATTTCTATGATTCTGTTACAGTTTTTGGTGAGCTAAAGGCATGAGTCTGAAGTCCTTATACCTGTTTACAGCATAAAAGCAACAACATGGCCAAAACTAACACAAATAAGTACGATCAGAGGCCTCAAACATCTTGTCAGAAATTCTGGGAAAATTCTGATAACCCAAAAACAGATTTTGTGCTCGGTCAATGTACTTTGACCGATCATATCTTTCAATCTACACGTGATCTGGGCTTGATTCAAGTTCCAGATCACAGCCTATACAACATTCTACATGCTTAAAACTTAAAACACAACAAACAATTAACACACATAGATCTAGAAACCCTGACATGTGACTGTCAAATAACATTTTTCAACTTTTTCCAGATTTTTGAAAATGCTAATTTCGAGGACTTTAATGTTATGGATCTGGAATTTTACAACTCAGATCACTAAATGACACCTTATTACACATATCTATCCAACAAATTACAACATTAACACAAAATTTAAGGATTTCTAGAACTAGGGTTTATACCATTTGAGCCTTGATTTTTTGATTCTGACCCATGATGTTTGTTCTTGGAGATCTAACACATGATCTTAGCTTCTCTTTCTCACTTTCTCACTCTACCTTCCCGAATTTTAGAGAGAGAGAGAGTCTTGGTGAAAATGAAAAATGAAAGTAGTCATTTCTCTCTCTTTAATCTTATAAATTGATACAAATGCAATGTATTGGCTGAACTAGCTGCTAATTTGCTGGAATTGGTCACATGGCTACGTCTAGGGTTGCTCAACCACTCCACTAGGCCAACTCTTGCAAGAAAAGTCCAATAATGCAACAAAGGGCAAAATAGTCTTTTCCATTTAATTTAATGGCATACTTGTAATTGGCCCAAACCCTTAGGGTTTAGGGTTTGGTTAGGGTTTAGGTTTTGAGAAATCTAGGGTTTAGGGTTTAACCCTTTAGATTTAACAACTTGGATTTTAAAAAATTTCTAATTAGAATTTAAAATAGGAAATCATGATTTCTAATTTATAATTAGGACTTCCTAATTATATCTTAATTTCCTAATCATAAATCAATCTTTGCTAATTAGGACTAATTTATCCTAATTAAATTGCTAATTTAGCACTTAGGGTCAAATTTGTACATTAGGTTTCAAAACCACATTTTAGGGTTTTAAATAGAAAAATAATATTTAGATTTTAGAAATTAGATTAGGATTTCTAATAACTTGACAATTAGGATTTATAATTCCTAATTAATATTGCTAATTTGGCAATTAAATCCACCACTGTACAATTAGGGTTCAAAATGGTCATTAGGGTTTTCAATCCCACAAATTAGGGTTTCTAATAGAAAATAATTTTTTAAAATAGAAATTAAATATTCGTAATTAGATTAGAGTTTTCTAATTACTTAACTTGAAAATTAGAATTAATATATCCTAATTAACATAAAAAGTATTAAATTAATACTTTCGTTTTTTCCTAATTATAAAATTAGGGTTTTAAATCCCGAAATTATGGTTTTCTAAATTTAAAATTAGGGTTTGCTAATTAATTAAGCTTTGCCCTAATTAGTAGTATAATTAATGCCACATAAGCATTATAATTATCCTTTCTATTCCCAGTTTAGGGCTTCAATTTATCAGAATCTGAAACTAGGATTTTTCAGATCAAGTATTAGGGTTTTCTAATAATCAATTAGGATTTTCAGAAATTCATTAGGGTTTTCCCTAATTAATTTATAATTAATGACTTTAACCTTATACATATCATTGCATTCCCAATCTAGGGTTTTTAATATCCGAATTAGGGTTTTAGATTCCTGGAACTGACATTAGGGTTTCCAAAACCAGTTTCTAGGATTTCTTATTAATCGCTAGGGTTTTCTAAACGAACGTTAAAGTTCTTAATATATAATTAGGGTTTGACACATACATAATTAATCTGATCAACTCTTGACCCTTAACCACATTCAGTACATATACATAACCATATTCACAGAACATAATCACATAAATCCTTAATCCTGAATAATTCACCTATATCCTTCACAAAATTTTGAAACCCTCAAAATTCCTTCCCAATAACATCAAACGCATACACTTATTTTCTGTCTAGGTCTAATATTTGACCTGAAATTAATCATTTAAGATTTTAATAAATTGTCCAAATTCTCGGGTTGTCACATTCACCCCTCCTTATAAGAATTTCGTCCTCGAAATTCACCTTACACCTTACACTGTGCACCTTACACCATTCACACATATCACTTGCTACCCAATACACCTCTCACAAGAGTAAAAGTTTTCAAATTGTACTGAGGGGTCATATAGACCATGAACACATTTAGTTTTAACGGTAGTGATCATACCACAAAATAATACATTACTTGGTATGTTTACAATCATAAAGAAGGTAAACTACCGTTGTTAGTACTTTAGGTGATCAGCCCATCGTACTCTTACGTCATGCATAACGTATTAATAATTTTTAGCGAATATTTACGCTACTAGATTGGATTATTTATCCAAACATTATCGTTCACCTCAGTCTTATCATAGGATTCCGTACCAAAGCAATTTGGTTCGGGAAATTCTTTCAATGAACACTTGGAGTTTTTATAACATTAGTATAGCTGAATCAAATAGCATAGACTCATATCAATAACTCAATTCAATCGAATTATTTAGGTGTAGCCAAACCCCGTTGGAAAAATTAAAATTTTTGAAAACATTTTCGAGAATGACGTCATGATGTCGCACTGTATTAACAGTCTGTTTGAGGATGTCGTCATTGTATGAATTTGTCATAACACATCATATAATAGTAGAACATTGACTTTAGGTCAAATTCACACTAAGTATTCCTGTATTTACAACTCCATCACATTTATATCATCTCTGCATCAGGTTACATGGTACATAAGTGATAAATAAAAATAATTTTTGATATTTCAAATCATTTGCGTCTAGCCGAAATAAGTAGCATAGAATATACTTTAAACCGTTTTAAAAATGATTACGAGTCTACATATTTTTTTTAAAGGGCACATAGTGCGTATTTAGCTTGATGTCAAAAATTTGAAGTTTAACATAGCTAGGAGTTTTAGGAAAACCTAATGCCTCCACTAATGATCATTTGCTTAACAATCTATCTGTTCCTATAATTCTTAACACTCCATTTACACACAACTATACCCAGTTCATAAAACCACACTTATGAGTTCATAACCTGGCCACAATTATATGAGTTTAAGAACTTACCCTAGTCTGACCTTTGGCGTTCGTTCGCTGAGGGGCTCATAAACATTTCATATAACTATGAGTCAAGAATGTCACATAAGTATGAGTTCAAAAATTCGTACTTAATCCTATATTCTCTACCTATGACCTATTTATCTGTATATAATAACTAGCGTGACACAACATTTCAATGATTACCCATGCCACCAACTAAGTAGTTTTTACACCAAGTACAATTCCCCGCCCATACAAGAAATCATACAACTCAGTTGCCGACACGAGTCCTCATTGAAATCCCCACCTAATCTTAACCCCCTTTTTCAACACGAATTTTATTTAATCCGTATTCATAATCCATAACTCTTTCATGAGTTTTCATAGTACAATTTCATAGTACAACTGATACACAGTATCTTGCTGTAAACTTTTCAATCATCAGATTGATTCTTTCTGGTTGTCATAACCTTATCAGATCACGGGGTGATCTCATCGTATATATTACGATTCAATTCTATGACTTGATCGTTTTGTTTTACGATCTACTATTCCTGCACTTTCAGTCTTTTAGACTCGATCTATTCACCATTACTATTCAACTTTATTATCAGAGTTAGGGAAATCTGTGTCTTTACACTCGCCGAGATTCGTCTTTGAATCTTACCGACCAAATAACTCTATATGAGTTAGTCTTATCCTAATCACTGCGGTTATTGGTCTCAGATATTCCAACCTAAGCTTAATAACCAACGGCTCTGATACCAACTGTAACAGCCCCGAATCCAGGACCCAAATCGCCACGGATCCGGTATAATATTTCTATAACTGTTGCGGAAGATATAAACATAAATTGTTTATACATTAAACTTACACACTTTTCCCCAAAATCGAGTAACCTTAACTTATACACAAATCATAAACTATCTATCACATAACAATATTTATCAAACTATACTAGTACAAGATAGCCGCATATTTTATCACAAACTGAACTTGGCCTTAACGTTTTCCTATATCCGAACGCATTCGCCTTATCTGCAATTTTTTATCATGATATAGCAAGGGTGAGCATGAAAGTTGCCCAGCAAGTTTAAATACAACAATAAAATGATATATCATGATTGAAGAGTATGAATAAAAAGCTGACTATAATTCATCAATATAATTGAGAACTAGCACGAGCAAACTTTTGACTGAAGAAGTATTAAACATGAACAAACATTTCTGAACCAACTAGTAATGAAGGTGATCAGCCTTTCATACCTAACTTATACATGCAAGATGTACAGAGTATAATTTTTGTGGCAATCAGCAATGATTAACCATAAGCTTGAATAAAATACTCTTAGTAGAGTTTAGTAAAAAGAAACTTGTCTGAACCGTTGATTACCGCAACGCAATTAATAACGCTTTACCTGAAGACCTAATATTAATAATATAGATCTCCAATAATTAGAATAATATCATCACAGTATAATACTATTATATATATATATATATATATATATATATATATATATATATATATATATATATATATATATATATATATATATATATATATATATATATACATAGAATAACCTAAACACATAGCACAAAACCCTATCAGTCTATAACACACATAAAACTTAGTATCAGGTCAAACTATTTCAATCTGACTTGAAACCGACACAATTCTATCATCCCGACGGTCTAGTCGGACAATACTCGAGTTTAAGTTCAATTAAACTCTACTTAAACGCTTAACAATTATCCCAGATAATTATCTTATCAGTCAAAATAATTTTTAAAGACTTATAATAATTTTCAAATAATTATTATCATTTATCAACATTTTTCGATCATTAAAACCATATTTAATTGAATTAAATATCACATAATTCTTTAATCATTAATATTCATTTAATATAAAATATTAATGAAAATCATAACAAAATATTATAATATAATTATAATATACCAAAGTATTTTTAATATCTTAAAATCATAATTATATGATTTTTAAACACTTAAATCCATTATCCGATAATTGCTATTAATATTAAAATATTAATATTTTCATGCCAAAATATTAAAAGTTATATTTTATAACTTAAAATATTTTTATAACACTTAAATCATTTTTATATGATTTTTAAAACATTAATTCTATTTTACCATAATTTATTTAATATATCTATTAAATAAACTAATTATCATTAATACTGATTAATTAATGAATTTCATCACAAAATATTAAAAGTCATCAAAAATATAACTTAAAATATTTTCTTATACCATAATATTATTTTTCATGATTTTCATGAATTAAAACTATTTTTAAATAATTTATTTAATATCATAATTAAATAAATAAATAATATTTATATTCCAAAAATATTAAATATTTATGAAATATACTTAAAATAATTACAAACTATTTTTCAAGCTTTAAAATAATTTTTCATAATTTATTATGTATTTTTAATAATTAAAAATCTAATTTTTCTAATTTTTAATTCATTTTCTGCTTTTTCCGAAAATAAGCGTCGCTAAAAGGGCCCTATAGCGACAGACCCGTCGCTATAGGTGTTCTTGAGGTGTTCTTGAGCAAACCCAGAAATCATGTCAGACTTCGAGGTTGCTACTTTGACCAACATTTAATCCATGCTACACTTGATTCCTGGTCTGCTAATGATGATAGTTATGTAGTATAAGTGTAATACTACAATTAATGACAGATTTCAGGACCAAACAACAATATATCTGTGAGATTCAGAGCTTAGAATATCATGTCAGACACTGTTCTTCACTTCTGGGTTTTCCAGAAATGAAGAACAGTCCAAGTATCTACTTTTCAATCCTTGTAACTTGCAGTGTATATATTGTTTGTGTGATCTAAATGTTATATCTTGAAAACCACATGACAGGGTACAACAACAAGTCATTAGATCGGACTAACAACAACACGAAATGAAAATTTTATCTAGCCAAACTACATGTCAGAGACTCGGCGTATGAAGATCTGGGTTACCCAGAATCTTCATCCGGCGTGATGGTCAACGAATGTTTGACCCATAATTTCTATGATTCTGTTACAGTTTTTGGTGAGCTAAAGGCATGAGTCTGAAGTCCTTATACCTGTTTACAGCATAAAAGCAACAACATGGCCAAAACTAACACAAATAAGTACGATCAGAGGCCTCAAACATCTTGCCAGAAATTCTGGGAAAATTCTGATAACCCAAAAACAGATTTTGTGCTCGGTCAATGTACTTTGACCGATCATATCTTTCAATCTACACGTGATCCGGGCTTGATTCAAGTTCCAGATCACAGTCCATACAACATTCTACATGTTTAAAACTTTAAACACAACAAACAATTAACACACATAGATCTAGAAACCCTGACATGTGACTGTCAAACAACATTTTTCAACTTTTTCCAGATTTTTGAAAATGCTAATTTCGAGGACTTTAATGTTATGGATCTGGGATTTTACAACTCAGATCACTAAATGACACCTTATTACACATATCTATCCAACAAATTACAACATTAACACAAAATTTAAGGATTTCTAGAATTAGGGTTTATACCATTTGAGCCTTGATTTTTTGATTCTGACCCATGATGTTTGTTCTTGGAGATCTAACACATGATCTTAGCTTCTCTTTCTCACTTTCTCACTCTACCTTCCCGAATTTTAGAGAGAGAGAGTCTTGGTGAAAATGAAAAATGAAAGTAGTCATTTCTCTCTCTTTAATCTTATAAATTGATACAAATGCAATGTATTGGCTGAACTAGCTGCTAATTTGCTGGAATCGATCACATGGCTAGGTCTAGGGTTGCTCAACCACTCCACTAGGCCAACTCTTGCAAGAAAAGTCCAATAATGCAACAAAGGGCAAAATAGTCTTTTCCATTTAATTTAATGGCATTCTTGTAATTGGCTCAAACCCTTAGGGTTTAGGCTTTGGTTAGGGTTTAGGTTTTGAGAAATCTAGGGTTTATGGTTTAACCCTTTAGATTTAGCAACTTGGATTTTAAAAATTTTCTAATTAGAATTTAAAATAGGAAATCATGATTTCTAATTTATAATTAGGACTTCCTAATTATATCTTAATTTCCTAATCGTAAATCAATCTTTGCTAATTAGGACTAATTTATCCTAATTAAAATTGCTAATTTAGCCCTTAGGATCAAATTTGTATATTAGGTTTCAAAACAATATTTTAGGGTTTTAAATAGAAAAATAATATTTAAATTTTAGAAATTAGATTTCCTAATTAGATTAGGGTTTCTAATAACTTGACAATTAGGATTTATAATTCCTAATTAATATTGCTAATTTGGCAATTAAATCCACCACTGTACAATTAGGGTTCAAAATGGTCATTAGGGTTTTCAATCCCACAAATTAGGGTTTCTAATAGAAAATAATTTTCTAAAATAGAAATTAAATATTCGTAATTAGATTAGAGTTTTCTAATTACTTAACTTGAAAATTAGAATTAATATATCCTAATTAACATAAAAAGTATTAAATTAACACTTTCGTTTTTTCATAATTATAAAATTAGGGTTTCAAATCCCGAAATTAAGGTTTTCTAAATTTGAAATTTGGGTTTACTAATTAATTAAGCTTTGCCCTATTTAGTAGTATAATTAATACCACGTAAGCATTATAATTATACTTTCTATTCCCAGATTAGGGCTTCAATTTATCAGAATCTGAAACTAGGATTTTTCAGATCAAGTATTAGGGTTTTCTAATAATCAATTAGGATTTTCAGAAATTGATTAGGGTTTTCCCTAATTAATTTATAATTAATGACGTTTAACCTTATACATATAATTGCATTCCCAATCTAGGGTTTTTAATATTCGAATTAGGGTTTTAGATTCCCGGAACTGACATTAGGGTTTCCAGAACCAGTTTTTAGGATTTCTTATTAATCGCTAGGGTTTTCTAAACGAACGTTAAAGTTCTTAATATATAATTAGGGTTTGACACATACATAATTAATCTGATCAACTCTTGACCCTTAACCACATTCAGTACATATACATAACCATATTCACAGAACATAATCACATAAATCCTTAATCCTGAATAATTCACCTATATCCTTCACAAAATTTTGAAACCCTCAAAATTCCTTCCCAATAACATCAAACGCATACACTTATTTTCTGTCTAGGTCTAATATTTGACCATAAATCAATCATTTAAGATTTTAATAAATTGTCCAAATTCTCGGGTTGTCACAAATAGGAACCAAGTGGGTCTTTAGAAACAAAATGGATGAAGATTACCAGAAACAAGGCAAGATTAGTGGCAAAGGGTTACTCTCAAGAAGAAGGAATTGACTATGATGAGACATTTGCACCCGTTTCCAGACTAGAAGCCATCAGAATCTTTCTTGCCTTTGTTGCCCACATGAAGTTCAAAGTCTTCTAGATAGATGTCAAGAGTGCATTTCTAAATGGAGAACTTCAAGAAAAAGTCTACGTAGAACAACCTCTAGGTTTCATCAATCCATCTCTTTCCAATTATGTCTATAGATTAGATAAAGCTTTATATGGTCTTAAACAAGCACCTAAAGCATGGTATGAAACACTGACTAACTTCTTAATAGAAAATGGATTCACTAGAGGCAGAGTAGATACCACACTATTTCTAAGAAAGCATAAAGACAAAGTCTTACTAGTTCAAATATATGTTGATGATATCATTTTTGGTTCTACTGACGAAAAGTTTTGTAAGAGATTCTCTAAGCTAATGCAGAGCAAGTTTGAGATGAGCATGATGGGTGAGCTGAATTTTTTCCTTGGACTGCAAGTGAAGCAGACTGATGAAGGAATATTCATCAACCAAGCCAAATACATCAAAGACTTACTAAAGAAGTGCGGCATGGAATCAGCCTCTCCCATGAAAACACCAATTGCTCCTGCAACCAAGCTTGACAAGGATGAGAAAGGTAAAAGTATTGATATCACCCAATACAGAGGTGTGATAGGGTCTCTTTTATACCTAACTGCCAGTAGACCAGATATAATGTTTGCAACATGCATATGTGCTAGATTTCAGGCTAACCCTAAAGAGTCACATTTGTCTGCTGTAAAGAGGATCTTCAGGTATCTCAAGGGTACACCCTACTTGGGGCTGTGGTATCCCAAGGAATCCTCATTTGAACTAATAGGATACACAGATGCTGATTTTGCAGGATGCAAAATAGATAGAAAAAGTACCAGTGGCACCTGTCAACTTCTTGGGAACAGACTTGTGTCCTGGTTTAGCAAAAAGCAAAACTCAGTGTCTACTTCAACAGCAGAAGCTGAATATATTGCTGCTGGCAGCTGCTGTGCTCAGATCCTATGGATGAGAAATCAGCTAGCTAACCATGGGTTCGATTTTAAATCTATTCCCATACACTGTGATAACACAAGTGCCATAGCAATAACTCATAATCCTGTCATGCATTCTAGGACTAAGCATATAGAAATAAGATATCACTTCATTAGGGATCATGTGCAAAATGGAACTATATCTTTACAATATATGTGGCGCCCCCAAATCCAGGTACTTGAAACCCGAAATCGGTGCTTCACGATACCATTTCTATGAGCAGAATAATACTAATAATAATAACAATATTATAGATTTTCAAACTTAACTTACATATTATCAGAGTTTAGTTCCCAAGTACGAAACCTTTAACATTCGTTACATGATCATAATAATAATATTTATTATCCTTATCATAAAGTCAGACTATTACATAAAATAGCTTAAACATTTAGTCGGCAACTTTCCCTTTCCCCTTGTTCTTGGCAGATCCTTCGGTTTGTTCACACTTAGCTGAAAACATTTACAATTGAGCAAGAATGAGCATTCGAGTGCCCAGCAAGTAATAATAACAATAATAGTTAACTGAAAGGATTAAATGTTTTCTTTGAAAGATATTTCTACAACGGATCGACAGTTGTGAAGTAAGCTGAACCAATAATTAACAACATGTCATTTTGATTTCAAATTTTTGAAACTACGTATTGACTATAAATGAGAATCAGTTGACAGACTATGAACATTATTTTATATTTTTGAAAAGGTTTAAACAGAACTTCATCTGTAAACCGTCATTGCTTACGGGCACGGGGGTGATCAGCCCGTTATGCCCTGTATTGATCAATCCTACATTGCTAGAACGATATTATCTTTCATCCTTTGTCCGCTGTAGCGCATAAAAATTTCCCATAATCGGGATGTTCATAACAGTCTTGAATCCATACCAAAACAATTCGGTTGGATAAGTTTTATCATGTTCAACAACAAATTTAGATATATGTCTAGCTGGATCAAATAGCTTAGACGACTTTTATTTCCAGGTATACATACTAAGCAACTATAAGTATGTATCAACATGTGATAAAATTATAATGATTATCCAAGTGGGGTCACTTGTATAACCATTTTATTGAAATTAACGAACAGAATAAATAACTTGATCAATATTAACTGGATAAAGGAAATTGTACAACAATTATTGCTTAATAGCTTGCTTATACAGAATCATTGCATAAGTATATACAAAGGTTGAAATATTTGAACAGTTCAGATATTATCTTACGCATGTCCTTAGCATAAAGTAAATGCAAAGGGTTAGATACTTGCCTTATCTGTTGCTTACACAACTTAGATATATATTTTCTACCAAGTCCTATCATTAAATAGATCATTGTCTGATTAGAATAATATATCATATCATATAATACTGCTTATTGCAGTCAGCACATTCCTAATCACATTGTCACATAACTTTAACACCATTGAATCACAAATAATTTACTTATCAAGTCAATCTATCTAAGTCCAGATCAATTTCTGAAACATGTCGGTCTACTGACAACTTTATCGGGTAATATCGAGTCTAAGACTCTATACAGTTATACAATATCCACTTAGATATCTTAAACACCAATTGTAACATTTTTCATGACCTTATAATAATTATAAAATAATTATTACCATTTACCAAAAATTTTGAAATATCAGAATCATTTTTAAATGATTTAAATATCAAACAATTCTATTAATATTTAATAAACTATTAATGAAATCATTGCCAATTATTAAAGTTATTAATAATAACTTAAAATAATTTTAAAACATTTATATCACCCTTAAATGATTTTTAAATGAATAAAACCATTTTTAAACTATTTATTTAATATAATTATTAAATAAATTTAATATCATTAATCATTAAATAAATATCATTAATATTAAATTATTAATGAAATTATCCATTAAATATTAAAAGCTATAGTTTATAACTTAAAATATCTTTAAATACTTTACTTTCATTTAAAATGATTATTATAATATTAAAATCATTTTTAAACTAAATTATTTAATATAATTATTAAATAACTTTAATATCATTAATAATAATTAATTAATGAAATTTTCATTTAAATATTAAAAGTTATATTTTATAACTTAAAATATTTTTAAATACCTTATTCTTATTTAAAATGATTTTTAATTTAATAAAATCATTTTTAATTCATTTATTTAATAGATTTAATAAATAACTTAATTATCATTAATATTAATTTATTAATGAAAATTATCACATATTATTAAAAGTTATCAAAAATAACTTAAATTATTTTCTTATACCATAATATAATTTTAAATGATTTTTCAAATATTAAAATCATTTTTAAATAATTTATTTAATATTATAATTAAATAAATTAAATAATTTTAATATTCCAAAAATATTAAATATTTATGAAATATATTTAAAATAATTAAAAACTAATTTTCAGAATTTAAAATAATTTTTAATAATTTATTTTATATTTTTAATAATTAAAAACTAATTTTTTTCTATTTTTTTAATAATTTCCGGAAAATAAATAAAATCTGTCGCTAAAGACCACCTATAGCGACAGAACCGTCGCTATAGGTGTTCTTCATGTTCTTGAGTTGTTCATAGCAGTTCGCAGGGTATCACGTTTGACCACGATTCCCGGTCAGATCCTGATGTTAATGGACATGTTATGAGTCACATATTGTAGTACTAATGCACGACTACAAGATCCAACAACAAATGTGCTTATAACATGTATAACCAACGAGATCTGAGCCCTTAAAGTGGCTGTCAGACCTGTTCTTCATTTTCTGGGTTTTCCGGAAGTGAAGAACAGCTCGTGATGCCTACTTTGGGCTTCCACAACTTGCAAGATATGATATGTTTTAGTGATTTAAAAGTTGCAGTATATAAACCACATGTTTCACTATAGATCCATCACAAAACATCACTAAAACAACAATAGAATAGCCAGATTCGACACGGTCAAACCATGTCAGTCATCGCGTTCTTGAGTTTTCTGGGTTTTCCAGAAAACTCAATTCGTGATCATCTGCCTTGTTTTGACCACCCACTGATTTCGATACATTTATGAAATAAGTAATATTAAGGCATTATTAGGTATTCTAACAAACATACTACAACCTAAATGTAAGAACCATAACGATACATCAAACAACTGTCAGATTAAAGCCCTTGAAGAACATGTCAGACGCTTGTCCTCAGTTTCTGGGCGACCCAGAAATTACCCGGTCAATGCCGGTCAACGGTCTTTGACCGATTATAACTTAAAATATACACATCCCACGATCCTGATTCCACTTTCAGACTAAAGATCTTACAGCATACTACTAGATCATAGCTTAAAAACACAAAAACACATAACAGGACGAGATCTATGGGACCTGACATTTGGTTGTCAGACCATATTTCTCACTTTTCCAGATTTTGCAAATCTTCAAATCCGAGACCCTAGATGTTATGGATCTAACATCTAACAACCCAGATCATCATTAGACACTATATATAACATGTATAACACAAAAAAACTAACATCTAACAACCGAATTTTGGCTAGAAATTGAGATAGGGTTTTATACCTTTCTTGACCGATTTTGATTTTTATGCTTCTGATTTGCTAGGGATGAATGTGGGGCTGTGTTTGTGACTGATATATGAAGAAATTTTCGGAGGTTCAAGTATGAGGAAGAGTTGGTGAGAGAAAAATTAAATTTGGCAAAGTTTTCTACACTTTCTCTCTCCCAATCTATTAATAAACAAATGTGATGCATGAATTTGCTGGAAAAGGGAGCTGAATACTGTCAATTAGAGCATGTGGGGTGGTTGGATTTGGTCACCAACTTTCCCCTAATTGTCAACACCTACAATTAGCCAAAATAATGGAACTAGGGGCAAAAAGGTCACTTATTTTTCCAATTAATGGCATTCTTGGCATTTGACAAACCCTTAGGGTTTGACCCTTAGGGTTTAATCCTAAGGTTTATTACATAATATTTGTAGAATTTAGCAATTAGGGTTTGTGCCAAAAATAAAATAAAATAAATAAATAGAATTATTTTAGTTTCTAAAATTTAAAAAAAATTAAGATTGTTAATTAGATTAGGTTTATTAATTACGTTATACATGAATGTTAGGGTTTAGTACCCCTAATCATAATTACCCTTGCCAATTTGGCAATTAGTGTTCACAATTTTTAATAATTAGGCTACTAAAATATATAATTAGATTTCCTATTAATAAAATTAGGGTTCTTGATATAAATTAAATTCTTTATTTATATATGGACATTAGGGTATTATATCGTAATTTACTTTACCACTTGCATGATTAGTGCTTAAAATTAACAATTAGGGTTCACAGAAATATCAATTAGGGTTTCGATTTCACAATTAGGGTTTCACGACAAAATTAGGGTTTCGCGACAAAATTAGGGTTTTGCCTAATTAGCGTTCCATGAAGTAATACGTAACCATATATCATATAACACAGATATTTAATAATCTTACATTTCCCATTTAAATTGATAAATAGAGTTAAATCAATTAATGCTAGGGTTTGGTCAACATACCATAATTGACCAACCATCAACAGTACAATTTTTACAGTACATATTTATAGCACTGAAAAATTAAAATATAATTAATATTATATTATTATTCTCATACCTTGACAATAATCCAAAATTAGGGTTTGAATTCCATATCTGATTTATCCTTTCTATTTAACCTTAATAATTTAAGGTAAAATAATTAACTTAATAATCTGTACAAAAATTCATATAATAAAATAATTATTATATTTATTTTAAAAATCACTTCATATATTATTTAAATAATATATGATTATATATTCATGGAAAATAAAAATATTTCTATCATAAATTAATTATTATAAGAATATACTTTATAATAATCAATAATTCTAAAATAAATTTTACTTATAAATATTCATGTAATAAATATATTTTTATTTACCACATAATTACATATACGCATAATCTTGTACAAATCCTCATCCTTGAAATAAAAAAAAAATTTATACGAAAAATTTAAGATTTATTTATATCGAAAATATCGGGTTGTCACATTCACCCTCCCTTATAAAGATTCCGTCCCCGGAATCACCACTTTAAAACCTATACCTACCAGGGTACATGACATTTATAATCGTTGCAAGTAGATTTTAATCACTTTGATCAAACTGATCTTTAACTTTTTATTAAAAGCTTGTCTTTCTGATTATACGGAAATTTGATTTCTAAAGAAACTCAAATTCCTCCCTCAAAATTTCTTTATAAAATTATTTACTATAAATAGGAAAATCATATATAAGAAAAATAAAAGTTATAAGAAAAGTACCTAGAGTTCCACTGCCAGCTGCCACCGTGTCTTGAACTGCCATGTTGAAGACTCGTGCGGTAGATTTGGTCGGCTTGCTAGATGCAGTTGGTCCCGTGATTGCCAAAGTTCCGCCGCTTTTCCCCAAATTCACACTTAATGCCTCTGCTTTCCTTTTCGGACAGTCTTTCACCTTATGCTCCTTTGATCCGCACAGAAAACACCAACCAATTGTCTTAGAATTGGGGCAGTTGGGAGAAATATGGCCCTCCTGCCCGCACTTGAAACATGCGAATTTTCCCTTTAAACATTCTCCTAAGTGATTTTTCCCACAATTCCCACATTGCACCAACGGCTTCTTATTTGCACCTTCCTGTTTTACTTGCACCCCACCAAAGTTGTTTACCTTCCTTTTATCCCTCCTATTCCCAGTATTTGTTTCCCCCTTCCCAGTCCCCTCAACTTTACCCTTGTTCCTCCTTTCTTTGTTGTAAAGGCTCGTGGCCTCACTCCCTTCCTCAGCAATAAGTGCTTTCTCCATGAGTGCTGCAAATGTAGGGATTTGCAACACTGCCACCTTGTTGTAGAGCCAGGGTTTTAATCCCAGCTCAAACCTCCTCGCTTTTCTAGCCTCCGTATCGACTTGATGCGGGGCGAACCTAGCCAATTCATTAAATTTTGCGGCATATTCCGCAACAGACATATTCTCTTATTTTAATTCCAGAAATTTTACTTCCACTCTAGCCTGCATACTAGATGAAAAATAGTTTTCGAAAAACAGAGTTTTAAATCTTTCCCAAGTAATTACACCTTTCCCAGCCCTTGCCTGATTAGCTTCCCACCAAAAATTCGCCTCTCCCTTCATCATATAGGCAGCAAAAACCGTTTTCTGCTCCTCAGCCACCCTAGCTATTACAAATGCTTTTTCAATTTCTTTAACCCAAGTTTGGGCTTCTACAGGGTCAGTTGTACCTGTAAATTCGGGAGGTCCTACAGCTTTGAAGTCCTTGAAGTTTGATAAGCGATTGTCCTGTTGGTTTCCAGTAGCTGCCGTTCCTTGTTGCATGACTTGAGCTATCATATTTACAAATTGATGCATTGGATCTTGTTGTGGTTGTCCTTCAACGTTGTTGACAGATTCTTCTGCCCTTTGATTACGAGTTTGTCGTCGAGACGGCATTATCTGGTTAAATAAAACATAATTTAACTTACATTCTAAACCTTATCATATAAGTTTAATATATATTAAGCTTGTTTCATTATCCAAACATAAGTTCATTTTTATTAATTCAAAGTAATTTACATAGCATAGTCCATACTACTATCCCTTGGTGACTACAAAAGTCGGGATTTACAACTTTGATTAACACAAAAGTAGATAATATTGCATTACACAAACATACTAAGCACACATATAATATTAAACAAACCTTCACCACAGAACCTATACTACATATTCACTATGCCTCTTCCTTGATCAAGGACAACTTTTTGCTTGATGACCTTCTATCCCACAAATAAAACAGACACACTGCTTAGGATTGGGACACTGAGAAGAAAAATGTCCCCCATGTCCGCAATTGTAACAAACATTTTCGCCTTTCCTGCATATGCCTTCATGCTTCTTGTCACATTTTGTACACTTTTTTATGTGTTTAAAGTTCCCTTGGTTGTTATCATGATCACGATCATTCATTTTTCTTTTTCCTTTCTGGTTTGGAGCTGCACTTGACTTGTTGCTTTTAGCTCCTATTTGGTCAATTTGGATTTTAAGCTTATCTTGTTCTTCCATTGTTTCAATTAATGCTTTTTGCAGTTGGCTATTTAGTAATTTTTCTATTTCCCACAACCGTTCCAAAGAAGAAACCTGATCCCGCAGATTCTGCACTTCAGTTGATGCTTGGTCAGCTCCAACTTCAGTGTCTGAATCACTGTCGGTTAGTTCCACCATTTCTGGATCTGGTACGACATTTTCCACAATAACCACCTCATCGAGGTTGCTTTCAGTTTGAGTCTCTATTTCAGCTTTTGGCTTTGATATCGACTTCTTCTTTACGATCCAAGGGTATCCTAATCCTTTTTCACCTGACATCTACACACATAAATTA
The DNA here is from genome assembly GCA_020205505.1 of Panax japonicus. Lineage (NCBI taxonomy): Eukaryota > Viridiplantae > Streptophyta > Magnoliopsida > Apiales > Araliaceae > Panax > Panax japonicus. The sequence goes on from CM035109.1 coordinate 19,261,879, forward strand.
TCCTGATTAGCATAGAATATATACACATAACACATAAAGGTTTTATATAAGTTATCTTTTAATTTGTTTGACGATGAATTTATCCGATTCATCTACCTTTAAACTCTATATGAGTTATTTATATTTTCAACGTTTTCCTCTGTTCTAAGGTTATAGCCTAAGGTCTAACCCACCTAAGTTTTCTAACCCTATTGCTCTGATACCATTCTGTGACGCCCCCAAATCCAGGTACTTGAAACCCGAACTCGGTGCTTCACGATACCATTTCTATGAGCAGAATAATACTAATAATAATAACAATATTATAGATTTTCAAACTTAACTTACATATTATCAGAGTTTAGTTCCCAAGTACGAAACCTTTAACATTCGTTACATGATCATAATAATAATATTTATTATCCTTATCATAAAGTCAAACTATTACATAAAATAGCTTAAACATTTAGTCGGCAACTTTCCCTTTCCCCTTGTTCTTGGCAGATCCTTCGGTTTGTTCACACTTAGCTGAAAACATTTACAATTAAGCAAGAATGAGCATTCGAGTGCCCAACAAGTAATAATAACAATAATAGTTAACTGAAAGGATTAAATGTTTTCTTTGAAAGATATTTCTACAACGGATCGACAGTTGTGAAGTAAGCTGAACCAATAATTAACAACATGTCATTTTGATTTCAAATTTTTGAAACTACGTATTGACTATAAATGAGAATCAGTTGACAGACTATGAACATTATTTTATATTTTTGAAAAGGTTTAAATAGAACTTCATCTGTAAATCGTCATTGCTTACGGGCACGGGGTGATCAGCCCGTTATGCCTTGTATTGATCAATACTACATTGCTAGAACGATATTATCGTTCATCCTTTGTCCGCTGTAGCGCATAAAAATTTCCCATAATCGGGATGTTCATAACAGTCTTTAATCCATACCAAAACAATTCGGTTGGATAAGTTTTATCTTGTTCAACAACAACTTTAGATATATGTCTAGCTGGATCAAATAGCTTAGACGACTTTTATTTCCAGGTATACATACTAAGCAACTATAAGTATGTATCAACATGTGATAAAATTATAATGATTATCCAAGTGGGGTCACTTGTATAATCATGTTATAGAAATTAACGAACAGAATAAATAACTTGATCAATATTAACTGGATAAAGGAAATTGTACAACAATTATTGCTTAATAGCTTGCTTATACAGAATCATTGCATAAGTATATACAAAGGTTGAAATATTTAAACAGTTCAGATATTATCTTACGCATGTCCTTAGCATAAAGTAAATGCAAAGGGTTAGATACTTGCCTTATCTGTTGCTTACACAACTTAGATATATATTTTCTACCAAGTCCTATCATTAAATAGATCATTGTCTGATTAGAATAATATATCATATCATATAATACTGCTTATTGCAGTCAGCACATTCCTAATCACATTGTCACATAACTTTAACACCATTGAATCACAAATAATTTACTTATCAAGTCAATCTATCTAAGTCCAGATCAATTTCTGAAACATGTCGGTCTACTGACAACTTTATCGGGTAATATCGAGTCTAAGACTCTATACAGTTATACAATATCCACTTAGATATCTTAAACACCAATTGTAACATTTTTCATGACCTTATAATAATTATAAAATAATTATTACCATTTACCAAAAATTTTGAAATATCAGAATCATTTTTAAATGATTTAAATATCAAACAATTCTATTAATATTTAATAAACTATTAATGAAATCATTGCCAATTATTAAAGTTATTAATAATAACTTAAAATAATTTTAAAACATTTATATCACCCTTAAATGATTTTTAAATGAATAAAACCATTTTTAAACTATTTATTTAATATAATTATTAAATAAATTTAATATCATTAATCATTAAATAAATATCATTAATATTAAATTATTAATGAAATTATCCATTAAATATTAAAAGCTATAGTTTATAACTTAAAATATCTTTAAATACTTTAATTTCATTTAAAATGATTATTATAATATTAAAATCATTTTTAAACTAAATTATTTAATATAATTATTAAATAACTTTAATATCATTAATAATAATTAATTAATGAAATTTTCATTTAAATATTAAAAGTTATATTTTATAACTTAAAATATTTTTAAATACCTTATTCTTATTTAAAATGATTTTTAATTTAATAAAATCATTTTTAATTCATTTATTTAATATATTTAATAAATAACTTAATTATCATTAATATTAATTTATTAATGAAAATTATCAAATATTATTAAAAGTTATCAAAAATAACTTAAATTATTTTCTTATACCATAATATAATTTTAAATGATTTTTCAAATATTAAAATCATTTTTAAATAATTTATTTAATATTATAATTAAATAAATTAAATAATTTTAATATTCCAAAAATATTAAATATTTATGAAATATATTTAAAATAATTAAAAACTAATTTTCAGAATTTAAAATAATTTTTAATAATTTATTTTATATTTTTAATAATTAAAAACTAATTTTTTTCTATTTTTTTAATAATTTTCGGAAAATAATAAAATCTGTCGCTAAAGACCACCTATAGCGACAGAACCGTCGCTATAGGTGTTCTTCATGTTCTTGAGTTGTTCATAGCAGTTCGCAGGGTATCACGTTTGACCACGATTCCCGGTCAGATCCTGATGTTAATGGACATGTTATGAGTCACATATTGTAGTACTAATGCACGACTACAAGATCCAACAACAAATGTGCTTATAACATGTATAACCAACGAGATCTGAGCCCTTAAAGTGGCTGTCAGACCTGTTCTTCATTTTCTGGGTTTTCCGGAAGTGAAGAACAGCTCGTGATGCCTACTTTGGGCTTCCACAACTTGCAAGATATGATATGTTTTAGTGATTTAAAAGTTGCAGTATATAAACCACATGTTTCACTATAGATCCATCACAAAACATCACTAAAACAACAATAGAATAGCCAGATTCGACACGGTCAAACCATGTCAGTCATCGCGTTCTTGAGTTTTCTGGGTTTTCCAGAAAACTCAATTCGTGATCATCTGCCTTGTTTTGACCACCCACTGATTTCGATACATTTATGAAATAAGTAATATTAAGGCATTATTAGGTATTCTAACAAACATACTACAACCTAAATGTAAGAACCATAACGATACATCAAACAACTGTCAGATTAAAGCCCTTGAAGAACATGTCAGACGCTTGTCCTCAGTTTCTGGGCGACCCAGAAATTACCCGGTCAATGCCGGTCAACGGTCTTTGACCGATTATAACTTAAAATATACACATCCCACGATCCTGATTCCACTTTCAGACTAAAGATCTTACAGCATACTACTAGATCATAGCTTAAAAACACAAAAACACATAACAGGACGAGATCTATGGGACCTGACATTTGGTTGTCAGACCATATTTCTCACTTTTCCAGATTTTGCAAATCTTCAAATCCGAGACCCTAGATGTTATGGATCTAACATCTAACAACCCAGATCATCATTAGACACTATATATAACATGTATAACACAAAAAAACTAACATCTAACAACCGAATTTTGGCTAGAAATTGAGATAGGGTTTTATACCTTTCTTGACCGATTTTGATTTTTATGCTTCTGATTTGCTAGGGATGAATGTGGGGCTGTGTTTGTGACTGATATATGAAGAAATTTTCGGAGGTTCAAGTATGAGGAAGAGTTGGTGAGAGAAAAATTAAATTTGGCAAAGTTTTCTACACTTTCTCTCTCCCAATCTATTAATAAACAAATGTGATGCATGAATTTGCTGGAAAAGGGAGCTGAATACTGTCAATTAGAGCATGTGGGGTGGTTGGATTTGGTCACCAACTTTCCCCTAATTGTCAACACCTACAATTAGCCAAAATAATGGAACTAGGGGCAAAAAGGTCACTTATTTTTCCAATTAATGGCATTCTTGGCATTTGACAAACCCTTAGGGTTTGACCCTTAGGGTTTAATCCTAAGGTTTATTACATAATATTTGTAGAATTTAGCAATTAGGGTTTGTGCCAAAAATAAAATAAAATAAATAAATAGAATTATTTTAGTTTCTAAAATTTAAAAAAAAATTAAGATTGTTAATTAGATTAGGTTTATTAATTACGTTATACATGAATGTTAGGGTTTAGTACCCCTAATCATAATTACCCTTGCCAATTTGGCAATTAGTGTTCACAATTTTTAATAATTAGGCTACTAAAATATATAATTAGATTTCCTATTAATAAAATTAGGGTTCTTGATATAAATTAAATTCTTTATTTATATATGGACATTAGGGTATTATATCGTAATTTACTTTACCACTTGCATGATTAGTGCTTAAAATTAACAATTAGGGTTCACAGAAATATCAATTAGGGTTTCGATTTCACAATTAGGGTTTCACGACAAAATTAGGGTTTCGCGACAAAATTAGGGTTTCGCCTAATTAGCGTTCCATGAAGTAATACGTAACCATATATCATATAACACAGATATTTAATAATCTTACATTTCTCATTTAAATTGATAAATAGAGTTAAATCAATTAATGCTAGGGTTTGGTCAACATACCATAATTGACCAACCATCAACAGTACAATTTTTACAGTACATATTTATAGCACTGAAAAATCAAAATATAATTAATATTATATTATTATTCTCATACCTTGACAATAATCCAAAATTAGGGTTTGGATTCTATATCTGATTTATCCTTTCTATTTAACCTTATTAATTTAAGGTAAAATAATTAACTTAATAATCTGTACAAAAATTCATATAATAAAATAATTATTATATTTATTTTAAAAATCACTTCATATATTATTTAAATAATATATGATTATATATTCATTGAAAATAAAAATATTTCTATCATAAATTAATTATTATAAGAATATACTTTATAATAATCAATAATTCTAAAATAAATTTTACTTATAAATATTCATGTAATAAATATATTTTTATTTACCACATAATTACATATACGCATAATCTTGTACAAATCCTCATCCTTGAAATAAAAAAAAATTATACGAAAATTTTAAGATTTATTTATATCGAAAATATCGGGTTGTCACAATATATCCCTACTGAAAATCAACTTGCTGATGTTTTTACAAAACCAATAGATGAATCCAGATTTAACAAGTTAATTAGTGAGCTAGGCATGATAAATCTTCAACCATGAAATGTATGCTCTAGACTGTGCTAACCATGACAGATATAAAGGTTGTACTCAAAATCATAGACATGATCAAGGAAAGTTCACGATTGTAGAGCTGAACAGGCAACTATCTCAACGATCGTAGCAAAGACTCAACTATCATAGTGCAGACTTGACGATGACCAAAAGCCCTTTCAACAAGCAAAGTGAATCCTATGATGACAAGCTTCATAACAAAGTAATCTCTCTAAGAGGTGCCTCAGGGACAAACCTAACCCTTGAATCACACCAAGAGGTTCGCCCTTCCTGAGTTACCTTAAAAGGAATGCTTAGTCAAAAACTCATCACAAGGATCCAGACAGACTCAATGATCGCAGAACAGACTCAACGATTGCCGGACAGACTCGACGATCGCAGGACAGACTCAACGGCTGCCGGACAGACTCGATGATCGCAGGATAGACTCAACGAATAGAAGAATACCTCTACGATCGTAGTCATCTTAAGGACACCTCAGCTCTGAAGACACAAAGGGCAAACCAGTACATTCCTATAAAGTCAAAATCATAGAGCCAAGCAAAAGGCGACACCTGTCCCACTTAGTGAAATAGAGAGAGGGAAGCTACAAGTACCAATTTGGAACCGTGTTTTTGAAATCTGAAGTTCAAAAGATTAACCCTCACTCTCTCTCTCTCTCTCTCTCTCTCTCAAAGCAAAACCCTAAATCAAAAGAAAGCTCAGTCATATCTCACTTCTCAACTACAGAATCAATGGCTACTTCAAATGTAATTTCAGGCTACAGACTCTGTTTCGACGAGTTCAAGGATTCTCCACCAAAATTTCACAAGACGCTGGCCTTACTGAAGAAGGTGGGTCTCGAAGAGGCGTTGAGCACTGATACACTCATCTATCCAAAGTTAGTGAAGGAGTTCTACAAGAATGGAGTATACGAACACAACACCATCACTACTCGAGTAAAGGGAGTAGAAATGAACTCAGGGAAGAAGACTTCAACCTGGCCCTAGGTTTCAAGAATGTGGGGCACCCATTTCTAGACAGCATAGGCTTCCAAGAGGGACTGAAGAAAATGCATCACAAAAAGTAACCCCTCTGTGAAAGGCAACAAAAAGAAGGAGTTCCCTCAGAGGTACGAATTTTTGGCTGACATTATTAGGAAATGCATCTGCTGTAAAAGCTCAGGTCATGACTCGGTAAATGAGACTCAGCTTAAGCTCATAACGGCCATAGGTTCATGGTACACAACTCAAATATGGGGCTGTGTTGCTCGAGTGGATCGGCAAGTGGATCGTCAACTCAAAGAAATCAAAGAGCACCCCGAAGATGTTGTATGGGAGATTCATAAGCATCTGTGACAACCCGGAAATCCGGATTGTCCAGAAATTAAGATTTAAAGAATTAGTTATTAATAAAATGAATTTTTATTAATACTATCCTGTGCTATGTATTTATTAATCGTTCTATAACCTAGGATGATTATAAGTCGGGAGGATTCTGGCTACGAGCTAGATTGAACGAGTAAGAATTTTCAAGACGAAAAATGAAAGTTTTCCGGGAACAAAATATTTTTCAGGGAAAAAGACTGAAATAGGCACTATTCATCCGTTTCTGCTCGGAGATTTATTTTGAAATTCCTGAGAAGTTATTGATTACGTAAAATGTTGAGACGTGATGGAATATTCAATAATATTTCAGTTATGGCAAAAACGAAGTTTTCGCCTGCGGACTCAAAACCTAAGGGTTAGGAAAAGTGAGTTTCGAGAATGTAATGAGTACGTATAATAACTAGGGTTATTATGCGTGAGAAATATGAGTATGATACGAGATATTATATGAGTATAGTATGAAGATTAGTACGACGTATAATACGAATATCGTACAAACGATATACGAAGAGAATACGAGAATGGAATGCATAGAATACGATTATTCTTAATGGACTTTGTGTTCATGAACTTTGTAGAATCCAATTGGACTTGGATTATGTCAAGCCCAATGATTTGTGAAATCAAGCCCAAGTTAGGCCCAATAAGAATTAGGGTTAAGGACCTAAACCAAGAAAAGAAATCGCAGTTCGAACCGATGGGTAAACGGATGGGTAAAAACCATTGGGGCAACCCATGGGGTGACCCATGGGCATGTGGGCCGGCCACTTGGCCACCAAGTAAGGGTGGTGGCCAAGTTAACTTGGTGGCTAAGTTGAAGAGGAGGTGGGAATAGTAACTTTAGGGGCAAAATGTCTATTTTGCCCCTACCTTTGGTTTTCTATAAATAGAAACCTAGAATTTCATTTTCTAAGATTTTTGAAAATCCTACACTTGAGAGAGATAGAGAGAGCTCGGCTGGGAGAGGAAGAGGAAGAGCGTGAGCATGGATGCTCGGATCAAAAGTGATCGTGAAATAGAAAAGCTATCTAATCGCCGACTTTGTATAACGGAAGAGAAATAAAGAAGAACGGTAATCCGAACACTATTTTCTTCTAATATTTTCTTTAAGTTTTCTATGTCAAACACATAGCTTAATGAGAATAAGGAGTAAAAGATATTGAGAGTGATTTTATATGGTTGAAATCATGAGAAAAGAAGAAATAAGAAATAAGAAATTTAGTTTATAAATTTCTTAAGGAAGTATAAGATTCGTAAGGATTTTGAGCGATCCGAATGAATCCTATGAATGAGTAGGTCAAATAAGTAAGGAATGGTGTTCTATAACATCAAATTCCAAGAAAAAGTGAAATCGTAATCCAAAATATCGATTAAAATGAAGAACGAACGAAGAACGTTAAAAGCATAAAAAGACGAAGAGCAAAGATTAAGCCAATTGAATGGCATGTTAACGGATTCAGAACGAATTTCTGTCTGTGGGTAATCGAAGTACGTAAGATAAGGAAGAAAATGGCTTTAAAACGACCTCGCTCCAAGTTATGACGAAGAAGTTATGAGATCATAATGTATGAGTCTCAATCTTGTAAAAGACTTAGAAAATTTTCTAGGTTTCATACTCGGTGCCGCAGCGCGAGTTGTGCCTTGGAGGCCGGTGCCGCAGCGCGAACTCGGCCATAATCTTCTGGAGAGTGATGCCGCAGCGCGAGAGATAAAAAAGGACTTGGCGCCGCAGTGCCAGTCCGGGAAGAGAGGAGAGAGAAGTAGGTCGCTTCGCAGCGCGAGAGGAAAGGAAGGGCACGGCGTCGCAGCGCCGGTGCAGAGCAATGCCCAAAGATGAGATTTTTAGTTCTCAGTTACTGAAGGATGTGCAAGAAAGAAGTATGAACATGTAGTTCATGTAATGTAACATCCAATCAAGTGCAATAAACCTTAAATGAAGGTTGAACGGAAAGATTAAACGAGATTAAAAAGATAAATAATGTATGTGCGGGTTACGGAACCGATATCCGGTAACCGTAGTCACGATGAACGAACGTGAGGGATTACTGTGATTGTGATTCTTTTAACATTGAGTGACGAAGGTAATGAATAACATTTCGATGTTATGTCATGGTAATAAGAGATAAGTGTAAAGCATATAGATGCTATGAACGCAATGTTGTTACGATGAACGATCGGTCTTAGCATACAACGGACTGTATGGCTTCGACATTAAGAAAGAATAATGAACATGGGGTTCATGGAATGGATAACGATGAATGCAATTGAAACCTTGAGAAAAGGTTGAATGAGAGATTAAGAGACGAATAACGTGAACGTTGAATACGTAAACGATCCTCGTAAATCGTATTCACGTCGGACGAACGTTCTAAGTATACCCTGATTGTATGACTTAGACGTTGACAAAGGTAGTAAGTAAGATACAAATTATATCAAGAGAGCCGTAGCGAACAGTAATAAGATTACTGAAAGCCGAATATAAGTCGGATGAGAATGTTAGAATGAAAGGTAAGCGTTGAATACTTTAACCAATGTGAAGGTTGAGTGTACGCGAATATTAAACGGGTAGAACCTACACTACAGTGTATGGTTTGACCGTAGAATAACGAAGACCATTGATTAAAGCAATGATGAAATGAAGAATCTTATTTAAAGACAAGTACGTATAATGTAAAAGAAGCCGAGTTAATGTTTATAACTTGGATGACGCTCCTAGTCGAATGAACCGGATGTCGTAAGATAAGAATAAAGTAACGTAAAATGCTTAACGGCATAAATGCGTAGAATGAATATGAAATGATTGTTCTGAGTATACAAAAGACTGTATGACTTAGACGATGATGAATGAATCCTGAGGTATGGCAATTAGTTGCCAGAAAGCCATAAGGGATATGAATTTGACCTAACGAACATTATAGTTTAATAGTTCAGACAAGTTAAGATAAGTTAGGTTGTAGTACAATTGTAACCTTTGACGGTTGACATATGGGAGCTGGGCTAAACAATTCCTTTAGAGAGCGAAGGTATATACGAAACTGGCAACCGATCTAACTCACTGTGATGGCAGTGTAGATTAGGCGGGAACTTGTTTGTTGGTTGTTTGTGGGAAACCACTCAGAGTACCATATGGAATACTAGTAGAGAAGCGATGTGTACTGAGTCCTAGAGAAGTATACGAAGAAGATAAGAATGTGAATCATCAAAGATGATGAACGTGTTGAGTAAGACATCTTCGGTGTGTCATGAAACCATAAACCGATAATAAAAGTTAGTTGCGTAAAATTATATTGCAAGAACGCGAACCTTAAGAAGTAAAGTTAAGTAAACCAATGCGTAAGTCAAGTATATGACTAATTGGTGTATTTATTATTTTCTTATGTGTTATAGGGATTGGAATGAGCAGTTCATCGTAAGTTGTAGCTGTGCGTAAGGCAAGTTTCCTAACTTCATTCATATTTTTAAATGAATACTAGTTTCTAAAACTTCTCAGATGTTGAACTTGAGAAGTTCTGTCTATGTGCGAATGTGTGATATTTGTACAAGGTGGTAGAACGTATGAGGCCTTGTGCCACAATGTGAACACTTCAGTGTTTCTGTGAGATGAACTGTTCTATGTTTGAAACTGTTCAATAAAAGAATGTTTTGTTTATACATGAACCTTTTTTTTAAGTCTGTTCTATTGATTCTAGCCAGACGGAATGTGCATGAAAGAGAGAATAGAATGAAAGTATTTCAAAGTGCATGTAACTAATGTTTTAAGATAATTCAAGCTGCTTCGTAACCTTTGTTCGGTTATTGAAGTCTGAAAAGAATGTTTAAATTCTTGAAGTTGTTTGTTCAACTGTTATGACTTGCTGGGAAATTGATTGCTCACACTTGCTTTAAATGAAAAACATTTTCAGCGAACGAGGTTAGAAAGAACTTAAGGATCCGGTAAAGATCAAGTTGAGCGGTATCTGGATGAAGTGACATTCAGTATATGAATGTGCGTAAAGAGCAAGTGAAGACTTGTAATATAGAATGATAGAATTAAACTATAGATTAATTTAATGAACAGTTATGTATTCTTGGTGGCAGATGAAAGTCACTCTTGTAAGATGAAAGGAATAATGTAATTATCATTATTTGTAATGAGAAAGGTTATAAGGTTTCCAGAACCTGGGATTTGAGAATGTATGTTATTATATTTAGTATATAATGATGTATGTTGATGAATGATGTACTCGTGACGTACGAAATCTGGGTGTGAAGATAGATCGGATTTCAGGGCGTTACAGGTTGGTATCAGAGCTGATAGGTTATAAACCTTAGGTATGAGTACCTAAGACTATAATCATAAAGATGAGGATAAGAAGATCACCACGTGATCATAGTAAATCGTAGTAACAGATGATCTTTTAAACGATGAATGATTTATAGCTAATGCTATGAATGAATGGTACTACGAAGTAGTACGGAAAGAAGAACTCAAATTGAGTTATAAAGGATAGCATACGAATTAAAGAAAATTCGTATTAAGTAAAGAGAAAGTTAGAAGTTGTAAGATTTCAATTGAGGACTCATGTGATGGCTAAGTTGTATGAATCTTTGTATGACAGAGGTTTGTGCTTGGTGTAACACCCACTCAGTTTATTATAGTGATAATCATTGAAATTGATCGCGCTATCAAGATGTATATAAAGAGAAGGTAAATCTTTTCTCATGTATATACTTGATAGGTAGAAAATGATACGATAGGTGCGGATTCTTGAAACTCATACTTATGAAAAGTTTGTGACTCATAGTTATATGCTATGTTTCTGAGCCCTAAGCATATGAATAGTCCTTGATTTGTTCTTGGATTACATATTGCAAAGATAAGTTCTTAAACACATATGGTTGTGGAGAGTTCCTAAACACATAAAGTGTGGTAAGTTGATGAACTATACTAAGGTATAGAAATGTTTAGACTGAAAGTAAGTATTTTTAGTAGACTTAGCATTGAAGGTGCTAGAAAATAGTAAGTATTGTCGCAAGTAAGACAATAAAGGAAGATAGAGAATAGGATATTACAAGTCATCTAGCTATGCTAGATTTCGAAATTTCATGATATCGTGCTGAGGTGCAGCATTTTGAAAATGAAAGAATTGGTCCAGCTTTTGGAACCAATGGATTTTAACAGAACTATTCTTGGTATGTCTATGCTAATTGTTTCAGCTAGACAGAAATTGGTTTAAAATATCAAAATGAATTTTATATCATCAGTGCATTTGATGCAAAGATGGTAAAAGGATGGAGTTATTAATGCAATTAAACCTGGTGTTGAATTTGATCTTAGGATCAACAACCTGCTATGGTATGATGTATAATGACGAAGTCATAAACTGATGAAGTCCTCAACATACTGTGAAAAGTGAGGTATCATGACGTCATGAAACGTTTGGATGTATTGCAAATGAATTTAAAGAATTAGTCGATGTCAAGTGAATTGACTAGACGAATGTTTCAAGTTGATGTCCAATTTATTGGTATGGTCTAAGTACTTGATTTGGCTAAGACGAATGGTATGTCATGATTAAAAGAAAATCGAGCTTTCTTTGAAGAGCTATGACGAACCAAATTGTTTTGGTGTGGATTCTAATGATTTAGTCTGAGGAGAACATGGAAGAGGTAGCTTAACTTCTTTGTGATTGTAAACTGATCGTGGAAAGAAAGGTTACGGCGTCATGTTGTTTAACCTAGTAAGAGTTCATGGTCAATTTGACCCCTCAGCAAAAGTAGGAAATGTTTTAAAGGAATCTTTATATTCCTCGTTATTCCTTTCACTTCATGATTCTTGATAAGTTATAAAGGGTAGGGAATGTTTGAAAGATAATAACTTCTTTGAAGAGAAGTTGAGAAGAAGAGTAGTTAAAATTTCGAGGATGAAATTCTGTGAAGAAGGGGTGAATGTGATGACCCGTGTATAGGTATTGTTAGAAGAAATTTCGAGGACGGAATTTTTATAAGGGGGAAGGATGTGACAACCCGGAAATCCGAATTGTCCAGAAATTAAGATTTAAAGAATTAGTTATTAATAAAATGAATTTTTATTAATACTATTTTGTGCTATGTGTTTATTAATCGTTCTATAACCTAGGATGATTATAAGTCAGGAGGATTCTGGCTACGAGCTAGATTGAACGAGTAAGAATTTTCAAGACGAAAATGAAAGTTTTCCGGGAACAAAATATTTTTCAGGGAAAAAGACGAAATAGGCATTATTCATCCGTTTCTGCTCAGAGATTTATTTTGAAATTCTGAGAGGTTATTAATTACGTAAAATGTTGAGACGTGATGGAATATTCAATAATATTTTAGTTATGGCAAAAACGAAGTTTTTGCCTGCGGACTCAAAACCTAAGGGTTAGGAAAAGTGAGTTCCGAGAATGTAATGAGTACGTATAATAACTAGGGTTATTATGCGTGAGAAATATGGGTATGATACGAGATATTAAATGAGTATAGTATGAAGATTATTACGACGTATAATACGAATATCGTACGAACGATATACGAAGAGAATACGAGAATACGAGAATGGAATGCATAGAATACGATTAGTCTTAATGGACTTTGTGTTCATGGACTTTGTAGAACCCAATTGGACTTGGATTATGTCAAGCCCAATGATTTGTGAAATCAAGCCCAAGTTAGGCCCAATAAGAATTAGGGTTAAGGCCCAAACCAAGAAAAGAAACCGCGGATCGAACCGATGGGTAAACGGATGGGTTAGAACTATTGGCGAAACCCATGGGGTGACCCATGGGCATGTGGGCCGACCACTTGGCCACCAAGTAAGGGTGGTGGCCAAGTTAACTTGGTGGCTAAGTTGAAGAGAAGGTGGGAATAGTAACTTTAGGGGCAAAATGACTATTTTGCCCCTAGCTTTGGTTTTCTATAAATAGAAATCTAGAATTTCATTTTCTAGGATTTTTGAAAATCCTACACTTGAGAGAGATAGAGAGATCTCGGTTGGGAGAGGAAGAGGAAGAGCGTGAGCACGAATGCTCGGATCAAAAGTCATCGTGAAATAGAAAAGCTAGCGAATCGCCGGATTTGAATAACGGACGAGAAATAAAGAAGAACGGTAATCCGAACACTAGTTTCTTCAAATATTTTCTTTAAGTTTTCTATGTCAAAAACATAGCTTAATGAGAATAAGGAGTAAAAGATATTGAGAATGATTTCATATGGTTGAAATCATGAGAAAAGAAGAAATAAGAAATAAGAAATTTAGTTTATAAATTTCTTAAAGAAGTATAAGATTCGTAAGGATTTTAAGCGATCAGAATGAATCCTATGAATGAGTAGGTCAAATAAGTAAGGAATGGTGTTCTATAACATCAAATTCTAAGAAAAGTGAAATTGTAATCCAAAATATCGATTAAAATGAAGAACGAACGAAGAACGTTAAAAGCATAAAAAGAACAAAGAGCAAAGATTAAGCCAATTGAATGGAATGTTAACGGATTCAGAAAGAATTTTTGTCTAAGGGTAATCGAAGTACATAAGATAAGGAAGAAAATGGCTTTGGAACGACCTCGTTCTGAGTTATAACGAAGAAGTTATGATATCATAATGTACGCGTCTCAAGCTTGTAAGAGACTTAGAAAATTTTCTAGGTTTCATACTCAGGCGCCGCAGCGCGAGTTGTGCCTTGGAGGCCGATAACAAAGGACTTGGCACCGCAGCGCCAGTACGGGAAGAGAGGAGAGAGAAGTAGGTCACGCCGTAGCGTGAGAGGAAAGGAAGGGCACGGCGCCGCTAGCGCCGGTGCAGAGCAATGCCCAGAAATAAGATTTTTAGTTCTCAGTTACTGGAGGATGTACAAGAATGAAGTATGAACATGTAGTTCACGTAATGTAACATCTAATCAAGTGTATTAAACCTTTAATGAAGGTTTAACGGAAAGATTAAACGAGATTAAAAAGACAAAGAATGTAAGTGCGGGATACGGAATCGATATCCAGTAACCGTAGTCATGATGAACGAACGTGAGGGATTACTGTGATTGTGATTCTTTGGACGTTGAGTGACGAAGGTAATGAATAACATTCTGATGTTATGTCATGGTAATAAGAAATAAGTGTAAAGCGTATAGACGCTATGAACGTAAAGTTGTTGCGATGAACGATCGGTCTTAGCATACAACGGACTGTTTGGCTTCGACATTAAGAAAGAATAATGAACATGGGGTTTATGGAATGGATAACGATGAATGCAATTGAAACCTTGAGAAAAGGTTGAATGAAAGATTAAGAGACGAGCAACGTGAACGTTGAATACGTAAACGATCCTCATAAATCGTATTCATGTCGAACGTTCTAAGTATACCCTGATTGTAGGACTTAGACGTTGACAAAGGTAGTAAGTAAGATACGAATGATATCAAGAGAGCCGTAGCGAACAATAATAAGATTACTGAAAGCCGAATATAAGTCGGATGAGAATGTTAGAATGAAAGATAAGCATTGAATACTTTAACCAATGTGAAGATTGAGTGTACACGAATATTAAACGGGTAGAACCTACACCCCGTGTATGGTTTGACCGTAGAATAACGAAGACCATTGATTAAAGTTGTGAGCAATGAAGAATCTTATTTAAAGACAAGTACGTATAATGTAAAAGAAGTCGAGTTAATGTTTATAACTTGGATGACGCTCCGAGTCTAATGAACTGGACGTTATAAGATAAGAATAAAGTAATGTAAAATGCTTAACGCTATAAATACGTAGAATGAATATGAAATGATCGTTCTGAGTATACAAAAGACTGTATGACTTAGAAGATGATAAATGAATCTTGAGGTATGGCAATTAGTTGCCAGAAATCCATAAGGAATATGAATTTGACTTAACGAACATTATAGTTTAATAGTTCGGACAAGTTAAGATAATTTAGGTTGTAGTACAATTGTAACCTTTGATGGTTGACATATGGGAGCTTGGGCTAAACAATTCTTTAGAGAGCGAAGGTATATACGAAACTGGCAACCGATCTAACTCACTGTGATGGCAGTGTAGATGAGACGGGAACTTGTTTTTTTGTTGTTTGTGGGAAACCACTCAGAGTACCATATGGACTACTAGCAGAGAAGCGATGTGTACTGAGTCCTAGAGAAGTATACGAAGAAGATAAGAATGTGAATCATCAAATATGATGAACGTGTTGAGTAAGACATCTCTGTATGTCATGAAACTGTAAACCGGTAATGAAAGGTAGTCGCGTAAAATTATATTGCAAGAACGCGAACCTTAAGAAGTAAAGTTAAGTAAACCTATGCGTAAGTCAAGTATATGACTAATTGGTGTATTTGTTATTTCCTTATGTGTTATAGGGATTGGAATGAGCAGTTCATCGTAAGTTGTAGCTGTGCATAAGGCAAGTTTCCTAACTTTATTCATATTTTTAAATGAATGCTAGTTTCTAAAACTTCTCAGATGTTGAACTTGAGAAGTTCTGTCTATGTGCGAATGTGTGATATTTGTATAAGGTGGTAGAACGTATGAGGCCTTGTGCCACAATGTGAACACTTCGGTGTTTCTGTGAGATGAACTGTTCTATGTTTGAACTGTTCAATAAAAGAATGTTCTGTTTATACATGAACCTTTATTGTCAAGTCTGTGCTATTGATTCTAGGCAAACAGAATGTGCATGAAAGAGAGTAGAGAATGAAAGTATTTCAAAGTGCATGTAACTAATGTTTTAAGATGATAGGAATCAAGACTATTCCAATTATTCAAGCTGCTTCGTAACCTTTGTTCGGTTATTGAAGTCTGAAAAGAATGTTTAAATTCTTGAAGTTTTTTGTTCAACTGTTATGACTTGCTAGGCAATTGAATGTTCACTTTTGCTTTAAATGAAAAACATTTTCAGCGAACGAGGTTAGAAAGAACTTAAGGATCCCGTAAAGATCAAGCTGAGCGGTATCCAGATGAAGTGACATTCAGTATATGAATGTGCGTGAAGAGCAAGTGAAGACTTGTAATATAGAATGATAGAATTAAACTATAGATTATTTTAATGAACAGTTATGTATCCTTGGTGCCGGATGAAAGTCACTCTTGTAAGATGAAAGGAATAATGTAATTATCATTATTTGTAATGAGAAAGGTTATAAGATTTCCAAAACCTGGGATTTGAGAATGTATGTTATTATATTTCAGTATATAATGATGTATGTTGGATGAATGATGTACTCGTGACGTACGGAATTCGGGTGTGAAGATAGACCAGATTTCGGGGCGTTACAGCATCATTCTGCAATCTGCACTGGGTGACAAAATAGGGGATGATGAAGGAGAAGCCATCAACCCAAATCGAAGAATGACCCAGCAGTTGTTTAAGAACTGGGAAAGGAACCCTGCTGAGTATGTTCGAATGATGACAGAGTCCAGTGGGAGAACTGGGGAACTAAAGGAGGCAGGCTTTCCAGGAGGCATGTCTGTTGTCAGAGAAGTTGAAGAAGAAGGAGAAGAAGATAAGGGAGAACCCTCTACTCTTTCCAGAAAAAGCAAGGGCAAGAGAAAGCTAAGGGCAAGACAAATTGAAGAGCCTCAAGGATCTACAACTGACATTCCTGTAGAGTCTTCTAACATAGAGACTCTAAGGAGGCTAAGGAAGATGCAACAGCAAGAAGAAGCTAAAGAGGATCAAGCCACCATATCACAGATCCTAAAGAAGAACAAAACTGGTCATAAGTCCAAAAGACCAACAGTTTCTTCGATCATAGAGTCTCTATTGTTCTCTGAGACCAGTCCAAGTGTGGTAGAAATGGAAGAAGCTGCTTCAATAAGAGTGGCTGTTCAACATGGCAAAGCAAAGACTCAAGAGAATCCAGAAATGGTGGCTAAACCCAGCAAATCAAAGAGGAAGCTGGTCAAGAAGTATATTCTTGAAAATGAAAAAGTGCTGAAGAAGGAAGCCAAGAGTATGGCTGCAAAAGTAGAATTCTCCCAAGCAAACTTAGAAGAAGATGCTCTAGCTGATGGGGAGATCCCTGAAATTCTCATGATTGAGTATACACCAGCTAAGGGGGAGAAGTCTTCAGCTCAAGAAGATATACCAGCTGAGGGGGAGTTTCTAAACCTCCAAGAAGATGTTCATGCTGAGGGGGAGCCTCATGATATCCCAATGGCTGAAGAAGAGATCCTTGCTCAAGATGAAATTGAGCCAATGCCAAACCTTCCAGAGACCATTGAGATAATGGAATCTTCAAAAGAAAACAAAGAAGAAAAAGATGATGATGATGATGATGAGCTTGAAATCACTGGTGTAGGGAAAGATAGATTTAGGAGCTATATATACACTCAACTATTTTCGTGCCTACCCATGATGGCATACCATCAAGCTCAAATCCTGAACTCATGGGATCACATGTTCTGGAGCTTCAAGGAATATCCAGCAATCACAGTTCTGGCTCATAGATTTCCAGGGAAAGTCATCTTCGCCAAGAAGCTGTTAACCAGCCATTCCTCGTCAAAAGTCAACTCTAAGGTATTGTCTATTCCTATCAAATTCAGAGCTAATAACTTACCATCATCTTCATTTAGCTATTTCTATGAATTTCCTAAATGGCTGGAAGTGATTCTCAATCCAGTAAATCAGTTTCTAGTTATAGAATCCCAAAATTATGCAACTGAAGAACCAGAAGAAGTCAACCTTACCCTGCTCCCTCAAATCACCAACTCTACGACTCCAGACTCAAGCCACATCGTAGAGTCCAACATTAAAATCGTAGAGTCACCTATCCTAGACATCCAAACCTAAGCCCCTCCAACTAATATACCATCTTCCTCATCACATGACTACTTCAGTCTTGATCTTGCTCTGTACAATTTGCAAGATCAATCCCAACCAAGAACCCCTCCAATGGACAATCCTCAAGCAAATGATACCTTACCAAGCCTGCCCACCAAGGATAACTTGAAAGAAACTTCTGAGCAGATGATCAAGTCTATTGAAGCAAGTTTGGAATCTCACTCTGATCTCCTTAACATCCGGCTAAATCAAATGATAACAGCTGCAAACAATTTCCCTGGCATTATGAACACTGAGCTTACAAAGAGGCTAAGGGAAATTATCAAAGAGATTCTGATGAGTATGTCAGACAGATATGAGATCCACTTCCAGGTTGCTGCCAAGCAAAGAGAGGTTGTACTTGAAATGCAGAAACACCAAGATCGTCAACATCAAATTATGTTGGACAATATTCTCAACTTGAAAGCTTCTGTCTATGACTTCCAGAAATCTTATGCCAATCAAGAGAAACATAATGATATGATTCTGACAGTCCTCCAAAATAAAGAAGCTAGAGCTGAAAAACAGATCAAGGAAAATAGAGAGGACATTGCTCAAACCCAAAGCCAACTGAATGAGCTTGTTCAAGGAGTTAATCGGCTGTCTACAGATATTCGAACCCTTGATGCTGACATAAAGGGGGAGACTAATAAAGGGAGAGGAGATTAAGGAGGGCAGGGAAACCAAGGCAGAGGCAGAGGAGGCCATGGAACTCAAGAAAGGGGAAGAAGTCAATTTCATGCTCAGACATCACGAAGCCCTCCTGCAAGACATCATCAGACTCAACGATCTGGTCAGCAGGCAATTGTGACAGCTATTCCTCTGAGTCGTCAAGAGCCAACTCCCAACTCACAAGACGTGACTACTGTACGCATAAGAATCCTAACTGGAGATCCTGCATTTATGCGCAGACATAAGGAGAATCCAGCTCTATGTCTAAGCGAGCTAGAAGAGTTAGCAAGAAATGAGAAAGCTCAAAAGAAAAGAAGGGATGAGGAGTATGCCAACCCACCTCCACATAAGAGGTCAAGGAAACAGAGATAAGTTAAAACTTAAACTACCTATTGATGTAATGCTTAATTGTAATATCTTCTGATTATTAATAAATTCATACTTATTCTCTAGAAATTTCAGATGCTCACTGAATTAGTAAGTCATGTTTAAATTTCTTGCAAATGCATCTAGTCAGTAATAATCATGACAACAAATCTCCTTGGTTATGTCAACATCAAATAGGGGAAGATTGTTGGGAGAATGCATATTATGAATTGATGTTTTAATGTATATGTTCATGATTATTTGTAAGGTCCTTAAATGAATATATGTACAAGGACTTAGTGATAAATCAAATTTGTTAGGTTGATCTAAGATTTCAACGTGTGTCATTCTAATAAAGAATGTATAGATAGAAAGATCAAAACTGTTAGGTTAATCTTAAGATGTAATAGATTAGTCTTGAAGAAATCGTAGTGCATCAATTTGATCAACATTGCAGAAGTCAAGGCAGAAAACGTAGAGCCTGAAGATCGTAGTGTGCCTACCTTGAAGGGGACTCTTCGAAAATCGTAGAGTGGTCCCAAAATTTGCCGAGTCAACTTTACGATCACAGTATATTGAAGGAAAACATGAAATTTTACAAGTCAACGATCGTAGTGTGCTCTCGGGAACGTAGAGTCAATAACAAGAGCAAGAGAAGATCGTAGTGTGCGAAGGATTAAGGGAAATCGCAGTGCTCTCAAACTTTAATAGCTTCGTAGTATGCAAAGATGTCAAAGACACTACGATCTAAATCGTAGAACATCACGATCCAAATCGTAGAGCATCATTTGTCTCATGTCAGAAAATGTCGAGCCTCATGATCTGTGTTTTCAACAAGTAAGGAATGGATCCCAGATGATGCAGTACTCATCAGTCCCAGAATATATGAAATATCCTTAGTATGCAATAAAGAAGTGTAGTGAAGAAGCTAAGGATAGTACCATGGGTAGGAGGGACAAAACACCTTTCAGGTGGTAGGTGAGAAAGCAGCCTGCAGTGTTAGTGGGCCAGAATGAAGAATTCAGAAGATGTGCAGAAATGTCTCCATCACTGTACAGAAAGTTCAAATACATTTAATGCCACAACGGATGGATCTAACGGATAGTTTTCAACATCACATATATACAGATCAGACATATGAGAGAGAAATAAAGCAAGCATTAATCAAACAACGTGAAAATCTCTCTCAAGATCAACTCTACGATCTGAGATATTACAAAGCTTTCTTAGCTACTCAGTCCTTAACGAACCAGTGCTTACACAACAACTGAGTAGCAACCATCAAGAACTCTACAACTATCAACCAACTAAAGAAGAATACCAAGTCTGCTGGACTTGAATAGTTTGTAGTGAACTGTAAGAAAGCCAAGTCTGCTGGACTTGAAGAGTTCAAGAGTGAACTAGAGAAGTTCCTAGACTGCTGGTCTAGAAGGAATCTGTGTGATTTAGAAGATTGTAAAAGACATCCTTAGTGGATATCCAACTCGTTGAGTAGAAGAGTGGACTAGGAGCTTTGAGTGCTCTGAACCACTTAAAAATAACTGTGTCATTTACATTCATGCCATAACTGCTATATCTGTTATAACTGCCTTACTCGCTCATAACTCCATTGCTTGGTAAAGAAGATTAAAAAAATACTAATTCCGTAAAGTTTTAATCATTATCTAAGAACAAGTGAAAACGAAAAGATTTTCAAATATCTATTCAACCCCCCCCCCCCTTCTAGATAACTTGTGCCTACTAGGAACTAACAGCCTTTAGTGCATAGACGGACTTGGCATGATTATGACCAGAGATTATTCGGTATAATCATGACCGTAATGTTACAAATGATGTGAAAAAATCCCCATTGGCCCGTAGAGCATTGATGGACAGTTTTTGGTATGATTATGGTTATGGATTCTCTTCGGACAAGGGTGCAAAGATAAATTATTTTATGGCATGATCAGGATCGTTGATGAAAACATGATTATCTTTGGCCCGTAGTGCATGGATAATTCGTGGTCGTGATACTAAAGAATATCTTTGGCCTGTAGTGCAGGGATGATTTGATGATGTGAATTATTTATTAAGCTGAGTCTCAGCGATAAAAGTGATGAAAAACCTTTTAAATCATAGAAGATAGTAGATTTTATTCTATACTTAACTCTTCTAATGGGTTGCTTGTTCCGTTGTAGTTAAACTTGATGTTTGTTATATTGTATCAGTTTAACACTGTTGAAGGCTAACGATAATTTATTATGTATTATATTAGTCATAATATTTCTTACTGGGCTAGTTGAGCTCACCCTTTTGCTTTTATTGTTCTCTTCAGGAAATGAGAACGTAGCAGGGACTAGTCAGAGAACAGAGTGATGGTCCTAGATGGTGCATTAGTAGTCCTCACTATTCTGTGAAATAGTATAATAATAAATGTAATGAGGACCCCATTGAGTTTGTATATTATCTAGATGAATATATTTATATTAAAACTCACAACATATGTTTATTCGTATTTTACACGACTGTTGTATAATTAGTTTGTATTTATATTCTGTACCATATATCTGGCGTGAAATCGAATTTTGTATTGACCCCAGTACAAAACCCATTTCTAAAATCCTCAAATATTTCTTTACTTAAAACGAACGTAACATGCGCCAAAGACGTTGGCTCAACTTGTTGAAGATTACGATCGTACCATGCAATATCATCATGGAAGTGCGAACGTGGTAGCTGACGCGTTGAGTAGAAGATCGTATGCGGTTACAAGTGCGAATATACGAACCCACGTGAAGATAACGAATATACGATTAGAATCGACTATAATCGATAAATTTAAAGCCGCTCAAGCTATATACTCAGAGCTGATGAATGTGAAGAAGAAGGTTCAAGAGGGCGTTATTCTAGAAGCAAGAATCGACAAAGAGAGGAAATCTCAACCCTCAATTTAATTGGCCCATTTGAAATCCTCGATGAAGTAGGAATTGTGGCCTATAGACTCGTTTTACCGCCAAGTATGTTGCATGTTCAGAACGTTTTTTTTCGTATCGAGGTCACATAAATATGTGGATGACTCGAACCACATTATTAAATTAGAACTAAACGATATAGCAGAAGATTTAACGTATGAAGAGATACGTGTTAAAATCTTGGATAAAAAGGATCGTATTCAACACTCAAAGGTTATACCTCAAGAATTAAAATCTGAAATGAAGTCAAGGTATCCTCATCTCTTCGGCATACCAGGTAAATACGTAAATTTCGAGGGCAAAATTTCATAAGAATGGGAGATTGTAAGACCTTAGATTTTATGAATAAAGATTTAATTTTGTCAAAATAATTTTTTTTTATTATGGAGTGGATTTGATATAATGTTATAGTTGTGGGTAGTATTTATAAATTTGAAAAGTATGCAAGTTGTTGTATAATATTCGATTGGTCGAGGAATATTCTTTTTGTCGAGGAATATCCGTACGACGGTACAATCATTGGTGGACCCCACTACAGAATTATTGTCGGATTGAGAAAATGACAAAAATACTTTATGAAAATAACGGAGGAAGTTTTACCGTCAATACTGTTGAACTACTCGGTAGTAAAAGTACAATAATACGCGTGGTTGCATTGTATCACACGGTATTAATTATTGATGCTTACGTGATAAGTCACTCAGTTTTGTTTTATTAGTATTATTAATGTAATAAAAGAGAAAATCTTTTTATATAAAACAGAATACTTTTATAAAGTTATTCATTTTATTAGACTATAAATAGAATATATAATATTATATCATGCATAGTATTTTGTATAGTAAAATCTTTTTATATATAACATAATACTTTTATAAAGTTATTCATTTTATTAGATTATAAATAGAATATATTATATTTTATTTAAAAGATTTTTCTTTAAATATGGACCGTCCGATTAAAAGTAAATCAATCTGGACCGTTCATGAATTAGTTACTATACAGTCCATTCTTCTATAAATAGAAACTCATTACTTCATTATTTCTTACGAATTCACTGAAACTCTAGAGAGAGTTATTCTTCTATAATCTTGAGCGTATTTTTTTAGAGTTTAAGAAAGCTTTGAGCGTAGTACATGTTTTTTTGAAGCATATCATCGCCCTACCAGTCGGAATACTCTTCTTTTACGGTAATGGATATTATTGGTTATACTCATAAGGGGTATTATTTCTTTCTTATTCATGAAGAGAACTTTTGTTATTCCATTCTTTATTATCTTGTTGGAATAACATGTATACGCGGGATACCCTATACTTGGTGAAATTCTTCTGTTATTCCATTCTTTATCATTATGTTGGAATAACCTATTTATGCGAAGTATCGCATACATGGTAAAATTCTTCTGTTATTCCATTCTTTATTATTCTGTTGGAATATCCTGTCGGTGCGTATTACGTCTGACCTGGTTCCATTATTTATTATTCTGTTAGAATATCATGTATGTGTTTTACGCATGACCTGGTTCTATTATTTATTATTCTGTTGGAATATCTTGTCTGTGCATTTACGCATGACCTGGTTCCGTTATTTATTATTCTATTGGAATAACCTGGCTGTGCGGTCTATCGCATGTCTGGTGATTTCTTTTGTTATTTCATTCTTTATTATACTCAGTTGGTTAAAGTTTTGACTTCTTTACTCCATGAAATTAGTGGAATATCCTTGATATTTGCGCTTCATCCAGTATCTTTTAATGGAAATATTCTTCTGAGCATTCTTGAATTTTACTCCACAAAGCAGTATCATGTTGACAATTTGGACGTTATTGATTCCTGGATAAATTAATTCTTGAACTTGTTTTATTGAATTAATATGTCATTGTCATCATCCTCATGTTTATATTATGTTGAAAGTCATTTGTGGCCTGTAGTGCATAGATGGACGTGGTATGATTATGACCAGGGATTATTCGGTATAATTATGACCGTAATGTTACAAATGATGTGAAAAAATCCTCATTGGCCCGTAGAACATTGATGGACAGTTTTTGGTATGATTATGGCTATGGATTCTCTTCGGCCAAGGATGAAAAGATGAATTATTTTATGGCATGATCAGGACCGGTTGATGAAAACATGATTATCTTTGGCTCGTAGTGCATGGATAATTCGTGGTCGTGATACTAAAGAATATCTATGGCCTGTAGTGCAGGGATGATTTGATGATGTGGATTATTTATTAAGCTGAGTCTCAGCGATAAAAGTGACGAAAAACCTTTTAAATCATAGAAGATAGTAGATTTTATTCTCTACTTGACTCTTCTAATGGGTTGCTTGTTCCGCTGTAGTTAAACTTGATGTTTGTTATATTGTATCAGTTTAACACTGTTGAAGGCTAACGATAATTTATTATACATTATCTTAGTCATAATATTTCTTACTGGGCTAGTTGAGCTTACCCTTTTGCTTTCATTGTTCTCTTCAGGAAATGAAAACGTAGCAGGGACTAGTCAGGGAACAGAGTGATGGTCCTAGATGGTGCATTAGTAGTCCTCACTATTTTGTGAAATAGTGTGATAATAAATATAATGAGGACCCCCATTGAGTTTGTATATTGTCTAGATGACAATATTAGTATTAAAACTCACAACATATGTTTAGTCGTATTTTACACGATTGTTGTATAATTAGTTTGTATTTGTATTCTGTACCATGTATCTGGCGACTCAGAATAGGTGATGTATTCCTATTTTGGGGGCGTCACAATAATCATACCAACAACTGTCCATCAATGAACTACAGGCCAATGAGGACTTTTACCACATTATTCGTTACATTACGGTCATGATTATACTGAATAATCCCTGGTCATAAACATACCAAGTCCATCTATACACGTAAGCCTAAGATGACCTTCATCACAATATAAACATGAGGATGATGACAACGACATAATAATTCAATAAAACAATTTCAAGGATAAATTTTAAATATTTATAATTTAATTTATCTAGAAATCAATAACGTCCAAATTGTCAACATGATACTGCTTTGTAGAGTAAAATTCAAGAATAATATTCATGTACCAAAAATAATTTGGACAAAAAAGAAATATATTTTTTGGATAAATAGTACTTTCGTGAATAGTACCCCGACATGAAAAGTACCCCAAATACACGAGTGAATAATATTCGTGTGAATAGTAATTTGGGTGAATAGTAACTCATGAATAGTACTCTAACACGAAAAGTGTCCCGAATACCCGAGTGAATAATACTAGAGTGAATAGTAACCTGGTGAATAGTAACCCGTAAATAGTAACTCATAAATAAAATACCAAATAAAATGATATTTCATGACGAGTACAAAAGAAATGATATCTCATACAAGTATAATAGAATATATGAAACTGCAAATGGATTTTCACCCGCCATACAGTAATCTACGTAGACAGCTCATTTCCACAATTTAATAAGGAATGAATACAAAGGATCATTCACCATGCATGCGGCAGTCCACACATACAGGTTATTCCAACAGAATAATAATGAATGAAACCAGGTCATGCGTAATCCGCACAGACAAGATATTCAACAGAATAATAAAGAATGGAATAACAACAGAATTCACCATGCATGCGATAGATCCTCACAAACAGATTATTCCAACAGAATAATAAAGAATGGAATAACGTTAGAATTTCACCATGTATGCGGTACTTCGCATAGACAGGTTATTCCAACATAATAATAAAGAATAGAATAACAACCCTTACGAGTATTGAAAGAAAATAACTCTCTTCATGAATACGAAGAAATAATACCCCTTACCTTAAAAAAACTGGATACTGAAATAGTGAGGTAGCAGACTTCTCTTCTTCTTCCTCTCTATAATTTCTCTCTATAATAATTGCTCTATAGCTTTAGTGAATTGGTGAAAAATAATGAAGGAATGAGCTTCTATTTACAGGAAAATATAGTTTTGATAATTGCACGTTTTGGGGCTCAGAATATTACAGTATAATACCTTCCTCTTTTCTTTTATTTTTCATTTAGTCCTGTAAGTATTATCAAACTTGCACCACCTCCCCTAATAGTAAATAATGAGAATCAATAGTTTTAGACATGTGAAAATACGAATTATAGTATAGTACCTCCATCTATACCTCTATTTTTAACTTAGTCATGCAAGTATTATCAATCTTGCACCAATCCCCTAATAGTACAAGAATGTGAATCAATAGTACACACATGTGAACAAATAGTTATAATCATGTGAATTAATAGTAATTAATTGCTTATTTATCCGATTAATTACCTAACTGGTCAATATAACTTCCAAACATCAATTAATATCGAAATAAATGTCGATTTCCACTAACACTAATAATTCCAACACAATGGAACTATCAATTTCATCTTTAATGAACACGAACTTATTCATCATTAATATTATAATTATCAATATTTAACAACCAGGTCATTCCTAGGGAAGAGGGGACCTTCCAATAAGGATTTCTCCTTATTGGCGCGAAATTAGGTGACCAGACCTCTCCTTGACAGAACTTTTAGACATTGTCAATATTGCAAATAATAATATGAATAACTTTACCGTCTCAATTATTGATTTAATAATATATCATATTATACAGATGATACTATGACAATAATTGAATCAATAATATGAGAGATATGATGCAGCAATTACTGTAGCAATAATTGAGTATAACTGAGTAACTTCTTACGTAAGCATCAATAATCAATACCGTATGCTACTATGCAACCACGCGTATTATTGTACTTTTATTATCGGGTAGTTCAACAATTTTAACGGTAACACTTTCGTCTTTATTTTTATAAAAAGATAATTATGTCGTTTTCTAACTACGACAATACTTCCGTTGTGGGGTCGACCAATGATTGTATCAGTCGTACGAATATTCTCTGACAAAAAGAATATTTCCCGATGTTGCCTAAATTTTTAATAGCACTTTACCACACAAGTATACGCGTTCAATTGTAATATTCAGCAAGCAAGGATATCGTTCCCACGAGGAAATAGACTAATATTTATCAATTACTAATTCTAATGCAATTAATCCTATTTTAAACTACGAAAATTTTGTTTGTGATTCACGAGGAAATAGACTAATATTTATCAATTACTAATTCTAATGCAATTAATCCTATTTTAAACTACGAAAATTTTGTTTGTGATTTGAAAATTTAAACTTAACAAACTAATAATTAAAATCAGAATTTCACAAGAATAATTGCAGATTTAATAGGTTAAGATTACAACTTCCCTTGGTATTTCATTTAAACTAACTTACTTCCCATTTAAAATAAATCAATTAATATGAATCATTATCCAAGAATTCTTTACGAATATTCACACACTTCTTCCAAAGACACGTGAACAAATCCTCCTAAATCCAATCTTTAAGACGCGGAATTACAAGGAACACCCCAATTAATCAACTCACTATATTCCTATGTGAATCAAGTTAATTAGGGCTTACACACAAATTCTTTCAATGGATACAAAAGACACATAGGTATATTCCTATCCTACACGCTAATCATATTAACCCTATTCAGATTATATGAACAGATGTTATCATATCCAGATCTCAATCTATACTCCATCTTCTAATTTTATATAGATTATCACAGTAATTGTTGGCCAAACAATTAATCAATAAGCAAAAGATATAATAAACAATTCAATAAAAAACAACTTTCATTCAATGGGAAGCTTGCAATTTAAACTACATACCAAGTTCCTTGCAATCTTAATTAAAATTTAGTTCATGATAATAATAAAGAAAAACATCATCCAAATTAATAATCCAAACATCCCAGATAGTTACAAAAAATAAAACTAGAGAAGAGAAGAAAAAACTCTGAATTTGCTCCAATACTCTCTCTTAGATCTTTAGCCTTTGCAATTCTCCTTCGTGTTTATCTTTGTTTTTCTCTCTGCAAATCTCTTGAAAAATTAAGTGATACGTCTTTTCTAAAGTCTTCTCCTATTTGTATTGGTCTCAGCCCTCATTCAGACTCCTATTTGGCTTCAAAAACCCACTTGGCAGTAGAAAAATGCCCTTTTTTCTGCACATGAGCGCCTAGGCGCTCATCATAGGCCATTTCCAAGCTCCTAGGCGCTTGACCAGGACCACATAATTACAAAAATGCCACTCAGCTTTAATTTTCATGATTTTTGACCTTTTTCTTCTCCGAAATGACCAATTTGTCCCTCCAACTCCAACCTACAACAAATAAACACAAAACACATAAAAAGATACTAAAAACAATAAAAGATAACAATAATTAAGTTTAATAATATCGGATTCATAGGTATAAAACCTACTCATCAAATACCCCCAAACTTAACCAATTGCTTGTCCCCAAGCAACACAACACAATGCAATAACTAAATATGCAATGCAAATGCAACTAGATAAATGCTTAAATTCCAGCAGTCAAACAGAACAAAATCTATTCATCAAGCCTCAGAGAAATCACAATAAACATGCTAGTACATCATATCAAGACAGATTAATAATTTCTTCGTCAATCATCAAATCTTAACCTGTTATTATTGATCTAGTGTGTGTGTGCTTAACATCCATGCTAACTGATATGATGCTAAATACAACACATAATAAATCTCTTTAAAGGAATCATACAGTGTAACTCACAAAATTCACGAACAAGCTAAAACCAACTAAAGACAAATATCCACCAAATTTAAGAGTCCAATCCGGGATACTTATACTTTACTGTGCTTTACGGGGGCTTTTTGCTCTTTTCCCATTTTATTGTTTTTTTTCATATATATATTTTTTTAACCATGACTGTGCAATGTCTCATTCCATTAGGCTAACAGTGCTACCCCTTAGCGAGCTTTCGACCAACGACTCCTAGACCATATAAGACCTTAGGGCGCTAGGTTTTAAGATACCCCTTCGAGCGTACATGCTCAAGTAACAAAGGCCCCGGAACAAAACTAGCCACGGTATTTTTTTTTTCATTTTTTTTAAGCTGTATATATCCCAAATTTTTCCCCCAAACTTAAGTTTTTATCTAAATTCAGTCATCTTCGCCTATTCATGTCTTTCATTCATTCAAACTAGCATTATCCTCTAGAAGTCCATTATGTGTCAATTTAAACTCAATCCGTCAATATAGTTGTTTTTACTGTGTTATCCTTATTGTATCAGTTTCAAACAGGTAAAGATTCAAATCATGACAAGAAATCACATCAAAGTCTTAACAGACAATACTATACTTGTCTACTCAATTCCAATCTCATCACTGGCCAAAACAGACTTAAACTATCTAACAGCTGGAAACATGAACATACTTGAATTTTTTTTTTTTAGGAAATTAAAATGAAAACTACATGAATGCAAACTACATGAAAAACTATTAACTGAATACTATATGAATGCACTAGATGAATACTACATGCATGAACTGGAGCTGGAAAATTACACCCCCAAACTTAACCGATGCAATGTCCTCATTGTTTATAACAAATAAAATTTAAGAAATTAAGCACTTAGGACTTCCCTGAAAGATAGAAGCTTTATTCCTCGTCAGTATCCTCCTCCTCCTCTTCTTCTTCTTCTTCATCCGGGGGGTATGCAGACAATGGTGGAAATTGGTAGGGAGCGGCACCTGGATTCATGCGGGCAAACATCTCTAGGAATGCTGCACTAAAATTATGATACACCTCCGTTTGTCGCTGAGCTAGGCTATCCTGATTGCTTTTCAACCCGGTCAAAACCCTGTTGAACTCTAGTAGCCACCATGTTAATCCTTCTAGATTGATTTCTTAATTCTCGATGAATATCTTCAAAAATATTTGGTGGTTGCCCAGAACTTCCAGCTGCAAGAGGATTGTCGTGTGATTGTTGAATAGGCTCGGCTGCAGGCTTGGGAGACACAATAATAAACCCTAGCCCTCTTGGGTGTGGTGTACCCCCGCCCCATACCTTGTACTTTTTTATCACTGAGTGGTCAATTGCGGCTAAAGGAGGTTGTGTAGCTTCCTCGGCATCCCATTTTACCCCAGCTTGTTGACATAGTCCAGTGATCAAAGATGGGTGTGGTAATCCACCTGAGATCCCTCCTCGAATTGCTTTGTCAATGGAATCATTTATAACCTGACCCACATCTATAGATTTTCCTTGTGCAATACAGAAAAGCAATGCTGCCCATTGATTTATAACATCACTTGTATGTCTACACGACATTAACTTGGCACAGATAAAGGCATGCCATGTTTTCCCGTAATTACTTAATGCGGATGTAGGGAACAAAATAGCTTCTTGTTGATCATTTAATTTCCATTGTGTTCCAGGTACACATAAAGCTTGAATGACCTCACTGTAGTCTAGTTCGTGCTCTAAATATTGCGTGAAGCCATTATTGGGTATCGTGTTCAAGCCGTAGTAAGCATTTATTGACCTGGCACTGACTTCCACTGATTTTCCACGAACCCCAATCATGTTTCCAATATGATCTTTTGCATTGGCGTAGAATTCCTTAACAATTTTAACGACCGATGCATCCGGTTGGGCTGTAAAGTTCATCCATCTTCTACTCCGAATCATTTGTAGTAATTCCCCATCTTCTATCTCTGGCAATAATCCACGCTCGGGAATTAGTGATTTACTAGAGAGCACATTGTAATATCTTTCGGACGCTTTAGCACTTGTAAACCTCTTTTTGTCAAACTTTTGCGAAGTGCCCGAAGTCTCTCCTCTATGCCTCTTAGTAGCCATAGTCTTATCTGATATGTTCTTGCCAAACCAAATGATATTCAGTGACTTAAGATGGCCAAATCCTCTTTGTGACAAATTATCGAACACTTGGTGTGCACATATTTTGAACACTATTGGTAGGCACTCCCCCAAACTTAATTTTCACCAAATTTGCCAATTACTAAGCACACTATACTTCCAAGGCAATACAAGCAACAATTAAGAGTACCCACACCCACTTGAGCCAACACAATGATAGAAACTAGCTTCAAAGTACTAACATAGCTATTATCCAAGTGAATCCAAATAATTTGCAATAAAATCTTGTGTACTTACTTGGTTATAGCCAAATATGATGTTTCAATCAAAGTTGGATGAGCAATTTGAGCTTTGAACCCTTACTTTAGATAGATGTGGCTTGAATGTAAAGTGGTGCCCGATTTGGTGAAGAAGGATGACAAGATGGAGCTTAAGTGCCTTAGTTTGGGTAGGAGATTTAGTGTTTGATTAGGATTTTACAAGAAAAAGATGATTATTGTAGCTAGATTAGAGGAGGGTTGAGAGTTGAGTGAGTTTGAGTTGGAGTAGGATAGCAAGAATGTGTTTGATTTGGGTTTGGAAGAGTCTTGCCCGATTAGGGCTTTTATTTTTTATTTTTTTTCAGTTGGAGCGCCTAGGCGCTTGAATTTACACTGTCTAGACTGCCTAGGCGCTTGGTTGCAGAATGTCTGGTTCGTATAGAGTGCCTAGGCACTTGGTTTTGTGCTAGACTGGACCGCCTAGGCGCTTAGGGAGCTGAATGGCTACTGACTTGGAGCGCCTAGGCGCTTGATATTGGCTTGTTTGGACCACCTAGGTGCTTGGGCAGTGTACTTTGCCTATGTTGTTGTTTTGTGCTTCTTCTATGCCATACCCCCAATAACTTGTTTCCTTCCACACCAAAATTTAAGGAAATGATTAGAAATTTGAGATTTTGACGAGTGGACATTCATCTATTAAGCTCATAAATGCTTGGCTTCCTTTCCTGCAATCAATTGAATATCTGTTAGAGAACGTCAGGGGTGTAACAAATCCCAAACTATAAAAGTTTAACCACTAAATAAACTAACAGTAAAGCAAATTAATAAAAGTAAAAATAGAAAATAACAATAAAAATTTCTGGGTTGCCTCCCAGTTAGCGCTTGGTTTATAGTCTTCAGCCTGACTTTCTCCTCTGTTATAATCAGCAAGGTTGACCGATGTCTTTTCACGATCAACACAACCCCCATAGTAGTGCTTCAATCTTTGACCGTTGACTTTAAAATTATGTTTGGAATTCGGGTCTTCCACCTCCACAGATCCATGAGGATAAACTTTTATAATGATAAATGGCCCTGACCAACGAAATTTCAACTTTCCAGGAAATAGTTTAAGCCTTGAATTGTATAATAACACTGTTTGCCCTGCTTCAAACTTTCTTTCCAGAATTTTCTCATCATGCCACCTCTTAATCTTTTCTTTATATAACTTCGTGTTCTCATACGATTGGAGTCTGAATTCATCCATTTGATTCAATTGTAAGAGGCGCTTCTCCCCCGCAGCAGACATATCAAAGTTTAACTTCCGAATTGCCCAATAAGCACTATGTTCGAGTTCAACTAGAAGATGGCATGCCTTCCCATAAACTAACCTGTACGGAGACATCCCTATCGAAGTTTTGTAAGCTGTACGGTATGCCCATAAAGCATCGTCCAACTTGTTAGACCAATCTTTCCGACTAGGATTCACTATCTTCTCGAGAATTTGTTTCACTTCTCGGTTAGATACCTCGGCTTGACCACTTGTTTGTGGATGGCAAGCAGTAGCTATCTTATGAGTGACTCCGTACTTAACGAGGATAGCTGAAAATTGGTTATTACAGAAGTGTGTGCCTTCATCACTAATGATTGCACGAGGAGTGCCGAATCTAGAGAAAATATTCTTCCAAATGAACTTAATCACAACCTTCGCATCATTGGTGGGCGATGCTATAGCTTCTACCCACTTCAAAATGTAGTCCACTGCTAGAAGTATATAGGAGTTACAGAAAGATGGTGGAAATGGTCCCATGAAGTCAATGCCCCAAACATCAAACAATTCGACTTCCAGGATCATATTAAGTGGCATCTCGTGTCGCTTTGATATATTACCAACTCTTTGGCATCTGTCACATTTCAATGAAAACACACGGGCATCTTTAAAGAGTGTTGGCTAGAAAAATCCACATTGAAGCACTTTAGCTGTCGTTCTTTCTCCCCCAAAATGTCCATCGTAGTCAGATGCATGACATTGGTATAGAATATTCTCCATTTCAACTTCTGGGACGCACCTTCTTATTACTTGATCGCCACATTGTTTAAATAAAAATGGCTCATCCCATAAATACTGTTTCACATCATGGAGAAATTTCTTCTTCTGCTGACTTGTCAAATCAGGCGGCAACACCTTACTCACAATGAAATTTACATAATCTGCATACCATGGTGTATCCATCCTTACCGCAAATAGTTGTTCATCCGAAAAAAATTCATTGATCACTGTTGTGTCATTTATTTTTTTTGTTCTACATTCTCTAATCGTGATAAATGATCAGCAACCTAATTGTCTGTTCGTTTTAGATCCCAGATCTCCAAGTCAAACTCTTGTAGCAATAATACCAATCTAATTAATCTCGGCTTCGCATCCTTTTTTGCTATTAATTAATTAATTGTCGAATGATCTGTAAACACGATCACTTTTGTCCCAATCAAATATGATCGGAATTTATCAAATGCATAAACAACTGCTAATAGCTCCTTCTCGGTAGTGGTATAATTCAGTTGGGCATCCGTTAATGTCTTACTAGCATAGTATATAGCATGAAAAATTTTATCCTTTCGTTGGCCAAGAACTGCGCCAATCGTAAAGTCGCTAGCATCACACATTAATTCGAACGGGATACTCCAATCTGGCGCTATGATTACAGGTGCGGTAACAAGTTTCTTCTTCAACACATCAAAAGCTTCCAGGCATTCTTGATCAAAGTTGAATGGGACATCCTTCTCCAAAAGATTGCAAAGTGGTTTCGTGATTCTGGAGAAGTCTTTTATAAATCGTCTATAGAAACCAGCGTGTCCCAAAAAACTTCGAATACCCTTTACTGAAATAGGTGGTGGTAGGCTCTCGATGGTTTTGATCTTAGCTCTATCAACCTCAATTCCTTTTGATGACACTTGATGACCCAAGATTATCCCCTCTTGCACCATAAAATGAAATTTCTCCCAGTTAAATACCAAATTCTTTTCCATACACCGTTTGAGCACGAGTGTGAGATTTTCCAAAAATAATCAAATGAATCCCCAAAAACTGAAAAATCATCCATAAATACCTCGAGATTTTGTTCGACCATATCGGAGAAAATAGCCATCATACACCGTTGAAATGTTGCCGGCACATTACATAATCCAAAAGACATTCTGCGAAAAGCAAAGGTACCATATGGGCATGTGAATGTCGTCTTCTCCTGATCCTCGGGTGCAATGGCAATCTGGTTATAACCTGAGTATCCATCCAAAAGACAATAATACTCATGCCCTGCAAGTCTGTCCATCATCTGATCTATGAATGGTAGAGGAAAATGGTCCTTATGAGTGGCATTGTTCAACTTTCTATAATCCATAAACACCCGCCAACCCGTAACTGTTCGAGTTGGGATCAATTCAATATGCTCATTTACAACTACTGTCATTCCCCCTTACTTTGGCACACAATGAACTGGACTTACCCATGAGCTATCTGAGATAGGGTAGATAATTCCCGCATCCAACCATTTAATGATTTCCTTTTTGACAACTTCCTTCATGATGGGATTGAGTCTTCGTTGTTGTTCAATAGTTGGTTTTGCTTCATCTTCCAACAAAATCTTATGCATACAAATTGATGGGCTTATCCCCTTGATATCTGCAAGAGTCCATCCAAGAGCAGTCTTGTATTGTCGAAGTACCCTTAATAGCTTTTCTTCTTGAACCTTATCAAGTGATGCAGAAATAATAACTGGAAAGGTAGAAGAAGAACCAAGGTAGGCATACCATAGATGGTTAGGCAATGGCTTAAGTTCCAAGGTGGGCAGTTCTTCTAAAGATGATTTCACATTTTCATCCGGCTTTCCCCAAAAATCCAGAGGTTCAAATTTTTGCAAACATCGTGTGAACTTCGGTGCTGAATCTAACATTTGAACCCATTCTAGCACAGTTGAATCATCAAATAAGTTTTCATTAACCATTGCAGTTTCAAGAGGGTCTTCATTCACAAATTCACTAAATACCTCTCTAGTTGCTTTTTCAATCAGATCAACTCTAAAGCACTCTTCATCTCCCTTCGGGAATTTCATAGCCTTAAAAACATTAAAAGTTACTTCTTCATCTTGGACTCTCATCGTTAACTCTCCCTTTTGTACATCAATTAATGTCCTTCCAGTGGCTAAAAATTGTCTTCCAGGGATAATGGGTATGTCTTTATCCTCTTCGTAGTCCAACACAATGAAGTCGGCTAGAAATATGAATTTGTCCACCTTCACTAATATGTCTTCCACAATGCCCCTAGGGTATGTCACTGATCTATCTAAGAGCTGTAAAGAGATATTTGTTGGCTTTGGTGCTGGTAATCCCGACTGAGTGTAGATCGAAAGCGGCATCAAGTTAATACTAGCACCCAAATCACATAAACATCTGTTAAAGAACTGGGGCCCAATAGTGTACGGTATGGTGAAACTACCCGGATCCTTCAACTTCGGTGGTAACTTTCTTTGCAGAATTGCGCTACATTCTTCTTTCAACACTACAGTTTTGAACTCCCCTAGCTTCCTCTTTCTTGCTAAAATATCTTTCATGAATTTTGCATAGCTAGGCATTTTTTCTAAAGCATCTGCGAATGGAATGTTGATTTGCAGCTTTTTGAACACTTCTAAAAATTTTGAAAATTGACTATCTAATTTCTGCTTTTGAAATCTTTGAGGAAACGGCACAGGTGGTACGATTGTTGTTTGCTTATCTTCTTGTTGTTTTTTCACAACTTTCTCCCCAGATTTACTTTCCGAATTTCCACTCTCTTATTCACCATCCTCAGCAGAAATTATTTCCTTGTGTCCGTCTAGATCGGTAGTCAACTCCTTCCCACTTCTGAGTGTAACTGCCTTACATTGTTCATTTCCATCATTCCTTGGATTTTTCTCCGTATCACTAGGTAAAGAACCTGGAGTTCTAGTATTCAAAGCACTAGCTATCTGCCCAATTTGGTTCTCAAGATTCTTTATTGCAGCTGATTGGTTTTTCGTTGTGGCTTCAAACTGAGTTGCCAATCTTGCCAATAATTCTTCCATTTGTGATAACTTATCAGGTTGATGAGGTTGTGGGTGTTGTTGAGATTGTTGATGTGGCTGAAATCCAGGTGGATATGATTGCCTTGGAGCTTGGGCTTGAGCATGTGACTGATTATTACTCCAAGAAAAATTCAGGTGGTTTCTCACTCCTGAATTGTAGTTGTTTGAATAACTGCCCTGCTACCTGTTATAATTGGAAACAAACTGGACTGACTCAGGATTTATTGCACATTGATCACTTGAGTGGTTACCCGCACATATTTCACAAATCGTTTCCATTTTCTGAACTGGTTGTACCCCAAGTGCATCTATCTTCTTTGTAAGAGCAGAAATCTGAGCTGTCACTTGAGCTGACAATGCTGTCATCGCATCCACTTCATACACCCCGACTGTCCTTGGCTGAGTCGTTCTTGCTGTTGGCCATTGGTAATTATTAGCTGCCATGGTTTCAAGCAACTGATACCCTCATCACAATTCTTGGCCATAATAGCTCCTCCTGCTGCAGCATTTATACTCGATCTCACTGTGCTGAATAAACCGTTATAAAAAGTTTGCACCTGAAGCCATTTAGAAATCCCATGGTGTTGACATTTTCGCAATGAGTCTTTGAATCTCTCCCAAGCTTCATATAGTGATTCTGAATCGTGCTGAACGAAAGAGAAGATATCGTTCCGCAACTTTGCTGTTTTTGCAGGCGGGAAAAACTTTGCAAGAAATTTCTGGGCGAGATCATTCCATGTAGTAATCGAGCCTGGTGGTAGTGAATGGAGCCAACTCTTAGCCTTATCTCTGAGAGTAAATGGAAATAGCCTTATCCTTATTGCATCCTCTGACACATTATTGTACTTGAAAGTATCGCAGATTTCTATAAAGCTGACTATGTGATCGTTCGGATCATCATTTGGTAATCCTCCAAACTGAGATGAATTTTGAATCATCTGTATTGTCCCTGGTTTTATCTCAAAACTTGTAGCAGTAATGGCAGGCATCGTAATACTCGACTGAATTTCAGTAACTCGCGGCATAGCATAATCCCGTAGTGCTTTTTGCTCTTCTTCAGTCATAGTATCTTTCTTATCAAGTGCCTCTTTGGTTTCTTTAACCCACTTACGCAACCGCTGAAATTTTTTCTCGATGTCGTCCTCGTGAGGCAATAAATATGGCTTCTTCGATCGCGTTTGCATACACTAGTCAAGAACACCTGAATAGAACAGAAAAGAAAAAGTTTAAATTAAGATTAACGCTATAAAAATCAATAATGACAAAATATTAAACTAATTTCCCCGGCAACGACGCCAAAAACTTGTTGCCTAAATTTTTAATAGCACTTTACCACGCAAGTATACGCGTTCAATTGTAATATTCAGCAAGTAAGAATATCGTTCCCACGAGGAAATAGACTAATATTTATCAATTACTAATTCTAAAGCAATTAATCCTATTTTAAACTACGAAAATTTTGTTTGTGATTTGAAAATTTAAACTTAACAAACTAATAATTAAAATCAAAATTTCACAAGAATAATTACAGATTTAATAGGTTAAGATTACAACTTCCCTTGGTATTTCATTTAAACTAACTTACTTCCCATTTAAAATAAATCAATTAATATGAATCATTATCCAAGAATGCTTTATGAATATTCACACACTTCTTCCAAAGACACGTGAACAAATCCTCCTAAATCCAATCTTTAAGACGCGGAATTACAAGGAACACCCCAATTAATCAACTCACTATATTCCTATGTGAATCAAGTTAATTAGGGTTTACGCACAAATTCTTTCAATGGATACAAAAGACACATAGGTATATTCCTATCCTACACGCTAATCATATTAACCCTATTCAGATTATATGAACAGATGTTATCATATCCAGATCTCAATCTATACTCCATCTTTCAATTTTATATAGATTATCACAGTAATTGTTGGCCAAACAATTAATCAATAAGCAAAAGATATAATAAACAATTCAATAAAAACCAACTTTCATTCAATGGGAAGCTTGCAATTTAAACTACATACCAAGTTCCGTTGCAATCTTAATTAAAATTTAGTTCATGATAATAATAAAGAAAAACATCATCCAAATTAATAATCCAAACATCCCAGATAGTTACAAAAAATAAAACTAGAGAAGAGAAGAAAAAACTCTGAATTTGCTCCAATACTCTCTCTTAGATCTTTAGCCTTTGAAATTCTCCTTCGTGTTTATCTTTGTTGTTCTCTCTGCAAATCTCTTGAAAAATTAAGTGATACGTCTTTTCTAAAGTCTTCTCCTATTTGTATTGGTCTCAGCCCTCATTCAGACTCCTATTTGGCTTCAAAAACCCACTTGGCAGTAGAAAAACGCCCTTTTTTCCGCACATGAGTGCCTAGGCGCTCATCATAGGCCATTTTCAAGCGCCTAGGCACTTGACCAGGACCACGTAATTACAAAAAAGCCACTCAGCTTTAATTTTCATGATTTTTGACATTTTTCTTCTCCGAAATGACCAATTTGTCCCTCCAGCTCCAACCTACAACAAATAAACACAAAACACATAAAAAGATACTAAAAACAATAAAAGATAACAATAATTAAGTTTAATAATATCGGATTCATAGGTATAAAATCTACTCATCACCCGACCAAACGAATATTTTATAACAACTTGCATACTTTGTAAAATTTTCACATATCACCCTTAACTTTAACCTTTTATCAATTTAACCATTTACGAAATAAAATAATAATTATAAGAAAATTTAATACTTTTATTTCATAAAATTCGGGGTCTTACATCATATATACATGTCCACGTGGCATGTAATGGTGAAAAAATTAAATAAAAAACTCAAAAGCCAACAATTAAGATAAGTTAACCAAATAAAACAATAGAAAAAAAAAAGTAACCAAATAAAATCTTTAACTTCACAATTATACAATAGAAAAAATTAATAACTTAAATGTGGTATATATATATATAAATATATATATGTATATATATATATATATATATATATATATATTGCTAAAACAATTAAATTAAAAGGTTAATATAATAATAATAATAATCCCTCCATTTCAAAATATTAGATAATTTTTTATTTTTAAAGTGAACCTAAAATATTTAAAACTTATAAAAAAAATATGAATTCATTAATTTTATATAAATACATTTGTAAACATTATACATTAATATATTTTATTATTAATTAATAATTTTTATACATTAATTTTCCTTAAAATCACCATTTTCATTAATTAAAAAAATTTAAAAGTAAAATTATAATTTTTATAGTACTAAATTTCCTAAAATTATCTCTAATTTTGAGAAACAAATGTGACACCCCCAAAATAGGTATACATCACCCATTTTGAGTCACCAAATACATGGTATAAAATTCAAATACAACTTAATTATACAACTGTCGTGTAAAATACGACAAAACATAAGCTGAGAGTTTTAATACGAATATTGTCTTCTAGACAGTATTCAAACTCAAATGGAGTCCTTATTATATTTATTATCACACTATTTTACTGAATAGTGAGGACTACTAATGCAAACATCTAGATTGTCACTACGTCCCCCGACTAGTCCCAGCTATATTGTCATTTTCTGAAGAGAACAGTGAAAATAAAGGGTGAGCTCAACTAGCCCAATAATAAATATTATGACTAAGATAATAAAGAATAAATTATCGTTAGCCTTCAACAGTGTTAAACTGATAAAATACAATAAACATCTAGTTTAACTGCAGAGGAACAAGCAATTCATTAGAAGAGTCAAGTAGAGCATGATATCTACTATCTTCTATGATTTAAAAAGGTTTTTCATCAACTTTATCGCTGAGACTCAGCTTAATAAATAAACCACATCATCGAATCATCCCAGCACCACGACCAAGGATATTCATGTAATCATCAATGTGGTCATGATTATACCGAATAATCACTGGTTCTAATCATACCAATAACTGTCCATTAATGCACTACAAGTCAATGAGGACTTTTACCACATCATTTGTAATATTACGGTCATGATTATACCGAATAATCCCTGGTTATAATCATACCAATCAACTAGTACATCTATGCACGTAAGCCAAATATAACTTTTATCACAATATAAGCATGAGGATGATGACAATGATATAAGAATTCAATTAAAAGAAAGCAAAGGATAAATTTTTAAAAATTTATAATTTAATTTATCCAGAATTCAATAATGCCCAAATTGTCAACATGATACTGCTTTGTGGAGTAAAATTCAAGAATAATATTGTTATCAAAAATAATTTGGACAACAAAAAAATCAATTTTGTCATGAATAATTCTTCGGGTGAATAGTACCCGAGTGAATATTACCCCGTGAATAGTACTTTGGGAATAGTATCCCATGAATAGTACTTTGTGAATAGTACTCATGAATAGTACTTTGTGAATAGTACCCTGTGAATAGTACTTTGTGAATAATATCCCGTGAATAGTAGCGTAAAAATGAATACTACTCATGGACAGTACTCTGGCATGAAATGCTTACAATTTAACAAGAATGTACATAAAATATCATTGTGAAACGATACTAGATAAAGCGCAAATTTTAAGGATATTCTACTAATTTCACGGAGTATATAAGAAATACTTTAACAAAATGAGGGTATAATCAGGAATACGAGATGAAATAATATTACTCACATACTACAGAGTATGGAAGAAAATATTATTCCTATGAATACTGAACAAAATAATATCTCTTACCTCAGAAGAAGACTAGATACTGGAATAGTGAAGTCTCAGACTTTTCTTCTTCTTTCTCTCTATAGCTTCTCTCTATATAATTGCTCTTGTGAGTCTTAGTGAATTGGTGAAAATGAAATAAGAATGAGCTTCTATTTATAGAAAAATATAGTTTCGATAATTACACGTTTTGGGGCTCGAAATATTACAGTATAATACCTTCATCTTTTTCTTCATTTTTAATCTAGTCCTGCAAGTATTATCAAACTTGCATCACCTCCTCTAATAGTACATCTTCTGAATCAATAGTACAATCATGTGAATTAATAGTACAATCATGTGAAATAAATAATTACAGTATAGTACCTTCATCTATACCTCCATTTTTAATTTAGTCATGTAAGTATTATCAATTTTGCATCCACCTCCCCTAATAGTACATGCATGTGAATCAATAGTACACATATGTGAACAAATAGTTATAAGCATGTGAATTAATAGCAATTAATTATTCATTTATCCGATTAATTATCCGATTAGTCAATAAAACCTCCAAACATCAATTATCATCGGAATAGATGTCGATTTCCACTAACACTAAAAATCTCAACATAATGGAAATATCAATTTTATCTTTAATCAACACGAACTTATTCATCATTAATATTATAACTCATAATATTTAACAACCAGATCATTCCCAGGAAAGAGGAGGCTGTCCAATAAGGATTTCTCCCTATTGACGTGCAATTAGGTGACCAAACCTCTCCTTGACAGAACTTTCTAGACATTGTCAATATTGTAAATAATAATATGAATAACTTTGTCGTCTCAAGTATTGATTTAATAATATAAAATATTATGCATGATGATACTGTGACAATAATTGCATCAATAATATTAAAGATATTATGTAGCAATTACTGTAGCAATAATTGAGTATAACTGAGTGACTTCTCATGTAAGTATCAATAATCAATACCGTGTGCTACTATGCAATCACGCGTATTACTGTACTTTTACCACCGGTTAGTTTGACGGTAAAACTTTCAGTTGTTATTTTTATAAAAAGATAATTATGTCGTTTTCCAACTACGACAATACTTTCGTTGTGGAGTCCACCAATGATTGTGTCGTCGTACGAATATTCCCTGTTAAAACGAATATTCTCCGACCAATCGAATATTATATAACCACTTGCTTACTTTGTAAAATTCATAAATATTACCTACAACTATACCATTAAATCAAATCCACACCATAATATTCAAAAATATATTTCGAGAAAGAATTAATCTTTATTCATAAAAGTTGGTGATCTTACAACAAATGTTATACCCGTCTGAAAATTGATATTTTCATAGTTTAATTATTAAAATACCAATCCATCACAATCCTACACTATAATATAAACATTGTGTAATGCATGTATTACCCTAAATTGGCAAACTAAATTAAAATCAAAACACCAAAAAATCATAATGAAAACAATATTAATTTGTTGAACAAAACATCCACATAATATATTAAATTAATATAAAAGAATCAAATAAATGAAATTTTCCCCAAACAAATCTTTCTCAATATCTCGTCTTCTCCCCCAAACCCAAAATTTTAATTTCCAATAAATCCATCAAATAATCAATCCCCACCCCAAAAAATAATCTATATACACATAATCATAAATCCCACCACTCGGATGAGAAAACAAACACAGATATCCAACATAAACTAATGCTACGTTTGGATCGATGGAATAGGAGGGAGAATAGAATGAATCATTCCATTGGAATGATAAAAATGTTGTTTGGTTTGTTTATTCCAACGGAATAATGTATTCCTCCTGGAATGATAGTTAACTTAAAATTTTAATTTTCATTCCTTGAAGGGTGACCAGGAATAAATCATTCCATCCATTATTTTTAAGTAATTGACAAATATATCCCTAAAGATATAATAGGGCTTTTTACATATTCATTCAATTCAATCGATCTGGGAACGACGAAAGAGAAGAGGCCGAGATTTGATAATTTCTTCGGAATTTCCATATTTCTATTTCTTCGTAATTTATCCCACTTACCCCACCCCACCGCACCGCACCGCACCGCACCTACCTCCACCTACCCCACCCCACCTCACCTACCCCCACTCCCACCAACCCCTTACCCACCTACCCACCTACTCACCTACCCCACCCCCACTCAACCCACCCCACCCTAGCCCCACCTACCCCACCCCACTCCACTTAGCCCCACCCTACCCCCATCTACCCATCCACCCACCCCACCTACCCCACTCCACCCAACCCCATCTACCCCCACCCACTTACCCCACCCTACCCTACTCATCCACGCACCCCACCCCACCTACCCCACTCCCTACCAACCTACCCCCACCCAGCCACCCCAATCCACCTACCCTACCTACCAACCCACCCACCCCACCTACCCAACCTACCCCCACCCCCTACCAACCTACCCTACCACCTACCCCACCCCACCTATACTACTCACCCCACCCACCCCCACCTACCCCACCCACCCACCCCATCCCTCCCTTTATTTCTAAGAATGAAATATGTGTTAAATTTTTAATATAAATTGAATTTAAGTTAAATTTGAACATTTGAGGGTATTTAGGTCACTTTCTAATTATTTATTTCATTCTTAGATGTATTCCTAGCATCAACCAAACATGTACATGGAATATTAAAAAATCATTTCATTCCCTTCCTTATTCCATTCCATCATCTATTCCATTCCCTACTCTATTTCATTCCTTCAATCCAAACGTAGCATAAGAGTAAGAGGCGAACAATTAGAACAGAAAAGCGAATACAACGTAAACAAGAGAAGTCAAAACAGTGGGTAGACTATCCAATTGCGTTAAGAATCAATTATATTCAAAAAAAGTAAATATCAACGCAAGAACTTTTCAATCCGATCATACCATATTATGCTAATAAGAACAAACAGATGCACAAGACTGGAAGAAAGGAGCCCAGCTCACGTAACCAGAAAATTATGATCAAACAAGGAAAACAAATACAACCATAACCAAAGAATACTTATCTCAAGGAAAGGGTATCCACACTCAAAAAGAAACCCATAAAAAAATAGAATTTTCACACCAAAAGTTACTTTCCTTTCCGTGAACAATTAATACATCACAGCGAAATTCAAATTGATCGAGCTAATCAAATAAAAAGAAAATCGGAAGCAAATCAAGAACAGATGTTAGAGATATTTGATAAACTACTTTTTTGATTGAGCCCCTTTCTTCCGGTAGACCTGCTGACGTGACACACATAGCGCCTACGTTGACTGTGGCTTCTTTTGAATTTTTTCCCTAAAATTTGCCTATCCGAAGATTGGAACTTGCAACCTCTTGTGTGGAACTTTAATCATATG
This sequence comes from Panax japonicus, assembly GCA_020205505.1. Lineage (NCBI taxonomy): Eukaryota > Viridiplantae > Streptophyta > Magnoliopsida > Apiales > Araliaceae > Panax > Panax japonicus. The sequence continues at coordinate 19,306,599 of CM035109.1, forward strand.
AATGCTAGAGCAACATGGGTCAACAATTAAAATTTCACAAGGATTAATATTTATATCAAAACGTGAGATTTCCCATATATATTCCTTTTAATAATAATAATAATATTCCTGGTGACTCTAGTTTGGTATAAGAAAATACTAATTGTCTATCTAACAAGATCCTTTAAAACTTATAATTAATTAACTACATAAATTAATTTACAAGAAGGATATGAAATACTTCTTACTAGTAGAGCAAAACAAAGACATTCCAGGATGTAGAAAATGCAACTTGTAACAGATCTCAAGATTTAGTGGTGCTAATTAGAGGAACCAATTAATAGAAAATATTTATGAAATTATGAATAAGTCATTCTCATAAATGAGTCAGGTAGCTGAATGATCTATCTACTGCTTTCCTTGACAAATTACTTGTGAGGTGAAATTTAAAACAAAAAAAAGAGCAAAAAAAATATATATCAAAGCCAAGTTTCAATCCTGGAACCTGTGGGTTATGGGCCAACTACAGTTTTCGCTGCGCCACTTTAATACAACTTGTTCTTTAGATGGTTAATCAATTTACTTATCCTTTTTAATACTGTTCAATCAGTTTGGTTTGTATTGATAGTTATGTTATGGTTATCTTCATACATGTAACTCGGATCTTTTTAATTGGATGAACTTTTTGATATAAAAAATTAATTAATAATAGTAATAATATTTTTATTATTATTATTGTTATTATTATTATTATTATTATTACTATTATTTTTATTAGTACTATTATTTTTATTATTGTTACTATTATTATTATCATTAGTACTATTATTTTTATTAGTACAATTATTATTATTATTATTATTATTATTATTATTATTATTATTATTTTATTTTTATTTTTATTTTTATTAGTACTATTATTTTATTATTATTATTATTATTATTATTATTATTATTATTATTATTATTATTATTAGTGAAGGAGAAAAAAAGAATATATGGGGGAAATCTCATATTTTGATATAAATATTAATCTTTTCAAAATTTAAAGTGTTGACCAATGTTGTTCTAGCGGTCATATTGTGACAACCCGAGAATTTGGACAATTTATTAAAATCTTAAATAATTGATTTAAGGTCAAATATTAGACCTAGACAGAAAATAAGTGTATGCGTTTGATGTTATTGGGAAGGAATTTTGAGGGTTTCAAAATTCTGTGAAGGATATAGGTGAATTATTCAAGATTAAGGATTTATGTAAATATGCTTTGTGTATATGGTTAATGATGTGTTCAGAATGTGGTTAAGGGTCATTGGTTGATCAGATAAATTATATCTGTGACAAACCCTAAATTTATATTAAGAACGACAACGTTCAGTTAGAAAACCCTAACGTCTGATAAGAAATCCTAGAAATCGGTTCTGAAAACCCTAGTTTCAGTTCTGGGAGTATGAAATCTTAAATCGGATATTGAAAATCCTAGATTGGGAATGCAATGAATGTACAAGGTTAAACGTCATTAATATTTTAAATTAATTAGGGGAAAACCCTAATGAATTACTGAAAAGTTTAGTTGATTATTAGAAAACCCTAATACCAGATTTGAAAACCCTAATTTCAAATTCTGATAAAATAAAACCCTAATCTGGGAATATAACGGAGAATTATAATGCTCAAGTGATTTAAATTATAAGTCTAATTAGGGTAAAGGTTAATTAATTAGCAAACCCTAATTTCCAATTTTTGGAACCCAAATTGTTCCGTCAGAAACCCTAATGCTCAATTATGGATTTAATTGCTAAAATTAGCAATGTTAATTAGGAAACCCTAATCCTAATTATTTCAATTTATGAGTAATTAGAAAACTCTAATCTAATTACGATTATTTAATTTCTATTGTAGAAAATTATTTTCTATTAGAAACCCTAATTTTTGGGTTATAAGCCCTAATCCGCGATTTTGACCCTAATTGCTTAATTAGCGATTTTTATTAGGAAATACTAATCCTAATTAGCAAGATTTAATTTGTGATTAAGAAATTTTAATATAATTAGTAAATCCTAATTATAAGTTAGAAATATTAATTTTCAATTTTGAAAACCTAAATTGGAAATTTTAGAAATTTAATTTGGAAGTTAAGGGTTAAAACTTAAACCTTAAATGCTCCAAATCCTAAACCCTAAGAAACCCTAAACCCTAAGGGTTTGGCCAATTGACTAAAATACCATTAAAATTAATTGCTAAATGACTATACTACCCTTATTGCATAATTGAAGGTTACTTGTAAGGATTGCCCTAGTATGAGTTGTTGACCAACTAAGGCTATTGCATGTGCCTATAATCCAGCAGCTGGCTCAGCCATTACACTCAACCAAGAGTATTGTATCATTATATAGATTAAAGTAAGAGACATGCTAACTTTATTTCTCTCATTTTTACCAAGCCTCTCTCTCTATATATATTTTCAGGTTTAAGAGTGAGAAGGAGTGTTATGCAAAGCTAGAATCAGTTCATAGCAAGCTTAGAACAGAATCAAAAAGTCAGAATCAAGAGATCAAAGCTCAAAGGTATTAGAACCCTAAAATTTCGAAATCCTTGATCTTATGTTGTTTGATGTTAGTTGTTGGTTGGATATGTGTTAGAAGGTGCCTTTTAGAGATCTGGGTTGTTGGATCATAGATCCATAACATCAAAGTGCATGAAATAGCATTTTTCAAATATATGGAAAAATAGAAATTTGGGGCCTGACAGTCGAATGTCAGAGCCCATAGATTCATATCTGTTAATTGTTTTTGTGTTTTGATTGTTCATATTGATAGTATGTTATCTGGTCTTTACTATGAAACTCGAAGCAAGTCCAGATCTTGTCTAGATCGTAAGTTACAAGCGGTTAAACTGCGTTGACCAGTCACAAAAACTTGAATCTGGGCAACCCAGAAATTTCTATGTTGTCTGACAACCTTTTTAAAGCTCTTGATCTTGCTGTGATTTAAGTTATGGGCTAAGTTGTTGTGTTGATATTGTAGTCTGGTGTAAGTAATGCATATTAATGTCTTTAGATCACCCAGAAAGTTCACAGAATCAGAATTAATTATAGTCAAACAGTCGTTGACCATCACGCCGGATGAAGATTCTGGGTAACCCAGAAATCTTCAAAGGCAGTTTTTAGCATGTACTTTGACCATGCCAGATCGTGATCATATGATGTTGTTAGGTTGATTTGCTGATATGGTCGTGTACCCAGACATTATTACTACAATGTTGATCCTTAATATCACTTAAAAATAATACAGAAAGCTATGATTAGAGGCTTCAATGTGGTACCTCCGAACTACTTGAGTTTCTAGGCAGCCCAGAAACTCAAGAACGAGCCTGGCAACGATTTTGAGAGCTTAGATCTCTCTGTTATGATATGTGATGATCATGAACATGATATGTAGTGGTAGTATTACATAAATACTACAAGATTAAAACAATTTCCAGTCCAGAAAACATTAGGATCATAGCTTAAAAGCTGGTCAAACCACCCAACCGGTAAACTGACATGAAGGTCTCAAGAACACCAAGAACACCTATAGCGACGGTTCTGTCACTATAGGGCCCCTTTAGCGACGCTTAAATTCGAAAATTACAGAAAATTAATTAAAAATTAGAAAAAAATGGTTTTTAATTATTAAAAATACATAATAAATTATGAAAAATTATTTTAAAGTCTGAAAAATAATTTTTTATTTATTTTATTTATATTTCGAAAATATTTATTATTTTTGGAATATAAATGGTATTTATTTATTTAATTATAATATTAAATAAATTATTTAAAAATAGTTTTAATTCATGAAAAATAATATTATGGTATAAGAAAATATTTTAAGTTATTTTTGATGACTTTTAATATTTTGTGATGAAATTCATTAATTAATCAATATTAATGATAATTAGTTTATTTAATAACTATATTAAATAAGTTAAGGAAAAATGGCATTAATGCTTTATAAATTATATAAAAATGATTTAAGTGTTATAAAAATATTTGAAGTTATAAAATATAACTTTTGATATTTTGGCATAAAAATATTAATATTCTAATATTAATATTAATTATCGGATAATGGATTTAAGTGTTTAAAAATCATATAATTATGATTTTAAGGTATTAAAAATACTTTGATATATTATAATATTATGTAATGATTTTCATTAATATTTTTTATATTAAATGAATATTAATGATTCAGGAATTATGTGGTATTTAATTTATTTAAATACGGTTTTAATGATTGAAAAATGTTGATAAATGATCATAATTATCTGTAAATTATTATAAGTCTTTAAAAATTATTTTGACTGATAAGATAATTATCTGTGATAATTGTTAAGTGTTTAGGCAGAGTTTAATTGAACTTAAACTCGTTATTCGTCCGACTAGACCGTCGGTATGATAGAATTGTGTCGGTTTCAAGTCAGACTGAAATAGTTTGACCTGATACTAAGTCTTATATGTTGTAAAGACTGATAGGGTTATGTGCTATGTGTTTAGGTTATTCTGTGGATATAAATATAACAGTATTATACTGTGATGATATTATTCTAATATTAGAGATCTATATTACTAATATTAGGTCTTCGGGTAAAGCGTTATAAATTGCGTTGCGGTAATCAACGGTTCAGGCAAGTTTCTTTGTACTTAACTCTAATAAGAGTGTTTTATTCAAGCTTATGGTTAATCATTGCTGATTACCACGAAAATTGTATTCTGTACATCTTGCATGTATAAGTCAGGTATGAAAGGCTGATCACCTTCATTACCAGTTGGTTTAGAAATGTTTGTTCATGTTTAAAACTTGTTCAGTCAAAAGTTTGTTCGTGCTAATTCTCAACTATATTGATGAATTATAGCCAACTTATTATGCATACTCTTCAATCATGATATATCGTTATATTGTTGTATTTAAACTTGTTGGGCAACTTTCATGCTCACCCTTGCTATATCATGATAAAACATTAGCAGATAAGGCGAATGCGTTTGGATACAGAAAAGGTTAATGCCAAGTTCAGCTTGGAATAAAATGTGCGGCTAGTTTGTAATAGTTTATTTTGATAAATATTGTTGTGTAACAGATATTTTATGAATTGTGTATAAGTTAAGGTTACTCGACCTTGGGGAATAGTGTGTAATGTATTGTATAAACAATTTATGTTTATATCTTCTGCAAATAGTTATAGAAATAGTATACCGGATCCGAGGTGATTTGGGTTCCGGATTCGGGGATGCTACAGTTGGTATCAGAGCTGTTGGTTATGAAGCTTAGGTAGTAATACCTGAGACCAATAACCGCAGTGATTAGTATTAAGTACTAACTCAAATCGATTTAGTGTGTCGATAAGATTCAAAGACGAATCTCGGCGAGTGTAAAGACACAGAGTTCCCTAACTCTGGTTATAGTGGTGAACAGTAGTGCAGTGATAGGAGATCGTAAAACAAAATGATCATAGTGTATGAAATTGAATCGTAATATATACGATAAGATCACCCCGTGATCTGATAAAGGTTATGATATGGGAAATGAATCAATCTACTGATTGAAAAGTTTACAGCAAGATGATGTGTGTAAGTTGTACTATGAAATGGTACTATGAAAACTCATAAAAGAGTTATGGATTATGAATACGAATTGAATTCGTATTGAAAAAGGGGTTAAGATTAGGTGGGGATTTCAATGAGGACTCGTGTTAGCAACTGAGTTGTATGATTTCTTGTATGGGCGGGGAATTGTACTTGGTGTAAAAACTACTTAGTTGGTGGCATTGGTAACCATTGAAATGTTGTGTCACGCTAGTTGTTATATATAGATAAATAGGTCATAGGTAGAGAATATAGGATTAAGTACGAGTTCTTAGAACCCATACTTATGTGACATTCTTGACTCATAGTTATATGAAATGTTTATGAGCCCCTCAGCGAACGGACGCCAAAGGTCAGACTAGAGTAAGTTCTTAAACTCATATAATTGTGGCCAGGTTATGAACTCATAAGTGTGGTTTTATGAACTTGGTATAGTTGTGTGAATGGAGTGTTAAGGATTATAGGAACAAATAGATTATTAAGCAAATGATCATTAGTGGAGACTTAGGTTTTCCTAAACTCCTAGTTATGCTAAACTTCGAAATGATTGACATCAAGCTAAATACGCACTATGTGCCTTTTAAAAAAAATGTAGACTCGTAATCATTTTTGAAACGGTTTAAAGTACAGTCTATGCTACTTATTTCGGCTAGACGCAAATGATTTGAAATATCAAAAATTGTTTTTATTTATCACTTATGTACCATGCAACCTGGTGCAGAGATGATATAAATTTGATGAAGTTGTAAATACAGGAATACGTAGTGTGAATTTGACCTGAAGTCGCTGTTCCACTATTGTATGATGTGTTATGACAAAGTCATACAATGACGACATCCTCCAACAGACTGTTAATACAGTACGGCATCATGACGTCATTTTCGAAAATATTTTCAAAAAAATTTAATTTGTCAACGGGGTTTGGCTACACCTAAATAATTCGATTGAATTGAATTATTGATATGAGTCTATGGTAATTGATTCAGCTAGACAAATGTTATAAAAATTCTAAATATTTATTGAAAGAAATTTCCCGAACCAAATTGTTTTGGTGCGGAATCCTATGATAAAACTGAGGTGAACGATAATGTTTGGATAAATAATCCAATCTAGTAGCGTAAATATTCGCTAAAAATGATTAATACGTTATGCATGACGTACGAGTACGATAGGCTAATCACCTAAAGTACTAGCAACGGTAGTTTACCTTCTTTGTGATTGTAAACAAACCAAGTAATGTATTGTTTTGCGGTATGATCACTACCGTTAAAACTAAATGTGTTCATGATCTATATGACCCCTCATCACAATTTGAAAACTTTTACTCTTGTGAGTGGTGTATTGGGTAGCATGTGATATGGTGTATGATGAAAGGTGCACGGTGTAAGGTGTAAGGTGAATTTCGGGGACGAAATTCTTATAAGGAAGGGTGAATGTGACAACCTGAGAATTTGGACAATTTATTAAAATCTTAAATGATTGATTTAAGGTCAAATATTAGACCTAGACAGAAAATAAGTGTATGTGTTTGATGTTATTGGAAAGGAATTTTGAGGGTTTCAAAATTCTGTGAAGGATATAGGTGAATTATTCAGGATTAAGGATTTATGTAAATATGCTTTGTGTATATGGTTAATGATGTGTTCAGAATGTGGTTAAGGGTCATGGGTTGATCAGATAAATTATATCTGTGACAAACCCTAAATTTATATTAAGAACGACAACGTTCAGTTAGAAAACCCTAACGTCTGATAAAAAACCCTAGAAATCGGTTCTGGAAATCCCTAGTTTCAGTTCTGGGAGTATGAAATCTTAAATCGGATATTGAAAACCCTATATTGGGAATGCAATGAATGTACAAGATTAAACGTCATTAATATTTTAAATTAATTAGGGGAAACCCTAATGAATTACTGAAAATTTTAGTTGATTATTAGAAAACCCTAATACCAGATCTGAAAACCCTAATTTCAGTAAAAAAAAAATCAGTCCAATGATACATCTGTAAATCGAGGTCGTGTAGAGTAGAGAAAAGTGTATTTAACCCAGTGGAAAATGGGTCAGGAGGGGAACTTAGAAGAAACTTACAATTTTCATGTAACCGTTTGATTAATTCTAACTTCTGCTGAGTAGATTCAAACATGTAACCTTGCACAATAAAAAGATAGACCTTTATCACTAGACTATTTTGTTAAATCTTAAAATTAAAATTATGATTAGAATTTATTCTCAAAATAACATGTTAGTATTTATTATTTTTTAAGTAGTTTACAATATTAACTATTATATTAATTAAAATTAAATAAACTAAAATCAATTTAAAATTTTAAAAAATTAATCCAAAAAAATTAATAAAGGAGACTCTTCTTGTGACGCATAATATTATGGAGGTAAATGTATTTGATGTTATTAGAAAACTGTTATTTTGACAAGTAAAATGTAGTTTGCAAGTTGGCTTCTCAAATAAGTTCTATGTGCACAAACAATATTGAATAGTGAAATAATGATATAAAGAGTTAGAACAAATAATATGGACTAAATTATGCACAAAATATCGTGCACAAACACTAACAAATAGTTAAAATAGGAAACCAGGCCAACTATTTAATTTTTTTACACATTTTTATTAGTATGAAATACATGAATCCTATATTTAATGTACAATTTTTTATGTATAATTTTTATCCATATCATTACTCTAAAAGTAATTAAAAGTTATTTCAGTACTCATAAATTTACGCCCGGACACCCTTTACATCTAATGTGAGAGGAGGAGCTTGTGATTAAAAAGTCACTCTAACTACTTGCAATGCTTCCTTGAGAAATGTAACAAAGACAATAAAGAGAGCTTGCCATTGAGAAATGTAAGAGCACAAGAGAAAAAGAAACAAAGTAAATATACATTTCATCAATCAAAAAAATTAGCAACTCTTTCCAATTACAAGCTTGAGTGTTTAAATCACAATGCTTAGAGAACCAAATGAAATGTAAACAATGGGAAGCCAAGAGGTCAATAACAAAAACACCATCAAATCTTCAACCAAATTATGTTACAACAGTCGGAACCAAATTCCAGCCCCAAATATGTTGGAAAGGAAAATTGGTAGTTCTACTTCTTTTCTTTTTTTTGGGTAATTGGAAAACTGGCTAGTCCTATTCCCATACTACAAATTTCGACCTTTAGAGGTACCAGAACACTCGGCAATATTGGTTGGTCTCAATACTTCTTCAATCTTTTTTCCCCTATCTGATGAGCCATCAACAGCCCTATTCAGTCTCTTTATCCAAATATCATAGTCAACTGGATACGGCGTCCCACAAAGGCTGTCTATATAATCAGCAAATGCCTTCAGAAGAGCTGAAACCACACCTAACTGCTGCTGAATGAAGCGTTTCGCCCAGCACCTTTGCCTCCACTGCAATGTGGATTCAATAGAATCTTGTTGCTGCATTGTTCCACCACAAACAAAATACAGGAGGTAAACAAGGCTCTCTGCATCAGATGAAGGACAAAGCTTCCCGTGCAGAAGCGCGTGAGCTGATGAGAACTGCAAATTTATGGCTGGGCTGTCTCTGTCTTCCAAAACTGCACGCCCCCATGAGACTGGAACATGCAAACAACTGTCTCTCTCTCCTTCAGTTTCAACAACACGTACAATGTTCTCAGGACAGATATTTCCATGCTGGACACCGGCCATTTTTGCACTTCTAAAAGCTGCTAGGCAGTCTCTGCAGCAACGGATTGCCTCCTCAGCAGAAAACGGGCCATCACGAGATACAATTGATGAAAGTGACTCTCCAAAAGGATAAGTCACGAGTATTGGTGTTCCACACCAGGGATGATCACAGAGTCCCTTTGGGTCCTGTTTATTACAAGGACCGGAATGCAAAACTCTGCCGCTTGCAAGTATTTCAGGTAAATATTTGTTTGAAATTCCCTGATCCTTGAAGATGTTCAATACTTTACTTTGCCTTTGTACCAGATACCATAGACTCATGTCCTCCAAAGATGGCTCTAGCCGAGATGGATGAGCACCCACATATAAAGTCAACAACTCTGTGGGGTAATCTAAGGCAACGGCACTGTAGGAACAGCAGTTTGCTCCAACCAAAGACTCGCATATTTGATAACATCTCTGCCCCTGGTCCTGATCTTCCAGAAGTAGTATTTCCCCTTGCTTAGGCTTCAAGCGTGATGCTTTATTTTCGAAAGATGGATTATCATTGTGGTCAAGTTCGGTAATTTCTCCATTTTTGTGGCTAGCCAGTTCGAAGGGAACTAGCGCATTTTCATTCTCAAAGAGGCGGCATTCTATCCGACGCTTCTGAAGACGGAAGCTGTGCTGTGATGCAAGTGATGCAATTGACTTTCTTGGTGGTCCATTATACTGGATGATGGAGTAAAAAGTTGCCAGTATTAGTTGCAAGGTTCCTAAGTCCCTCCAATTGACATTTCCTAGCTTGTTCCAAACTCGGCCTACTGGGGAAACGTCTACTTCAGCATGACACTTGATCCATTCTACAATGGATCGGTACGGGTTACCAGAGTTTAGTTCGAGTTGAGAAAGGTCACCCTCAAGTTTGACAACACCTCCAAACTTAGAGTCAAGAACTAATATGAAAACGGAATCACTGCTAACAGTACTGTACTTGCTCAAACTCCTGGAAAGAAGTATGTGAACGCCAAAAAAGAGAGCTTCACAGATGGACAAAGGAGAAAATCCCAACTCATTTTCCATCAAAATGTCTTGTTTGAACAATGCAAACTCAACTACTTGATCCCAATGAACTTGTAGATTACTCCTTGTTTTTGATATCAAAGCTGCACCACTGAGTGCTCCAAGCCTTCCCCTCGATATTGCTTTTTCAACAGTATAAAACTTTGACCCAGGGTAACGAGGACAAGATACAAAATATGGCAATGGTCCACTTCTATGCCAGAATGTACGCCATAAGCCCTCTGCTATAGTGTGAAGGAAATCTTCCATGCGCAAGATACTCATCTTCATTCAGATTATCAGAATCGTAAGGCGAGCAAGGCATGCGGAATAGCTGCTGAAATAAGAAACCCTCCAATGCAAAGTCAAGGGTTCGCAGTTCGTCGATCATAAAGGGAGATCTGAAAGACTGTTCCCCATTAGTAGTATCTGCTCGTAAATTCTCCAGAGCCCAATCTTCAAGAATTTGTGTAAACAAATCAAGGTCAGTAAGATTCCTTGCATACTCCTTTAAGGATTTAATGGCTCCTTTTGAAGCAGGAGTAAACTTGCCAGAAGATGAAATGCTGGATGTTTTGTAAGAAGAGAGACCTGCATCCCGTTGCATTTTGAGAATCATTAGAAGCTTTGAAAGGAAATGACGAAGAAAATCGTATATTACCTCTTAGCTACAAAGATTGTCATCCTTCTCGTTATGTGTTTTGGCATGGATTTTAAGAAATAACCGTAAACATAATTATACATTATACAATATATACAGAATACAAAAATATATTTATAATATAATGCATAAGAATATTTTCTGCCCTTCTTAAAAGTCATGCCAAAAAATACCCAAGAAGGGTGACAATCTTTATAAAAAAAGGGGGGGAGGAATATTCCATTGGTCCAAAAAAGAAATCCTGATTTTGGACTTTGAAAAACTTGATGGGGAAAGTACAGTATTCAATAATTTTAACCTGCACTTACCAAAAAAGAATGAACAGTTGCTACAGTATATTATCAGTTTTATGTCATAATTTCTTTGATTACTTGTATTAAACCAAATCCCTAATTCACTAACAAAAACTTCATTGGTACTAATGGGTAGCAGGTCAAAGTCGAACACTGAGCAGAAAAACTGACCAGTGAAGATGATGTTCAGGTTCTATAGATATAGGATATAGAAGTCACATGGATAATATCAAATTTCCTCTTTATACACCGAAAGAATTGAACGTGATATGGACTGAATATCAAATTTCCTCTTTATACACCGAATGAATTGAACGTGATACGGACTAAAGAAAGGTGACCTATTTAGTTCCAGAGGTGAAATTTGTGAAGAGATGGATGTAAACATGAAAAAAAATGAATTTAACCAATAGATCGGGAAACAGACAGATTTATGGAATTCACCTTTAGTAAAACTATGACCAGAAATGAGAAAGTCTAGACTATCCACCTCGATAATTTAGATATGTTTTTGTTCATTTAAAAAAGGTAACATCACAAAAAGAAAAAAAGAGGAAGGGAAAAAAAGAAGGTAAACTTGATATGTCATGGTTATATCGAAGATCTGAATGTGAATTTGAAGAGAAACATTCGACTATAATCAAATCCATTTATGCTATTAGGTTGATATTATCGAACAAAGATCGAAAGCCAATTAGGAATCTTATCTTTATTATTGAAAAATATGTTGCTGTATAGATATAGTATCTCAATTTTACATGGAATACTCAATTAATCTAGAATTATATACATGCAAAAATTACATGTACTTGGACTTGGTTCGAAGTCGGAATATTTGGATTAGTAATCAAAAGTAAACTCATAAAACTTTTAAAATACACAAAAGTCATATTCAAATCAAATACTCAGTATTATTAAGCAGGACACAAATTCAAATCTGGTCGAATGCCCAATTTAGTCAATATAATTTTTGCTCTTCTTTTAAAATTTACCCTCGTTTATTCTTTAAGAAAAAAGATGACGGGATTTGAACATGCTCATGTTACCTATATATCTTTCTGGAGAGAATATGCAGGCAAATGTTTAGCAGCACACTATGATTATATATATATATATATATATACACACACACACACACACACGTGTGCGTGCATTTGCATGTGTGTGTACAAACATACATACACGTGCATGCCCACTATTTGTCACTGTGGTAGGATGAGTTTTTGATATATAGTCCTAAAATCATCCATTGGTGTCAAATGGCATCTCCCTACAAGATGAAAGAAAACTGAGGAAAAAATAGTTGGTGGAGCTTGAGGTCTCTCTCTTCCTTATTCTCCTCTCTACTGCAATTTCTCATCCATACAAGTATTTTAATTTTATATTTCATTTTTTGTACTAGAAGAGACTTGGAGAATTGGAGGTACTATGCACCCTACCCCTCATTTTCTCACTCTTATGTGTGTGTTTGTATAAAGATACCTGGACAACAGCTTAAATCACTGCAAGTCACTTGTTAGAAGACATTCTCTTAGAAACAAATTAATTAGACTGTTATCCCATAAAGATCAGGTCAACTGTCCGAAATCTGGAAAGCAGTCTAGGACAAGTATCTACATCTAGTACTCCGATGAGATGACATGAAGAAATATACCCCCCACACAACCCCCACCCACCCCACCCCTGTCCCATGTATCTACCTTTTTTGGATATTGAGAGGCATGGAACTCAATCTTATTCACACCAATATATCTTATTCATCATTTCTCCACTCTTCCCCTTTCTTCCATTTTTTCCTTATGGTGAGACACTTGGAAGTCAAGATTGTGCCATCTCTCTCCCACATTGTTAATCTTCTCTCTCTCTTCTCAGTCTTCTCCTCTTCTCTCTTGCCATCACATTGTAACCGAAATACAAACAAGAGTAGAATGATTACTAAACGTGATGCCATTAAATTATGAATCCTGCTATATATGACGAAAAATTTATGCCGCTAAAAAATGTCGACATATGTGGATACATGGGATAGGTAGGAATTATGGAGGGACGCATACACTATTGTTTTATTTTATCTCTTAAAGTTTCACGTTTGTCGCAATCCAACTTCGTCAAGAGATTTGTCAACATGTATATCATTTTCCTTAAATTATATAAAAAAACTAACAATGGACTAATTGAATATTTTGATCATTTTGATGATGAAATTAGTTTAACTAGTAATGTTTGGTCAGCTAATCATCAGCTTGGAACATTGGTTAGATTCTGAAACATGGCTTAGGCAAAAACAAAGTATAGGATTTGAATTTTTTTAATTACCACCTCATAACGGCCAATTAATATTAGCTCAAATTATGTCCATAATCTGTATTTTTAAAATTAAAGATACAATAATGAGTATTAGCTTTGATAATGCAACAAATAACACTAGTGCCATAAATATGTTAAAAATTATTTAAACCCTGTAGTAAATGTTGCATTTTTTTCATACTAGATGAGCATGTCATATAATAAAGTTTATTGTTCAATTTTGGTTAAATTACTTACATGGTGTCATATATAAAATTTGTGGTATGATTAATTTTGTTTATGGTTTAAATAGAAAAATGCAAGATTTTAGAAATTTTTGGCATGAAAGAGGCGAAAATTTTAAAAGAGCAAAATTTGATAATAACACCAAGTCAAATAGTACATAAGATTTGTTAAGAGATGCCTATAAATGTAGAAATATACTTACGGAGTTAACACACAAATTGCACATGAAATAACAAATCAAGATTGGGATCTTCTTGGTACACTTTTACATATTCTTAAAGTTTTAAAAAGCACACAAAAATATTAAGTGGTGTTTATTATTCTACCATTAATCATGTTTTGTATGTATGTTTGGAAATAACTGTTAGAATTTGAGCCTAAATTACTGTGGGTGTCATTAATTATTTTTAATGATTCTATATATTAATGTGTTTTACTCCATGAATAGATTAAATTAAGTATTTGAAGGCTCAAATCCATGAAGTAATGAATGAGATATTAACTCCCAAAGATCACACTTGGAAATGATAAATGATAATAAATATATGTGGGAAAAAGTCAAGTCCCACGTGTTAAGAATTAAACTTTTAATATGTTTATATACAAGGAATTGTTCTTGGGTTTGGGCCCCAAAGGGCACCCCACTTTTGTAGAAGGGAGAGGACCTAGCCAAGGCTTGGTTCGAACCCACACGCGCGCCGCCGCCGCCGACTGACCGGTCGGCCTGGCTCTGGCTCGGGGTCGTGGGTCTGGGTCGTGAGTCAAGACCCCATGGAACATCAAACTACCCTGCCCCCTTCATCAACATCTGGCTCAAACATGACGGGTTGTTGTTCACCAAAACACCCACCAGTCTGAGGGCCCATAGCCTTTCAAAAAATTGTGAACAGTAGTTGTATGACCTCCGAAACATTAAGCGGAAACTCCCTCAAAGTGTAGAACTGAAGGCAAGCCGTCAAAATTTCTTAGCCACCAACAACCACCCTATTCCATCGCTGACCTCTGGTAGAAAAACTGCCTTAAATCACCATTCTAGAAAAACCACCACATCATATGTCTACCCACCATTATAGTAGAAGAGATCCGCCACTCTACTCTGATTTTTTTTCCTACCCATCAACACTTTATTTGTAGCCTTCACCTGCTTCAAACAGTCAGAGACTGATGCCAACTCCTCCACCAAACCAACCTCCTTAACCCCTTCCCTCGTTCTAACAGTCCAAACACCTGTCATCCCACCTCGCCATCATCGACGAGGTCAAAGGATTTCCAGCCCAACTAGCCAAGAAACTTTCTCGCTCTCATCTCTACTATTCTAGAATGTCAAAAGTTCACAGTTAAGAGTATTCAAGAAACTGATTTCCTTTTCCTAAAGGCTAAGATAAGTAAATAAATAAAACATCAGCAACTGTTGTTTCTACAATCGACATTCATGGGGGCACTTAACATTGATTTATTGGTTATTGCATCAGGCAACCTTAAGCCTTTAATAAGAGATAAAAACTGTTGGACTTGGGGGAATGCAATTGATTTCTAAAAATATGAGAAGCCAAACTTTTCAATACATAATTTAATCAATCCACATAGATTTCTCAAGTTTATATTAGCTTCTTATATTGAACCAAATAACCTTTTAGCAATAAATCCTCCCAAGAATCAAGAATTTTACTTTAATCAACATCAAGCACCAATCAATGGCAGAAGGAACAGAAACAAAAACAAACAAAGGAGAAAATTTGGATATTATAGAGTATATATCTTCCCACATCGAATACATTGAGAAAATATGTCTAGTATATAATGACTTGGGTCAACTCTTCTCATTGACAATTAGTTTCGAGTTATAGAGCTTGATGTCTTTATATACTAGACTTGGGCCCGTTTTATAAATCTAACAATGATATCAGAGCGAGCTATCCTTGGGCCTAATTAAATACTCTTCTTGGTCTTCATTCTTACCCACTTGTAGTCCATTTCTTAAGGTCAAAGTTACCCATTTCTTAACTAGTACCACTTATCAATTGGGCCAACTAATTGTCTAAGCTTTACTAGATTTTTTCTGAACTTGTCTTGTGACTAGCTTCTTCTTCTGGGATTGCTTATCTTATGCGGATCTCCTATTCATCAGGTCCACATGCAACCCTCAATATACCGGGTTACATGTGAGGGGGGAGTGTTAGAGTATGTATCTTGTCCCATATCGAATACCTTGAGAAAATATGTCTAGTATATAATAACTTGAGCCAACTCTTTTCATTGCCAATTGGTTTTGAGTTAGAGAGTTTGATGTCTTCATATATTAGACTTGGGCCCATTTTATAAATTTAACATGATATCAGAGTGGACTATCCTTAGGCCTAATTAAATACTCTTCTTGGCCTTCATTCTTACCCACTTGCAGTACATTTCTTAATGGTCAAAGTTACCCATTTCTTAACTAGTACCACTTATCAATTGGGTCAATATTTGTTTAAGGTTTATTATATTTTTTCTGAGCTTGTCTTGTGACTAGCTTCTTCTTCTGGGATTTTTCTTTTCTCATGTGGATCTCCATTCATCAGGTCCACGTGAAACCCTCAATACACCAGGTTACACGTGAGGGAGAGTGTTAGAGTATATATCTTGTCCCACATCGAATACCTTGAGAAAATGTCTAGTATATAATGACTTAAGCCAACTCTTCTCATAGCCAATTGGTTTTGAGTTAGAGATTTTGATGCAGGAGGAACCGAGTCCGATGATGCTGAGCTATTAGATATCACATTAATGGCATTAAAATACCATGCATTGGAGGATCGGCGTAAACGTGGTGGTCATTGACGTCTTCGGGTTCAGATGGCTGATGACTTCGGGAAGTCGGATAGTAGACCACTTCTTTGGATTCGGATGGAGGACCACTCCTTCGAGTTTGACTTCGAAGGTTCAGAATTGACATTTTTTAGATATATTTCATTTTTATGGTAATATTTTTATTAATAGGAAGTTGTTATTAGTTAGGAATTGTTACCATAAATATAGGAAGTTTTTTTACCTTTTAGGATTTTGTTTCCATATTTTTAGAAATTCTGTTACGACTTGAAAAGGAAGTCTATTAGATATATAACCCGACTTGTGGGTTGAATTGATGGGGACTTTTTTTATAAATATAATTCAAGCATTAGAGAAGTTTTCTCTGTGTTTTTTATGAATCTCTTGTTCCTTGCCTATGAATTTATTTGATTAACCAAACCGCAAGATAAACGCTATTCTATTCGGCGTCAGTTGGTATCAGAGTTCAACATCTTTTTGGGTTAGATTTCATCAGTTTTAATGGCTGATGGTCGGGGCCGTCAAAGGCAGGTTCCGATTGAGGATGTCCCGCACCGTGATCATAACGTCTAGGACGTTATGATTGAGGATTAACATAAACAAGTTGTCGAGCTAACTCAGTGTCTAGTAGCGCAAAATCTGGGTAGTCGTGGACATGTTCCGACGGAGGAAGGCCCGCACCTTGATCACGATGAAGAATCATATGATTCAGAATCGAGTTTTGATAATCCTTACCACCATAGGACTCAGCTATGGGAACGACGTGATCGTGATGGCTGTCGTAGTGATATGGGTTTTAAAGTGATCTTACCGGAATTTTCTGGTACGCTGCAAGCAGAGGGATTCGTTGATTGGATGAATGAAGTAGAACGCATCTTTGAATATAAAGAGGTTTCAAATAATGCCAATCAAATTGAAAAGTAGAGCATTTGCTTGGTGGGAACAGATGAGGCATTCACGGGAAAGACAAGGAAAAAATAAAATCAAAGTGGGAAAAGATGATGAAAAAAATGCAGAGTCACTTTCTTCCTTTCGGCTACACTCGGTCTCTGTTCAAGAGATTACATTTATTGAGACAAGGAACTAGATCTTTAGATGATTACACCGAAGAATTTTATCAATTGATAGAACAGAATGATCATTCGGAAACAGAGGAACAAATGGTAGCAAGGTATTTGAAAGGATTAAGACAACAACTACAAGATGCCCTCGGTCTCCATTCACTATGGATTGTTTCTGAGGCATACTAACGAACACGTGATGCAGAGCAACAACAGAATAGGAAGTCGATGTTGAGGAACAACCCACCCAATAAACCGAACCAACCTCAACAACTTCATCATACGCCACAACAACCACATGGTAATTTTAATTCTAGTATTAAATGTTTCAAATGTGGAGAGTCGGGCTATAGAGCATCGGAGTGCCAAAAGCCTGCTAATCAGAAGGGAAAGAATCTCCTAATTGAAGAAGACGTGCTAGTTGAAACGGAAAGATTTAATGAACCTGTGTATGATGAGTATAAAGATGATGAGGATTTACTTTATGGTGATGGCCAGGAAACTTTAGTCATTCGCAAGAATCTATTAGCTCCCAAAAATTACTCCCAAGATTGGTTGAGAACCAACATATTCCACACAAATTGCGCGGTAACCGATAAGGTATGTAAAATGATCATTGATAGTGGCAGTTGCGAAAATGTGGTGTCGAAAGAAGCTATTCAAAAATTAAATCTGAAGACGGATCGGCATCCCAAACCGTATAAGTCGTCATGGTTGAATAAAGGCAATGAGGTAACAATTAATAGAAAATGTCTAGTGTCTTTTTCAATCAGTAAGAAGTACTTTAATAATGTTTGGTATAATGTGGTGTTAATTGAAGCATGTCATGTATTGTTGGGCCGACATTGGCAATATGACCAAAGTGTCATTCATGACGGTCGAAAGAATACGTACTCCCTTAGCATAAAAGGGAAGAAGGTTGTGTTAGCTACCTCGGCGGGAAGAAAACAGTTTTGACTTGGTCAATCGGAAACCCAAAACTATTGTCCATGTCCAAGTTCCTAACGGAGGCCGATCGTGAAGGTGTAATGTGACGCCCCCAAAATAGGTCTACACAACCCATTTTGAGTCGCCAAAATACATGGTACAGAATCCAAATACAAACTTCCTATATACAATTATTAATTATCGTGTAAAATACAACAAAACATAAGCTGTGAGTTTTAATACAAATATTTTCTCGTAGACAATATCCAAACTCAAATAAAGCCTTCATTACAATTATTGTCACACTATTTTATAGAATAATGAGGAGTACTATAGTAACCATCTTGGACCAAAAATCCAATTCTCGACTAGTCCCAGTTATATTCTCATTTTCTGAAGAGACCAATGAAAGAAAAGGGTGAGATCAACTAGCCCAGTAAAAATATTATGACTAAGATAATGTAGAAAAAATTATCCTTAGTCCTCAACAGGAAAAAATATGATAAAATACAATAGACAACAAGTTTTAGATCAACAACTGCAGCAAAAATAGCAATCCATTATAAGAGTCTAGTAGAGCATGATGTCTACTATCTTCTATGATTTAAAAGTTCATCAATATTTTGTCCATGTAACACTAATCAATAATTATTTTCAATCAACGAATTATCTATGCACTACGGGTCAAAGATAATCGTTTGTATCACCAATGGTCATAATCATGCCAAATACATGTTCATCTATGCACTACGGACCAAAGAAGACTTTCACTACAAATCTTTATCTGCAACATTAAAGGTCATGATTATATCAATACACAATTCTTGGTCATAATCATACCAATCAACAGTCTATCTTTGCACTACGGGCCAAAGATGACATTCACTACAATATAAGCATGAGGATGATGACTGATATAAAGAATGAATCAAGTAAGATCAATGATAAATATTAGAAATTTATAATTTAATTTATCCAGAGTTTAAGAATGTCCAAATTGTCAACATGATCTCTAATTGTGGTGTAAAATTCAAGAATGGTATTTAAGATTCAAATTTCAAAAAAATTTGGACAAGAAAAGAAAAGAAAATTAAATTTCGTCGTGAATAGTATTCTGGTATGAATAGTACCCCGAATGAATAGTACTTCGGATGAATAGTACCCCGACATAAATAGTACACCAGATGAATAGTACCCCGACATGAAAAGATTAAAACTTAATAAGAAATTTCAGACCAATATTCCAGTGAAATAATATTAGATGAAGCGCAAACATCACGGAATTTCTAATCATTTCAGGAATTATAGAAGCAATACTTATCATAGTAAGTTTAGATTTAGGAATATGAAATGAAATAATATCACTTGCATAATATGGAGTATGAAAGAATATACGAAACTGCAAATGGATTTTCATCCGTCATGCTATAATCCGCGTAGACAGATCATTTCCACAACTTAATAAAGAATGAATACGAAGGGTTATTCACCAGGCATGCGGTAATCCGCGTAGAAAGATTATTTTCACCGTTTAATAAGGAATAGAATGATAACCCGTGAAAAAAATAACATGCTTTACCTTAATAAAAGACTAGATACTGCACTACTGTAGTAGCAGAACTTTGTGTTGGTGGTGTGTGCTTGCTTCTCGAACACTCTTCTTCTTTCTCTCTTATTCTCTCTATAGTTTCTCTCTATAACTTTAGTGAATTGGTGAGAATGAAGGAAGAAATGAACTTCTATTTATAGAAGAATTCTAGCTTGGCCCTTGCAATGTGAAGATGCAAGTGGCTTGATGCCTGGTAATGTGAAAAGGTAAGTGGTTTGACGTCTGTAATGTGAAAAGGCAAGTGGTTTGACACTTGTATTGTGAAAAAGCAAGTGGTTTGACATCTGGTAAAAGCAAGTAATACTGGCGAAAGTGACTCTTAGATGATGACCTATGGGTCCCATTGAATAAGTCAAACTTATAACAAACGTCTCATGACAAACCCTTCTATTTATATCAAAAATTGAATAAATATTTACCACAATTCACTTATCTTCAATCAACACATTTTTAATCTTTCAACAATTATTCATCATTAATATTATAACTCACAATATTGACAACCAGATCATTCCCAGAAAAGAGGAGGCTTTCCGATAAGGATTTCTCCTTACTGGGGCGCAATTAAATAATATAACCCCTTTCCTCGACAAAACTTTCTAGACATTGTCAATAATGCTAATAATAATATGAGTAACTTTATCGTGTCAATTATAGATTTAATAATATAAAATATTGTGCATATGTTATTGTAACAATTATTGAATCAATAGTATGAGATACTATGCAGCACCTACTGTGGCAATTATTGAATACTGAGCGACTTCTTACGTAAGAATCAATAATCAGGATACTGTGCAATACTGTGCTACTGTGCAATAACGCTTATTACTATATTTTTATCATCGGATATTTCAACAGTTTAACGGTAAACGTTTTGCCGTTATTTTATAAAAAGGTGATTTTGTTACTTTCTATATCCGACAGTTATTCCGTTATGGGTCCACCAATGATTGCGCCATCGTATGAATATTCCTCGACAAAAAGAATATTACCCGACCAAACAAATATTTTATGACAACTTGTTTACTTTGCCAAATTTGCACATATCACCCATAACTATTGCATTTATTAAATTATCACCTTACTATTTAGAAGAAAATATATAAATAAAATCAAATCTTATTCATAAAAAGTTAAAAGTCTTACATATAGAAATACCAAAGTACCAATCGATGTGCAGAAGTTGCCATCAGAATTTGCTGACTTGATGCCCGAAGAGCTTCTTCCTGGACTACCACAGATAAGGGACATTCAACACCAGATAGATCTTATTCAGGATCTAGTTTACCGAACAAAACAGTATACCGACAAAGTCTCAAGGAGTCCGAAAAGCTACAAAGACAGGTAGTGAAATTGACGGAAAAGGGTTATATTCGTGAGAGTATAAGCCTGTGCGCAGTACCAGCTATATTAGTACCGAAGAAAGATGGATCATGGAGAATGTGTATAGACAGAAAAGTAATCAACAAGATCACAGTGAAGTATCGATTCTCAATTTCTCGTCTAGATGACATGCTAGACTAGTTATCCGGAGTTAAGGTCTTCTCAAAAATCGATCTAAAAAGCGAATACCATCAGGTTCAGGTGAGACCAGGAGATGAATGGAAGACGACCTTCAAGACATAGAATGGCTTGTATGAATGGATGGTCACATCCTTCAGACTTTCCAATGCTCCCAGTACATTCATGAGATTTATGCATTAGGTGCTGCGACCTTTCATGGAAAATTTGTAATTTACTTTGATGATATTCTCATCTACAGTCCGACATAGGAAAGACATCATGAGCACCTCCGAGTTGTGTTTGATATGTTGAGAAAGAAACAATTGTTTGTTAACTAGAAAAAGAGTTCTTATTTCACGACTTTGGTAACCTTCCTTGGTTTCGTTGTGTCTACCGAGGGTGTTCACCCCCACCAATCCAAGGTCTTGGCATGGCCTACGTCAAAGACAATACATGACGTCAAAAGTTTTCATGGATTGGCATCCTTCTACCATCGCTTCATCAAAAAATTTAGTACCCTAATTGCACCTATCACCGAGTGCCATGAGGAGAAATTATTCCAATGGTCCAAGGAAGCCGAAGACAACTTTCAACCGGTTAAGAGGAAGATGACTGAAGCACCAATTCTGGCACTTCCTGACTTCGAGAAGGTATTTGAAGTGAACTTTGACGCATCAGGGATCAGCATTGGTGGAGTTTTGAGTCGAGCAGTTCGACCAATAGCTTTCTTCAGTGAAAAGGTGTCCAGATCAAAGAAAAATTATTCCACCTATGACTTAGAGTTCTATGCCGTCATTCAGTATCTGAAGCATTGGCGTCACTACCTAATACAACGGGAGTTCATCCTCATTACTGATCATGAGGCTCTAAAATACATTAATGGCCAACATAAGTTGAACCAAAGGCATGCTAAATGGGTGGCATACCTACAGGAGTTCACCTTCACCTTGCTGGCAGCAGGCAGGAAATTTGAATCGTGTTGTCGGTGCTTTGAGCCGAAGAGCGTCACTCCTTAGCATTATGTGTAACAAAGTTGTAGGGTTTGAAGTATTTGCTGATATGCACGACGAGGATCCTTCGGAAAGATAGTTCGGGAAGTAAGTGAAGGACGACGTCATGACTTTATCCTTCATAATGGGAATCTATTTCGAGGATCACAATTATGCATTCCAGATTGTTCGCTTTGACAGCAGATAGTAAGTGAACTTCAAAACGAAGGTCACTTTAGACGAGATAAAACATTGGCCCTGGTGTCGGCTGACTACTACTGCCCAAAGGTATCTTGTGATGTGGCTCATTTTGTTAGGAGATGTTATGTATGTCAAAAGTCTAAGGGAGCTTTTACAAATGCTGGGTTGTACACACCCTTACCTGTATCTGAAGATCCATGATTGAAGTGAGTATGGATTTTGTGATGGGACTGCCTCGAATACGACGCTCAATGGATTCTATCTTTGTGGTGGTTGATCATTTTTCAAAGATGGCTCATTTTGTAGCTTTTCTAAAAGACAATGGATGCGAACCGGATCGCTCATCTTTATTTTCAGGAGATTGTTCGTATACATGGTGTTCCCTGTTCCGTCACCTCGGATCGTGACACTAAGTTCATGAGTAATTTCTGGAAGAGTTTATGGGAGAAACTTGGTACACAGTTAAATTTCAACAGTTCCTACCACCCCCAGATTGATTATCAGACAGAAGTTATGAACAAAAGTTGCAATCTCCTACGGTGTTTGGCTGGAGCAAAGGCAAATCAATGGAATCTGACGCTTTCTCAAGTAGAGTTTGCTTACAACCGATCGGTAAACAGAACTAAACGTTTGAGTCCTTTTGAGGCTGTTTATTGTCGAAAACCACCCGAAGTCCTAGACTTGGTTCTCATTCCACGAGTTGGCCGAATGCATCCCAAGACAAATGAAGTGGCTGATCATCTTCGGGAAATTCACGATCGGGTGTACCAAACTATTTGTGATAGTAATGTCAAGTATAAGGATCGGGTTGATAGTTATCGTTGTCAGGTATTTTTTGAAGTAGGTGATCTTGTTTGGGCGGTGTTGACTCGTGATCGATTTCCCATTGGCGATTACAATAAGCTTTAAGGATCAGAAGATCGGGCCCTATGAGATTTTGCAGAAGATTAATGATAATGTCTATCAGTTGCGTCTCCCTAGTTATTTGCGGATTTCAGACATTTTCAATGTGAAGCACTTGAGTCCTTATTTTCCCGAGTCAGATGATAATGTTGTGAACTCGAGGACAAGTTCTTTTCAACCGGGGTGACTAATGCAAGAGGATCCGAGTCCGATGATACTGAGCTATCAGATAGCACGTTATTGGTATTAAAATACCATGCAGACGTAAATGTGGCGGTCATTGACGTCTTCAGGTTCGGATGGCTGACGACGTCGGGAGTCGGATGGCGGAACGGCTTCAGAAGTTCATAATTGACATTTTTTTTAGATGTTTCATTTTTGTGGTAATATTTTTATTAATAGGAAGTTGTTATTAGTTAGGAATTGTTACTATAAATATAGGAAGTTTGTTACCTTTTACGATTTTGTTTCCATGTTTTTAGGAATTCTGTTACGACTTGGAAAGGAAGTCTATTTGCTATAAAACATGGCTTGTGGGTTGAATTGAGGGGGACTTTTATTTGATAAATATAATTCAAGCATTAGAGAAGTTTTTTCTGTGTTTTTGGTGAATCACTTGTTCCTTGCCTGTGAATTTATTTGATTAACCAGCCCGCAAGATAATCGTTATTCTGCCCGGCGTCAGAGCTTCATATCTTTATATACTAGACTTGGGTCTATTTTATAAATCTAACAGGATAGACAAGATTGAAATAAAATCTCATGAAAGACTTCACGCAATTTCACAAAACACATTGCCTGTGTTTATAGAGAGATTATCTATGGTAATATTGAGAATTCAAAAATATAAATAAAACCTTGATTTTTAATATAAACTCAACTTCTTTATCCATCCCAAAGGGTTTACTATCACTCAATGCCCTGTGAAAGCTTACCTTTCTCTCTTCGACTCTTCCTAAGTTTTCCTATGCTGAAAATCCACGGGAAAAAATGCCTTTTATAACCAAATGGTACACTTAATCGACTTACACCCAAGTTCTGGCTAGCAATATTCCATAAATCACTTTACAAGCCACGATACATTCTGGTTGCAGATTGAACTTCAGGATCAAATGATGGCTTGCACTCAGATGTACACTGGAAATTCACAACAAATCTCCACATAGATCCCTATCAATATGAACATACAACTAACATTTCCTTTCTAGAGTTTCAGTAGCTGAGAACTAATAGATACAGTGAAAGGACCAATGGACTTTGCAAGAAGATCTTAATCTATGACCACTGTTGGAAAAAGGCATCCCGTGTCTAGAGTTTATGGTGAAATGTACTGTGTATTATCGATATGCTGATGAATTCAATTAGTTTGATAGTCTATTTATTTTTATAGATATAGACCTAGATATAGTTTCTTAATATTTCCGTTTAGTTTCCTCTTACGAACGCTTGATTATTGACCAGCTATTTCGACCACGAAGAATATTGATATATTGAGTTTACTCATCTTCCTTGTTCTTTGTTTCATTCTCAGGGCAATTTCTCTCTTTCTTATATATGATTCATTATTCTTTCATCTTCCTTTTACTATATTCTTCACTAGTAATCTTTTTAAGTTTTTTTCCTGTTCAATCTTAGGATTGTCAGTTACTCAGTGTTGGCCCCACACTCTCCTATTGCATATCATCATTAAGATGATAGTCTACACTCTCTCTACTATAATAACATACTGCAACAAGATCTAGCTGGTGGAATCTTTTTAACAGTAACTTTTATCACCAGTACTTCTATTATTAGCAGTGATTTCAGTACCATTATTATCACTAACAGGCAGCAAAAAACTTGGAAGAGTGAGGGTAGAGTTTGTTGGGATTGGTGGGTCCTACACCCATGAGATCTAGTTGACGAAGTTTCATGTACTATCCTGTAAAGTTGAAAAAAAATCAAGTTTGGGCAAGTTGTTGTGAGGAAGTAATTTTCAGGAAAAAGAAATGGGAAGCCCTTCCCTTTTGTGCAATGGTGGAAAGAAGGGAAAAAGCAAACAAAGGCTTTTGTTTTTGTTCTTTGGCAGACTTGGTGGGAAACATGTGTATATATATATATATATATATATATATGTACATTGGTGGCGGGAGCTTGGAAAAGGGAATAGGCCCTTTGCCTATTTAATCTCCAAGGCAGCCAAGTGAGAAATATACACCAAATACATCAATCCACACCATCCGAAAAAGAGAGTGGGAGAGAGAAACCAAGAAGGCCAAGAGAGAGAGAGAGAGAAGATTAAACAACCTTGTGTGTTGTTTGGGATTCCGTCATATTGCTATTGTGGTGAGGTAATTTGAATGTTCACTAAAATTAAGATATCTTTGTATTCTCTCAGTTTATTATAGTGGATTTTTCGAAGATTGTCCCGTGTTTTTACCTCTTGATTTGAGAGTTTTCCACGTAAAATCTTGGGAGTCTTGTGCTTGATTATTTTGATCTAGTTATTTCATGCAATGGTTACTATTTTGGTGGGATTGCATATTTAATCTGTTTGGCATATACTAGTGTTTTTTTTTGTTTAATTTATCAAAGACGATCTATTTGGGAGGAAATTTTTCCCAACAGAGCTTAAGTTTGAGGAGCATGAGTCATCAGAGCTTGATGAATTAATAGGAAAATGAAATCACTAGAATATCTGTCTATCATGCTTCAAATAATTATTACTATATTTCGGTTAAATTTTAATCTCACTAGCTCTGATTTTGGAATAATAATTTAGTTTCGCAAAGGAAGAGTATGTTGACCAATTTCTGATAGCATTAGAGATGGGTTGTGCTAGTTCATGGATCCTATATCAGAGTCTTAGATCAAGATTACACGTACTCTTGTAGCCTATGAATGAGCATTTGCCTATCCCTTGCGAGCATGACACATCTTAAAACCCTCGTGGCTTGCATGTTTGTGCTAGTGAGGTTTCCTATTATATTTTCATCTAATGTAGTCTAAAGCTTCCAATAAATGAAAAAAAATCAGCCAAGTTGGAATTTTCATGCCTCCAGATGAACGCGATACACACAACTGTTCAAGGAAGTACTTCATTTTGTAACGAGAAAATAAAAGTAGACTCCTGAATTAAGTAGTCATCAGTTATTACTAATAGTAGGTGCATTAGCAGAATAAATATCAAGGTCAAAATCAACAACGCCTTTTTATCCCATACTAGTTGAGGTAGGCAGAACCAAAGAGTAAATTAGATTTGAATACAAACCAGATCTAGACTTCCTGAAACTTCCATCCAGACTTTGTCCAGGGGATGTGTCCAACTCATTTTGCAGAGGACCTGATTAGTAAAATTTGTCAATAAAGTAAGTTCAAAAATTATATATTGATTTAAATAAATACATATGCCTTTGGGTTTCATTTGAAGCTTTATGACGAATTGTATTTACATTTAAAAATTCATCAACATGACAAATCAGAAGAAAAGAACTGTCATTCATCACATGAACTGAAAAAGCACCATAAAGATAATCAAGGAACCCATAAGGATGTGCGAGAAGAATACAAAAGAAAAGCAGGCATATGTAAGCTCCAGAAAAAGAGGCATGTACCCAATATAACGATTGTTTCCTTTTTGCGATGGGATAATGTATTGATTACCACATTGAGCAAGGAAATTCTTATATTCATACAAAGATCCCGCAAATAATAAGCGGGAGGACTTCAAGCTCTAGCTTTGAACATGTATGGTTCATTATCAAAACAAAATCATTTGGTTAGGTTAACTTTCCAAGTATCTTTAGGATTCAAAACAAACATCTTTAAAGAAATCAGCCTTGCATAATTATATCAACTATTAGCATCATTCTAGATATAATAACAAGGACATGAACTTCTTCATCAATCTATTTATGATTCTTGATAAGATGTATATCATGTATTTCTGAAGATGAGTATTGCATTCTATACATGACGTTGCAACAAGGCTCCAGTTTATATGCATAGCTGATTATCTTGGTATCCATTTTTCTTAATAAATTGAAAAGAAAATAAATAATAAAAAGACTAAGGCCTTTCCAATTATTATGAATATGTTTAAAATCATCATAATCAAGTTGCTGAATTTTTTTCATGAACATTTGTTTTTTATGAATAATAATTTAGAAACGGCTCGAAACCAATACGTGTGCATCACTAAGTATTTCCAGTATGAAAATATTACAAAAATAATGTGAAAAATTATTCAGCGCCTGTACCGCTCCTTGCTTTTCATTTCTTATTTTAGCAAATATACATTGGACAAAGTCATGAAAATAGTAGAGTAATTCCTATTTTGCAGGGAGAGGCATTGAGTAAAGGAGTTGCGCATGGAATGCGGGGAGGCAGATACCCCAAGCTGCACTATTATTATGAATGGTGTCATAGAATTAAAAGGAAGAATGGGTGAATCGAGTGGAGACGGACATCCGTGCCTCAATTTGTATGGTTGTCAGTTAAGTCTTTCTTTTCCTGTGATTCTTTACATTAGGTAGCATGAGGTCACATAGAAGTAATATTTGATCAGGTTTGGTACTTTAAAAGACACAACGACAGCTTGTACATGGCGATTTTTTGCAGTAGAAGCAAGAAAGCAATAATGTAGCTAATGTTAGTTAAGAAAATTATGAGTAAGGTTTAATCTCACTAGTAATTGGTAACAAAATGTGCAGTCAATGGCCACTTGGTCTATGAGAAAACTTCCAACAACCAAGTCATGAGACTTGCAGAGATTCAACAATTTCCAAAAGTGCACAAACTTGGTAAAACTGACGATTGTCTTTGAGCATTCTTCCAGTTGTCTTTTCATTACGTTAAATAAAAAAATAAAAATAAAAACCAGAAAAACTGAATTAGTTACTACCAAATAGTAACTAGACATCCTTCATGTTTAGGCAGAGTGAAATAACTAAATCCTAGCAATGTGCTAAAGTTTAGGACTTTACACAGCACACATTTAGTTGTGGGGTGGGGGTGGGGGTGGGGGTGGGGGTGGGGGGGGGTTCAGTGATGATTTTTCTGTTTTATCAGAACATAAAAAACAAATACTGCTTCAACGGAATTGGGATTGAGTTTTCATTACTCTTTTATATTATTTACATTGGAGAAATTTGTATTTCAATAGAACATTTGTAAAAATTGACTATTGTCTTTCAGCGTTCTTCTTGTTATCTTCTGATAATGTAACACAAATAAGCACATAGAAGTTCAATTAGTACTACGGAATTAGTAACTAACACCCATTTGTTTTTAGGTTGAGCAGAATAACTAAACAATTGCACAGTTTGAAATTTTGAATTATAAAAAGAAGCAAATATTTCCTGGGATTTAATCATGGGTTTTCTCAGTTTTAGGGGTACTGAATTTTTATTGCATTTACTTATTATTTACATAAAAGGAAACATCTGATTTTGGAAATAAAAACAAGCAACAAGAGTAAAGGTAAATGTCCCTAATGTACCAGCTAATTTCTTGTGTACTATATAAATGCATAATAAACATATGAGAGTGACTGAGTATACATAAGTATAAATTGAGAGAGGAAAAGAAAACAAGAAGAAGATTAAACTCACCTAATCTCATTGTGATGACCCAAAACAAAATAAAGCATAAATATTTAAAGATTCATCCCCTTAAATATTCAAAAAACTTGATGCTCTGCAATGCACAATGTGGGTACAAAAATAAACATAAAAATGAGAAATAAAGAGAGAGAGAGAGAAAGAGAAAGAGAGATCTTGAAATGAATGGCAAAAAGAAGAAGTGGGTATTTTATGCTGAAAAAGAAATGAAAGTGCCAGCATCTTACATAATGGTCCTAATGCGGATGCTGCCTCCCACCTAGGGTTTTAAGGTTCTACATATCTATAATATAATATACTTATAATATAATAAGATGTGGGTTGTTTGTATTTTTGGGGTTATGCTTCTTGTTCTTTGTCTGCTATATGTTCTTTAGTAAATTATAACAATACATGGTTTATAAAGCTTTTTCAGTCCACAATTACAAGACAGAAGCAATGAAGTTGAAAGCGGAGGATTCATGTCCGCCAGTTATAAATTTTGGCAGTTGGCCCCACTTAAAGTATCACTAGCTACATACTTCATTACACTATCTGCTCATTTCACTTGCACGCGCCAATCTTCTTTTTATCACTAAATTGCAAATTTGACTCTCTTATTTATTACTCCCTCCGTCCCAGGATAAAAGTCCGGCTAGACTTTTCACGTATATTAAGAAGAGGAATAAAATGACAAAATTATTCATAATAATGTCATTAAATATGGAGAGAGAATTAGAATAAGAAAAGTATGAGATATTTAATGCTACGGGTAAAATAGGAAAAAATGTGTAAAAATTTGGTTATTAAAAGAAAGTGGACATTTAACATGGGACAACCCAAAATAGTAATAAGGACTTTTAACCTGGTACGGAAGGAGTATGTTTTTGTTAAACTATCCCCTAAACTTTTTTTTAGCATCATAGATGCATTAGTCAATGTATTCCTCTAATATTCCCTAAACATTTTTTTAGCACAACTGTTCCTTATAAATGCGTTAATCATACAAATATGTTCGTCTAAATTTTTCGCCTATTAAAAATTGATTTCCTCTCTCCTCTCTCCCCTCTCCTCATTTTTTTATTTTTTATTTTTAAAATTTGTATAAAAAGTATACTCTTCTTTTTATTTGTTTATTTTTATATTGACATTTTGAATTCAATATAAAATATCTCAAAATTCAAAATTAGTATAAATTAATTAATTTTAAACAATATAATTACCAAAATTATACACTTTATTTTTTTTATTTTATCTAAATGGTACTAATAATTGTATGATTTATTTTTAAATTGAATATATCTCAAATTGATTTGAGCAAATCAAACCTAATCCTATATTTTAAACAAAAAAAATATAAATTTAAAAATATTTTCAAAATTTACATCATTACAACTATTATTAAAAGTTGAATTCAATATTTTTAAAATTTTCTCTGTTTGTCTTTAAAAATATTGAGTTCAACTTTTAATAATAGTCATATGATGAAAATTTTGAAAATATTTTTAAATTTATATTTTGTTGTTCAAAATATAGGATCAAGTTTGATTTGTTTAAATCAATTTGAGATATATTCAATTTTAAAATAAATTATACAGTTATTATTACCATTTAGATAAAATAAAAAATAGTAAGATTTATAATTTTAGAAATTATATTGTCTAAAATTAATTTATACTAATTTTGAATTTAAAGATATTTCATATTGAATTTAAAATGAAAATATAAAAAAAGTATACTTTTTACACAAATTTTTAAAATAAAAAATAAAAAAATGAGGAGAGATGAGAGAGAAAATTGATTTTTAATAGGTGAAAAAAAATGAAGTAACACATTTGTATGACTAACGCATCTTTGAGAAACAATTGTGCTAAAAAAAGTTTAGAGAATATTGAAGGAACACATTTGCATGACTAACGCGTCTATGAGAAACAATTATGCAAAAAAAAATGTTTAAGAAATAATTTAGCAAAAATATAACAGATAGGAGGGTCAAATTTATAATTTAGTCATTCTTTATTGAAAGTATGGGACAATCATGTTCTGTTACAGGAATTCGTATCATTGTATTATACTAAAATTTAATTAATTGTGTCAAGATTTTTAATATTAACACTACTAAGACTATTTAGTGTTGGGGCATGGAATATTTATTGGTCTAAAAGGGAAATCATATGTTTAAATGAATCTTTATTCCATCAGGATGGATAAAGATTAACTATTATATTTTAATTGGCAATTTTTTTTAAAAAAAATTCATCGATCAATCGTGTAGTTTCTCGTTCTAACAAAATATAAGAATAAGAATGTTTATTCCATTTCCATTCTCACTCTTGTCAAGCTGGATTTTAACCAGTGTAGCCATATTGTCAATCTCATTCAAATGTTGTAACCATGTCGACGCCGAGATTTTTTCTGTTTGTGTTCTCTACCCTTTATGTGTTCTAGGTTTGATTTGATCTTACTTAAAGGTGAGATTTTAGGAAGAGACCAACATACAATGTCGACGATTTGAAAATTTTGATTTTAATTGATTGTGTCGAATTAGAAAGAGCCGCCAGTTGGTATGAGTTAAATGGTTGTACCAACTCAACCGAATTTTGAAAGGTTTTACTATATGGCCCAATATGTTAATTGGTCTTGGAAACCGAAATTCATAGAGTTCAGGGGCTTGTTTAAGCGAGGGAAAGGTGTTATGCACCCCCCCGACTTCCGTGAAACACAGTTACCGCGTCTTTTCATTTCCCTAAGCATGTGAAGTATGTGTGTGTGATGCAAATAAATGTGCTTAAAGTGAGTTATTTGAAAGTAGTGCTATGCCTCTTTTACATCTATATATAAAGGGTTGGACTTATCAAAAAGTTTAATTTTACGCAAAGAATATACGAGTGATGTTTTGAAAACAAGTTTTCAAAACCTTATGCTCAAATATGAATTGAGGCCTTTGATACTTTCATTTTATTCCATATTCGGCTTGATTTGATTTATTCAAGATGCGAAGCATCTTTGATATTATATTTCGCATCTTTGATAATATATATATATATATATATATATATATATATATATATATATATATATATATATATATATATAAGTGTCAAACTTCTTATGGGCATGAAAACCATCAAAATAAGTTCGAACACCACATGCATGATTTTCATTATTTCGGGGCCTTAAACCCGTGTAGATACTCGAAATTTCGTTTCCCTGTTACTAACTATGCAGGAGGGCAAAAACATCTTTTTCACACTCCAGAGATAACTCTGGAGGACCACAACATCAAATCTAACCACGGAGACATTGTGACGCCCCCAAATTCGGGTCCCTTCGAACCTCGGATCCGGTCCGCCGCGATACTACTATCGTCAAACTATTTATATATATTATTCATAACTTGATGAATATAACTTTGCTTATTACAATTTAGAATATAAATTCTCTATATTTTCAAGATCTGTATAATGACCCCAAACATTTATAAGTTTCTAATCTCGGTCATTTACCATTCCTGACTTATATCATATTCACTGTTATAAAAATATGCGGAATAATTTAAACTTTTTCAATCTTCTTAAAAATAAATCTTTTATTGATATCTTAACTTAAATCAATTATATAACCTTGAATCAAATTATATTATGATTCAATCTATTCGAATTACTGTATAAACTTTTACATCTCGATTCGAATTCCTCTATGTATAACATAGTACAACTTAACATGTATTACACATCATAACTACTATCTTGTACATCTCCTAGAACCTAAACATGGTTCAAGAGTATATATGTAAATAAATTAATCAATCTCCTTTGATACTTATTGGGTAAAATCTAACTACGCACAACACGCAAGTATACGTGGTCAACAAGTAATAAAGTGAAAGTAGAATATCGTTCCCACGAGGAATTGTTTTATAAAAATCACCAAGTACTAACCCGTAACCAACTCAATCTTATTTAAACGAATGAATTTCAATTTATAAATAAAATAATTCTAATTACCACTAGTTAAATTAAGATTACGGAGATTTAAGATCACAACTTCACTTATTACTTCATTTAAGTTAACACACTTCTCATCAATTATTTTCTATCCTGAATTGCTAATCAAGAACACTAAAGCAGATAAAATCACCTCTCGATGCATAATACCCATACTCACTTAAATCCACAGATGATAGAATTAAGCAAGACACCTTAATTAACTAATCCATTATATCTCTATGTGAATTTCAATTAAAAAGGATTTAAAGCACAAGTTCTCTATAAGATTACATATGGCGTAAAGGCATATCTCTATCCTAAACACGAATCATGAATTCATCTATGCAGAAATCACAAACACATGTTATTATGATAAGATCTAAATTAATATTTCATCTCTCGAGTTCATATAGATTATCACGGTAATTGTTAGCTAGGAAATTAAGCAATTAAGTCAAAATCACAATAGACAATCCTCACAATAGAACATAATAATTAATAGCGAAACATATTAAAATAAACTACACAATAAGATCCATTGTAATCTCAAACAAAGAATTAGTTCATGATTATTGAATTAAAACTAAGAATCCACAATTGAATAAATAATGAAAGACAAAGATAGAAGAAGATGAGAAGATAGAAGAAGATGAGAAGATAGAATCTATTGTCTGTAGATTTGATATTCTCTCCTTGCTCCTACTTTGAATCTTCAATGGTCTCCAAGTTGCTTCATTCTCCAAAACTCATAAGAAATTCTACTTTGATCTAATTTATTCTAATATAATCTAATGGAATCATTTCTCTAATCTCTAATCTCCCCTAATCTTGTGATTCTCCTCCTTTTATAAGTCTCTTCATATGTCTTTAAGTCCTCTTGGAAGTCCTTGAGTTAATCG
The DNA here is from genome assembly GCA_020205505.1 of Panax japonicus. Taxonomy (NCBI): domain Eukaryota; kingdom Viridiplantae; phylum Streptophyta; class Magnoliopsida; order Apiales; family Araliaceae; genus Panax; species Panax japonicus. The sequence continues at coordinate 19,340,879 of CM035109.1, forward strand.
GATCGAAACAATCCTTCCCGAACTCAAATTTGACCAAATTCGTATTTTCTGGGCATACACCCGCCCCAGCGGGCTAGGGGCCTATTTTATAGCTGGTATGCAAACCCGGTGGGGGTTTTGTGAAGGAACATTTTATGCTTTGACGTCCTTTGGGAAAATGGCTATAACTTCTTCGTCTGAACTCCGATTTTGATAATTCAAGATGTTCCGGAAAGAGGAGACGTAGATCTAAAACTTTAATGCTTTGAGTATTTCGAAATAAGGACTGGAGCAATGTTGAAAGTGGCTCTGAAGTGGCTTCTATGTAAATGACCACCCGAAACAGTGACATTAGACGTCCTGTTGGTACAAATGTCATAACTCTTGCATCTGAACTCCGATTGGAATGATTCAAGTTGTTCCGGAAAGCTAAGAAGAAGCTCTAAAATGTAATCCAAGTTCTAAGCCAAGAACATGAAAGCCCAAATGAAGTCCGGATTGCTTTTCTTTGTGATTTCATACCAATTCTTTGTGATTTCAGCTCCCAAGCATATAATCTACAAAATGAACACAAAATGCATGAAAAGTAACTAAGAAACGTGAGATTCAAACAACTAATTCAAGTAACAGATACCGGAAAAGTAGGTATAAAACCCACTTATCAAATACCCCCAAACTTAAACTGTTGCTTGTCCTCGAGCAAAAACACAAAACAACAATGTTATACAATGCAACTAATCTACATGCCAAATAATCCAGCAGTAATGATAGAAACAAGTCCCTTCAACCGGCCTTAGAGAAATCAAGTAAACATGATAATACATCATATCAAAACTCATTAGTAATTTCCCAATCAATCATCAAATCTTAGACTGTTATCACTAATATAGTGCGTGTGTGCTCCACAACAATGTTAACTGATATAAAATTAATTTTAATACATAACAAGTCTCTTCGAAGGCATCATACAGTGTAAACTCAAGAAATCCAAAAATAAGCTAGATCCAACTAAAATCAAACAATTACCAATATCAAGAGTCAACATGGGATACTTATGCTTAATTTTTGATCTACGGGGGCTTTTTGCTCTTATTTCCTGTTTTATTTCTTTTTCTTTTTTTCTTTTTTTTTCTTTTTTATCTTTTTGGATAGTGAGTACGTTTTACGCTCCATCTCACGTTGTGTTTATGAGGAATACATTTCACGCTTCTTCTCGATCCACCACAGGACTCAATTTATTCAACTCAATATCTTTTTTTAGAAGCTTATATACCCCACTTTTCCCCCCAAACTTAGGTTCTTGCCTAATTCTTCGCCTTCATTGCCTATCTTTGTCATTCTCTTATTTAAACTAGCATTATCCTTTAGAATCCCATTATGTATCAATTTAAACTCAATCATTCAACAAGTTGTTTTTACTGTGCTATCCTTATTACACCAGTTTCAAACAGAAAAAGACTAAATTCATAACAAGAAATCACATCAAAGCTCTAATGGTCAGTACTATACTTGTCTACCCAATTCCAATCTCATCATTGGCCAAAACAAACTGTAAACTATCTAACAACTGGATTCATGCAAATGAACATAGTAACTAACTAATAATTTTTTTTTGAATTTTTGAATTATTTTTTTAAGGACTGAATATAATGTTATTTAAACTATACTACTATGCAACTACTTATGCAGTTGTACTACATGAATGCACACCTAATCAACCTAACGTATGCAAAATAACATAACATAAACATGAAACTAAACATGCAATAATGAACTAAACTAAACTCCCCCAAACTTAGAAATTACAATGTCCTCATTGTAAGAATATAGAGGTAAGTAGAAGAGAGCTTCCCTATAATCAACTAAGCATGAGGTGATGGTGGAGATGGTGGCAACGATCATTTTCCTATCCATTGAACCTCCAATACCTACAATGAAGAGATAACATGGATTAGAATAGCACTTGGATTGGTAAGAGAACTTAATAAGCAAATAAATTCCTATCTACTAACTAAACTAGTAAAGCATATAAATAAAAAAAATTCCTGGGTTGCCTCCCAGTTAGCGCTTAAATTATAGTCTTTCAGCTTGACTTTGTCTGGTCAACGCTATCCAATTCCTCTTTGGTAATTGAGGAACCCTCCATCCATCGAAAATAATATAGCTTTTGGTAGGTTCCTATTTGTGATGGCCAATGCATTAAAGTCACCTAACATGCTTTGTGTCAGGAATAAACATGTGAATGCTATTCCTATTTAATATATGATTTGATTATGATATATATATATGAATGAATATGTAAGTATGCTTGCATTAAGAAAAGTTATAAAGTCCTTTGATAGATAATAGAAGTATATATACAAGGACTTAGAATGAATTGATCAAATATGTTAGGTTGATCCTACATAAGCAAAACAGCTTTGTAAAGTCCTTAAAAAGAAATGATGTACAAGGACTATAAATATAGAAAGATCAAGCTTGTTAGGTTGATCTTATGATGTAATAGATATGCTTGTCTGATCGTCGAGCACTGCACCATAAGTCATAGTCTTCCAGGAGAGTCGGGGTTAACTCGAGAGCTATCGAGGCAGAATAGGAGTATGCAAGATAGTAGATCTCAGAGTTTGTAGACTTCCAAGGGAAACGAAGAAGGATCGTAGTGTGTCGAGTAGAGCTTCCTTGGGATCGTAGTGTGCTGAGGAAGTCATGTTCAGAATCGTAGAGACAACCTGCCTACGAGAAGACCAATCATCTGCCGAAGCCAAGACAGAAACGTAGACTACACTCAGAGTCGTAGAGTCTACTGATGCCGAAGCCAAGTCAAGGATCGTAGATCACACTCTGAGTTCATAGAGCCTATGGATTACATGCAGAAATCGTATTGTCAAGATCTAATCTCTGGATCGTAGTGTCTGCACAAGCCGAAGCTGAATCGTAGAGTGCAGAACTACGACCTAAGCAGAAGTGCTCACAATGCCAAGGTTGAATCGTAGAGCATATACGGTTCTCAACAAATGAGCACTCCCAGAATATACAAAGGAACGAAGCCTCTGGTTCAAGGTGCAAGCTACATCCAAGGAAACCAGAGAGCACTCAATGAATGGCATGCAGGCTAACAGAAGATCTAAGCACCAACCCAATCAGCATTAAGATTGAGTTGTAAGGCCATTTGTGATGAAGTCTTCCACAAGGAGATCCTAAGAAGACTTCAGAAGCTGACTAAGGAAAGTCAGCTAATGAAGTAGCTATCAAGTGAACAGAAGACAACGATCTTGGAAGCAACCAAGATCGTAGTATTTGCCAAACAAAGAAGGAACTGATGGAAGGTGAACCGAGATACTGGTCAGCTTCTGAATAGCAAAGCTAAAGTGATTAAGTGCAGGATCAGTTCATTAATGATAAGTGAACGGGAGATCACAAGGAGAAAGCAAGCTGGATGCGCCACAAATCTGAAGTGTCTTGATATTCAGAAGCGGACCAGAGCAAGGAATTAGGCCATCAGTCTCTGAGAACAGTCAAAGAAAACAGAAGTATTGAAGCACTGCAAAATAGAAGGAAGAGGTGTTCTACATTGAAGAGCCAATCAACACTCTTCAAGATCATAGTGTTAACTCTACCAGTCAATGAGCAATACTCAACAAGACACTACGATCAGGTCCTTGAAGACGTGCATCAGAATCGTAGAGTTCGAATAGCTGAAGACTGAAGCATTGGTAAAGGTTCAATCTGAAGGGTAATATTCGGACAAGTGCTTATTGAGAGCATCAATGCAATAGGACAACCTCTAATCGAGAAATTAGGAGAAAATAAAGTTTTCGACCTGCCCAAGACATTAAAGTGATACATTTGACAGGGTAGGTGAAACAGAAAACTACAGCGTCAAAAAAAGTATGACATGTCACATCATGCAGTCTACCTCAAGCAACTCGAGATATGTGAAGAGATTTGAATAACCTTCAACGGCTACTTTCCAACAGAAGGATTGGGAAGAAGTATAAATGAGAAAGAGCTTCAAAGATCAAGGGTTTCTGGAGTTGCCGAGTTTGGAGAGATGGTGGACTGATCTAAACCATGTGAGATAGTGAGTCCGAAGGTTCACTCTACGATCCACCAAGAACACTCAAAAGTCAGACACAGAAAGAAGTAAAAGTGTGAGTTCTACTATATATAAGTGAGAGTTCTACTACATGAAGAGTGTTCTGAACTGCCGAGAGAAAGAAGAGCATTATGTCATCTTGATGTTCATCATGGAAAGACTCTAAGTACAATAGAGAAGAGCCTACAGTCATCTTAGCAAGTCTATCATGAGAAGGCATCAAGTAGCAAGAAGGAAGATCACAAATGCCATCTTGGTGTCAAGTGTGAGAAAGCTTCTATATACCTAACAGAAGAGCTTACAGTCATCTTGGAAACCTATCATGTGCAGCCATCAAGTACCAAGGAGAAGGATCTTCAAGGCAGTTCATAAAAGGGGTCATCCGAAGTGGTTGAGTAACCGAAGAAGCTGAGCATCATGCAACACTCAGCTGCACTTCAAGGATGATCAAGCCAAGCTGCTAAGGATAGAAGATGTTCAGAGTATGAAGACATCTTAGCAGCTCAGCACCGACTCCAACAACAATAAACAAATAACTCAACAAAGCCAGGGCCTGAGGGGTCCTTGTCCGAAGGGACTAAACAAAGTAGGGCCAGAAGGGTCTTTGTCCGAAGGGAATAAACGAAGTTCCAAGCCTGCTGGCCTTGAAGAGTTCTTAGTGAACTGAAGTCCCAAGGCTGTTGGCCCTGAAGGAATCTTAGTGATTCAGGGTGCTGCCCTTCCTTAGTGGAAATCTTGCTAGTTGAAAGCAGAAGAGTGGATTAGGAGCTTGAGTTTCTGAACCACTTAAAACCCCTCGTGTCTTTTACATTATGTCATTTACATTATGTACCATAACTGCAATAACTGCTATGTATGTTTTAACTGCTTATAATTAAACTTACTCTACGAACAATGTATGTATGATTATGAATATATCAATAAAGAGGATCTTTTACTTATTACGCTGTGCTTGAAAAGATTCCTATATTTGTCATATGCTAATTTAATAGCTATACAAATAAACATGAAAAGTATTTGAAATAAAAAGGATCTATTCAGTCCTCCTTCTAGATCTATTGTGCCTACTGGGAACTAATAATTGGTATCAGAGCAGGTTGTCATGCTATATTCAAAAGCTAATCGCTTTGAGTCTGATCCAAGGAACTAACATTGTTCTAAACTTAGTTTAGTAGTAAGTAACTTCTTATATGCAGATGAGCTTAATGTTGGAAATATTGTGTATAGGTTAAATGTGTATATACACCTGAAGCTGCTCAGATTGGTCTATGGTCTCTATTGTTACATCAACAAGACCAATATATATATATATATATATATATATATACAGACTGAAATGAAACCACGGACCGAAGTCCGGGCAAAAGCAAGCAACACGACTCTCAACGTGTAGAAGGGTGTGTGCAAAGATGAAGAGAAAGACTCTAAAGTGTGTGAGAAGGCTTACAGCTGACTGCTAAAGAAGACTTCTATATCTTTAGAGTGGGTAAACACTGACTTTTGTAGGTTTAAAAGGGCTATATATGAGCTCATAAGTGTTTAAAAGGATAAAGTACACTGCATGGGGTGAGTGCAAAGAAAATTGGACAGGGCTTCCTCGCCTTTTTCTCATACAAAATGGGCAGCCCAAGCCCTCTATTTATAGGCATTTTAGCCGCAGGTGTACCTGCGGCTGAGCCGCAGGTGTACCAGAGGCAACCCGGGAGGGCCCGGGTTAATCGGGTAGGGTCGTCTCGAAGTACATGTACTCAGGCACTGTAATGTCCACTCAAACTTTCAGAAGTGCAATCCAGGCATCCGTTTGAGGTATACAGGACCTATTTCGGACCGTCGTTGCCGAGATTTGTACGATGGCATGGTACTAAAGTTTGTGCGAAGTCATTGAAGATGGGACTATGCCCTCCGGTCTTCAAGCTTTAACTTTTATCCGTTACCCCGCACAATAGTCACTCGGGATTGGTTAGCCTTGTGGAACATTGTTGTGTAGAGACGTGACGTGGCATCGTGTTGATGAGATGACGATGTTGCCCCTCACCGGTGTTGTCACCGGATTAGGCTGATAAAGCAGACGTTGCTCAGACTTCGTTGAGATTGGACTGCTGTAATTGTTGAAGGTCCTCATTGTCACCTTTGAGGTGTGTCTGTCTTCTCGATGTTATTGCCGGGTTGGTGCTGTGTATCTCATTATGAGCACCGAGATTGAAGCTGGTCGCATTTGAAACAAACATTTCCGGGGTTATCACCGAAACTGCATTCCTTGGGGCTATCACCAAGGTTGGTGGCTATTCCCATGGTTGGGACTGAGACTGGATACCTCGGGGTTATCTCTGAGATTAATCGGTCTTCTCCGGTGTGTGTTCCTGATATTGGATCTGCATGCCTCGGGGTTACATCCGAGGTTGGATTTGTTATTCCCAGAGTGGGATCTAGGGTTGATGATGAACTTCCGGTAGTATCCGGTATGGATTCGGATTGTCTTTCAGGGTTTTCTCTTAAAAGACGAATATGTCCTCCTGCAATGTTAGGGACAGTAGTACGGAAAAATTTCGAGTGTCTACACATAATAAAACGATTTACTCATTTTCTCAAGATATTATTCTTAATATAATATCTTTGTATTATAAAAATATTTACATGCATGACACACGTACACACTATATATAGAAAATAAGTTTATTTCCTATAATGATAAATTATTTCCATAAACTTATATAGCAAATATGTTTTAATATATTTATCATATTACTTAATCCCACACATTACCTTGTATAAAGCTATATAAGGTAATATCAAAATAATATTCTCCCTTTTATTAAAATAATCATATGCTAGAATTTATTTTAATATCCTTTAGTAGAAATATACTATAATCATTTCTCTTTCATTTCTGTAGATTGCCTCAACACAATTTATTTAATCTATACATTTAACCATAACTCAATATTAATCAATAAATCTCTAACCAATATTGTTAGTTCCTAGTAGGCACAATAGTTATCTAGAAGGGGGGTTGAATAGATATTTAAAAAATCTTTTCGTTTTAAACTTGTTAGTTAATGATGATTAAAACTTAGCGGAATTTATGTTTGCTTTAATCTCTCTTGCAAAGTAATGGAATATGAGAGTGAGGCAGTTATAGCAGTTATGGCATATATAGCAGTTATAGTATGAATGTAAAAGACATAGTCGTTTTAAGTGGTTCAGAGTACTTAAAGCTCCTAGTCCACTCTTCTACTCAATGAGTAGGATATCCACTAAGGATGACTTTTACAACTTCTGAATCACACAGATTCCTTCTAGACGAGCAGTATAGGAACTTCTTAGTTCACTCTTGAACTCCTCAAGTCCAGCAGACTCGGTTCTCTTACAATTCACTTAGAACTCTTCAAGTCCAGCAGACTTGGTACTCTTCTTCAGTTGATTGATAGATGTTGAGTTCTTGATGGTTGCTACTCAGTTGCTGTTTAAGCACTTGTTCGAAAGAACTGAGTAGCTGAGCAAGCTTTGCTAATTCTCAGATCGTAGAGTTGAGCTTGAGAGTTGTTCACGTTGTTTGTTCAATGCTTGCTTGCTTCTCTCTCATCTGTTTGATTTGCGTATATGTGATCTTGAAAACTATCCGTTGGATCCATCCGTTGAGGCATTAAATGCGTTTGACCTTTCTGATCTTTGATGGAGACATTTCTGGACATCTTCTGAAACTGCATTCTCGCCCACTGACACGGAAGACTACTTTCTCACCTAACACCTGAAAAGGTGTTTCCCCCCTTACCAATGGTACTTTCCTTAGCTTCTTCAATACGCCTCTTTGTTGCATACTAAGGATATTTTCTTGTAACTTTTGGACTGGTGAGTACTGCAGCATTTAGAATCTATTCCTCTTATGTTGGAATCTGTCTTCCACATATATCATGAGGCTCGACGTTCTCTGACACAAGACAGATGCTCTACGATTTAGATCATGGTGACTTGTCGCCTTGGTGCCTGGTCTGATACTATCAGCTGAGAGCACTATGATTTCTCTGAAGTCTTTGCACACTACGATCTTTGCTTGCTTGAGTTGTAAACTCTACGTTTTTGAGAGCACTCTACGATCATTGACTTATAAACTCTACGTTTCCTTCAGCACACTACGATCGTTGAGTTGGCTCGACAAACGTTGAGACCACTCTATGATTTCTGAAGAGGCCCTTCAAGGAAGGCACACTACGATTTTCGAATCTCTACATTTCTGCTTTGACTTCTGTAATGTTGATCAGATTGATACACTACGATTTCTTCGAAGACTATCTATTACATCTCAAGATTCAACCTAACAACTTTGATCTTTCTATCTATACATTCTTCAGAAGAATGATACACGTTTAAGAGCTTAGATCAACCTAACAAATTTGATCTATCACTAAGTCCTTGTAAATATCTTACTTGAAGGACTTTACAAATAATCATGAGCATATACATTAAAACATTAAATCATAATATGCATTCTCCCAACAATCTCCCCCTGTTTGATGTTGACATAACCAAGGAGATTTGTTGTCATGATTATTAGTTTCTAGATGCATTTACAGGAAATTTAAACATGACTTAGTATTTCAGTGAGCAGCTAAAATTTCTAGAGAATAAGCATGAATTTATTGATGTTCAAGAAATATTGTAGTTTAGCTTTACATCAATAAGAATTTAAAGTTTCAACTTATCTCTATTTCTTTGACTTTTTCCTTGGAGGATTGGCATACTCCTCAGCCCTTCTTTTTCCTACTAGCTTCATCTATTCTGGCTAACTCTTCCAGCTCACTTGGACTTACTATCAGGTTGTTATCATGCCGATTCATGAATGATGGATCTCCAATTGGCATTCTTAGGCCTGTGGTGGTCACATTTGGTGAGCTGGTAGTTGGCCCTTGACTTCTGAAAGGCTGAGCCATCAAGACTTCCTGTTGATCAGATCATTGAGTCTGTTGATGGAACTATCTTGTAGGAGAGCTTCGTGAAAATTGTCGTCTTCCCCTTTCTTGGTTTCCTTGACCTCCTCTGCCTTTGCCCTGATCTCCCTGTGCTCCTTGAACTCCTTTCCCTTTATTCTCCCCCCTTTATGTCAGCATCAAGAGTTTGAATGTCTGCAGAAAGGCGATTCACTCCTTGGACAAGCTCGTTTAGTTGGCTTTGTGTTTGATCAATGTCCTCTTGACTTGCATAATCTGGGTTTCATATCTAGCTTCTTTATTTCGGAGGGCAGTGAGAACAATGTCAGTCTGTTGTTCCTAATTCACATAAGCTTTCTGGAATTCTGTGACTGAAGCTTTCAGGTTTATGATGTTCTCCAGCATGAGTTTATTTTGGACTTCTTGATTTCTCTACATTTCAAGAACAACCTCTCTTTGCTTGGTGGCTATCTGAAAATGAATCTCATCTCTGTCCTTCATGCTTTAAAGAATTTCTTGGATAATTTCCCTCAGCTTCTTTATAAGCTCAGCATTAAGAGTGCCAGGGATATTATTTGCAGTAGTGATCATTTGATTTAGTCGGAGATGAATGAGGTCTGAGTGAGTGTCCAGGCTTTCTTCATGTTCTTGACCATGTTCTTGGACATTTTATTCAAGTCATCTTTTGTTGGCAGATTTGGAAGAGTATCATTGGTTTGAGGATTGTTGAATGAAGGGGATCTTTTCTGGGATTGATCTTACAGGGAGTAGAGAGCAAGATCAAGACTAAAATAGTCATTGGAGGAGGAGGATGGTATGTCTGATGGAGGGCCCTGAGTTTCTATGTTAGGAATATGTGGCTCTACACTTTCTATTTAGGACTCTACGATGGGACTAGAGTCAGAGATCGTAGAGTTGGTGGTTTGTGGGAGAAAAATAAAGTTGACTGCATTTGGTTCCTCAGTTACAGAATTTTGGGATTCTGCAACTGGAAATTAATTTAATGGGTGAAGGATCACTTCCAACCATCGTGGGAATTCATAAAAATGACTGAATAAGGATGATGGAAAGTGATTAATTCTGAATAGGGTAGAGATAGACAGTACCTCAAGTTTATCCTTTGAGGAAGAGTTGTTGGTAATCAACTTCTTGGCAAAGTTGAATCTCCCTGGAAATCCATGAGCCAATACTGAGATGGTTGGATATTCTTTGAAGCTCCAGAACATGTGATCCCAACAGTTTAGGATTTGGGCTTGATGATATGGCATCATGGGTAGGTATGAGAATATCTGATTGTAGAGATAGCTTCTATACCCATCTCTGCCCACACTAGTGATCTGAAGGTCATCATCTTCTTCCTCTTCTCTGTCTTCGTTGGAGGACTCCATTATCTCAATGGGCTCTTGATGATCTTTTACTGGTTCCTCTTCATTTCTGGCAGGGACATCTTCTTCCACCATAGAGATATCTTGAGGCTCCCCCTCAACTTGATCATCTTCTTGAGCTTTAGGCATCTCCCCCTCAGCTGGTGTATTCTCTATCATGAGAATTTCAGGGATCTCCCCCTTAGCTGGAGCACTGTCCACTTGAATTGCTCTGGACAGTTCCTTCTTGGCAACCATACTCTTTGCTTCCTTTTTGAGCACTTTTTCATTTTCAAAATGTACTTCTTGACTAGCTTTCTCCTTGATTTGCTAGGCTTATCCACAACTTCAGGACTTTCTTGAATCTCAGTTTTGTCCTGTTCGACAGCCACTATGCTTGAAGAAGCTACTTCCTTGCCTGCTATGCTTGGTCTGGTCTCTACGAACAGTAGAGACTCTACTATTGAGGTGAATGATGACCTTTTGGACTTATGACCAACTTTGTTCTTCTTCAGGATCTGAGATATGGTAACTTGATCCTTATCTGCTTTATCTTGCCGCTGCTTTCTTCTTAGCATCCTCAAAGTCTCTATATCAGAGGACTCTATAGGTATATCAGTGGTAGATCCTTGAGGCTCTTCTACCAGTCTGGCCTTCAGCTTCCTCTTGCCCTTGCTATTCTGGTAAGGACAGAGGGTTCTGCTTTGTTGGTTTCTTCTTCTTCTTCGATCTCCCTTACCACAGACATGTTTCCTGGAAGGCCTGAGTCCTTCAGATCCCCAGTTCTTCCACTAGATTCGGTCATCATTCGAACATACTCAGCTGGGTTTCTCTTCCAATTTTCAAAATATTTCTGGGTCATTCGTCTATTTGGGTTTATAGTTTCTCCTTCTTCATCCCCAATTTTGTCACCCAGGGCTGATTGTAGAATGATACTTATGACTCGCCCATATAGCATCTTCTGAGGGCTTTTTGACTTCTTTGAGCTGACGAGCCACTTACCAATCCAATCGAGCAATAGGGCTCCATAGTTGAGTTGTATTCCATAACTCATGGAAGTCATGAGCCTTAGTTGGACTTCATTCACAGAGTCACGGCCTGAGCTCTTGCAACATATACATTTCCCAACTATATCGGCTAGAAATTCATAGCTCTGTGGGAACTCCTTCTTCTTGTACCCTTTCATAGATGGGAGTTTCTTGTGATGCATTTTTCTAAGTCCCTCTTGGAAGTCTACGCTATCTAAGAATGGATGCCCTTCATTTTTGAGACCTAGGGTGAGGTTGATGTCTTCTGCCTTTAGTCTGATTTCCACATCCCTTACTCTCGTAGTGATGATGTTGTTTTCAAATACTCCATTCCTGTAGATGTAACGAAAGACTTGTTTGAGTGGTGATTCTGAGGACAGAATCCTTGTAAGGAGGGAATGATGTAACATTCCAGAATTTTAAATTATAATATTAAATATTTATTGATTTATATAAGTATTTAATGGATATGTTTATTGTTGAATAAATAATTGTTCAATTTGAGTTGATGTGGTTTAGTTAATTATTTGTTGTATAAATAATTAAGGAGTTTAAATTATAATATTAAATATTTATTGATTTATATAAGTATTTAATGGATATGTTTATTGTTGAATAAATAATTGTTTAATTTGAGTTGATATGGTTTAGTTAATTATTTGTTGAATAAATAATTAAGGAGCTAAGAAAATTAATTGTTATGAGAATATATACTAATTAAATTTAATAATTAAGTTAGAGAGATAATAATGATTAAATGAATTATAATATTTTAATTAGAATTTATAATTAAAATAAGGTGTTAGTTGGTTAAATAAATTTATAGTTATAAAGGAAATTATAATTATGTGGTTAGTGACTTATGTGTTAAATTAATTTAATAGATTAACATTTGAATTGATTAAATTGATTATTTAATTTATTAGAAGTGTGACAAATAACCTTGCTATAAATGAGTTATTAAAATAAATTCAAGGAGTTTAATTCAGTTTTGCCAAACAAGGCCTAATGTCTATTAAGTCTTTATTCTAATTGTATTTTTCCAAACAAGACATAAGGATTAATTGATTATATTTTAGCGGTTAGCCAAACAAGCCTTATGGCTTTTGATTTTCAAATAAAACATAACCGATATAAGTTATATCTATATTTATATTATATCATTAATATATATTATTACTATATACGTTTTATTGTTAGTACGTAGTTAGAGTTAGGGAGAAAGAACTTAGTGGAAGAGAAGAAGAGAGTTTACAGAGAGAAAAGAAGTGAGGAAGGAAGGCTAGAGAATTTGAGAAAGGAATTGGGGAAAAGAAGCTTTGATAATCAAAAGGATAGCCATCATCTTCTTAATCAAAGGTAGGATATTAATCCTTGTATTTTATTTTTAAAGTTTAGTTTTCTTCTCCAAAAAAAAAGTTCTCTGTAAATAATTATAGGATGATGAATTTCTTGTGTATATAGCTTTAGATGATGATTGTTGTTGTAAAACTATTTTTTATAGGTTATGTATGATTATAATCAATTACTTTATGTATGTATGTAAACTGTGAAGAAAAGTATATCACAGTGAGTTCATATGAAAATATATATGAATATGAATTAGTTTAAAGTAAAAATTAAGGTTTAATTAGTTATTAAATTGATAAATTGACTATTGGAATTGATAGAGTATGTATAATCATAACTATGGTATTGTGAATTTACTGTTTTGATTGAAAAACAAAATCAGTGTTGATTTTCATTAAAAATGTCAAAAAATAGAGTTTTTGCCAAAAATATTGACATTGGGTGTTTTAAATTTGATGTTTATGTTATTTTATGGGTAAAATCATGTTAGGAGTCTTTACAATATGTTTACATGAAGTCTCTGTATGAATTACATGTTAATTAGCTTGTTAGATTGGACCTTGTAGGCCAATTTGGCTTTTTGTTCATGCTGTTGCCGAGCTTGGTCGCCGAATTCTGGAGTTTGGCTCCGCAGCGTGGCCCAGCAGTGTCAGTTTTGCGCCGCAGCACTCGGCACCACGCCACAGCGCCAATCGTTGGCCTGTGACTCGTGCCGCAGCGCCAGCTCAGCGCCGCAGCGCCAACCACAGTGTAAACTATGGCGCCGCAGTGCGAGTTAGCAGAATGGTCTGATAGTTTTAGTTTATTACACAAATTTTGAAAATAAAGGTTATGTGTTAATAATAGGAATGTTAAATGATGATTTCAGTAGTATTAAACTATGAATGAACATGTTATCAAGGGTTAACTAGTATTAACATAGTTTGATTATGTGAATTGGTAATTTAATCTACATGATGTATATATTTGTTTATATAGATATAAAATGTTGAAAATGACTAATTATGTCATGATGACATATATATAGGGTATTGAGATTCAAGTGTTAAGGGTTAGCTTGTGCTAAAGACAAGTTCTCTAACTCAAAAACTTCATTGTGCGAGTTTAATTTTGTTGAGTACATTATTGTTTTTAATTCAATTGCAATTACACAAGTGGATAAGTCTACATTTTCGTAGAGCTAGATGGTTTATTTTTGAGAAAGCTCTTGTATCTAATTGTTCATAAGGATGCAAGTATTCTGAATCCTATATTTAGTATTGAGCAAGTTTCTTTAATATGTAACTTGTTATTTAGCATTCAAATCACTATATTCTAATATTCTAGTATTGAACAACTTTATCAGTTCAAATTACTATTCATTATGCATGCTTGGTATCCAATTATCAATAACTTTGACTTAATATTGTTCAAAGCAAATTATGATATGATTATTCAATGTTTATGCTATTAGATTATTCCTAAAGCATTATGTTAATTTACAAATATCAATTCAGTTATGATTATTCCATAGCATACAATTATTTCTTTTTGTATTAAAATAATCCTTAGTTGATGACCGTTGAATTCTAATTTACCCCGTAACGTATCCAAACTAAACTTACTTTGGTGCGGACTTGTATTCTAAATACTGAGATGAACTACTCTTTTATTAGAGGTTTACGCTTAGCGTTGAAATGGTTGTGCATAATACATTGCACGAAGGGTTGATCCCCCTAAGTACGTGGAGTCCTTATAGTCTTATAACTGTTAAAGTTAAAGTTGAAAGATTACTTATAACTGTGGACATGATTCGTGGTCATTAGACCCTTAGTAGTATGTTTAAAAATGTTAATAGAACCTATCATTCAGTTCTATTGAGCCTATTTTTGGCAAATGTTGTAATGTTGTAAAATTATTCATTCTTATTTCAAGTGAGCCTTGTTTTCTCACTCTTGCATATTAAATACTTATTGCAGCTAAGGTTGAGAAGGTCAATGAACCTACTACTAACAAAGGAAAGGGAAAAATGTACAAGTGATGAAGACTAGTAATTTTATTTTACCGTTATAGACTTTTGAATGTTGTAATAACTTAATTTCCGCATTTGAATGATTGTAATTAAAGGTTAGATAACCTGAGAGATTTTTATTTAAGTTTAATCCTGTATGGGCATGTTTTTATTATTCAATTTTATTATGATTGGGTAATTAAAAATGAATGTTTTGATTAAGTGAACACCAAATCTTGAGGAAATGAAGTACCTAGGATTTGGGGGTGTCACAGGTTGGTATCAAAGCCTTAGGTTATGAACCTTAGGTGGGGGGAAAAGCCTTAGGAAGTAACCTTTAAAAAGATAGTGGAGATAACTCTTATCGAGTTTTAATGAAGAAGTAATAAAACACTTATGTGCTAATGTGTTTATAATTTATGTACTCGTGAGTGTCGAGTAGTAATGATTAATAATTAAAACTTTAAAACTTTGTTGTCAGGATGACTAATGTCAGAGAATCCAGTCAGGCTAGGGAGGAGGGACCTCAAATGCCTACTGAGGAGGAGCCTCATGACATTCAGGTAGTTTGGGAACAACTACTGCCACGGGAGTCAGCCCCGTTGGTCACAGTAGTTGAAGATGAGGATGACGATGTGGAGACGGACGAGGAGGATCCCGTTGAGTTGCCACAGGAGGATGAGGATGACGAGGACGAGGAGACTCAATTAACCTCGATGGCTGCTCATATGTACAATGAAGTCTACGACCGTAACCTGGAACTTTAGGATACAGTTGAGGAGTTGTAGGAGATAGTAGCTGAACAATAGACTGCAATGAGACAAAAAGACGATGAGAACCAGGATCGTGAGGAACGACTGACAAACGCTGAGGAGAAACTAGTATAGACCGAAGGAGAAAAAGAACAATTGATCGAGGTGGTCGCTGAACTGAAGAACAAGCTGAAGGAAGAAGCTACCAAGAGGGCGAGAGCTGAAGATGCATACGAGGAAGCTTATCAATGAACTGGAAGAGCAGCGAGAGACACGCAGACGAAGAGGATGAAGATGGAAGAGATGGATAAAGTATTTAACACCGCAATTAATCGAGCTCAAGATCGGGTCATGGGATATCCGATTCAGTTCGAGATGTTACCATCATACGTGTTTGATCGCAGAACAATGTTTCGAGTCATGGAGGAGGAATGTGATAAGGCTAAGAAGTATCTTAATAGAACATAGTAGTTGTTGTACGATGAGTGAAAGGTTAAATAAATTGTAAATCCTAAGTGTTGTGCAACCTATGGGATATGACTATGATGTTGTCCTGAAACTTTTGTAGTTCAGGAAAGTAATGTAGGTAGCAATGATGCTATTGTTTTATGCTTTCAAAAAAGTTATGAATAAATAAAAGTTATTACTTTATTCAAAGTGTTATGTTTTATGTGGTTATTTCTTTTGGAGGCAAGTTAAGTAGAATTTCTTAAAAGAGTTGAATAATAATCTAATGAATGTATGTTAATAGAAAATGCCTCCCAGACGTCAACCACCACGACAGAGAACCACCGAAAAAACCAATAACGACAATGTTGATGGTAACCCCGTTCAACAACTAGTGATGCTACTGACAGGAGCATTGCAGAATCAACCACAAAACCATGGTACAACGTTTAAGGATTTCAAGGCGGTTGGACCACCTGAATTCCGTGGGTCTATGAATCCAGTTGAAGCACATACCTGGATTATGGTGATAGAAAAGGTGTTCAATGTCTCTAGGGTAGGGGATGATCAAAAGACTGCTTTCGCAACTTTCATATTGAAAGCAGATGCTAGTTATTGGTGGCAGGCCAATAAAACTCGTGAAGGGCCAGGAGTGATGACCTGTGATAGGTTCAAGGAGTTGTTCTTCGTGACTTATTTCCCGAAGAGTTCGAAGAGTCAGCTAGAAGTACAATTTCTGGAACTAAAACAAGGAACGATGACGGCATCTGAGTATGCCACGAAATTCAATGAATTGGCGAGGTTTACACCATATCAGGTCAGCACATACGAGCGTAAGGCGAAGAGATTTGAACAGGTACTGAAGCCCTAGTTGTACAGTAGGGTTTCCCTATTCCAGTTGAAGACATTTGCAGCAGTGATGGAGAAGGCAATACTCGCTGAAGGTGGAGACGAGGCAGTGACAAAGTTCAATCAAGAACAAAAGAAGAAGAAGTATGAAAATGAGATTAAGAATGGACGTGGTAGCGGTGGAAACAACAACAACAACAACAGTTTGAAGAGGAAGTGGAATGGGAACATGGGTGCTGGAAACCAACTAGGGTAACCAACAAAACAAAAAGTTTGAAGCATGTGCGACATGCGGGAAATTTCACAAGGGTGCATGCTTAATGGGGAAACGAGTTTGCTTCAATTGTGCCCAGGAGGGTCACATCGCCCCAAATTGCACTCAACCAAAGAAGAATGCGTGCTTCACATGCGGATCTAAGGATTACTTTACTCGTGAATGCCCTAAGAAGAAGGATGGAGTGACAACCAGAAGCAATGGAGGTAACAATGGAAGTACATGGGCCATTGCAGGACCTGCAACATCAAACAAACCCACGGCTAGAACCTTCAACATGACTATGCAAGATGCTGTGCAATCAAAAGATGTAGTGTCAAGTATTATCCCAATCAATGATATAATGCTTATGTATTATTCGATTCGGGTGCTACTTGTTCATTTATATCTGATGAATTTGCTAAGAGGTTAGAATTGCCTAGAAAAGAACTGAATTTTCCTTTAAACATAGAAATTGCGAATAAGGAAGTAATCCCTGTTAGATTCGTATACAAGATTGTAGGGTGAACATTAAGGAGAATATCTTGTTGGTAGATTTGATTTCGATTAGGCTTGGAGAGTTTGATGTGATTTTAGTAATGGATTGGCTGTTCAAATATGGAGCAGTAATTGATTGCCAAAAGAAGTGTGTAAACCTTATAACCCCGTCAAAGGTAGTATTTTATGGTAGCAAATTGCCTAGACAAATGAAATGTCTGACGACTATGCAGGCCAAGAAATTATTGAGTCAAGGCTGTGTGGGCTATTTAGCTTACAAAGTCGATACTCAGAAGAAGAATGTGAAATTGGAAGAAATACCAGAAGTGAGGGAATTCAAAGACGTGTTTCCAGAGGATTTGCCAGGACTTCCGCTTGACAGAGAAATTGAGTTCGTGATCAACTTAGCGTCGGGAACAACACCAATATCGAAGGCCCCATACAGAATGGCTCCGGTAGAAATGAAGGAACTGATGGTACAGTTACAAGAGTTCCTAGACAAGAAATATATTCAACCAAGCGTATCGCCATGGGGAGCGCCAATTTTATTCGTGAAGAAGAAGGACATATCAATGCATCTTTGCATTGATTACAGGGAGCTAAACAAGGTCACTATTAAAAATAAATGCCCGTTGCCAAGAATAGATGACTTATTTGACTAGTTGAAGGGTGCTAAATACTTTTCGAAAATAGATTTGAGAAGTGGGTATCACCAATTGAAAGTGAGGAAGGAGGATATACCACGAACGGCATTCAGAACTCGGTATGGACATTACGAGTTTTTGGTGATTTCTTTTGGTTTAACTAATGCCCTGCTGCATTCATGGATTTGATGAACAGGGTGTTTAAACCATTCTTAGACAAGTTTGCAGTTGTATTCATCGACGACATTCTAGTGTATTCCAAAACTCAAGAAGAACACGTGGAACACTTACGTTTGACATTGGAAACACTAAGAAAGGAAAAGTTATACGCGAAATTCTCTAAGTACAAATTTTAGCTCGATCGTGTACAATTTTTGGGCCATGTTATTGACAAGGATGAGATTTCAGTGGATCCATCAAAATTGGAAGCTGTAATCAATTGGGAACAACCAAGAACACCGTCGAAAGTGAGGAGTTTCTTGGGACTGACCGATTATTATAGAAGATTTATTCAAGATTTTTCTAAGATAGCAACTCCGCTAACAAATTTGACAAGGAAAGCTGTAAAATTCGTTTGGACAGAGAAATGTGAAGAGAGTTTCCAAGATTTGAAGAAGAAATTAAGTGTGGCACCTGTGTTAACCCTACCAGATAATACAGGAAATTTTGTGGTGTATAGTGATGCCTCACACAAAGGGTTGGATTGTGTTTTTATGCAGAACGACAAAGTTATTGCGTTTGCATCAAGTCAACTGAAGGATTATGAGAAAGGATATCCGACTCATGATTTGGAATTGGCTGCAGTTGTATTTACTCTGAAGATATGGAGACACTATCTTTATGGAGAGAAATGTGAAATCTACACAGATCATAAAAGTCTGAAGTATATTTTCACTTAGAAAGACCTGAACATGCGTCAAAGAAGATGGATGGAATTGATAAAAGATTACGATTGTTAGATCTTTTATCATCCGGGCAAAGCGAATGTGGTTGCAGATGCTTTAAGCAGGAAAGGTTGGGAAAAGTTGATGCTGATAACAACTCAGGAGGAGCTCATTTCAGCAATGACAAAACTGGAGTTGGAAATCAAATTTCCAAAAGAATCTGACGAACAACTATTCCAGATAGAAGCTGGTCCAACTTTAGTGGACAAAGTGAAGGATGCTCAACTACAGATGAAGAGTGTGGGAAAATCAAAGAGAATCTGATTGAGGGTAGTGATGTAAAATACAAGATCGATACCGAAGGACTACTACAGTTTGAGGGAAGAATCTGGGTTCCTGCAACACCAGAGCTGAAAGAAGAAATTTTGACCGAAAGAGATCTCAAGAATGAAGTATTCCGATAGAGTGGTGATTCTGAGGATAGAATAAAGATACTCCATTCCTGTAGATGTAACGAAAGACTTGTTTGAGTGGTGATTCTGAGGACAGAATCCTTGTAAGGAGGGAATGATGTAACATTCCAGAATTTTAAATTATAATATTAAATATTTATTGATTTATATAAGTATTTAATGGATATGTTTATTGTTGAATAAATAATTGTTCAATTTGAGTTGATGTGATTTAGTTAATTATTTGTTGTATAAATAATTAAGGAGTTTAAATTATAATATTAAATATTTATTGATTTATATAAGTATTTAATGGATATGTTTATTGTTGAATAAATAATTGTTCAATTTGAGTTGATGTAGTTTAGTTAATTATTTGTTGAATAAATAATTAAGGAGCTAAGAAAATTAATTGTTATGAGATTATATACTAATTTAATTTAATAATTAAGTTAGAGAGCTAATAATGATTAAATGAATTATAGTATTTTAATTAGAATTTGTAATTAAAATAAGGTGTTAGTTGGTTAAATAAATTTATAATTATAAAGGAAATTATAATTATGTGGTTGTGACTTATGTGTTAAAGTAATTTAATAGATTAGCATTTGAATTGATTAAATTGATTATTTAATTTATTAAAAGTGGGACAAATAACCTTGCTATAAAGGAGTTATTAAAATAAATTAAAGGAGTTTAATTCAGTTTTGCCAAACAAGGCCTAATATCTATTAAGTCTTTATTCTAATTGTATTTTTCCAAACAAGACATAAGGATTAATTGATTATATTTTAGCGGTTAGCCAAACAAGCCTTATGGCTTTTGATTTTCAAATAAAACATAACTGATATAAGTTATATCTATATTTATATTATATCATTAATATATATTATTACTATATACGTTATATTGTTAGTACGTAGTTAGAGTTAGGGAGAAAGAACTCAGTGGAAGAGAAGAAGAGAGTTTACAGAGAGAAAAGAAGTGAGGAAGGAAGGCTAGAGAATTTGAGAAAGGAATTGGGGAAAAGAAGTTTGATAATCAAAAGGATAGCCATCATCTTCTTAATCAAAGGTAGGATATTAATCCTTGTATTTTATTTTTAAAGTTTAGTTTTCTTCTCCAAAAAAAAAGTTCTTTGTAAATAATTATGGATGATGAATTTCTTGTGTATATAGCTTTAGATGATGATTGTTGTTCTAAAACTATTTTTCATAGGTTATGTATGATTATAATCAATTACTTTATTTATGTATGTAAATTGTGATGAAAAGTATATCACAGTGAGTTCATATGAAAATATATATGAATATGAATTAGTTTAAAGTAAAAAGTAAGGTTTAATTAGTTGTTAAATTGATAAATTGACTATTGGAATTGATAGAGTATGTATAATCATAACTATGGTATTATGAATTTACTGTTTTGATTGAAAAACAAAATCACAGTGTTGATTTTCATTAAAAATGTCAAAAACAGAGTTTTTGCCAAAAACATTGAAATTGGGTGTTGTAAATTTGATGTTTATGTTATTTTATGGGTAGAATCAATTTAGGAGTCTTTACAATATGTTTACATGAAGTCTCTGTATGAATTACATGTTAATTAGCTTGTTAGATTGGAGCTTGTAGGCCAATTTGGGTTTTTGTTCATGCTGTTGCCGAGCTTGGTTGCCGAATTCTGGAGTTTGGGGCCGCAGCGCGGCCCAGCAGTGTTAGTTTCGTGCCGCAGCGCCAATCGTTGGCCTGTGACTTGCGCCGCATCGCCAGCTCAGCACCGCAGCTCCAACCACAGTGTAAACTATGGCGCCGCAGCGCGAGTTAGCAGAATGGTCTGACAGTTTTAGTTTATTACACAAAATTTGAAAATAAAGGTTATATGTTAATAATAGGAATGTTAAATGATGATTTCAATAATATTAAACTATTAATGAGCATGTTATCAAGGGTTGACTAGTATTAACATAGTTTGATTATGTGAATTGGTAATTTAACCTACATGATATATATTTGTTTATATAGATATAAAATGTTGGTAATGACTAATTATGTCACGATGACATATATATAGGGTATTGAGATTCAAGTGGTAAGGGATAGCTTGTGCTAAAGGCAATTTCTCTAACTCAAAAACTTCATTGTGCGAGTTTAATTTCGTTGAGTACATTATTTTTTTAATTCAATTGCAATTACACAAGTGAATAAGTCTACATTTTCGTAGAGATAGATGGTTTATTTTTGAGAAAGCTCTTGTATCTAATTGTTCATAAGGATGCAACTATTCTAAATCGTATATTTAGTATTGAGCAAGTTTCTTTTACATGTAACTTGTTATTTAGCATGCAAATCGCTATATGCTAATATTCTAGTGTTGAATAACTTTATCGTTCAAATTACTATTCATTATGCATGTTTGGTATCCAATTATCAATAACTTTGACTTAATATTGTTCAAAGCAAATTATGATATGATTATTCAATGTTTATGCTATTAGATTATTCCTAAAGCATGATGTTAATTTACAAATATCAATTCAGTTATGATTATTCCATAGCATACAATTATTTCTTTTTGTATTCAACTAATCCTTAGTTGATGACCGTTGAATTCTAAATTACCCTGTAATGTATCCAAACTAAACTTACTTTGGTGCTGACTTGTATTCTAAATACTGAGCTGAACAACTCTTTTATTAGAGGTTTACGCTTAGCGTTGAAATGGTTGTGCACAATACATTGTACAAAGGGTTGATCCCCCTAAGTACGTGGAGTCCTTATAGTCTTATGACTATTAAAGTTAAAGTTGAAAGATTACTTATAACTGTGGACATGATTCGTGGTTGTCAGGAATAAACATGTGAATGATATTCCTATTTAATATATGATTTGATTATGACATATATAAATGAATGAATATGCAAGTATGATTGCATGAAGAAAATTTGTAAAGTCTTTTGATAGATAATAGAAATATATGTTCAAGGACATAGAATGAATTGATCAAATATGTTAGGTTGATCCTACATAAGCAAAACAGCTTTGTAAAGTCCTTAAAAAGAAATGATGTACAAGGACTATAAATATAGAAAGATCAAGCTTGTTAGGTTGATCTTATGATATAATAGATAGACTAGTCTAATCGTCGAGCACTGCACCAGAAGTCGTAGTCTGCCAGGAGAGTCAAGGTTAACTCGGGAGCTATCGAGGCAGAATAGGAGTATGCAAGATAGTAGATCTCGGAGTTCGTAGACTGCCAGGGGAAACAAAGAAGGATCGTAGTGTATCGAGAAGAGCTTCCTCAGGATCGTAGTGTGTTAAGGAAGTCATGTTCAGAATCGTAGAGACAGCCTGCCTAAGAGCCGAACGATCATCTGTCAAAGCCAAGTCCGAAACGTAGACTACACTCAGAGTCGTAGAGCCTAGTGATGCCAAAGCCAAGTCAAGGATTGTAGACTACACTCTGAGTTCGTAGAGTCCATTGAGTGCATACAGAGATCGTAGTCAGGCAAGATCAGATGAAGACAACAAGTACAAGGCAGAAATCGTAGAGTGTCAAGATCTGATCTCAGGATCGTAGTGTCGGCATAGCCAAAGCTGAATCGAAGAGTGAAGAACTATGACTCCAACAGAAGTGCTCACAATGCCAAGTCAGAATCATAGAGCAGACATAGTTCTCAAAGAATGAGCACTCCCAGAATATCCAAAGGTACGAAGCCTCTGGTTGGCACTACAAAGATACAATCCACAGTAAGGGAACCATAGAGCACTCAACGAATGGCATGTAGGCTAGCAGAAGAAGTAAGCACCAATCCAATCAGCATCAAGATTGAGTTGAAAGGCCATTCGTGATGAAGTCTTCCACAAGATGATTCAAAGAAGACTTCAGCAGCTGACTAAGGAAAGGTCAGCTAATGTAGTTGCTGTCAAGAGAGCAGAAGACAACGATCTTGGAAGCAACCAGGATCGTAGTGTTTGTCAGACAAAGAAAGAACTGATGGAAGGTGAACCGAGATATTGGTCAGCTTCTGAAGAGCAAGGCTAAAGTGATTTAAGTGTAGGGTTAGTTCATTGATGATAAGTGAGCGGAAGATCACCAGGAGAAAACAAGCTGGACGCGCTATAAATCTGAAGTGTCTTGATATTCAGAAGGGGACCAGAGCAAGGAATTAGGCCATCAGTATCTGAGAACAGTCGAAGCAAATAGAAGTATTAAAGCACTACATAATACAAGGAAGAGGTGTTCTACATTGAAGATCAAATCAGCACTCTTCAGGATCGTAGTGTTAACTCTACTTAGTCAACGAACAACACTCGGCAAGACACTACGATCAGGTCCCTGAAGATGTGCATCAGAATCGTAGAGTTCGGATACCTGAAGATGGAAGCATTGACAACGGTTCAATCTTAAGGATAATATTCTGACTAGTGCATATTGAGAGCATCAATGCAAAAGGACAACCTCTGATCAAGAAATCAGAAGAAATAAAGTCTTCAACCTGCCCAAGATAGTAAAGTGATACATCTGACAGGGTAGGTGAAATAGTAGAATACAGAGTCAGAAAAAGTATGTCATGTCACATCAAGCAGTCTACCTCAAGCAAATTGAGATCTGTAAAGACATTTGAATAGCTTCCAACAGCTACTTTCCAATGGAAGGATTGGGAAGGTGTATAAATGTAGAAGAGCTTCAAAGATCAAAGGCTGCTGGAGTTATCAGTTTTGGAGAGAAGGTGGACTGATCTAAACTATGCGATAGTGAGTCCGAAGGCTCACTCTACGATCTACCAAGAACACTCAGAAGTTAGATCAAGAAAGAAGTAGAAGTGTGAGTTCTACTATGTAGAAGTGAGAGTTCTACTACTTGAAGAGTGTTCTGAACTTCCGAGAGAAAAGAGAGCATCATGCCATCTGGATATCCATCATGGGAAGACTCTAAGTACAATAGAGAAGAGCTTACAGTCAGCTTAGCAAGTCCATCATGGGAAGGCATCGAGGAGCAAGAAGGGAGATCACAAAAGCCATCTTGGTGACAAGCATGAGAAAGTTTATAAGTACCTAATAGAAGAGCTTACAGTAATCTTAGAAGCCTCTCATGTGCAGCCATCAAGTATCAAGAAGAATGATCTTAAAGGCAGTTCATCAAGGGGTCATCCAGAGTAGTTGAGCAACCTAAGAAGCTAAGCATCATGCAATACTCAACTGCTCTTCAAGGATGATCAAGCCAAGCTGCTAAGGATAGAAGATGTTCAGAGCATGAAGACATCTTAGCAGCTCAGCACCGACTCCAATAACAACAAAAAAACAACTCAACGAAGCCAGGGCCTGAGGGGTTCTTATCCAGAGGGACTAAATGAAGTAGGGCCAAGAGGGTCCTTGTCCGGAGGGACTAAACAAAGCAGGGCCAAAGGGTCCTTGTCCAGATGGACTAAACAAAGTTCCAAGCCTGCTGGGCTTGAAGAGTTCCTAGGGAACTAGAGGAGTCCCAAGGCTGCTGGCCTTGAAGAGTTCTTAGTGAACTGAAGTCCCAAGGTTGCTGGCCTTGAAGGAATCATAGAGATTCAGGGTGCTGCCCTTCCTTAGTGGAAATCCTGCTAGTTGAAAGCAGAAGAGTGGATTAGGAGCTTGAGTCTCTGAACCACTTAAAACCCCTTGTGTCTTTTACATTTTGTCATTTACATTATGTCTATAACTGCTATAACTGCTATATATGTTCTAACTGCTTACAACTAAACTAACCCTACGAACAATGTATGTATGATTATGAATATATCAATGAAGGGGAATCTTTTACTTATTCCACTGTGCTTGAAAAAATTCTTATGTTTGTTATATACTCTAATATGAACAATACAACATAAACCAAAAAAGTATTTGAAATAAAAAGGATCTATTCAACCCCCCTTTCTAGATCTATTGTGCCCTCTGGGAACTAACAATTTGTATCAAAGCAGGTTCTCATTCTATATTCAAAAGCTAATCGCTTTGAGTCTGATCCCAGGCACTAAAATTGTTCTAAACTTAGTTTAGTAGTGAGTAACTTGTTATATGCAGAAGAGCTCACACGTTGGAAATATTGTGTATAGGTAAAAATGTGTATACACCTAAAGCTGCTCAGATTGGTCCATATCCTCGATTGCTATATCAACAAGACCAATCCTAGCCTGTAATCAATCTTGTTGTCTAAAGACCAGATGAGAGAAAGATAGCAAGGGACATCAGTGACAAAGAGTAAAGCATTCATCAGTCTAAAAAATGAAGAGGCCACGCGTACTAAGAAATGCTGATCGAGAGGAGAAAGAAGATCTTCTCAAACTTATGAGTGACCAACCAACAACTGGGTGCTATCTCTGTAAACTCAAAGATGTCAAAGATATTAATGTCACGATTCTCTTGATCTACATCTTCAAGATCACGACTGATTGATGAAAGGCTAACAAAAGCATTAAGCTGAAAGGAGCAAAAGTAAAAGCTATGCACATCAATACCTGAACTCAGTATATCTAAGGTAAATGACTGTTAAGAAACTGACAGTAAAAAGGTACGATTCCTCACCATAATTAATGTATACATCATATTTGCACCATCCTATGAACTATGACAGTATTATGTCAAGAAGTCATAATCTACCTAAAAAGGTGAAGAGAGAAAGTAGTCTTAAGATGGAAAATTCAAATGTCTACAAATTTTCTCTTTAACCAAGTTTTAGGCTGAAGATGACATCTTGAAAAAAATCTGAAATAGATCATAAGAGTATCACAAACCAAATGATTTTTATGTTAAGTAATCATTGTTGATGTGCTAGTTTGTATGTACAAGCCTATGTTCTAAGTGTTTGACAACACACAGAGAATGATCAGTTCCACAAGAGGATCTTGCTGATTTGTAGAAACTGATCACATCCATAAATCAACTAGATACTCATAAATCGCAGAGTTGATTCACACTCTGTGAACACTTAAATATTGTGAACATAACCCAGTAAATGATGAAACCATCATAGATAGAGAGTGTGTTATTAAATGCCATATCTCACGCACACTCACCAGCTTGCATCTCGAAATATATTATCTCAAGATAGTTGCATGCATGAATATGTCTGTTGGTGATAAATATGATGATTATCCAGTTAAGAGGAATAGGGGTTTAGAAAACTAACCTAGCAGGACCCATTTAACAATGGGGACCAAAAGTAGAAATATATCTAAACCTGTAGGCACTTGGTCAGTCTGACCACACTAAGGAATGTTGAAGCAACAGACTTCATTCATTAGGACTCAACCAGTAGAAGGCTAAGGATTGTTCAGAAATGAGTCTGATAAGGTTCCTATATGTCCAAGCCTGTTCTTGAAGACCCTCTGAGCTAACTGGAATGGAGCTCTCATGGCTGTAAATCTGTATATGGGAGCATGCCATGAAACAAAAGATAAAGAGGATTCTATATGCCCATATTAAGAAAGACATGCTTTATGGAAAGGATCCTCAAGGGAAGCTCACAACAGAAGATCATTGAGCTTAAGACAAAAGGAGTTCTTTACGAAGTAGAACTTCTCAAAACAAAGGACTGTCAAAGAAGACTACGTTTGTAGTGCTGTCAAATGATCGTAGAGTGATCAATCCTGAAAATACCCATCTCTACGATACAAGGGAAACAAAGCAACGATGATGATTCCAGTCAGAAGGAGAAATGCTGGGCAGCCTTCAAAATGATCATGAAAAAGGAATCACATCTATCTGAAAAGACAACATCAACAATGGGGGAGCAGTGATCTGTTAAGGAATAACAGCACTATTAAACCTGGAAGAGATGTACCAGCTACAGAGTCCCAAAACCTTGTGGCTGATGAACCAAATGAAGATCCATAGTCAGTACGAACGTCTCAAAACGTACTACTGATAACCCTTTAGCCACCCAATTCATAATCGTGAAGTTCCTACGATCAAACACATGATCATAGTGTAAGAGAAGAAGGACACCACGATTTCAGCATTGCAGATATCCAGAGCTGGTAGAAAGACCTCCCCATCAGAAAAGATCTAATGAGATGTCATTGAAAATCACTATTTTAGTACTTTATCTGAAGAGCGCATCAGGGACAAACCTGACCCTTAGCTCACTCTAAGAGGTTGGCCCTTCCTGAGCTACCTTATCACAGAAGGAATTCTTGATCAAGTTCATCTCAAAAGAACCAAGTTAGTCGGCGATCGTAGAGTTGAGTTTGAAAAGGACTAAATGATCGTAGTGAAACTGCAACGATCGTAGAAGACAACTCAACGATCATAGTTCTACCAAAGGATACTCCAATTAACACGGAGCGTGAAGAATGAGACATCTGCTAAGCCATTCAAGTCAAGGAGATAAGTTCAAATATATCAGTGATTGAGCTATACTGCATCAAAGTAAGGAGGAAAGACGAAGACATCCACTGCAGCATCTCTTAGAAATTGATCGTTGAGTCAACAAATAAAATCGTAGAGTCTATAGCTATCTCATCATGTTACTCTACGAAGCAAAAGGTCAACGATCAAAGCCACGATAATTAAACGTCCACTCCTTTAATAACTGAAAAGTTGTGGGGAGTTACAGCTCATTATTGGGCAACGTGCAACCAATGGACAGTTGACACATCACAGAGTATGCAGAGTTTGAAGGAATTGCCATAAAGACAAGTTCATATCTGCAGACAATTACTAAAAGATATCGAACCTTTCTCCCTCCCATTTTCAAAACCCTAGAAAGCTTTTTAAGAGCAAAATCAGTTAACCTCCAGAGCCTTACCAACCAGACAGTCATCTCGCATAAACTTCTCTATATCTAATACCCACATTCTTCAAACTACTCAAAATGGAAAACTGGCAAGTGATTACTGGTATTCAGCCTGGAACAAAATCGTTTGAGAAATCTGAAAAGAAGTTCAGGGACATTCTCGAGCTTGTAAAGAAGGCTGGATTTTTAGAATGTCTTGAGGCAAATACTCCTGTCTACTGCAACCTGGTTAAAGAATTCTACTTAAACGTCTCTATAAATTCAGAAACTCTGACTACGAAGGTTAAAGGTCAGTCTCTTCAGTTAAAATCTTCTGACCTCAATCAATGCCTAGGTTTTCCTAACCAAGGGCTAAAGAACCTTGATAATGTCAACACTGAATTAGCAAAGGAAGTTATGGGATATCAAAGAAACCCTAGTTTCAAGGACATGAAGAAGAAGGAGTTTCCTGAGCAATATGAGTTCCTTGCTGAAATAGTTGGAAAATGCATACTATGTAAGAACACTGCACATGATACAGTGATCGACCAGCTGTTGAAAATCATGTCGGCAATAGTTTTGAAGAAACAAATCGACTTTGGAGCTATCTTATTTGATCAGATCTCCAAATGGGTAGAGAAGGCTGAGAAGAAGCCCCTGACCAAGGTATTTCATGGAAGGTTGCTGAGTATCATTCTGAAGAAGAAATTAGGAGGAAAAATCAAGGAAGATGAGGGAGAAGCCTTGAATGTGCACAAGGTGATGTCTCCACAGTTATTTGAGAACTGGAAGAAGAATCCCAAGGAGAACAAAAGGCTGACAGCTGGGAGCAGCAGTAGAGCCTCTGTAAAGAAGAGAATGATAGCAAAGACAGAGAACTCTAAGTCCAGTGACTTTGCAGCAGCTAAAATCACACCAGTTAGGAAGAAATCAAAAGTGGCGAAAAGAGCTGGTAATGTGAAGAAAGCCCAGGCCCCACTTAGGAGAGTCTCCTCCTTGAAAAAAGATAAGTAAGAAAAGGCCCAAATTGCTGAGACCACAAAAAGAAGAAGCAATAGGTTGCTTCAAGGGCCAGTCAGCAAGAAAGCTAAGGTGAATGAAAAACCAGCCTTAGCTTCTCAAATCAATATATCTACTGAAGAAAGGGAAGTAGTGTCAGCATAAGAGAAAGAAACTGAAAAATATGATCCAGTCCCCACAGTCAGCATTCAGCAATGAGAATGAAGCTGATATAATGAAAGAAAGTACAGAATCTGCTGATGAAGAAAAGTGCTCAAGCCCCATGGCCAATTCTCAGAGAAGCCATTCTGATGATGAAAAAGAAATTCAAAGTGACCAAAGTATATCCCCAAATGCCACTGCCCCAATGAGCCCAGAGAATGGGTCAGAAAATACTGCTCAAGAAGAAGATGAAAATGTCCCCTCCAATCCAGAAAGATCTCATGATGGCTCAAAAAGTGATGAGGCCAAGAAAGAAGAGTTTGCTCCTGCCAATGATAATCTCCGAAGAAGTCTATCTGATGAGCAAGAGGAGTCAGAGACTGAAGAAGAAGAAGAAGAAGAAGAAGAGTTAGTGTCTCCATTAATTGAACCTCCACAAAGAAGGAGAAGCTACAGGCTGCAAGCCCAGTTTGCGTCCAAAAGGAATAGTGGCCAATCAAATGCCATCATTGAATTAAGTGATGATGAATCTGTATCCCTAGGAGAAGATGCTGAAGAAGAAGCCAGCAGTGAAGAAGAAGAATCGAAGAAAAGACTTGCTGAAGAAAGTTTAGATAATGAAATTCAGCAAGAAGGTCTCTTTGTTGAAGATGATCAAGAAGATTCTGATAATGAAATGCTACAGCAAGAAAGACTATCTGCTGAAGCTGATCTAAGTGGTTCTAGTCCAGAGAAGGAAGAAGCAGAAAATGATTCCAACTCTGAAGATAAGAAATCAAAAGACTCAGAACTCCACCCTGTTCTCTCACCTACAAGATTTACCAAGAGAATTGTGGTAGAAGTTCCCAATGAACCATCAGAAACTCCTCCTGACAGATGGATAAACCATGGAGGTGAACAGATCAGAATAGTAAGAATGACCTCCTTTGACTTAGTCAAGAACTGGAACAACATGGAAATGGACTGCACAACCATTCTCTACAACACTGATGATTTGCTGATGAGATGGTTCTTCCAATAAATGCCTTGGCTGAAGGCCTTTACTGAAGGAGATGGAAGTTACTTCAGCTGGTGTTACAAGAATTTTTCAAGCATCGAATTGGTAGCTCAAAACTTTCCAAGGGTGAAAACTTATGCTACCAAGATGATAACCAACCAGCCTCACTTCAAGATCTATCGACAAGCTAAGAATCTCTATATCCCCTACGATCGTAGAGTGGATTCTGAAGGAAGAAGGGTCATGACCAAGGAGCTGATCGTAGAGTCTGTTAACTCTACGGCTGATCATATTCAAGCCCAATCCAAGAAGCCTTCTTATGATCAAGCACTGCTATCAGACACTCCATCATCCTCCACAAGCAATTGGTACTCCACGATTGTTCAGATTATCCACACCTTTGAAAATCTGTCCAAAGATGACAATCGTAGAGTCCAATCCATTGCCCAAGCTGAAGCTGCCAATCAAGAGGATCAAACTGCTTTGGAGCAGGAATTACAGAAAAATTCTGATGATTTAAGCAAAAAGATCTCTATGCTCACTAAAGAATCACAGAATCAGATAGAAGCAGGAGATGATTCTTTCAAGCACAAACTTCAAGCTATCTTGGCTGATGTATCTCTCAAACTATAAGAGAGGGATACCATCTATTAGAAGGCAATACATGATCAGAAGGCTGAAGCTCTACAAGTTCAGGAGGTAAATACAAAGCAGATCGCAGCCCTCTTTGATAAGATTGACGATATAAAGCAAACATTCTCAGTACAACTTGAGCTAGGTCAGCAAGAACTAAAGTTTGAAGTTGCCAACACCTCCTAACTGATGGAGCAGCTTAATTCCAACATGGAGCAGTTGTCTCAAATGATTAATGACAAAAAGGGGGAGAAAAAGAGGCATAGAAATAAGAGGAGCAAGGGGCATCAGAAGAAGAGCAGAGGGTCAAGAGGAGAGAAGACGTCAAAGAAGATAGTAGCTGCTGAAAGAGTATCATCATCTGAGGGGGAGCCATATAAGAAAGATGATGAAGGGGAACCAAGCAGAGACAAAAGGTCATCATCTGATGGGAGCAAGAATAAGAGCAAGAAGAGAAATCAGTTGAGTAGCTGATCAATAAGAATCCTGGAAACATACAAGGAGCCAAAGAGGTACAACTCTAACCTGTTAGGTATGTTCTGGATCCAGGATATAGAATGTCTGAATATATAATTGCCATATTAATATAAATGACATTCATGATTAACTGTTTAGAAATACAGCTGCTCACTGTATCTAAGATTCATTCATAACATGCATATGCACTTATTATTTTTGTCATAATCAAATAGGGGGAGATTGTCAGGAATAAACATGTGAATGATATTCCTATTTAATATATGATTTGATTATGACATATATAAATGAATGAATATGAAAGTATGCTTGCATGAAGAAAAGATGTAAAGTCCTTTGATAGATAATAGAAATATATGTACAAGGACTTAGAATGAATTGATCAAATATGTTAGGTTGATCCTACATAAGCAAAATAGCTTTGTAAAGTCCTTAAAAAGAAATGATGTACAAGGACTATAAATATAGAAAGATCAAGCTTGTTAGGTTGATCTTATGATGTAATAGATAGGCTAGTCTGATCGTCGAGCACTGCACCAGAAGTCGTAATCTTCCAGGTGAGTCAAGGTTAACTCGGGAGCTATAGAGGCAGAATAGGAGTATGCAAGATAGTAGATCTCGGAGTTCGTAGACTTTCAGGAAAAACGAAGAAGGATCGTAGTGTATCGAGAAGAGCTTCCTCGGGATCGTAGTGTTAACTATACTAAGTCAAGTCAAGGATCGTCGTAGAGCCTAGTGATACCGACGCCAAGTCAAGGATCATAGACTACACTCTGAGTTTGTAGAGTCCATTGAGTGCATACAAAGATCATAGTCAGGCAAGATCAGATGAAGACAACAAGCACAAGGCAGAAATAGTAGAGTGTCAAGATCTGATCTCAGGATCATAGTGTTGGCACAACCAAAGTTGAATCGAAGAGTGCAGAACTATGACTCTAACATAAGTGCTCATAATGCCATGTCAGAATCATAGAGCAGACACGGTTCTCAAAGAATGAGCACTCCCAGAATATCCAAAGGTACGAAGCCTCTGATTGGCACTGCAAAAGATGCAATCCACAGTAAGGGAACCAAAGAGCACTCAATGAATGGCATGCAGGCTAGCAGAAGAAGAAAGCACCAATCCAATCAGCATCAAGATTGAGTTGAAAGGCCATTCGTGATGAAGTCTTCCACAAGATGATTCAAAGAAGACTTCAGCAGCTGACTAAGGAAAAGTCAGCTAATGCAGTTGCTATCAAGAGAACAGAAGACAATGATCTTGGAAGCAACCAGGATTGTAGTGTTTGTCAGACAAAGAAAGAACTGATGGAAGGTGAACAGAGATACTGGTCAGCTTCTAAAGAGCAAGGCTAAAGTGATTAAGTGCAGGGTCAGTTTATTGATGACAAGTAAGCGGAAGATCACCAGGAGAAAGCAAGCTGGACGCGCCACAAATCTGAAGTGTCTTGATATTCAGAAGGGGACCAGAGCAAAGAATTAGGCCATCAGTATCTGAGAACAGTCGAAGCAAATAGAAGTATTGAAGCACTGCACAATACAAGGAAGAGGTGTTCTACATTGAAGATCCAATCAACACTCTTCAGGATCGTAGTGTTAACTCTACTAAGTCAACGAGCAACACTCGGCAAGACACTATGATCAGGTCTCTGAAGACGTGCATCAGAATTGTAGAGTTCGGATACCTGAAGACTGAAGCATTGACAACGACTCAATTTGAAGGGTAATATTCAGACAAGTGCTTATTGAGAGCATCGATGCAAAAGGATGACCTCTGATCAAGAAATCAGAAGAAATAAAGTCTTCAACCTGCCTAAGATAGTAAAGTGATACATCTGACAAGGTAGGTGAAACAGTAGACTGCAGAGTCAGAAAAAGTATGTCATGTCACATCAAGCAGTCTACTTCAAGCAACTTGAGATCTGTGAAGACATTTGAATAGCTTCCAACGGTTACTTTCCAACGGAAGGATTGGGAAGGTGTATAAATATAGAAGAGCTTCAAAGATCATAGGCTGCTGGAGTTGTCAGTTTTGGAGAGAAGGTGGACTGATCTAAACCATATGATAGTCAGTCTGAAGGCTCACTCTACGATCCACCAAGAACACTCAAAAGTCAGATCAAGAAAGAAGTAGAAGTGTGAGTTCTACTATGTAGAAGTGAGAGTTCTACTACTTGAAGAGTGTTCTGAACTTCCAAGAGAAAAGAGAGCATCATGCCATCTGGATAATAGAGGAGTCCCAAGGCTGCTGGCCTTGAAGAGTTCCTAGGGAACTAGAGGAGTCCCAAGGCTGCTGGCCTTGAAGGAATCATAGAGATTCAGGGTGCTGCCCTTCCTTAGTGAAATTACAGAAAAATTCTGATGATTTAAGCAAAAAGATCTCTATGCTCACTAAAGAATCACAGAATCAGA
Source organism: Panax japonicus (assembly GCA_020205505.1). NCBI lineage: Eukaryota > Viridiplantae > Streptophyta > Magnoliopsida > Apiales > Araliaceae > Panax > Panax japonicus. Next base: position 19,374,812 of record CM035109.1, read on the forward strand.
TAGAAGCAGGAGATGATTCTTTCAAGCACAAACTTCAAGCTATCTTGGCTGATGTATCTCTCAAACTATAAGAGAGGGATAACATCTATTAGAAGGCAATACATGATCAGAAGGCTGAAGCTCTACAAGTTCAGGAGGTAAATACAAAGCAGATCGCAGCCCTCTTTGATAAGATTGACGATATAAAGCAAACATTCTCAGTACAACTTGAGCTAGGTCAGCAAGAACTAAAGTTTAAAGTTGCCAACACCTCCTAACTGATGGAGCAGCTTAATTCCAACATGGAGCAGTTGTCTCAAATGATTAATGACAAAAAGGGGGAGAAAAAGAGGCATAGAAATAAGAGGAGCAAGGGGCATCAGAAGAAGAGCAGAGGGTCAAGAGGAGAGAAGACGTCAAAGAAGATAGTAGCTGCTGAAAGAGTATCATCATCTGAGGGGGAACCATATAAGAAAGATGATGAAGGGGAACCAAGCAGAGACAAAAGGTCATCATCTGATGGGAGCAAGAATAAGAGCAAGAAGAGAAATCAGTTGAGTAGCTGATCAATAAGAATCCTGGAAACATACAAGGAGCCAAAGAGGTACAACTCTAACCTGTTAGGTATGTTCTGGATCCAGAATATAGAATGTCTGAATATATAATTGCCATATTAATATAAATGACATTCATGATTAACTGTTTAGAAATACAGCTGCTCACTGTATCTAAGATTCATTCATAACATACATATGCACTTATTATTTTTGTCATAATCAAATAGGGGGAGATTGTCAGGAATAAACATGTGAATGATATTCCTATTTAATATATGATTTGATTATGACATATATAAATGAATGAATATGAAAGTATGCTTGCATGAAGAAAAGATGTAAAGTCCTTTGATAGATAATAGAAATATATGTACAAGGACTTAGAATGAATTGATCAAATATGTTAGGTTGATCCTACATAAGCAAAATAGCTTTGTAAAGTCCTTAAAAAGAAATAATGTACAAGGACTATAAATATAGAAAGATCAAGCTTGTTAGGTTGATCTTATGATGTAATAGATAGGCTAGTCTGATCGTCAAGCACTGCACCAGAAGTCGTAGTCTTCCAGGTGAGTCAAGGTTAACTCGGGAGCTATCGAGGCAGAATAGGAGTATGCAAGATAGTAGATCTCGGAGTTCGTAGACTTTCAGGAAAAACGAAGAAGGATCGTAGTGTATCGAGAAGAGCTTCCTCGGGATCGTAGTGTTAACTATACTAAGTCAAGTCAAGGATCGTCGTAGAGCCTAGTGATACCGAAGCCAAGTCAAGGATCATAGACTACACTCTGAGTTTGTAGAGTCCATTGAGTGCATACAAAGATCATAGTCAGGCAAGATCAGATGAAGACAACAAGCACAAGGCAGAAATCGTAGAGTGTCAAGATCTGATCTCAGGATCATAGTGTTGGCACAACCAAAGTTGAATCGAAGAGTGCAGAACTATGACTCTAACATAAGTGCTCATAATGCCATGTCAGAATCATAGAGCAGACACGGTTCTCAAAGAATGAACACTCCCAGAATATCCAAAGGTATGAAGCCTCTGATTGGCACTGCAAAAGATGCAATCCACAGTAAGGGAACCAAAGAGCACTCAACGAATGGCATGCAGGCTAGCAGAAGAAGAAAGCACCAATCCAATCAGCATCAAGATTGAGTTGAAAGGCCATTTGTGATGAAGTCTTCCACAAGATGATTCAAAGAAGACTTCAGCAGCTGACTAAGGAAAAGTCAGCTAATGCAGTTGCTATCAAGAGAACAGAAGACAATGATCTTGGAAGCAACCAGGATTGTAGTGTTTGTCAGACAAAGAAAGAACAGATGGAAGGTGAACAGAGATACTGGTCAGCTTCTAAAGAGCAAGGCTAAAGTGATTAAGTGCAGGGTCAGTTTATTGATGACAAGTAAGCGGAAGATCACCAGGAGAAAGCAAGCTGGACGCGCCACAAATCTGAAGTGTCTTGATATTCAGAAGGGGACCAGAGCAAAGAATTAGGCCATCAGTATCTGAGAACAGTCGAAGCAAATAGAAGTATTGAAGCACTGCACAATACAAGGAAGAGGTGTTCTATATTGAAGATCCAATCAACACTCTTCAGGATCGTAGTTTTAACTCTACTAAGTCAACGAGCAACACTCGACAAGACACTATGATCAGGTCTCTGAAAACGTGCATCAGAATTGTAGAGTTCGGATACCTGAAGACTGAAGCATTGACAATGACTCAATTTGAAGGGTATTATTCAGACAAGTGCTTATTGAGAGCATCGATGCAAAAGGATGACCTCTGATCAAGAAATCAGAAGAAATAAAGTCTTCAACCTGCCTAAGATAGTAAAGTGATACATCTGACAAGGTAGGTGAAAAAGTAGACTGCAGAGTCAGAAAAAGTATGTCATGTCACATCAAGCAGTCTACTTCAAGCAACTTGAGATCTGTGAAGACATTTGAATAGCTTCCAACGGTTACTTTCCAACGGAATGATTGGGAAGGTGTATAAATATAGAAGAGCTTCAAAGATCATAGGCTGCTGGAGTTGTCAGTTTTGGAGAGAAGGTGGACTGATCTAAACCATATGATAGTCAGTCTGAAGGCTCACTCTACGATCCACCAATAACACTCAAAAGTCAGATCAAGAAAGAAGTAGAAGTGTGAGTTCTACTATGTAGAAGTGAGAGTTCTACTACTTGAAGAGTGTTCTGAACTTCCGAGAGAAAAGAGAGCATCATGCCATCTGGATAATAGAGGAGTCCCAAGGCTGCTGGCCTTGAAGAGTTCTTAGGGAACTAGAGGAGTCCCAAGGCTGCTGGCCTTGAAGGAATCATAGAGATTCAGGAATCATAGAGCATCATGCCATCTGGGCTTGAAGAGTTCCTAGGGAACTAGAGGAGTCCCAAGGCTGCTGGCCTTGAAGAGTTCTTAGTGAACTGAAGTCCCAAGGTTGCTGGCCTTGAAGGAATCATAGAGATTCAGGGTGCTGCCCTTCCTTAGTGGAAATCCTGCTAGTTGAAAGCAGAAGAGTGGATTAGGAGCTTGAGTCTCTGAACCACTTACAACACCTTATGTCTTTTACATTATGTCATTTACATTATTTCTATAACTGCTATAACTACTATGTATATTCTAACTGCTTACAACTAAACTAACCCTACGAACAATGTATGTATGATTATGAATATATCAATGAAGGGGAATATTTTACTTATTTTTCTGTGCTTGAAAAGATTCTTATGTTTGTCATATACTCTAATATGAACAATACAACATAAACCAAAAAAGTATTTGAAATAAAAAGGATATATTAAACCACCCCTTCTAGATCTATTGTGCCCTATGGGAACTAACAATGGTCGTTAGACCCTCAGTAGTATGTTTAAAAATGTTAATAGAACCTATCATTCAGTTCTATTGAGCCTATTTCTGGCAAATATTGTAATGTTGTAAAGTTATTCATTCTTATTTCAAGTGAGCCTTGTTTGCTCACTCTTGCATATTAAATACTGTTAGTTCTTAGTTGGCACAATAATTTTCTAGAAGGGGGGTTGAATAGATATTTAAAAACCTTTTTGTTTTAAACTGGTTCTTAGATAATGATTAAATCTTAGCAAAATTAATATTTTTTTTAATCTTCTTTACCAAGCAGTGGAGTTATGAAAGTGAAGCAGTTATATCAGTTATGACAGATATAGCAGTTATAGTATGAATGTAAAAGACATAATCGTTTTTAAGTGGTTCAGAGCACTTAAAGCTCCTAGTCCACTCTTCTACTCAACGAGTAGGATATCCACTAAGGATGTCTTTTACAACTTCTGAATCACACAGATTCCTACTAGACCAGTAGTCTAGGAACTTCTTTGTTCACTCTTGAACTCTTCAAGTTCAGCAGACTAGGCTTTCTTACAGTTCACTTAGAACTCTTCAAGTCCAGCAGACTTGGTACTCTTGTTCAGTTGATTGATAGATGTTTAGTTCTTGATGGTTGCTACACATTTGCTGTTTAAGCACTTGTTCGAAAGAACTGAGTAGCTGAGCAAGCTTTGCAATATCTCAGATCGTAGAGTTGAGCTTAGAGAGTTCTTCACGTTGTTTGTTCAATGCTTGCTTGGTTCTCTCTCATCTGTCTGATCTGTATATATGTGATCTTGAAAACTATCCATTGGATCCATCCGTTGAGGAATTAAATGCATTTGACTTTTTTGATCTTTGATAGAGACATTTCTGTACATCTTTTGAAACTGCATTCTGGCCCACTGACACGGTAGACTGCTTTCTCACCTAACACCTGAAAAGGTGTTTTGCCTCCTTACCAATGGTACTTTCCTTAGCTTCTTCAATATGCTTCTTTGTTGCATACTAAGGATATTTTATATAACTTTGAGATTGATGAGAACTGCAACGTCTAGAATCCATTCCTCATATATTGGAATCTGTCTTCACAGAAATCACGAGGCTCGACGTTTTCTGACATAAGATAGATGCTCTAGAATTTATATCATGATACTCTACAATTCAGATCGCAGTGACTTATCGCCTTAGTGCTTGATCTGATGCTATCAGCTGAGAACACTATGATTTCTCTTAAACCCTTGCACATTACGATATTTGCTTGCTAGGTTCTAACTCTACATTTCCGAGAGCACACTAGATCATTTACTTGTAAACTCCATGTTTCCTTCAGCACACTATGATCGCAGAGATGGCTTGGAATATGTTGGGACCACTCTACGATTTTTAAAGAGCCCCTTCAAGGCAGGCACACTACGATCTTTGAAGATCTACGTTTTAGCCTTGTCTTCTGCAATGTTGATTAGATGATACACTACGATTTCTTCAAAGCCGATCTATTACATCTCAAGATCAACCTAATAGCTTTGATCTTTCTATCTATACATTCTATTACAGAATGATACACGTTAAGATCTTAGATCAACCTAACAAATTTGATCTATCACTAAGTCCTTGTACATATCTTACTTGGAAGGATTTTACAAATAATCATGAGCATATACATTAAAACATCAAATCATAATATGCATTCTCCCAATAATCTCCCCCTATTTGATGTTGACATAACCAAGGAGATTTGTTGTCATGATTTAATAGTGTCTAGATGCATTTGTAGGAAATTTAAACATGACTTAGTATTTCAGTGAGTAGCTAAAATTTTTAGAGAATAAGCATGAATTTATTGATGTTCAAGAAATATTGCAATTTTAGCTTTACATCAATAAGAATTTAAAGTTTTAACTTATCTCTATTTCTTTGACCTTTTTCTTGGAGGATTGGCATATTCCTCAGCCCTTCTTTTCCTGCTTGCTTCATCTCTTCTGGCTAAATCTTCCAGCTTACTCGGACTTACTATCGAGTTTTGCTCATGCCTATTCATGAATGCAGGATCTCTAATTGGCATTCGTAGGCCTGTGGTGGTCACATTTGGTGAGCTGATAGTTGGCCCTTGACTTCTTAAAGGATGAGCCATCAAGACTTCCTGCTGATCAGATCGTTGAGTCTGATTGCTTGATCGTGTAGTCTATTGGTGGAACTATCTTGCAGGAGGGCTTTGTGAAAATTGTCCTCTTCCCCTTTCTTGGTTTCCTCTACCTCTGCCCTGATCTCCCTGTGCTCCTTGTACTCTTTTCCCTTTATTCTCCCCCTTTATGTCAGCATCAAGGTTTCGAATGTCTACAGAAAGTCGATTCACTCCTTGGACAAGCTCTTTCAGTTGACTTTGTGTCTGAGCGATGTCCTCTCTACTTTCCTTGAGCTATTTTTCAGATCTTGCTTCTTTGTTTCGGAGGGCTGTGAGAACAATGTCATTTTGACGTTTCTGATTGACATAGGATTTCTGGAATTCTTGGACTGAGGCTTTCAAGTTGATGAAGTTCTCCAGCATAAGTTTATTTTGAACTTCTTAATTTTTCTGCATTTCAAGAGCAACCTATCTTTGTTTGGTGGCTACCTGGAAGTGAATCTCATCTCTGTCCTTCATGCTCTTAAGAATTTTTTGGATAATTTCCCTCAGCTTCTTTGTAAGCTCTGCATTCATAGTACTAGGAAAGTTATTTGCAGCTGTGAACATTTGATTCAGCCGGATATGAATGAGGCCGGAGTGAGATTCCAGGCTTTCTTCTATATTCTTGACCATGTCCTTGGTTGCTTCCTCCAGGTCATCTTTTATAGGCAGATTTGGGAGAGAATCATTGGTTTGAGGATTGTTGGATGGTGGGGATTCTTTCTAAGACTGATTTTTCATGGAATAGAGATCAAGATCAAGACTAAAATAGTCATTTGAGGAGGAGGATGGTATGTCTGATGGAGGGGCCTGAGTTTCTATATTTGGAATATGGGGCTCTACGATTTCTATTTGGGAATCCATGAGCCAGTACTGAGATGGCCGGATATTCTTTGAAACTCCAGAACATGTGATCCCAAGAGTTTTTGATTTGGGCTTGATGGTATGGCATCATAGGTAGGTATGAGAACATCTGATTGTATAGGTAGCTTCTATACCCATCTCTGCATACACCAGTGATCTGAAGATCATCATCATCTTCTTCCTATTCTCTTTCTTCGTTGGAGGACTCCATTATCTCAATGGGTTCTTGATGATCTTTTATTGGTTCCTCTTCATTTCTGGCAGGGACATCTTCTTCTGCCATGGGGATATCTTGAGGCTCCCCCTCAACTTGATCATCTTCTTGTAAGATCAAAAGCTTCCCCTCAAGTGGAGCATTTTCTTGAGCTTAAGCCATCTCCCCCTCAGCTAGTGTATTCTCTATCATGAGAATTTTAGGGATCTCCCCCTCAGCTGGAGCACTGTCTTCTTGACTTGCTCTGGACAGTTCTTTCTTAGCAGCTATGCTCTTTGCTTCCTTCTTCAGCACCTTTTCATTTTCAAGAATGTACTTCTTGACCAGCTTTCTCCTTGCTTTGCTGGGTTTGGTCACAACTTCAGGACTCTCTTGAATCTCAGCTTTGTCCTGTTCAACTGCCACTATTCTTGAAGCAGCTACCAAATTTGTCTGCCATGCTTGGTCTAGTCTCCACGAATAGTAGAGACTCTACGATTGAGGTGACTGATGGCCTTTTGGACATATGACCAACTTTGTTTTTCTTCAGGATCTGGGATATGGTAGCCTAATCCTCATCTACTTCATCTTGCTGCTGCTTTCTCCTTAACATCCTCAGAGTCTCTATATCAGAGGACTCTACAGGTATATCAGTAGCAGATCCTTGAGGCTCTTCTACCTGTCTGGCCCTTAGCTTCCTCTTTCCCTTTCTTTTCCTGATAAGGACAGAGGGTTCTTCTTTGTTTATTTCTTCTTCGTCTTCTTCTTCTTCTTCTTCTTCTTCTCTGATAGCAGACATGTTTCCTGGAATGCCTGAGTTCTTCAGATCCCCAGTTCTTCCACTGGACTCAGTCATCATTCGTACATACTCAGTAGGGTTCCTCTTCCAGTTTTCAAACAACTGCTGGGTCATTCTTCGATTTGGGTTGATGGCTTCTCCTTCTTCATCCCTAATTTTGTCACCCAGTGCAGATTGTAGAATGATACTCAAGAAATGCCCATATAGCATCTTCTGAGGGATTTTTGATTTCTTCGAGTTTACTATCAACTTACCATCCACTCGAGCAATATAGCTCCATAGTTGAGTTGTATACCATAATACATGGTAGTCATGAGCTTAAGTTGAGCTTCATTCACCGAGTCATGACCTGAGCTCTTGCAGCATATACATTTCCCAATAATATTAGCTAAAAATTCGTACCTCTAGGGGAACTCCTTCTTCTTGTTCCCTTTCACAGAGGGGTTTTTCTTGTGATGCATTTTTCTTAGTACCTCTTGGAAGTCTACGGTATCTAAGTGTGGATGCCCTTCATTTATGAGACCTAGGGCAAGATTGATGTCCTATTCCTTCATTCTGATTTCTACTCCCTTACTTTTGTAGTGATGGTGTTGTTTTCAAACACACCATTCTTGTAGAACTCTTTCACCAGTTTGGGATATATCAGTGTGTCTTCGTCGAGAGCCTCTTTGAGACATGCCTTCTTCAATAGCGCCAGGGTCTTGTGAAATTTTGGTGGAGCTGTCTTGAACTCGTCAAAGCAGAGTCTGTAGCCTGATATAACATTAGATAATGCCATTAATTTTCTAACTGGAAGTGAGATTCGACTGAGCTTTCTTCTAAGTTAGGGCTTTTGCTTTGAGAGAGAGAGAGATAAAATTTTGAACTTCAGATTTCAAAAATACGATTTTAATTTGTACTTGTAACTTCCCTCTCTCCTTTTTCGCTTAGTGGGACAGGTGTCGACTTTTGCTTGGCTCTACGATTTTGTTCGTTGAGGATTGTATTGATTTGCCCTTGGCATCTTCAGAGCTGAGGTGTCGTTAGGGAGGACTATGATCGTTGAGGTAGTCTTATGATCGTTGAGTCTGTCCTACGATCATCGAGTCTGTCCGGCATTCGTTGAGTCTATCCTTCGATCTTCGAGTCTGTCCGGCACTCGTTGAGTCTGTCCTTTGATCGTCGAGTCTATTCAGCATTCGTTGAGTCTGTCCTACAATCGTCGAGTTTGTCTAGATCCTTGTGATGAGTTTTTGACTAAGCATTCTTTTTAAGGTAACTCAGGAATGGCCAACCTCTTGAAGAGATTCAAGGGTTAGGTTTGTTCCTGAGGCACCTCTTAGAGAGATTGCTTTGTTATGAAGCTTGTCATCATGGGATGCATTTTTTCTTTGTTGATGGGGCTTGTGTCATCGTTGAGTCTGCACTATGATGGTTGAGTCTTTGCTACGATCATTGAAGTAGTTGTCTTTTCAGCTCTATGATCGTGAACTTCATTGATTATGTCTACGATTTTGAGTTCAACCTTTGTATCTGTCATGGTTAGCACAATCTAGAGCATATATCTCATGGTTGTAGATTTAGCATGCCTAGCTCACTTATTAACTTATTAAATCTGGATTCATCTATAGGTTTTGTAAAATCATCAGCAAGTTAATTTTCAGTAGGGATGTGCTGTAAAGATATAGTTCCATTTTGCACATGATCCCTAATGAAGTGATACCTTATTTCTATATGCTTAGTCCTAGAATGCATAATAGGATTATGAGTTATTGCTATGGCACTTGTGTTATCACAGTGAATGAGAATAGATTTGAAATCAAACCCATAGTCAGCTAGCTGATTTTTCATCCATAGAATCTGAGCACAGTAGCTGCCAGCAACAATGTTTTCAGCTTCTGCAGTTGAAGTGGACACTGAGTTTTGTTTTTTGCTAAACCAGGACACAAGTCTGTTTCCTAGCAGTTGAAAAGTGCCACTGGTACTCTTTCTATCAATTTTGCATCCTGCAAGATCAGCATCTGTGTATCCTATTAGTTCAAATGAGGATTCCTTGGGGTACCAAAGCCCCAAGTAAGGTGTACCCTTGAGATACCTGAAGATCCTCTTTACAGCAGACAAATGTGACTCTTTAGGGTTAGCCTGAAATCTAGCACATATGCATGTTGCAAACATTATGTTTGGTCTACTGGCAGTTAGGTATAAAGGAGAACCTATCATACCTCTGTATTGAGTGTTATTAATACTTTTACCTTTCTCATCCTTGTCAAGTTTGGTTGCAGGAGCAATTGGTGTTTTCATGGGAGAGGCTGATTCCATGCACACTACGATATTTGCTTGCTAGGTTCTAACTCTACGTTTCCGAGAGAACACTATGATCGTTGACTTGTAAACTCCATGTTTCCTTCAGCACACTACGATCGCAGAGATGACTTGGCAAACGTTGGGACCACTCTATGATTTCTGAAGAGACCCTTCAAGGCAGGCACACTACGATCTTTGAAGCTCTACGTTTCTGCCTTAACTTCTGTAATGTTGATCAGATGATACACTACGATTTCTTCGAAGCCTATCTATTACATCTTAAGATCAACCTAACAACTTTGATCTTTCTATCTATACATTTTATTACAGAATGATACACGTTAAGACCTTAGATCAACCTAACAAATTTTATCTATCACTAAGTCCTTGTACATATCTTACTTGGAAGGAATTTACAAATAATCATGATCATATACATTAAAACATCAAATCATAATATGCATTCTCCCAACAAATACTTATTGCAGCTAAGTTTGATAAGGTCAATGAACCTACTACTAGCAAAGGAAAGGAAAAAATGTACAAGTGATGAAGACTTGTAATTTTATTTTATCGTTAAAGACTTTTGAATGATGTAATAATTTAATTTCCGCATTTGAATGATTGTAATTAAAGGTTAGATAACCTGGGAGATTTTTATTTAAGTTTAATCCTGTATGGGCAGGTTTTTATTATTCAATTTTATTATGATTGGGTAGTTAGAAATGAATGTTTTGATTAAATGAATACCAAATCTTGAGGAAATGAAGTACCAGGATTTGGGGGTGTCACAGTAGAACTCTTTTAATAACATTGGATAAATTAATGTATCTGTGCTCAAGGCTTCTTCGAGACCTGCCTTCTTTAGTAAGGCCAGAGTCTTGTGGAACTTTGGTTGAGCTGTTTTGAACTCGTCAAAACAGAGTCTTTAACCTGAGATAACACTAGAAGACACCATTAATTTTCTTGCTGGAAGTGAGATTTGACTGAGCTATCCTCGATTTAGGGCTTCTACTTTGAGATAGAATTAGAGAGACGATCTTTTAAACTTCTGATTTCAAAAATATGATTTCATTTTGTACTTTTAACTTCCCTCTCTCCTTTTTGCTTAGTGGGACAGGTGTCGACTTTTTCTTGGCTCTACGATTTTGACTGATAAGGATTGTACTGATTTTCCCTTGGCTCCTATAGAGCTGAGGTGTCCTTAGGGAGGACTAAGATCGTTGAGATAGTTTTGTGATCGTTGAGTTCTTTGCCTTTGTCGTGTCTGATCCACGGTTGTAGATTCTGACCAGCATTCATTGTGTCTGATCTACGGTCGTCGAGTTTGACCAACATTCATCATATCTGATCTACAATCGTCGAGTCTGATTGGATCCCTTGTGATGAGTTTTTGATAAAGCATTCTTTTAGGGAAACTCAGAAAGGGCCAACCTCTTAGAGTGAGTCCAGGGTTAGGTTTGTTCCTGAAGAGCTTATCAAAGGGATTACTTTGTTTTGAGTCTACACTACGATGGTTGAGTCTTTGCTACGATCGTTGAGGTAGTTGTCTTTTCAGCTCTACAATCGTGGACTTCCCTTGATCATGTCTATGATTTTGAGCTTACCCTTTTGAATATGTATGGTTAGCACATATCTAGAGCATATATTTTAAGGTTGTAGATTTAGCATGCCTAGCTCACTTATTAACTTATTAAATCTGGATTCATCTAGGGGTTTTGTAAAAACTTTAGTAAGTTGATTTTTAGTAGGGATATATTGTAAGGATATAGTACCATTTTGCACATAATCCCTAATGAAGTGATACCTTATTTCTATATGCTTAGCCCTAGAATGCATAACATGATTATGAGCTATTGCTATGGCACTTGTGTTATCACAGTGAATGGGAATAGATTTGAAATCAAACCTATAGTCAGCTAGTGGATTTCTCATCCATAAGATCTGCGCACAGCAGCTGCCAGCAGCAATGTATTCAGTTTCTGCAGTTGAAGTAGATACTGAGTTTCACTTTTTGCTAAACCAGGACACAAGTCTGTTTCCTAGCAATTGACAGGTGTCACTGGTACTCTTTCTATCTATTTTGCATCCTGCAAAATCAGCATCTGTGAATCCTGTTAGATCAAATGAGGATTCCTTGGGGTACCAAAGCCCCAAGTAAGGTGTACCCTCGAGATACCTGAAGATCCTCTTTACAGCTGACAAATGTGACTCTTTAGGGTTAGCCTGAAATCTTGCACATATGCATGTTGCAAACATTATGTCTGGTCTACTGGCAGTTAGATATAAAAGAGAGCCTATCATACCACTGTATTAAGTTATATCAATACTTTTTCCTTTTTCATCTTTGTCAAGCTTGGTTGCAGGAGCAATTGGTGTTTTCATGGGAGAGGCGAATTCCATGCCATACTACTTGAGTAAGTCTTTGATGTACTTGGCTTGGTTTATGAAAATTCCTTCATCAGTCTACTTTACTTGCAGTCCAAGGAAGAAATTCAGCTCACCCATCATGCTCATTTCAAACTTGCTCTGCATCAGCTTAGAGAAACTCTTATATAACTTTTTGTCAGTAGAACCAAAAATAATATCATCAACATATATTTGAACTAATAAGACTTTGTCTTTATGCTTTCTAAGAAACAGTGTGGTATCTACTCTACCTCTAATGAACCCATTTTCAGTAAAGAAGTTAGTTAGTGTTTCATACCATGCTCTAGGTGTTTGTTTAAGACCATATAAGGCTTTGTCTAATCAATAAACATAATTGGAAAGAGATGGATTGATGAAACCTGGAGGTTGCTCTACATAGACTTCTTCTTGGAGTTCTCCATTTAGGAATGCACTTTTGACATCCATCTGAAAGACTTTGAACTTCATGTGAGAAGCATAGGCAAGAAAGATCCTGATGGCTTCTAATCTAGAAACAGGTGCAAATGTCTCATCGTAGTCAATGCCTTCTTCTTGAGAGTAGCCCTTTGCCACTAATCTTGCCTTGTTCCTGGTAATAACTCCATCTTCGTCCATTTTGTTTCTGAAGACCCACTTCGTTCCAATGACAGGATGACTTTTTGGTCTTCGTACCAATCTCCATACTTTGCTTCGTTCAAATTGGTTGAGTTCTTCCTGCATGGCTTCTATCCAACTGGAGTCTTCCATAACATCCTCTATCTTCTTTGGTTCTGGTTGTGATAGGAAGCTTAGATAAAAACATTCATTTTGAGTAGCAGCTCTTGTTTTGACTCTAACACTCGGATCTACAATGATTAGATCCTGTGTGTGATCTCTGGCCCATCTGTTATCGGTTGGGACATCTGTTCTGATGCCTTCTTGTCTTAAGTCTTCAAGATCTATTTCTCCTTCTTGGTGTGGAGGTTCATTATCTTGCATAGACCTCTCTACAATCTCATTTTGTTGCTCAACGATTTCACTATCTAGCACTACGATCGTAGTATTGGGCTCGACGATTTGATTCGTAGTGTCTGTACTATCGGTCGTAGTGTCTTGAAGCACCGTGTTGTCTGAGTTTGTTTCATCGAAGATGATATGAATTGAGACTTCAATACTCAGTGTCTTTTTGTTGAACACTCTATAAGCCTTACTGTCTGTGGCATATCCAAGAAAGATTACTTCATCTGACTTGGGCTGAAATTTTTTCAGGTACTGATTTCTATTGTTGAGAATGTAGCATGCACAGCCGAAAACATGAAAGTAACTGACACTTGACTTTCTTCCTTTCCATAGTTCGTAGGGCATCTTCTTGATCGTAGAGTGTATCAGTGATCTGTTCTGTGTGTAACATACAGTGTTGACAGCTTCTGCCCAGAAGTATTCAGGCAGATGAGCTACTGAAAGTAGAGTTCTTCCAGCCTCTATCAAGGTTCTGTTCTTTCTTTCAGCTACTCTATTTTATTGAGGAGTTCGTGGAGCTGAGAAGTTATGACTGATCCCATTGTCTGTGCAGAACTGATCCATTTCTGAGAAGTCAAATTCTCTGCCATGATCACTCCTTATGGTCTTGATTTTCTCTCATTTCTCGTTCATCACCAGTCTGAACATCTTGATTAATTGGGAGCTCATTTCATCCTTTGAAGTTAGGAAGAATACCCATGTAAATCTAGTGTAGTCGTCGACTATAACTAGAGAGTATCTTTTTCCTCCAAGACTAGTTGTTGGAATTGGCCCAAATAGATCCATGTGAAGCAACTGCAGGGGCTTGTCAATGGAGTTAGTAGTTTTGCTTTTGAATGAGCTTCTAGTTTACTTTCCAAGCTGACAGGCATTGCATGACCTTTCTTTTACAAAGTTGAACTTAGGTAGGCCAACTACGAGATCTTTTGATGCCAGTTTGGACATGCTTTTGAAGTTTAAGTGAGACAATCGTCTATGCCATAGCCAGCTCATTTCTTCATATGCTTTTGCCAGAAAATATATTGTCTCATCTGAGCTTAGTTGACCAAGATCCACTATGTAGACATTTCCTTCCCTTGTCCCGGTTAGCTTTACAGCAGATGTATTCAAATCTCTAACTTGACATTGGTTTTTTAGGAATGTCACTTGATGACCCTTGTCGTAGAGTTGACTGATGCTTAGAAGGTTGTGTTGGAGACCTTCCACATATGCTACTTTGCTGAAAGATACTGCACCATTGCCAGCAGAGCCATATCCTCTTGTCTTGGGTGAGCCGTTATCTCCAAAGATGACTGAGGGACCTTCCTTCTCTATGTAGTTAGATAGAAGGGCTTTGTTCCCGGTCATGTGCCTTGAGCATCCACTGTCTAGATACCATGTAGTGATCGTGGAGCTCTTTTCCTATCAAAATATTGAACCTTCATTTTGTTACCCATATTTGCATGGGTTCTTCTTTGTTAGTGCCTTTGGGGACCCAAATCTGTTTAATCTTAGGTCTTACATGCATGGAATTATAATAACACTTGGCAGCTTTGTGACCATATTTATTGCATATAAAACATCTAATATGATGCATGCCTGTGTGTGTATGATGATTCATCCTCCATTTGGACTTGTGTGGTTCTTTAGTTGTCTTTTTGTTAAACTGATTCTCATTCTTCCACGTGTCCTTGGATTTCATAAATAGTGATGAATGTGCCTTACCTTTGCTGTACCTTCCTAGTTGATTCGTAGAGTTGGTCTTGCTTGACTCTACGATTCTTCGAGGTTGGTGAGTAAAGGTTAGGTTACTCTTCTCTTTTATGAATCCCAGACCATCATGAGATCCTTTACTCCTTTGAGTGTGAATGGAGATAGTAGGACAAGGTTGAACTTGTTCTTCCTTCTGTGAGGATTTCACAAAGGTAATGCTTCTACTAAAACTTGAGGCATTACTAGTGCTAGTTTTCTTTGTCTTTTTCACACATGGCTCTGAAATAGATTCCCCAAAGCCTAAGACTGTTCTATCAAATGTGCTCCTCTGACTAGAGAACAGGGAGTCCATGGATGATGAGAATTTGTTCCATGCAGAGTGCAGAGATAGTCTTTTCTAGTTCCTCAATTTTAGAGGTTAGATTAGACTCTCTTTGTGCATTGAGTTTGTTTGTCTGTTTCAAGATCTCATTCTCAGCCTCAAGTTTGGAGAGAAGGTTAGTACTTAGAAGAGCTATTTCAAGCTCTTCTTGAACTTTCTTCTTTTACTCTTGAAGAAGTGAATGATCTATAGACAAAACTCTGAATCACTTCATGTATTAATGTAGATCAGTGTTTATGCCATGCAGTGCAGTTCTTAAATCATTTATGTCTACATCAGGTGAGTTAAAGTCCAATACCTCATCGAGACTTTCATCATAAATGTTGAGATTTTGTTTATCCTTTGCATGTTTGGCCATTAAGCACAGATTTGCCATTTGTAGATCTTCATCATCTCCGGAGTCAAGATTGGAGTCATTGTCTGAATCGCTCCATGATCCTCCAGCTACCAGGCCTTTGTCTCCTTCTGAGGACTTTTATTTCCTTTGTATTCCTTCTTTGCATGATGTTTCTTCTTTAGTTCTTCTCTTAGAGGTTTGTTGCAGTTGGCAATGAAGTGGCCATGCTTCTTGCAGTTGCAACATAGATCATTTATTTGCTCCTGGCTGCCGTAGTTGTTGACCTTATTTGGCTTGCTTGGTTTGCCTTAACGCATGAACCTTCTTAATCTTTTCACTAGCATAGCAATGTCTTCATCATCGTCCTCATCATAATAAGAGTCAATCTTAGTGTTGACCTTTGATGCACTTTTAGTTGCCTTGAGAGCAACACCCTTATCCTTCCTTCTTCCTTCTAATAGGGTTTCAGCTCGTTGGGTTAGCTCCAGTTTGTATGTTAGGAGATTTCCATATAGTTGTTGAACTGTCATCTTGTGAAGATTTTTTGACTCTTTTATAGCAGTGGTTTTGGCATCCCACTTGCTTGGTAGGGCTCTCATGAACTTTATGATCAGATCTTTGTTAGGATAAATATTCCCATATGAGAACTTTAAATCTCTCATAGGTGGCAGTCATATTTTCTCCTTGAACATGAGCAAACATCTCATAGTGCTGTGTCTGGAGAGATTGTTTGTTTTCTTTGACTTCTTCAGTTCCTTCGTGCATGATCAACAATGCTTCCCAAACGTCCTTAGCTGTTTTGCTGTTGATAACATTTTCGAACAGATCGTCCTCTAAGGATTGGAACAAGATGTTCTTGGCATTTTTGTCAAGTTGGAAAGCTCTCTTCTCGTTGTCTACCCACTCTTCTTTAACCTTGATTTGTATTCTGTTTGGATCGTCAGTGGTTGGTGCAAGCTTCGTTGGAATATAGGGCCCATTTTGAACGGTCTCAAATAAATCTTCATCTATTGAGTCCATGTATACTTGCATTCTGACTTTCCAGTTTGCAAATTTATCCTTGTTGCACATTCGTGGCTTGCTGCCTCCTCCAGTTCTAGATTCGCTTGGTACGTGTGCCATTGGATCTACTAAAGCTTGTAGGCTGTATAATAGAACCTGCTTTGATACCAATTGTTAGTTCCTAGTTGGCACAATAGTTATCTAGAAGGGGGGTTGAATAGATATTTAAAAAATCTTTTCATTTTAAACTTGTTAGTTAATGATGATTAAAACTTAGCGGAATTTATGTTTGCTTTAATCTCTCTTGCAAAGTAGTGGAGTTATGAGAGTGAGGCAGTTATAGCAGTTATGGCAGATATAGCAGTTATAGTATGAATGTAAAAGACACAGTCGTTTTAAGTGGTTCAGAGCATTTAAAGCTCCTAGTCCACTCTTCTACTCAACGAGTAGGATATCCACTAAGGATGTCTTTTACAACTTCTGAATCACACAGATTCCTTCTAGACCAGCAGTCTAGGAACTTCTTAGTTCACTCTTGAACTCTTCAAGTCCAGCAGACTTGGTTCTCTTACAGTTCATTTAGAACTCTTCAAGTCCAGCAGACTTGACACTCTTCTTCAGTTGATTGATAGATGTTGAGTTCTTGATGGTTGCTACTCAGTTGCTGTTTAAGCACTTGTTCATAAGAACTGAGTAGCTGAGCAAGATTTGCTAATTCTCAGATCTTATAGTTGAGCTTGAGAGTTGTTCACGTTGTTTGTTCAATGCTTGCTTGCTTCTCTCTCATCTGCTTGATTTGCATTTATGTGATCTTGAAAACTATCCGTTGGATCCATCCGTTGAGGCATTAAACGCGTTTGACCTTTCTGATCTTTGATGGAAACATTTCTGCACATCTTCTGAAACTGCATTCTGGCCCACGGACACTGCAGACTGCTTTCTCACCTAATACCTGAAAAGGTGTTTTGTGAAGACCCCAAACTCAAGTACTTGAAACCCGAACTCGGTTCTTTACGATACTATTTCTATGAGCGAAATAATACTAATAATAATAACAATAATATAAATATCAAACTTAACTTACATTTATCAGAGTCTAATCCCAAGTACGTAACCTTTACTATAATTCTTTACATGATATATAATACATATCATTATCTTAATACAGTCTAACTATTATAAAAGATACCATTAAACATGTTCTGTTTGCTTTCCTTTTCACTTGTTCTTGTCTAAACCTTCAAGTTATTCATGCCTAGCTGAAAACATTTAAATTTAAGCAAGGGTGAGCATTTGGGTACCCATCAAGTAATAACAATTAGAAATATAAGTAGCTGAAAGTAATAAATGTTTTCTTTGTGCATCACTTCTACAACGAATTTATAGTTGTGAAGTAAACTGAACCGATAATAACCACATAACAATTTTATCTCAAATTTTTAAAACTATGTATAGACTATATATATAGGGTAGTCGACATACTATGAACATTGTTTTTAGTTTTCGATAAGGTTTAGCAGAACTTCATCTGCAAACCGTCATAACTTACGGGCTTTAGGTTGTACTTCCCATGGGCCCTGTATTAATCAATACTACATTGCTAGAAGGATATTATCGTTCATCCTTTGTCCGCCTGAACGCATAAAAATTTTCCCGTGATCGGAATGTTCATACTTAGACTGGAATTAGAACCAAAACAATTTGATTGGATACAAAAAGGTTTTATCATATTCAACGACATTTCGAAATATATGTCTAGCTGATCAAATAGCTTAGACGACTTATATTTATATATCAACATGTGATTAAATATAATGATTATCCAAGTGGGGACACTCGTATAACCATATATAGAAATTAATGAACAGAATATATATCTGAATTATCATATACTAACATGTTGATAAACAATGATAGGATATAGAATATATCACAATAGGGTTAATAATATAGCATAATAATAATATAATTCTGAAACTTCTTACTCATGTCCATTGCATAAAGGAAATTCAAAGGTAAGATACTTGCCTGATGCGCAGCTTACAGTTCGTAACTAAGTTCTATCCTTATATAACACCTATCCGTAATAAGATCATTTGATTGATTAGAATAACATACTATAACACATAACACTACTCATTGCAGTAAGCACATAACCTAATCACATTGTCACATATGTTTAACAACCATTGAATCACAAATAAACACATATCTAATTAAACTATCTAAGTCCAGATCAATTTTTGAAACATATCGGTATACCGACGGCTTTATCGGATAATTATCGAATCTAAGACTCTATCCTGTAGTTTAATATCTGTAAGTATCAGTCATATTATTTTAAATGACTTATAATAATTTTTAAACAGTTATTATCTTTTATCACGCATTTTCAAACACTAGAATCATTATTAAATGATTCTATTATCATTAATATTTAATTAATATTAAACTATTAATGAAACCATTGCCAAAATGTTAAAGTTATTTATAATAACTCAAAATAATTTTTAAAGTATTTATATTACACTTTAAATGAATTTTAAAAGAATTAAAATCATTTTTAAATAATTATCATTAATATTAAAGTATTAATGTATTATTTATCAAAATATTAAAAGTCCTTAATTATAACTTAAAATATTTTTAATTCACTAAATATCCTTATTAAATGATTTTTAAATAAATAAAACCATTTTAAAACTATTTATTTAATATAATTTTTAAATAAACTTAATATCATTTATTATTAAATTAATATCATTAATATTAAATTATTAATGAAATTATCCTTTAAATATTAAAAGTTATATTTTATAACTTCAAATATCTTTATACACTTATTTTTATTTAAAATAATTATTATAATATTAAAATCATTTTTAAACTAATTTATTTAATATAATTATTAAATAACTTTAATATCATTAATAATAAATAATTAATGAAATTTTCTTTTAAATATTGAAAGTTATATTTTATAACTTAAAATACTTTTAAACTATTTATTTTCATTTAAAAGGATTTTTCTAATATTAAAATCATTTTTAAACTAATTTATTTAATATAATTATTAAATAAATTTAATATCAATAATATTAAATAATTAATATTTTTCATGACAAAATATCAAAAGTTATATTTATAACTTAAAATACTTTTATAACCTTTAAATCATTTTTCTATAATTTTTAAATCACTAATTCTATTTTTCATAATTTATTTAATATATTAAATAAATAACTTTAATTACCATTATTATTAATTAATTCATGAAATTCATCACAAAATATTAAAAGTTATCAAAAATAACTTAAATTATTTTCTTATACCATAATATAATTTTAAATAATTTTTTATGTATTAAAATCATTTTTAAATAATTTATTTAATATTATAATTAATTAAATTAAATACTTTTAATATTTCAAAAATATTAAATATTTATGAAAGATTGTAGTATTAATGTAATACTACACTTATCAACAAGTTTTATTCCGAAATATTATCATATCAGTGAGATCTAGCTCGTCAAATAGCTTGTCTGGACTGTTCTTCCATTTCTGGGTTTCCCAGAAATGAAGAACAATCAAAGTACCCTCCTTTCGATCCTTATATCTTGTATCCTGGTTCTTTTTAATGTGATCTAAAGGTTTATACTTATATAGAAGCGATGTCAAAGAACAACTTTGTAACAACAAATCACCATATCATCATCACACAAGAAAGATCAAAGTTGGTCAAACAATGTCAGAAAACCAGTTCAAACAGTTTCTGGAATCTCCAGAAAAGTAAATCGTGATCAGATGGTCAGGTTTGACCGTCCACTACATTTGATCAGTTGATTGTTTGTGAACTCTAAAGATATAGGTTTAAAGAGAATATAACATACAACAACATCTAACAGCTTAACAATTTGACAGATCAAGGCTTGCAAAATATTGTCAGGCGCTGGAAAACAAGCTTGTGGGTTACCCATAATTTAGAAAGTCATGGTCGGTCAACTGACTTTGACCTATTATAACTCTTAATCTGGACATCTACTGACTACGATTCCAGTTCCAGAATAAAGTACTCATGTCAGCCTACACACAAAAAGCTTAAAATAACAAAACCACATAAAAGAATGAGATTTACAGGGTCTGACATTCGTTGTCAGACCACAAAAAAAAATTCCCAAATTTTAAAAAACTTCAAATTCGTGCCTCTAAATGTTATGGATCTAACATCTAGCAACCCAGATCACCAAGTTAGACTCCATACAAAATATATAACACAAAAATCTTAATATCTAACGCAGCATACATGATCAGATTTCGGTTAGGGCTTTATATGTGTAACCCCAGATTTTATGAATAAAGAATTAATTTTCTCGAAATATTTTTTTTTATATTATGGTGTGAATTTGAGATAATGTTATAATTGTGGGTAATATTTATAAATTTTTCAAAGTATGCAAGTTGTCATATTATATTCGATTGGTCGGGGAATATTCGTTTTAAACATAAAATATTCGTACGACGGCACAATCATTAGTGGACCCCACAACGGAATTATTGTCGGATTGAGAAAACGAAAAAAATATTTTATTAAAAATAACGGCGGAAGTTTTACCGTCGATACTGTTGAACTACTCGGTAGTAAAAGTACAGTAATACGCATTGTTGCATAGTAGCATACGGTATTGATTATTGATATTTATGTGAGAAGTCACTCAGTTTTGTTCAATTATTGCTACAATAGTTGCTGCATAGTATCTCACATTATTTGATTCAATTATTGTTGATTTAGAAATTTTTTTTATTCGTATTAATTACGTAATAAAATAGAAACATCTTTTTATATAAAACAGAATACTTTATTAAAGTTATTCTATAAATAAAATATATTATATTCTATTATGCATAGTGTTTTGCATAGTAAAATCTTTTTATATAAAACAAAATACTTTATTAAAGTTATTCTATAAATAGAATATATTATATTTTATAATGCATAGTGTTTGCATAGTGCCCGCATAGTGTTTGCATAGTAATTTTTTTTATATAAATAGAATATATTATATTTTATTTAAAAGATTTTTCTTTAAATATGGACCGTCAGAATAAAGTAAATCAATCTGGACCGTTCATGGATTAGTTACTATGCATTCCATTTTCCTATAAATAGAAGCTCATTCCTTCATTATTTCTTACGAATTCATTGAACTCTAGAGAGATAAACTATAGAGAGAGAGACTATAGAGAGATAGAAGAAAACTTTTCTGCTACTTCACTACTCTTATATCAAGTATTATTTTACGGTAAGGGATATTATTCTTTTGTATTCAAGAAGAGAACTTCAGTTATTCCATTTCTTTATTGTTCTATTGGAATAACCTGGATACGCGGGCTACCCTATACTTGGTGACATTCTTCTATTATTCTGTCGGAATATCCTGTCTGTGCTATACGCCGGACCTGGTTCCATTTTTATTATTCCGTTGATGAGTGAGTTTTATACACATGAATTGGATACATTCGGGCTTAATTTATTGTTGTTCTTAAGTCTTTTAGGATGTTTTTATGTGTTTGTATCTATTCATGCATGTTTTATATTGTTTTGTAGGAATTGGGACAAAAGTTACATGGATCGACGTTCGGGGTGGCTAGATTCGCGTTTTCGGCTAGCCATTTACACAGCAGTCACTTCAGAGCAAATTTGACTATAGCTCCGGACATTATTTCGCAAAACTTCAAGAATGAAAGTTGTAGATCTACTTCTCCTCTTTCCAGAACATCTTGAATAATCTAAATCGGAGTTCGGACGAAGAAGTTATGGCCATTTTCCCAAAGGACGTCGGAGCAGAAAATGTTAGACTTTGGGCCAGCGCCGGGGCGCTCGTTTTCAGTTCATTCCCAGCGCCGGGGCGCTGGGGGGCAGACTCTCAGCGTCGTGAACAGTGCTGGGGCGCTGGGGAAGGGCCTGGTGCGGGCCTGGACGCGTTTTGGACGAATTTTGACACCTTTTTGACTCCAAATTGGATTGGGATTGTTCCTAATCTCAAAATTAGACTTGTAACCTATAAATACATGATGTAAGACATAAAATAAGAGGGGAATACATAGCTTAGCTTGGGGATTACATAGCTTAGATTAGAGAAACACTCCATTAGATTAGAACATAACCCTAGTTCTTATTAGTTTTGGAGATTGAAGCAACTTGGAGACCATTGAAGATCAAGAGCAAGAGCAAGAGGGGAGCATCAGATTTGCTGACAACAGATTCTATTCTCTTCTCTTATCATACTTTTATCTTTTAATGTCTATTCAGTTGTGGATTCTTGGTTTCCATTCATTAATTATGAACTAATTCTTTTTATTAAGATTTCAATTGAACTTTTTATGGCTATGAATTAGTTATTCATTATATTCTAAATATTTATGTTAAAGTGAGTTGTTTATCTTGTCTTGTGCATATTGCTTAATTATCTGATCAGTAATTACTTTGTTACTCTAGAAGGAATTGGAAGAGGAATTCTAGGGTTAGAACTGGGCATGATATCATGTGACTTAATTATTTACAAAGTGAATAATTAGGTTTGTGAATTGAATGGAAATATCTGTTCACCGCATGTAACACATAAGGAATTGGAATTGAAGGAGTTTAATTCAATTGTTTTGCATAGGAATATAGCAAGATTAATCTGGATTAAATAGAAGGCAATTGATCACTTGGAAAAGGACTGTTGGCATTTGAGAATTTCTGTTAACAATTCAGTAGGCATAATAATTGGGATAATTGGATAATTGATTTATAATTCATAATTGGGGATATTGAAGTCTTAATCTTTATTTATTTGAATTCATTCGTTAAAATCTTAGTTTTAATTAGTTTGGTTAAGAATTAGTACTTGGTGATTTTTATTAAATAATTCCTCGTGGGAACGATACTTTTCTTATCACTTTATTACTTGTTGACCGTGTATACTTGCACGTATTCATTGATTGTGAAATCGATCAACAAGTTTTTGGCGCCGTTGCCGGGGAATTAATTTAATAATTATTTACCAATATTAATTTCAATCAAATTAGTCTTAATTTAAACATTTTTATTTTTATTTTTAATTCTCTTTCTATATTTCTCTCTTTTCAGGTACCATGGATGACTTTGTGTATCAATGGCCATACACGAACATGACTCAACCAGAGAGGATATCAAGTTTGGAAGAAGCCTTAGAAAAATTCATTAGAGCTTCTGACAAAAAGAACGAGGAACAAGATAAGAAAATGAATCAAGTAGAGCTGAATTTGCAAAGCCAAGGGGCATTGATCAAGAATCTGGAAAATCAAGTGGAACAGATAGCACATGCGTTGAACAACCGTTCTCAATACACCTGGCCCTATGACACTGATTCCGAGACTGATGGTGAGCCCGAGCCAAATCTACAACTGGATGAGCCACGAGATGAAAAAGAGGAGACAAGTGGGGATAATGACAACAAGGTCGGTGAAGAACTAATTGTGAGACCCAATGATGATGAGCCAATGTTATTTATGCCTCAAGTGCCTTCTCCTCCACAGTTCAAGAGTCCGGTTAGATTTGCAAAACCTTGTCCGATTGGTAGTCATGTCGTCGGCAATACTCTTTGTGATGTAAAAGCAAGTACACCTTCGAAACTATGGTGGGATGAAAAAGAGAAGATAGAGGAGGATTCCATTATGTTTATTAAGCTTCAATGCCCTAATCTGATCATCGACATAATGGAGGAAACACCTAGTGGTTTGTCGTTCTTAATGGGGATCCTATCTACAAAGAGCATGCTAGGTGACTTTAATACAATGGCTATCGTAAATGGGAACCTACCAAAAGCTATATTATTTCCGATGGATGGAGGGTTCCTCAACTTTCGAAGAGGAATTGGATAGCATTGACCAGACAAAGTCAGGCTGAGACTATAAAACAAGCGCTTATTGGGAGGCAACCCAAGTTTAATTTTTATTTTTTATTTTTAGTTTTTATTAAGTTTTATATTAGTAGTTTTGAATTTTCATTTATTTAGGATTTAATAAAATTGCTTCTATCATGGTTTTACAGGTTATTCAAGTCAAATACAAGAGTGGTGCCCAATTTGTTCCATGTGCTTAGCCTATTCTCCAAACTTAGCGGACAAGGAAGAAGATTGCTATATTTTCAGGGAAGTCTTCTGCTTTAATTTTTTCTATTGTAGCCATTGAGGACAATGTCTAGTTTAAGTTTGGGGGCATTTTAGTGTCGTATTGCATATAGTTAGTTATTTACATTGTAAGTTCGTTATGTTTTCGGGTTATTTACATTTAGTTTTTGCATTAAGTTTTTTTTTTTTTTTTTTGTTTAAAATTTTTTTTTTAAAAAATCTCAAAAATAGTAGTTAGTTTACTATGTTTGTTGCAGTTAGTTTATATTTGCATGATTCCAACTGTTAGATAGTAAAAGTCTATTTTGGCCAATGATGAGACTGGAGTTAAGTAGATAAGTATAGTATTGAATATTCAGGCTTTGATGTGATTTCTTATTATGAATTGAATCTTACCCTGTTTGAAACTGGTATAATTAAGGTTAGCACGTTAATAACAGCTATGTTAACTGATTAAGTTTAAATTGATACATAATGGATTTTTTAAGGATAATACTAGTTTGAAGGAATGAAAGACATGAATAGGCGGAGATGACTAAATTTTGATAAAAACTTAAGTTTGGGGGAAAATTTTGGGGTATATAAGCTTCAAAAAAAAAAAAAAAAAAAAAACATGTTGAGTCTTGTGGTGGGTTGAGGAGAAACACTCCCCATAAACACAAGCGTGAGATGGAGCGTAAAACGCACTCACCAACCATCTATCAAAAAAAAAAAGAAAAAAAAAGAGAAAAAGTAAAAAAAAATTTACCGTGGCTAGTTTTGTTTCGGGGCCTTTGTTACTTGAGTAAGTACGCCCGAAGGGGTATCTTAAAACCTAGCGCCCTAAGGTCTTATATGGTCTGGGAGTCGTTGGTCGAAAGCTCGCTAAGGGGTGACACTGTTAGCCTAATGGAATGAGACATTGCACAGTCATGGTTAAAAAAAACAATAAAACGGGAAAAGAGCAAAAAGCCCCCGTAATGAAAAGTAAAGCATAAGTATTCCAGATTGGACTCTTGAACTTGGTGGATGTTTGACTTTAGTTGGATCTAGCTTGTTCGTGAATTTTGTGAGTTTTCACTGTATGATGCCTTTAAAGATATCTATTATGTCTTAAATTTGATTTTATATCAGTTAACATTGTTGTGGAGCACACACGCACTATATCAGTGATAACAGTCTAAGATTGGATGATTGATTGGGAAATTACTGATTTGTTTTAATATGATGTATTATCACGTTTACTTGATTTCTCTAAGGCCGGTTTAATAGACTTGTTTCTGTCATTACTGTTGGATTCGTAGGCATATAGATTAGTTTCATTACATTGCATTACATAACATTTTTGTGTTTTTACTTGAGGACAAGCAAAAGTTTAAGTTTGGGGGTATTTGATGAGTGAGTTTTATACACATGAATTGGATACATTCGGGCTTAATTTATTGTTGTTCTTAAGTCTTTTAGGATGTTTTTATGTGTTTGTATCTATTCATGCATGTTTTATATTGTTTTGTAGGAATTGGGACAAAAGTTACATGGATCGACGTTCGGGGTGGCTAGATTCGCGTTTTCGGCTAGCCATTTACACAGCAGTCACTTCAGAGCAAATTTGACTATAGCTCCGGACATTATTTCGCAAAACTTCAAGAATGAAAGTTGTAGATCTACTTCTCCTCTTTCCAGAACATCTTGAATCATCTAAATCGGAGTTCGGACGAAGACGTTATGGCCATTTTCCCAAAGGACGTCGGAGCAGAAAATGTTAGACTTTGGGCCAGCGCCGGGGCGCTCGTTTTCAGTTCATTCCCAGCGCCGGGGCGCTGGGGGGCAGACTCTCAGCGTCGTGAACAGTGCTGGGGCGCTGGGGAAGGGCCTGGTGCGGGCCTGGACGCGTTTTGGACGAATTTTGACACCTTTTTGACTCCAAATTGGATTGGGATTGTTCCTAATCTCAAAATTAGACTTGTAACCTATAAATACATGATGTAAGACATAAAATAAGAGGGGAATACATAGCTTAGCTTGGGGATTACATAGCTTAGATTAGAGAAACACTCCATTAGATTAGAACATAACCCTAGTTCTTATTAGTTTTGGAGATTGAAGCAACTTGGAGACCATTGAAGATCAAGAGCAAGAGCAAGAGGGGAGCATCAGATTTGCTGACAACAGATTCTATTCTCTTCTCTTATCATACTTTTATCTTTTAATGTCTATTCAGTTGTGGATTCTTGGTTTCCATTCATTAATTATGAACTAATTCTTTTTATTAAGATTTCAATTGAACTTTTTATGGCTATGAATTAGTTATTCATTATATTCTAAATATTTATGTTAAAGTGAGTTGTTTATCTTGTCTTGTGCATATTGCTTAATTATCTGATCAGTAATTACTTTGTTACTCTAGAAGGAATTGGAAGAGGAATTCTAGGGTTAGAACTGGGCATGATATCATGTGACTTAATTATTTACAAAGTGAATAATTAGGTTTGTGAATTGAATGGAAATATCTGTTCACCGCATGTAACACATAAGGAATTGGAATTGAAGGAGTTTAATTCAATTGTTTTGCATAGGAATATAGCAAGATTAATCTGGATTAAATAGAAGGCAATTGATCACTTGGAAAAGGACTGTTGGCATTTGAGAATTTCTGTTAACAATTCAGTAGGCATAATAATTGGGATAATTGGATAATTGATTTATAATTCATAATTGGGGATATTGAAGTCTTAATCTTTATTTATTTGAATTCATTCGTTAAAATCTTAGTTTTAATTAGTTTGGTTAAGAATTAGTACTTGGTGATTTTTATTAAATAATTCCTCGTGGGAACGATACTTTTCTTATCACTTTATTACTTGTTGACCGTGTATACTTGCACGTATTCATTGATTGTGAAATCGATCAACATCCGTCTTTATTATTCTATCGGAATATCATGTCTGTGCTATACGCCGGACCTGGTTCCATCATTTATTATTCTGTTGGAACATCCTGTCGGTGTGAATTTTACCTGACCTGGTTCCGTTATTATTATTCTATTGAAATAACCATCTATGCGAAGTACCGCATGTATGGTGATATCTTTTGTTATTCCATTCGGTATTATACTCAGTTGATTAAAATTTTGACTTCTATACTCCATGAAATAAGTGGAATATCCTTGATATTTGCGCTTTATCCAGTATCTTTTCATGAAAATATTCTTCTGAGCATTCTTGAATTTTACTCCACAAAGCAGTATCATGTTGACAATTTGGACGTTATTAGTTCCTGAATAAATTAATTGTTGAACTTGTTTTTATTGAATTCTTATATCATTGTCATCATCCTCATGTTTATTTTACATTGAAAGTCATCTGTGGCCTGTAGTGCATAGATGGACTTGGTATGATTATGACCAAGGATTATTCGGTATAATCATGACAGTAATGTTATAAATGATGTGGAAAAAGTCCTCATTGGCCCTTAGTGCATTGATGGACAGCTTTTGGTATGATTATGACTATGGATTCTCTTCGGCCAAGGGTGCAAAGATGAATTGTTTTATGGCATGATTAGGACCGTTGATGAAAACATGATTATCTTTGGCCCGTAGAGCATGGATAATTCATGGTCGTGATACTAAAGAATATCCTTGGCCTGTAGTGCAGGGATGATTTCATGATGTGGATTATTTATTAAGATGTGTCTCAGCGATAATAGTGATGAAAAACCTTTTAAATCATAAAAGATAGTAGATTTTATTTTCTATTTGACTCTTTTAATGGATTGCTTGTTCCGCTGCTGTTAAACTTGATGTCTATTGTATTTTATCAGTTTAACATTGTTGGAGGCTAATGATAATTTATTCTTCATTATCTTAGTCATAATATTTCTTACTGGGCTAGTTGAGCTCACCCTTTCGTTTACTGTTCTCTTCAGGAAATGAGAATATAGTTGGGACGAGTCGGGGAATGGAGTGATGGTCCAGAGGATAGCATTAGTAGTCCTCACTATTCTGTGAAATAGTGTGATAATAATTGTAATGAAGACTCCTTTTGAGTTTATATAATCTCTAGTAGATAATAATTGTATTCAAACTCACAGTTTATGTTTTGTCGTATTGTACACGACCGTTGTATTAGTAAGTTGTATTTGAATTTATGTACCATGTAAGTGGTGACCCAAGATGGGTGAAGTATACCTAATTTTGGGGGCGTTACAGTTGGTATCAAAGCTTAGGGATATGATCCCTAGCTAAGATGTGAGATAAGAACTAGGAGGGGAGAGACGGGGAATTCCTTAGCTAGTATGACATACCTAAGTTTATTTGATTTTTAATTGGTCGGTCAAAGTATAGGGATAATATGTGATATGTTAATTAACCCTTGTTTTGTGGCAGTATTTGAAAATGGCATCCGAGAATATTGAGATTATCAATGGAGCACAGGAGACCATTGAGTCTCCACAAATCAATAATCAGGATAATGTGCAACCAGAGGACAATACTCCTCATGAAAACAATAACACCGATGAAATGGTGAATGATGAGATGGTCAGAGGCTTTATGCAATTCATACAACAACAGGCGAAGGCAGCTCCTGTCCAAAATACAGGTAGAAATACTGATAACCCGCGATTGGTCACCGCTAAGCAGTTCAAGGAGCTGGGACCACCGGAGTTTTTGGGAAAGCCAGAACCACTTAAGGCGGAGACATTGATAAAGTAGATTACCAAGATATTTGATGTCTTGAAATGCTCAGAGGAGCAAAAGGTTCCATTCGCCACCTTTATGTTGCGTGAAGAAGGAGATCATTGGTGGGAATCTGTAAAACGTACCCAGCCTGACGCACTCAAGATGTCTTGGGAGAAGTTCCAAGAATTATTCAACGACAAGTACTTTCCTGAAAGTATTCGTCACATGAAGGAGGTAGAATTCATCAAGCTGGAGAAAAACAATATGACCGTGTCGCAGTACGAGGCTAAGTTTGCGGAGTTATCCCGGTTTGCATCCCATTTGGTCGATAATGAGGAGCGAATGACGCGAATATTTTTGCGAGGTTTGAAACCCGATATATGTCAATACCTTATTTCTCACAAACTTTGTTTATATTCAGATGTTGTGAATAGGGCTCAGTTATTGGAGCGCGATAATGAGTCAGCACAACCAAAAGGCAACGACCAATAACACGATAATAATCATACCAGTGGCAACGGTCATCGGAACAACGATAACCATCGTGGGGAATATTATCATGCCAAGAATGGTAACCATTTCGGTGGTAATCATGACCAAGATAATAAGAATGGACATTTTAAGAAGAGAAGATTCAACAATGACGTGAAGACGTCGGCACCAGCACCCGTTTCAATGGAAGAAGAACGCCCATCGGTCGTATGTTTCAAATACGGACAAGAGGGACACACCTGTCCAAACTGTACACAATAATCCAAAGCGTGTTTTAATTACGGAAGAGAAGGTCACCTAGCTCAATTTTGTCGTATGGTGAAGTCAAGTCCAACTGGGATAGTGATGCCAAAGGATGTCCCAGACAAGCCAAAGCAGGTAGTTTAAGAGAGAGCTATTTTTTTCTCGTGACGAGGAACCTGAATAAAATTATCACGGGTAAGTTAATCATAAGCTCTTACGAAGTCTATACCGTGTTAGATACCGGTCCTACTCACTCTTTTATTTCACCTAGTTGTGTTCAATGTTTGTACTTAACTCTGGAGAAGTTAAACTTTGATTTATCTATTGAAACTCCATTGGGAGAAACCTTCGTTACCTCCACTGTTTATAAATCTTATTTGATTCAAATCGACACTTTCACGTTACCTGTCGATCTTACCTCTTTGAAAATACATGCCTTTGATGTGGTTTTTTTTGAAACGATTGGTTAACTACTCATCATGTTTTTCGTAAGGTTATTAGCTTTTATATTCCTAACCAACCTATTATGCGAATTCAAGCAATCAAACCACTAAATTCAATCATTGTCATATCAAGCCATAAGTAAAGAGCCCTGATCCTTTTGTTGATGACTTCCTTGTGTGGAATTCACTGAAGTCAGACTTTCTGTAGGCGACATCGTGAATGACGATGACAAGTTTATAGGTATCATTGTGAGGTGCAATCTAGGTTAAGGGATAGAAGTCATAATTGGTATCAATGTGACATATTATCCAAGTCTTGGATGAGATTAACAATTTTGAATGATATTTCTATCATTAATAAATCTCGTGACGTATTCCTGAAGACTTCTTAGCCTACCCCAGAGCGTGAAATCGAATTTTATATTGACACCAGTACAAAACCCATTTCTTAAACCCTCAAAATATTTCTTCAACTAAAACGAACGTAACATGCGCCAAAGACGTTGACTCGAGCCGTTGAAGATTACGATCGTACTATTCAATATCATCGTGGAACAGCGAACGTGGTAGCTGACGTGTTGAGTAGAAGATCGTATGCGTTTACAAGTGCGATGTTGTTAACACAAAGACTCATTTCGTATAACTTGCAAATGATGAAGATAGAGTTAAAGACTCTAGGGACCCACGTGAAGATAACGAATATATGAGTAAAATCGACTTTAATCGATAAAGTTAAAGACGCTCAAGCTACATACCCGAATCTGATAAATGTGAAGAAGAAGGTTTAAGAGGGCGTTATTCTAGAAGTAAGAGTTGCTGAAGAGAGGAAATCTCAACCCTCGATTTAATTGGCTCATTTGAAATCCTCGATTTAGTAGGAGTTGTGGCTTATAGACTCGTTTTACCGCCAAATATGTTATGTGTTCATAACGTTTTTAACGTATCAATGTTACGTAAATATGTGGACGTCCCAAACCACATTATTAATTTAGAACCGGACGAGATAGCAGAAGATTTAACGTATGAGGAGATACGTGATAACATCTTGGATAAGAAGGATTATATTCGACGCACAAAGGTTATACCTCAAGAGTTAGAATTTGAAGTGAAGTCAATGTATCCTCACCTGTTCGGCATACCAGGTACGTACGTAAATTTTGAGAGCAAAATTTCATAAGGAGGAGAGATTGTGAAACCCCATATTTTATGAATAAAGAATTAATTTTCTCGAAATAATTTTTTTTTATATTATGGTGTGAATTTGAGATAATGTTATAGTTGTGGGTAATATTAATAAATTTTGCAAAGTATGCAAGTTGCCATATTATATTCAATTGGTCGGGAAATATTCGTTTGAAATAGGAAATATTCGTACGACGGCACAATCATTGGTGGACCCCACAACGGAATTATTGTCGGATTGAGAAAACGACAAAAATATTTTATTGAAAATAATGGTGGAAGTATTACCGTCGATACTATTGAACTACTCGGTAGTAAAATTATAGTAATACGCGTTGTTGCATAGTAGCACACGGTATTGATTATTGATATTTATGTGAGAAGTCACTCAGTTTTGTTCAATTATTGCTACAATAGTTGCTGCATAGTATCTCACATTATTTGATTCAATTATTGTTGATTTAGAAGTTTTGTTTTATTCGTATTATTAACGTAATAAAATAGAAACATCTTTGTATATAAAACAGAATACTTTATTAAAGTTATTCTATAAATAGAATATATTATATTCTATTATGCATAGTATTTTGCATAGTAAAATCTTTTTATATAAAACAGAATACTTTATTAAAGTTATTATATAAATAGAATATATTATATTTTATTATGCATAGTGTGACAACCCCAAAATAGGTCCATTCCATCCAACCCATTCTGAGTCGTCAAATACATGGTACAGAAACAACTACAACTTTTACAACCCATAAGCTGTGAGTTTGAATACAAACATTGTCATCTAGACAATATCCACATGCAAATAAATCCCCATCATAATTATTGATACATAATTTTACAAAAAAAATGGTGAGGACTACTAAACAACTCTCTCTAGAACCTTCATTCCATACCCCGACTCGTACTCGCTACATTCTCGTCTCCTGAGAAGAAAGATGGAACAACAAGGAAAAGGGTGAGCTCAACTAGCCCAGTAAAGAATATTATGACTAAGATAATGTACAACAAATTATCCTTAGTCTTCAACAGGAAAAAATCTGATAGAATACAATAGACAACAAGTTTTAGATCAACAACTGCAGCGGAAACAACAATTCATTAGAAGAGTTAAGTAGAGAATAAAATCTACTAACATCTATGAATTTAAATGTCCATCATCAATATTTTATCCCTGTAACATCAATCAATATATATCTCAAATCAAATCAAATATTCATCTTTGCACTGCAGGCCAAAGATATTCATCAGTCGGTCATGTTCATCTAAACACCTGTTCATCTTTGCACTACGGGCCAAAGATATTCATCAATTGTTCATGTTCATCTCAACACCTGTTCATCTTTGCACTACGGGCCAAAGATATTCATAATAAAATCAACCATCTTTGCACTACAGGCCAAAGATATTCAGTAACACCATCATTTAGGACTGAGGATGATGAAAAATATTTTAAAGAAAACGAATCCAGTGAAACAAAATAACAAGTATTAAGGATTCGTACTTTAAACAATCCGATTTCAAAAATACTTCATAAATAATCATACTGAAGTAAAATTCAAGAATGATCAAAACATAGATACAATCAAAGCTAGTATCCAGAATAGATATTTTGGACAAAAAGAAGAAATTTCATTTTTCGGTGAATAGTGCCGTATTCGTGAATAGTGCCGTATACGCGAATAGTGTCGTATACGTGAATAGTAACTCCGACACCAAAAGATAGAAATTTCACAAAAAACATCTTCACGTTTCGTGAATAGTACTCGTGAATAGTAACTCGTGAATAGTAACTCATGAATAGTAACTCGTGAATAGTAACTCATGAATAGTAACCCCGACATAAAAAAGTTCCAAATTTGATAAAAAGTTTCAACCAATATTTCAGCATAATGATATTGAAGAAATAATATCATTTTAGAAGAAAATAACATCCCTTACCTCGAAAAACAATACTTCTAGCTGAAACACCGGATATAGGCTATGACTTGAACTTTCACCGTATAGCAATACTCAAAGTATACTCAAAATACTCACAAGAATACGCTCGATAATATAGAGAGAGAAAACTTCAGTTTCTGGTGTGATTTTCAATTCTAACCTAAGCACCTATTTATAGGAAATTGCTTAGAACACCAAAGTAGAAAATTTAATAAAATATTATATATTTTTTTAAAATTCTACGCCCACTCTTTCAGATCTGATTTCAGCAACATAACATGTTTTTAATGAGGCTAACCAACACAAAAACGTTTTTGTTAATTAAAACAATTAAAACTTCCAAAAATCAATTATTTCGGAACTCCGAAACTTCAATAATTCATAATAAATAGCCCTTTTGTCAGAAAATTTGAATCTCGCGAGTTTTTATAGGAAATTCAATTCTCTACAACTTTGCAGAAGGAAGTTTTTCCAAATTCCAAACAGAAATTGACCGAAATCCACAAACGAGCGATTTTACAGGCTATAATCAAATTTCAGTCAATAAATAGGGTCCACCGACACATAAAATATGCTTTAAATATTTTTGGTAACAAAAATACTCTTTCTCCTCATAAACTCATATATCCCACATTCATTATAAAAATATCACCGTTAATATATTATTAAAATAATATATTTAAATGAATTATTTTATCAGAAAAAGATAAAATATTAATTTTCAATAATTGTCACAATAAAAATTTTCTCCATCTATATCCACATAAAATCAATATTTTCCTCATCATATAAATCAATAATTTAATTATTCACAAATAATATTACAGAATCACAATATTAGCAACCAGGCCGTTCCCAGGAAAGAGGGGGCTTTCCAATAAGAATTTCTCCTTACTGGCGCGCAATTAGGTGACCAAACCTCTCCTTAGACAGAACTTTCTAGACATTGCCAATAATGTTATCAAATAATATTATTCAGATAATATGAATTATTGCTTCGATAATGGAAAATACTGTGTAGTGACAATTATTGAAACAACAGTAATATAAAATATCAATGCAGCAATTATTGAATCAATAAAATAAAATAATGAACAGTAATTACTGTAACCATTATTGAGTAGTGCCTTCTTACGTAAGAATCAATAATTGGTGCAATACCGTGTGCTACTGTTCAACAACGCGTATTACTTTACTTTACCCACCGGGTATTCCAACAGTGTTAACGGTAACAACTACGCCGTTATTTATAAACAACTTATATTTGTCGTTTTCTTCATCCAATCGCTTTCCGTTATGGGACCCACAAAAGACTGCGCCGTCGTACGAATATTCCCCGACAGCAAGAATATTCCACGACCAAACGAATATTCCCCGACAACAATAAATATTTTATAACCACATGCTTATTCGAAATATTTGCGCATTTTACCCATAACTTTTCCACATTAATCAAATCAACCCTTACTATTTCAAAATAATAAATAAAGGAAAATAAATTTCATTTATTAATAATTTGGGGTCTTACAACCTCCCCTCCTTATGAAATTTCATCCTCGAAATTGACGTACGTAACTGGTGTTTGAAAAAGTAAAGATACCTCGCTTTCATTTCCGTTTCCAACTCTAATGTCATTTCCTCTATAGCAAGATTCCTCCACAAAACTTTAACTTGTGGTATAACCTCGGTACATAGGACATGCTCCTTCCCATCCAACATCTTGACAGATACCTCCTCGTACGTTAAGTCTTCGGCTATTTCGTACGGTTCTAACTCAATGACGTGGTTCGGGTCGTCCACATATTTACGTAACATCGATACGTGCAAAACGTTATGAACATGAGTCATACTTAGCGGTAAAACGAGTCTATAGGCCACAGTTCCTATTCGATCAAGGATTTCAAATGGATTAATAAATCGAAGGTTTGAGTTTTGCTCACATCGCCAATTCTCGCTTTTGGAATAACAACTTCTTGCACCTGCTTCTTCATATTCACCAGCTCCGGTGTGTAGCTTGAACAGCTTTAACTTTATCGATTAAAGTCGATTATACTCGTATATCATCACGTACGTACTTAGAGTTTTCATCTCCATCTCTATTATGTGTAAATTATACGAAATGAGTCTTTGACAATATCGTACTCGTACTTGTATACGATCTTCTACTCAACACGTCAGCTATCACGTTCGCTTTTCCAGGATGGCATGGTCAGAACATGTGCTGAAATGAGTCTCCTCTTGAGTTATTCGAAGCTCTTCCCACATTCCTTGCTCCATTTGAATTTTGTATCTCTACGAGTCAGCTGCGTTAATGGAATAGCGATTCGAGAATATCCTTCAACGAATCTTCGATAATAATCAACTAAGCCTAGAAAGCTACGTATTTCGATTATCGACTTAGGTGGTTCTCAACTGTGACTCATATCCCAACCTTGGATAGCACGTTACAATGACACCTATCAGTTTACTATCGCATGAATATTGTGTCCCTTACGAAGAGTCTGGCTTCGGTGCATTCCACAAAGGAAGTCACCAGATAAAGGCTCGGGTATCAACTTCTACAGTTGGGTTTTTAACTCCTGAAGTTCAATAGGAGCCATTCGATATGAGATTTTTGAAATGGGTTTTGTACCGGATTCAAAGTCGATACAAAATTCAATATCACGCTCTGGGAGTAGGCCAAGAAATTCTTCAGAAAATACATCAGGAAATTAACAAACAACAGAAATATCATTCAAATCTGATGTATTTTTGTTCAAGTCCATGACATGGGCTAAGAAAACATGACATCCATTTTTCAATAAACGAATGACTTCATGGCTTGATATAAAAATGTTTGACTTCAATGGTTTGATTGCTTGAGTTCGAATGTTAGGTTGCTTAGGAATATGAAAACTAACAACCTTACAAAAGCAATTAATTTTGGCATGATGAGTAGTTAACCTTAAAATCACATCAAAAGCAAATATCTCTATAGAAATAAGGTTAACAGGTAATGTGATAGTGCCAAATTGAATCAAGCAAGATTTCTAAACAACGGATGTAATGAAAGTTTCTCCTAACGGAGTCTCCATAGATAGGTCAAAGTCTAATTTCTCCGTAGTCAAGTTCAAACGTTGAGCGCAAGCAAGAGAGATAAAAGAATGGGTAGAACCGGTACCTAGTAAGGTATAAACTTCGCAAGAATTATAATTAACTAACCCGTGCTAACTTCGTTCTGGTTCCTCGCATTCTGACCGGTCACGACAAACGCTCTTCCAGGAACCGTTGACTTTGACTTTTCTGGGATAGCCTTTTGAATCACCATCCCCGCTGGAATTGGTTTCTCTACCGTACACTCTCGAGCGATATGTCCTTTCTTTCCACAATTATAGCATACCTTGAACTGTTGTGGGCAGTTTGGGCTGATATGTCCCTCTTTCCCGCATTTATAACATACGACCGGTGGTCTTTCTCCTCCCTTGGAACCAGTTGCTACTGGCACTGTCGTCTTCACATGGTCGTTGTTAAATCTCCTCTTTTTAAAATCTCCTCCCGACTCGCTTCTTCTATTTTTATGGCCACGATTACCACCAGAGTGGTTACCGCCTTTGTCCATATTCTTCTTTCTCCGCTGGTTATCGTTATTCTGATGACTGCTATCTTCGGTATGATCCTGGTTATGGTCCCTCGGTTGAACGTACTCGTTATCTCGCTCTAACAACTGAGCCCTGTTGACAACATCTGAATAGATAGAAAATTTATGAGAAATGAGATACTGACGTATGCCGGGTTTCAAACCTCTCAAAAACATTCGCGTCATACGTTCCTCATTCTCCACCAAATGAGGTGCAAACCTGGATAACTCCGCAAACTTCGCCTCGTACTGGGACACCGTCATGTTATTCTGCTCTAGTCTAATAAACTCCACTTCCTTCATATGGCGAATACTTTCAGGAAAGTATTTTTCGTTGAAAAGTTTCTGAAACATCTCCCATGACATGCTGAGTGCGGCTGGATGTGTACGCTTCACAGACTCCCACCAGTAGTCTGCCTCGCCACGGAACATAAAGGTAGCGAATGGAACCTTCTGTTCCTCCGTGCATCCCAAGACATCAAATATCTTGGTAATTTGTTTGACCCACGTTTCCGCCATGATCGGATCCGGCTTTCCCCAGAATTCTGGTGGTCCCAACTCTTTGAACTGCTTGGCTGTGACAAGCCGCGCGTTGCTATCATTTCCACCCGTATTCTGTACACGAGTCTCCCTCGTCTGATTTTGCATGAACTGCAAAAAGCTCCTAAACATCCCGTCGTTTATCGTCTGCTCAGTGGCGTTGTTCACAGGAGGATCATTGCCAGTCTGCTGCACGTTCTCCTCGTTGGTAAGTACATGCATCTCCACGGTCTCATTTACTCCACTGTTAATATTCTCAGTCGACATTCTCAAATACTGTCATAAAACAAAGTTTAATTAAGGAAATCAATATATCACATAATATCCCTATATACTGACCAACTAACAAATAAGCTTAGGTAGGACACACTAGCGAAGGATTTACTCGTCTCTCCCCTCCTAGTTTTATTCCCCGATCTCCGCCAGAGATCATATCCCTAAGTTCTGATACCAACTGTGACAACCCCAAAATAGGTCCATTCCATCCAACCCATTCTGAGTCGTCAAATACATGGTACAGAAACAACTACAACTTTTACAACCCATAAGCTGTGAGTTTGAATACAAACATTGTCATCTAGACAATATCCACATGCAAATAAATCCCCATCATAATTATTGATACATAATTTTACAAAAAAAATGGTGAGGACTACTAAACAACTCTCTCTAGAACCTTCATTCCATACCCCGACTCGTACTCGCTACATTCTCGTCTCCTGAGAAGAAAGATGGAACAACAAGGAAAAGGGTGAGCTCAACTAGCCCAGTAAAGAATATTATGACTAAGATAATGTACAACAAATTATCCTTAGTCTTCAACAGGAAAAAATCTGATAGAATACAATAGACAACAAGTTTTAGATCAACAACTGCAGCGGAAACAACAATTCATTAGAAGAGTTAAGTAGAGAATAAAATCTACTAACATCTATGAATTTAAATGTCCATCATCAATATTTTATCCCTGTAACATCAATCAATATATATCTCAAATCAAATCAAATATTCATCTTTGCACTGCAGGCCAAAGATATTCATCAGTTGGTCATGTTCATCTAAACACCTGTTCATCTTTGCACTACGGGCCAAAGATATTCATCAATTGTTCATGTTCATCTCAACACCTGTTCATCTTTGCACTACGGGCCAAAGATATTCATAATAAAATCAACCATCTTTGCACTACAGGCCAAAGATATTCAGTAACACCATCATTTAGGACTGAGGATGATGAAAAATATTTTAAAGAAAACGAATCCAGTGAAACAAAATAACAAGTATTAAGGATTCGTACTTTAAACAATCCGATTTCAAAAATACTTCATAAATAATCATACTGAAGTAAAATTCAAGAATGATCAAAACATAGATACAATCAAAGCTAGTATCCAGAATAGATATTTTGGACAAAAAGAAGAAATTTTATTTTTCGGTGAATAGTGCCGTATTCGTGAATAGTGCCGTATACGCGAATAGTGTCGTATACGTGAATAGTAACTCCGACACCAAAAGATAGAAATTTCACAAAAAACATCTTCACGTTTCGTGAATAGTACTCGTGAATAGTAACTCGTGAATAGTAACTCATGAATAGTAACTCGTGAATAGTAACTCATGAATAGTAACC
The DNA here is from genome assembly GCA_020205505.1 of Panax japonicus. Lineage (NCBI taxonomy): Eukaryota > Viridiplantae > Streptophyta > Magnoliopsida > Apiales > Araliaceae > Panax > Panax japonicus. The sequence continues at coordinate 19,414,233 of CM035109.1, forward strand.
CCGACATAAAAAAGTTCCAAATTTGATAAAAAGTTTTAACCAATATTTCAGCATAATGATATTGAAGAAATACTATCATTTTAGAAGAAAATAACATTCCTTACCTCGAAAAACAATACTTCTAGCTGAAACACCGGATATAGGCTATGACTTGAACTTTCACCGTATAGCAATACTCAAAGTATACTCAAAATACTCACAAGAATACGCTCGATAATATAGAGAGAGAAAACTTCAGTTTCTGGTGTGATTTTCAATTCTAACCTAAGCACCTATTTATAGGAAATTGCTTAGAACACCAAAGCAGAAAATTTAATAAAATATTATATATTTTTTTAAAATTCTACGCCCACTCTTTCAGATCTGATTTCAGCAACATAACATGTTTTTAATGAGGCTAACCAACACAAAAACGTTTTTGTTAATTAAAACAATTAAAACTTCCAAAAATCAATTATTTCGGAACTCCGAAACTTCAATAATTCATAATAAATAGCCCTTTTGTCAGAAAATTTGAATCTCGCGAGTTTTTATAGGAAATTCAATTCTCTACAACTTTGCAGAAGGAAGTTTTTCCAAATTCCAAACAGAAATTGACCGAAATCCACAAACGAGCGATTTTACAGGCTATAATCAAATTTCAGTCAATAAATAGGGTCCACCGACACATAAATATGCTTTAAATATTTTTGGTAACAAAAATACTCTTTCTCCTCATAAACTCATATATCCCACATTCATTATAAAAATATCACCGTTAATATATTATTAAAATAATATATTTAAATGAATTATTTTATCAGAAAAAGATAAAATATTAATTTTCAATAATTGTCACAATAAAAATTTTCTCCATCTATATCCACATAAAATCAATATTTTCCTCATCATATAAATCAATAATTTAATTATTCACAAATAATATTACAGAATCACAATATTAGCAACCAGGCCGTTCCTAGGAAAGAGGGGGCTTTCCAATAAGAATTTCTCCTTACTGGCGCGCAATTAGGTGACCAAACCTCTCCTTAGACAGAACTTTCTAGACATTGCCAATAATGTTATCAAATAATATTATTCAGATAATATGAATTATTGCTTCGATAATGGAAAATACTGTGTAGTGACAATTATTGAAACAACAGTAATATAAAATATCAATGCAGCAATTATTGAATCAATAAAATAAAATAATGAACAGTAATTACTGTAACCATTATTGAGTAGTGCCTTCTTACGTAAGAATCAATAATTGGTGCAATACCGTGTGCTACTGTTCAACAACGCGTATTACTTTACTTTACCCACCGGGTATTCCAACAGTGTTAACGGTAACAACTACGCCGTTATTTATAAACAACTTATATTTGTCGTTTTCTTCATCCAATCGCTTTCCGTTATGGGACCCACAAAAGACTGCGCCGTCGTACGAATATTCCCCGACAGCAAGAATATTCCACGACCAAACGAATATTCCCCGACAACAATGAATATTTTATAACCACATGCTTATTCGAAATATTTGCGCATTTTACCCATAACTTTCCACATTAATCAAATCAACCCTTACTATTTCAAAATAATAAATAAAGGAAAATAAATTTCATTTATTAATAATTTGGGGTCTTACACATAGTATTTGCATAGTGCCTGCATAGTGTTTGCATAGTAAAAATATTTTTATATAAATAGAATATAATTTATTTTATTTAAAAGATTTTTCTTTAAATATGGACTGTCAGATTAAAGTAAATCAATCTGTACCGTTCATGGATTAGCTACTATGCATTCCATTTTCCTATAAATAGAAGTTCATTCCTTCATTATTTTCTTATGAATTCATTGAACTCTAGAGAGAGAAACTATAGAGAGAGACTATAGAGAGATAGAAGAAAAGTTTTTTGCTACTTCACTACTCTTATATCAAGTATTATTTTACGGCAAGGGATAATATTCTTTTGTATTCAAGAAGAGAACTTTTGTTATTCCATTTCTTTATTGTTCTGTTGGAATAACCTGTATACGCGGGCTACCCTATACTTAGTGACATTCTTCTATCATTCTGTCTTTATTATTCTGTCAGAATATCCTGTCTGTGCTATACGCCGGACCTGGTTCCTTTTTTATTATTCCGTCTTTATTATTCTGATGGAATATCCTGTCTATGCTATACGCCGGACCTGGTTCCATCATTTATTATTCCGCATTTATTATTCTGTTGGAACATCCTGTCGGTGTGAATTTCATCTGACCTAGTTCCGTTATTATTATTCTGTTGAAATAACCGTCTATGCGAAGTACCGCATGTATGGTGATATCTTTTGTTATTCCATTCGGTATTATACTCAGTTGATTAAAATTTTGACTTCTATACTCCATGAAATTAGTGGAATATCCTTGATATTTGCGCTTCATCCAGTATCTTTTCATGAAAATATTCTTATGAGCATTCTTGAATTTTACTCCACAAAGCATTATCATGTTGATAATTTGGACGTTATTAGTTCCTGAATAAATTAATTCTTGAACTTGTTTTATTGAATTCTTATATCATTGTCATCATCCTCATGTTTATATTATGTTGAAAGTCATCTGTGGCCTGTAGTGCATAGATGGACTTGGTATGATTATGACCAGGGATTATTTGGTATAATCATGACCGTAATGTTACAAATAATGTGGAAAAAGTCCTCATTGGCCCGTAGTGCATTGATGGACAGTTTTTGGTATGATTAAGGCTATGGATTCTCTTCGGCCAAGGGTGCAAAGATGAATTGTTTTATGGCATGATCAGGACCGTTGATAAAAACACAATTATCTCTGGCCCGTAGAGCATGGATAATTCGTGGTCGTGATACTAAAGAATATCATTCGCCTGTAGTGCATGAATGATTTCATGATGTGGATTATTTATTAAGCTGAGTCTTAGCGATAACAGTGATGAAAAACCTTTTAAATCATAAAAGATAGTAGATTTTATTTTTTACTTGACTCTTTTAATGGATTGCTTGTTCCGCTGCAATTAAACTTGATGTCTATTGTATTTTATCAGTTTAACATTGTTAGAGGCTAATGATAATTTATTCTGCATTATATTAGTCATAATATTTCTTACTGGGCTAGTTGAGCTCACCCTTTCTTTCACTGTTCTCTTCAGGAAATGAGAATATAGCTGGGACGAGTCGGGGAACGGAGTGATGGTCCAGAGGATAACATTAGTAGTCCTCATTATTCTGTGAAATAGTGTGATAATAATTGTAATAAAGACTCCTTTTGAGTTTGTATAATCTCTAGTAGATAATAATTGTATTCAAACTCACAGTTTATGTTTTGTCGTATTGTACACGACAGTTGTATTAGTAAGTTGTATTTGAATTTATGTACCATGTAAGTGGCGACCCAAGATGGGTGAAGTATACCTAATTTTGGCGGCGTCACATTATACCTCACTATGAACAATTCCAATTCTTGGCTTCTGATTTTGCTATGGTTGTTCGTGGGGCTGGTTTTGTGACTGATTTATCAAAGAAATTTCGTGGGCTAGAGAGAGAATGGCTTGGTTGAGTATATGGACACAAAAGAGGCTTAAAAATGATTTTTTTCTCTCTCTTTGATCTTATATATGACTTGTATTCAGTGTATATGGCTGGTAGATTAGCTGCGATGTATTCATATCAGTCACATGGCTGATCTAAGTTGGTTACCTACTCTATATCTTGCTAGATTTACAAGTTACCTTAAATAATGCAAGAGGGGCAAAAATGTCTTTTGTCTTTTAAAATTAATGGCATTATGGTAATCATGTCAAACCCTTAGGGTTTAGGGTTTGGATTAGGATTTAGGGTTTGAACCATTTTAGGGTTTAAAAATAATTTCTAGAATTTCCAATTTAGGGTTTAAAAAATAAATAAATAATAAAATTTTAGTTTCTAAAATACAAAATTAAGGTTTCTTAATTAATTCGGTTTCCTAATCACATAGACTTGATAATTAGGTTTTTGTTTTAATAATTATTATTAAGCTTACTAATCTAGCAATTAGCGCAAATAATTAGCAATTAGCATTACCCATAAAACAATTAGGGTTTCTAATTATTAATTAAAAATTTTAATTATTTAATTAAGATTTTCTAATTTCACAATTAGGGTTTACCATTAGTAATTAGGGTTTATAATAACTAATTAGGGTTTCTAAATTTAGAAATTAGGTTTCCAAATTTAGTAATTAGAGTTCTCAATTAATTTGGGTTTCTAATTAATTAGGTTTCCAAATTTAGGATTTCTAGATATTAATTAGGGTTTCTCTAATTTATATTAAATTCTATAATACACCACATAAATCACATAACACAGTTATATAACAATGTCGAACTCAACCTGAGTTTTAAATTAGGGTTTTCATTTAGCAATTAGCTAATTATTATTTAAGGTTTCTAATTTAAGAAATTAGGATTTCTAACTATTAATTAAGGTTTTTCAAATATAATTAGGATTTTACCTAATTACTTTAAATTATATAATACACGACATAATTAACATTACACAACTACAACACAGTTTCGAATTTCCTATTTGAATTTCAGAATATAGTGAAACAAATTAATGCTAGGGTTTGGTCATGATACACTAAAATTGACCGACCCTTAATAATTCACACATATACAATACATAATTATAGCGGTGAAAAATCAAAATATAATATTATTATTCATCCATTGATAAAAATCCAAAATTAGGGTTTGGATTCCATATCTGATTTATTCTTCATATATAACATTATTAATTAAGTTAAAATAATTAACTTAATTAATCTTGCATAAATTCATATAATAAAATAAATAATTATTATAAAAATTCTAAAAATCATTTCATATATTATTTAAATAATATATAATCATATTTTCATAGAAAATAATTAATAAAAATATTTCTGCTATAAAATTAATTATTGTAAGAATAAACTTTATAATAGTCAATAATTCTAAATAAAATTATTTGTAAACATTCATGTAATAAATATATTTTTATTTATTACATAATTACATACATACATTATTTTGTACAAATCCTCATCCTTAAAATAAAAAAATTATATGCAAAATTTCTGATTTATTTATACAGAAAATATCGGGTTGTTACATGTTTCCCCCCTTACCAATGGTACTTTCCTTAGCTTCTTCAATACACCTCTTTGTTTCATACTAAGGATATTTTCTTGTGACTTTGGGACTGGTGAGTACTACAGCGTTTAGAATCCATTCCTTTTATATTGGAATCTGTCTTCCACATAAATCATGAGGCTCGACGTTCTCTGACACAAGACAGATGCTCTACGATTCAGATCATGGTGACTTGTTGCCTTGGTGCCTGGTCTGATGCTATCAGTCGAGAGCACTACGATTTCTCTGAAGTCTTTGCACACTACGATCTCTGCTTGCTTAAGTTGTAAACTCTATGTTTCCGAGACCACTCTACAATCGTTGACTTGTAAACTCTACATTTCCTTCAGCACACTACGATCGTTGAGTTGGCTTGGCATACGTTGGGACCACTCTACGATTTTCGAAGAGGCCATTCAAGGCAGGCACACTACTATTTTTGAAGCTCTACGTTTCTCCCTTGACTTCTGCAATTTGATCAGATTGATACACTACGATTTCTTCGAAGACTATCTATTACATCTTAAGATCAACCTAACAGCTTTGATCTTTCTATCTATACATTCTTCAGAAGAATGATACATGTTTAAGAGCTTAGATAAACCTAACAAATTTGATCTATCACTAAGTCCTTGTAAATATCTTACTTGAAGGACTTTACAAATAATCATGAGCATGCATATTAAAACATCAAATTATAATATGCATTCTCCCAACAAATATTTATCTAAAGATATATCGATTTCCTTCTCTCGTCAACAAAGTACATGTGACAACCTCAAAATAGGTCCATTCCATCCAACCCATTCTAAGTCACCAAATACATGATACAGAAAACAACTACAACTTTATTACAATAATTTTCGTGCAAAATACAACAACACATATGCTGTGAGTTTGGATACAAATATATACCAACTGTGACTCATGTCCCAACCTTGGATAACACGTCACAATGGCACCTTACATAAAGGTATAGTCAAAAACTGTTTTAGAAATTAGAATCTTTGGGAAGTGCTCAAGGAAACCTTCGTACATGGGAGGCCATGCGTTTAGGTTATAATAGATATCATACGGCCACAAAATTATCCTTGGTTGACCCAATAGACCCCAAAGAAAAACGAGAAGATTACTATCATGTTCTTCCCAATGGTGAGTCTTCTCTTGACATATAACTATCTCCACTGTCTCCAATTGAGAATTATACTTCAAATAAACTCCAAGATTATATAGGTAGTGTTCGTAAATATACTCAGCAAATGGATGTGCACAACCTTGTCTTATCATGACACGAGGTTGTATGTTATTAGACATCTTGTATGATAGTGGCAAAACACCCTTCCAACGTTGGGTTCGCCTCACCCTATATGATTCACCAAATATAACCACTAAAAGATGTATACAACACACTTTTCTATGCTGTTTAGGGAGAATCTCCACAGCTAGAGACCACCGTTCTATTCTCCTGTTATCCCCGCTCGACCCAGCTACACTCTTATTACCTGAAAGGAATTGTGAAGCAAAAGGGTGAGCACAACTAGCCCAGTAAAGAATATCATGACTAAAGATAATTAAATTATCAATAGCCTTCATCAATAATAAATCAGAGATTTAGAACATATGGTAGATGATAAAACTTTTCAACCATAGTTGCAGCGGAACGAGCAATCCATTAGAAGAGTCAAATAGACCATAAAATCTATTATCTTCTCCATGTTAAAAGTCCACCAACAATGTTTTATCCCTGTAACATCAATCAACAATTCCTATCCACAATCACATGAATAACTCATAATCATAATTGTAATTCTAAATTCTTCTTCGCACCTAGGACGAAGATAATTTTCATCACATGTCTTTACCTGAAACATCAAAGATCATGGTTATACCAAATCACAGTACCTTTTTATAATCATACTAATGATTTCATCTTTGCACTACGGCCAAAGATATTCATCAACATATCATCTTTGCACTACAGGCCAAAGATATTCAACAACAGGTCATATTTGCACTACAGGCCAAAGATATTCATCAACAATTCATCTTTGCACTACAGGCCAAATATATTCAACAACAGATCATCTTTGCACTACGGGCCAAAGATATTCAACAACAGATCATCTTTGCACTACAGGCGAAAGATATTCATCAACAGTTCATCTTTGTAATACATGCCAAAGATATTCATCAACAGTTCATATTTACGCTACATGCCAAATATATTTATATATATATATATATATAATCATTTCAAAATTTATATAAACCATAATTATAACCATGTTGATCAATTCACATTTGCACTTAAGCTAAAAATATTCAATTGTAAATTCAATGGTCATGATCATACCAGTCATAATTCATCTTTGCACTACTGGCCAAAGAGAACCCATAGTCATGATCATACCAATAATCTACCCATCTTTACACTCAAGTCAAAGAGAAATTTCTTCACCAGGATTATAAAAATGTTATATATGATAATAAAAATAATATAATCAACATATAGATTTAATCTCAAGAGTAAGATTCATAAATCAACGATAATTTGGTCAGAAAAAGAAACCAATTTTTGTCGTGAATAGTACCCGTGAATAGTAACTTGTGAATAATAACTCATGAATAGTACTCCGTATTCATATATAGTACCGTATACGTACCTAATGTCATATATGTAAATAGTGCCATATACATGAATAGTGCCGTATACGTGAATAGTGTCGTATACGTGAATAGTAACCATGACTCAAAAAGGTAGAAATTCCACAATAAAATCCATACCAATGTTTCAGTATAATGATATTGAAAGAATAACATCATTAGAAAGAAAATAATATCCTTTACTATCCATTACAATCCTTTACTATCCCTTACTATCCCTTATAATCCCTTACAATCCTTTACCTCAAAGAGCAGTACTTCTGACTGGATATCGGATATGACGCTGAAGGAAACTTGCACTGATGAATAGAAACTCACCAAATATCTAAATACTCACAAAATACACTCAATAATCTAGAGAGAGAAAGAGAAAACTTATTTCTGGTGTGATTTTCAATTCTAACTTAGCTATCTATTTATAGGAAAATGTTAGCACGCCGAAGCAGACTTAACCTGTAACCTGATGGCTTTACCTGCTACTATTCCCACCCATCACATTTGAAAATTCAATTGAGCACATTTCTCACCAACCAAAAGTGGGGCCCACCAATTCTAGAATTTTCCACCAAAATCATTTATAACCTAATTTCCGAATCAGTCACCTCTTAAAATTCATAACAAATTATACGCTCATTTTTAACGGTTCAAAATTTGTGGACATATACTCAACTTATATATGTATAACATATCAAAAAATTACTACGATCCAACGGTCAGATTAAAAATTATAACTCACACAATAAAGCTGTAATAACACCGATTTGATCTTTTAATACCTCCAATCCGATAAAATACTGATAAAACACCTCAACATTAACTCCTTCATTTATAACCACATAAATAAACCCATCATTTACATCCACATCAAATAAATATTTATTTATCATATAAATTAATAATTAATTATTCACAAATAATATTACAGAATCACAATTATGACAACCAAACCGTTCCCAGAAAAGAGGGGGCTTTCCGATAAGAATTTCTCCTTACTGGCGTGCAATTAGGTGACCAAGCCTCTCATGGACAGAACTTTCTAGACATTGCCAATAATGCTATCTAATAATATTATTCAAATAATATGAATTATTGATCTGATAATGGAGATACTGTGCAATGATAATTATTGAATAATAATAATATAAAATATCAACGCAACAATTATTGAATTAATAAAATAAAATATTGAACAATAATTACTGTAACAATTATTGAGTAGTGCCTTCTTACGTAAGGATCAATAATTCAAAAAAATACTATGCAATACCGTGTGCTACTGTGCAACTACGCGTATTACTGTATTTTAACCACCGGGTATTCCAACAGTGTTAACGGTAACAACTACGCCGTTATTTATAAAAACTCAAATTTGTCATTTTCTTCATCCGACGGTTATTCTATTATGGGGCCCACAAATAGCTGTGCCGTCGTACGAATATTCTCCGACAAAAAGAATATTCCACGACCAAACGAATATTCCCCAACAACAATGAGTATTTTATAACCACTTGCGTATTTTGAAAAATTTGCACATATCACCCTTAACTGTAACCTTTTATCAATTTAACTATTTACTAAATAGAAAAATTGAATACTTTTATTTCATAAAATTCGGGGTCTTACAGTACATATATACAAGTCTAAACCTAGCACACATTGAGTCTGTAATAGTATTCAATATAGTACACTGAGTTGTTTCCCACAAACAACCAACAAATTAGTTTCCGTCTCGTCTACATTGTTTTCACAGTGAGTTAGATCGGTTACTAATTCGTATATATCTCCATTCTCTGAAGTAATCGTTTAGCCTAGCTCTTATACATCCACCATTAAAGGGTACGGTTGCACTGCCTTAGACTTGACAATTACTCGTACATATACTCAAGAAATTAATGATTATCAAAGATATTTAATGTTACTAACTTACTATGATAAAATAATTTCACATAAATTATTTTATATCTATAGATAATTTCTATCCATCTTCTTTACTTCAAATAACTCGCCTCTTCAATAAATAACAAATACATAATAATATTATATTTATTAAACACATAAATCACTAATTGGATAGTTTATTTTACCCCATGCAACACCATTCCACATACCTCACAACACATATATATGTATTCTTATTCGAACCCTCCTCATGCCTTAAGAATTTTATTTACTAAATTCTTATTTTAATAATTTGTAAAAATTCGGGTTCTTACAGACATCCTCGTGGAACATCAAATCAATCTTAGAGCTTAACCCTAAGGAAAAAAAAAGTTGGCAGTAATTAAACCCTAGAGACAACCCCGAAGACCAACAAAAAGTCCCGTCAAGTTATAAAATATAACTTTCAATATTTAAAGGTAAATTTTATTAATTAATTATTATTAATGATATTAAAGTTATTTAATAATTATATTAAATAATTTTGTTTAAAAATGATTTTATTGTCAAAAAATCATTTTAAATAAAAATAAATTGTTTAAAGATATTTTAAGTTATAAAATATAACTTTTAATATTAAAAGGATAATTTTATTTAATGATATTAATTTAACATTAATGATATTAAATTTATTTAATAATTATATTAAATAAATAGTTTAAAAATGGTTTTATTAATTTAAAAATCATTTAAAAAGGATATGAATAAATTAAAAATATTTTAAGTTATAATTAATGACTTTTAATATTTTGATAAATAATACATTAATAATTTAATATTAATGGTAATTATTAAAAATGATTTTAATTGTTTTAAAAATCATTTAAGGGTAATAATAGTAATTTAAAAATATTTTGAGTTATTATAAATAACTTTAATATTTTGGCAATGGTTTTATTAATAGTTTAATATTAATTAAATATTGATGATTATAGAATTGATTAATATTTAAATCATTTAATAATGATTCCGGTGTTTGAAAATTTATGATAAGTTATGATAAATATTTAAAAAATTATAATATGTCATTTAAAAATAATATGACTGATACTTACAGATATTGAACTTCGGGAAAGAGACTTAGACTCGATAATTACCCGATAAAACCGTCGGTACACCGACATGTTTCAGAAATTGATTTGTACTTAGATATTTTGACTGTATTAATGTTCGTTTGTGAATCAAGGACTGTTGATTATGTGTGATAATGTGAATAGGTAATGTGCTGACTGCAATAAGCAGTATTATATGGTAAGATATATTATTCTAATAGATAGAATGATCTTAATGATGATAGATTTCGGTATAAAAGATAAAACTAACTTGCGTACTATAAGTAGCAGACCAGATAATTATTCTACCTTTGCATTTTCTTTATGCAATGGGCATGAGTAAGAAAGTTTCAGAATCATATTATTATTATTATGCTAGATTACTAACCCTATTGTTATATATAATAGATCCGATCATTGTTTATCAACATGATATTATATTATATAATTCAGATATATATTCTGTTCGTTAATTTCTAAATATAGTTATACAAGTGTTCCAACTTGGATAATCATTGTATTTAATCACATGTATATATATATATATACACTTATTGATCTCACATATGTACACATTAAGTAAAAGCCGTCTAAGTTATTTGACCAGTTAGACACAGATTTAGAAATATCGTTGAATATGATTAAACCTTGTTGTATCCAATCAAATTGTTTTGGTTCGGATTCCTGACTAAGTATGAACATCCCGAACAAGGGAAAACTTTTATGCACCCAAGGCGGACAGAGTGAACGATAATATCGTTCTTGCATGCAATATTGATCAATACAGAGCACATTGGGATGATCACCTTCGCGCCCGTAAGTTATTACGGTTTGCGGATGAAGTTCTGCTAAACCTTATCGAAAATTTAAAACAATGTTTTTAGTATGTCACCTTAACCCTATTTATAGTCAATACGTTGTTTCAAAAATTTGATATAGAGTTGTTATGTTATTATTATCGGATCAGTTTACTTCACAACTATTGAATCGTTATAGAAGTGATGTATAAAGAAAATATTTAATTCTTTCATCTAATTATATTTATAATTGTTATTATTTCCTGGGCACCCAAATGCTCTTTCTTGCTTTAAATTTAAATGTTTTTAGCTAGGCATGATCAACCCGAAGGTTCGGACAAGAACAAGTGAAAAGGAAAGCAAACCGAATATATTTAATGGTAACTTTTGTAATAGTTAAACAGTATTAAGACAATGATATGTATTATATATCATGTAAGGAATTATTGTAAAGGTTGCGTACTTGGGATTAGACTCTGATAAATGCAAATTATGTTTAATATTATATTATTGTTATTATTATCAGTATTATTTCGCTTATAGAAATGGTATTGTGAAGCACCGAGTTCGGGTTTCAAGTACCCGAGTTTGGGGGGCTTTACAAGTTGGTATCAGAGCTTTCCATATGTGGGTAAGACCTTAGGCTATAACCTTAGAACAGAGGGAAATATTGAAAATACAAATAACTCATATAGAGATTATAAGGAGATTAATTGAATAAATTCATCGTCAAGCAATATAAAAGATAATTGATATAAAAATAAAATAAAATAAAAATAAAAAACTATTATTTTTTGTGTGTATATATTATTTTCTAATCAGGATAATTTATGTGTATAGATGTCAGATAGAAAAGAATTAGAATACCCTCAGATTGTAAAGAAAGAGCCGATCTCCATAATCGAGCCAATATCAAAGCCAATAACTGAAATAGAGGCTCACATTGAAATCTACCTTAATAAGATAGTTTTTTTGGAAAATGTAGTACTGGACCTAGAAACGATAGTATAACTGATAGGTATAGTATAGTTAAAGAATATAAGATTAAGCTCGAGTTCTTAAAGTCTTATGCTTATGGTGAGTTCTTAAACTCATAATGTGTGGTAAGAAAAAGGGAAGTATTTTAGAATACCTCATATCATTCTTGAATTACTACTCCATTTTCTCACCAACCCTTGAACCATTGACCTCTAGAAACTCAATAATCAAACGAGTACCAAATGGCTACAAGGAGGACTAGTATAGTTATGTGTGAATGGATTATCGAAGATAATGGGAATATATAGAATACTAAGCAATTGATCCTTAGCGAATGTGTAGAAGATAAGTAGAATTAGTATTACTTGAATATGTATGATTCTATATGGTTTAAATTATAGGTATGTCTGTGTAATGTAATACTCTTAACTTTTGTATAAGTTATGGCAGTGATTCCCGACTTTTGAGTTACAAAGGGAAAGCGGATGTTTAAAGCATTATGTGTTATGGTATGTCAAGTGCTATGAATTTGAATCTATATAGGATTAATGAAATAATTTTTGTATAAGATAGTAATTATTTATCTGAACACTGGTTAATACAGTAAAACAAGTTTTCAAAATCTAATATTTTGAGTGCATGGAAAATTTTGCGTTATATGTTAAGCGTATACGATAAGGCTTAGAATGTAAGTTAATAAAGAATAATTTATGATATGCCGCCAAGACGAAAACGAAATCAAAGGGCAGAAGAACCTGACAACAAAGCTGGAGAACAACCAGACCCGACACAGAATTTTATGATTATGGTCGCTTAAGCTATGCAGAATGAAATACCAGCTGCGAAAAGTCAGCCAGATAATAAATCAGCGAACATCAAAGACTTCAAGACAATTGGATTGCCAGGAATTAGAGGATCAACTGACCCTGTTGATGCATTTGTAATAGCTAGGGTAACAGAGGGGAAAAAGAAAGCTTTTCCACCTATGTGGTGAAAGGAGATAATTTCAAGAATACTGGAGACAGGCCAGGAGGTGGAAAGAAACATGTATGGTGTGTAAAGTGAGAACTGCAGAAAGAATCACTCAGGTGAGTGTTTGAAAGAAAAGTTTGTGTGTTATAAGTGTGGGTAGGAGAGATATATATCTCCCAACTGCCCCAATCCAAGAATGTATAATGGATGTTTTATTTGTGAATCAATGGAGCATAAGGTGAAAGATGGTCCAAGAAGTAGAAAGGAGGCAATGAATGCGAATATAGGGCAAGGCAGTAGGATATTGGCGACATCGAGATCAACTTCAACAAACGAACCAACAGAATCAACTGCAAGTCTTCAACATGATCGTTCAAGAAACCGTAGCAGCCGAGGATGCAACTCCAAGTATTATTCAAACCAATTTTATTTTCTTATATATGATTTTCTTATATATATATATATATATAGTAAATTATTTTTATAAAGAAATTTTAAAGAAGGAATTTAAGTTCTATTAGAAATCAAATTTCTTTTTAAGTAGATAGATAAGCTTTATGCTGAATAGTTAAAGATCGGTTCGATCAATTATGATCGAGATCTACTTGTAATGATTGTGTATGCTATGAACCCTTGTATGTGTATGTTTTAAAACGGTGATTCCGGCAACGAAATCTTTATAATGGAGAGTGAATGCAATAACCCGATATTTTCTATATAAACTAAATCAGATTTTTTTGCGTATAATTTTTATTTATTTTAAAAATGGAAATATGTGACAGGTAATGTGTATGTATATTTGTGATAAATAAAAATTTATTTATCACATGAATACTTTTAAATAATTTTATTTTAGAATTATTGATCATTATAAATTATATTCTTATAATAGTTAATTTTATATTAGAAATATTTTTATTATTTATTTTCCATGAAAATATGATTATTATATTATTTAAATAATATATGAAAAGATTATAGAATTTTTATAATAATTATTTTATTATATGAATTTTAGTTTAGATTATTTAAGTTAAATATTTTAACATAATTATTATTGTTATGTATGCAAGATAAATCAGATATGGAATCCAAACCCTAATTTTGTATTTTGATTAAGGAATGAGAATAATAATATAATATTAATTATATTTTGATTTTTTAATAATATAAATATATATGTAATGTATGTACGCATTGTTAATGATTGGTCAATGATGGACCAAGATTTGAAAACCCTCGTATTACTGATAAACCCTAGTTTTACGGACAAATGAGACCTTAAAAATCTGTTAAGGCACTATGTTATGTGTTATATGATTTGTATTTTAGGTAAGGTCTTATTATTATGGAAAACCATAATTGGAAATTAAAACCCTAATTTCTAAAAGTTAGAAACCTTAATTAGAAATCCTAATTTAAAACTCAATTTGAGTTCGGGACGGGTATGCAACTTTATTATTACGATTAAGGTTAAGTATTATAGAATTTTATATTAATTAAAGAAACCCTAATTAATATTTAGAAATCCAAATTTTTTTAGAAACCCTAATATTTAAATTATAAATCCTAATTGATTTGAAAACCATAATTGCCAACTAATAAACCCTAATACGATAGTCAAATAAGACTGTAAGATTTTCAAGTAATTGCATTAGACTATGACTATCATGTGTTACTGATTTTAACCCTAATTAAGGAAAACCTTAATTAATATGAACCCTAATTAATTGAAAAACCTTAATTATGAAATTAAGGAATCTAATTTCTAAATTTTGAAACCCTACTCCTAATTTATAAGCCCTAATGATGATTAGTAAATACTAATATTAACTAGTAAAACTTTATGTGACTAGAAAACCTAACTAATTAACAAACCCTAATCATAATTTTTAGAAACTAAAATTTTTATTTTAAAGCCAAATTAAAAATCCTATAATTTTTGTGCTAAATCTTAGGGTTAAACCCTAAGGGTTGGTCATGTTACAAGATTGCCATTAAATTGGTTAGCCAAATGATAAAATTGCCCTTATTGCATTATTGGACATTACTTGTGTATCTTTCCATATTTGTGGTTGGTAAACTACCATTGACTTGCCTTGTGACTGAATTATACATCTCAGCCATTGTATATCACCAATACATTGCACCTAAGTCACTTATATAAGGATCAAGAGAGAGAAAGTTCTTATATTAGCTCATTTGATCACCAACACTTAGCCTAGACCATCTCTCTCTAAAACTCACGAAATCCTATGGCATTTCAGTCCCCAAATCAATCCCTACAATCTCCATTAACCAATCAGAAGCCTAGAATCCAAAATTTTCAAAGTAAGGTATAAAACCCTAACTGAAAATCTGATCTTGATTGATGTGTTAAAAGTTATGTTTATGTGTTGTAATATGTTCTATGTAGTGTCTATAAGTGATCTAGGTTGGCACATGTTAGATCCATAACATCAAAATGCTCAAAATTTAAGTTTTTCAAAATATGGGATTTTTTTGTGGTCTGACAACGAATGTCAGACCCTGTAAATCTCATTCTGATATGTGTTTGTGTTGTTTAAATGATTGAAATTGTAGTATGTCATGAGATCTTTGATATGAAACTTGAATAAGGTCCATATAAATTGTAGATTAAAAGTTATAAGTGGTCAAACAGGGTTGACCGACATTGACCGGCTGTTCGGGAAAACCCTGATTTTTCCCAGAACGTCTGACAACGATTTTGCAGGCGCTTGATTTTACTATTGTTAAGTGTTTTGATCATGTTGTTGTTTTATTATTGTATACTGACATGAAGCCTACATGATAAAGCTTTTATATTACCCAGATACTTAACAGAATCGATTTGAGTGTTGGTCAAACATGGGTTGACGAAACTGCTCAAGAACATTTCGGGAAAACCCAAAAATGTTCAAGAACAGTTCCTGGTTACTACTTTGACCAACCCATATATCTTGTTTGTGATGATGTTATGATGATTGGATGATATTTTATTGTACTTTGACATCAGCGCTACAAGTAGGAACTACTGAATCTCATAAACTAGACATATAGTGCAAATTATAAAGCGTCAAAGGACCCTTGAGTTTATGGGCAACCCAGAACCTCAAGAACACATCTGACAATAACTTTTGTAGCTTAGATCTGGCACTTTTGTTATGATTTAGTCATGTTATCGATTTGTGGTTATAGTATTACATGTATACTACAACATAAACATAAATACAAACCCAGAATCTATAAGACTTAAGATCTACGAGTGGTCAAAGTAGGCAGCTTGGTAATGGGTTTGAATGTTCTAGGTTTGATGCAGAACATGAAGAACACCTATAGCGACGGTTCTGTCGCTATAGGCAGTCTTTAGCGACAATTTATTTCTAAAATTAATTTTTTTATTAAAAAAATAGAAAAATTAGTTTTTAATTATTAAAAATATAAAATAAATTATTAAAAATTATTTTAAAGTCTGAAAATTAGTTTTTAATTATTTTGAATATATTTCATAAATATTTAATATTTTTGGAATATTAAAGGTATTTAATCTATTTAATTATAATATTAAATAAATTATTTAAAAATGATTTTAATACTTGAAAAATCATTTAAAATTATATTATGATATAAGAAAATCTTTTAAGTTATTTTTAACGACTTTTAATATTTTTTGATGAAATTTATTAACAAATTAATATTAATAATAATTTAGTTATTTAATAAATGAAATAAATAAATAAATAAATAAATTATTTTATAATATTCAAAATCATTTTAAATAATAATAAGATATTTAAAAATATTTTAAGTTATAAAATATAACTTTCAATATTTAAAGTTAAATTTCATTAATTAATTATTATTAATGATATTAAAGTTATTTAATAATTATATTAAATAATTTAGTTTAAAAATGATTTTATTGTCATAAAAATCATTTTAAATAAAAATAAAGTGTTTAAAGATATTTTAAGTTATAAAATATAACTTTTAATATTTAAAGGATAATTTCATTTAATGATATTAATTTAACATTAATGATATTAAATTTATTTAATAATTATATTAAATAAATAATTTAAAAATAGTTTTTTTAATTTAAAAATTATTTAAAAAGGATATGAATAAATTAAAAATATTTTAATTTTTAATTAATGACTTTTAATATTTTGATAAATAGTACATTAATATTTTAATATTAATGGTAATTATTAAAAATGATTTTATATGTTTTAAAAATAATTTAAGGGTAATAATAGTACTTTAAAAATATTTTGAGTAATTATAAATAATTTTAATATTTTGGCAATAGTTTTATTAATAATTTAATATTAATTAAATATTGATGATAATAGAATTGTTTAATATTTAAATCATTTAATAATTATTCCGGTGTTTGAAAATATATGATAAGCTATGATAAATGTTTAAAAAATTATTATAAGTCATTTAAAAATAATATGACTGATACTTACAGATATTGAACTTCGGGAAAAAGTCTTAGACTCGATAATTACCCGATAATGTTGTCGGTACACCGACATATTTTAGAAATTGATATGTACCTAGATATTTTGACTGTATTAATGTTCCTTTGTGAATCAAGGACTGTTGATTATATGTGATAATGTGAATAGGTAATGTGTTGACTACAATAAGCAATATTATATGGTATGATATATTATTCTAATAGATAGAATGATCTTAATGATGATAGGTTTCAGTATAAAAGATAAAACTAACTTGCGTACTGTAAGTAGCAGACCAGACAATTATTCTACCTTTGCATTTTCTTTATGCAATGGGCATGAGTAAGAAAGTTTCGGAATCATATTATTATTATTATACTAGATTACTAACCCTATTTTTATATATAATATATCCAATCATTGTTTATCAACATGATATTATATTATATAATTTAGATATATATTCTGTTCGTTAATTTCTAAATATAGTTATACATGTGTTCCAACTTGGATAATCATTGTATTTAATCACATATGTGACGCCCCCAAAATTAGGTATACATCACCCATCTTGGGTCGCTAGATACATGGTACAGAATTCAAATACAACTTACTAATACAACTATCGTGTACAATACGACAAAATATAAACTGTGAGTTTGAATACAAATACTGTCTACTAGAGATTATACAAACTCAAAAGGAGTCCTCATTACAATTATTATCATACTATTTTACAGAATAGTGAAGACTACTAATGCTATCTTCCGGACCACTACTCCGTTCCCCGACTCGTCCCAGCTATATTCTCATTTCCTGAAGAGAACAGTAAAAGAAAGGGTGAGCTCAACTAGCCCAGTAAGAAATATTATGACTAAGATAATGCAGAATAAATTATCATTAGCCTTCAAGAGTGTTAAACTGATAAAATATAATAAACATCAAGTTTAACTGCAGCAGAACCAATAATCCATTAAAAGAGTCAAGTAGAAAATAAAATCTACTATCTTTTATGATTTAAAAGGTTTTTCATCACTGATATAGCTGAGACTCAGCTTAATAAATATTCCACATCATCGAATCACCCCTGCACTACGGCCAAGGATATTCTTTAGTATCACGAACACAATTATTCATGCACTACGGGCCAAGAATATTTGTGTATTCATTAATGGTCATGATCATGCCAACAACTGTCCATCATTGTACTACGGGCCAATGAGAATTTTACATCATTTGTAACATTACGGTCATGATTACACCGAATAATCCCTGGTCATAATCATACCAAGTCCATCTATGCACTACAGGCCACAGATGACTTTTAACAAAATATAAACATGAGGATGATGACAATGATATAAGCATTCAATAAAACAAGTTCAAGAATTATTTTATCCAGAAACTATTAACGTCCAAATTGTCAACATGATACTGTTTTGTAGAGTAAAATTCAAGAATGATCAGAAGAATATTTCCATGAAAGGATACTGGATGAAGCGCAAATATCAAGGATATTCCACTAATTTCATGGAGTATAGAAGTCAGAATTTTAATCAACTGAGTAATACCGAATACAATAAGAAAAGATATTACCATGCATGCGATAGAGACCGCACAGACAGGTTATTCCAGCAGAATAATAATAACGGAACCAGGTCAGGTGAAATTCACACCGATAGGATGTTCCAACAGAATAATAAATGCGGAATAATAAATGATGGAACCAGGTCCGGCGTATAGCACAGACAGGATATTCCGACAGAAATGTAAAGACGGAATAGTAAATGGAACCAGGTCCGGCGTATAGCACAGACAGGATATTCCGACAGAAATATAAAGACAGAATAGTAAATGGATGTCACCAAGTATAGGGTATTCCGCGTATACAGGTTATTCCAACAGAATAACAATGAATGGAATAACATAAGGATTTCACCAAGTATAGGGTATACCGCGTATACAGGTCATGTTTAGGGTATGCCACTTTTATAGGTTATTCCAACAGAATAACAAAGAATGGAATAACATAAGTTCTCTTCAAGAAGAAAGAATAACACCCCTTACCTTATTAGGAGATTGAATACTGCAGTAGTGTAGTAACCGAATACTCTTCTTCTTTCTCTCTTATTCTCTCTATACTTTCTCTCTCTATAGCTTGAATGAATTCGTGAAAAATAATGAAGCACTAGACCTCTATTTATAGAAGATTTCTAGCTTAGCACTTGCCATTTGAAAAGGCAAGTGGTTTGACGACTGGTGATGTGAAAAGAAAAGTGGTTTGACGCCTGTAATGTGAAATGACAATTGGTTCGACGCCTGTAATATGAAACGGCAAGTGGTTTGACGTCTGGTAAAGGTAATTACTATTTACGAAGGTAATTACTATTGACGAAGGTAATTACTATTGACGAAAATAAGTACTATTGACGAAAATAATTACTATTGACGAAAATAATTACTATTGACGAAGGTAATTACTATTGACGAAAGTAATTACTATTGACGAATGAGACTCTTAGATGATGACATATGGGGCCCCCATAAAATAACCAAACTTACAACAAACGTCTCATAACAGACTCTTTATATACATCAAGGATTGAATAAATATTACCATAAATTAATTTATTTTTAATCAACACATAATTAATCTTTCAACAATTATTAATCATTTATAACTTGTCGTATCAATTATTGATTTAATAATATAACATATTATACAGATGATACTGTGACAATAATTGAATCAATAGTATAAGAGATATGATGCAGCAATTACTGTAGCAATAATTGAGTATAGCTGAGTGACTTCTCACGTAAGCATCAATAATCAATACCGTGTGCTACTATGCAACCACGCGTATTACTGTACTTTTACTACCGAGTAGTTCAACAGTTTTAACGGTAACACCTCCGCCGTTATTTTTATAGAAAGATAATTTTGTCGTTTTCTAACTACGACAATACTTCCGTTGTGGGGTCCACCAATGATTATGCCGTCGTACGAATATTCCTCGATAAAAAGAATATTCCCCGACCAAACGAATATTTTATAACAACTTGCGTACTTTGCAAAATTTATAAATATTACCCACAACTATAACATTATATCAAATTTATTCCATAATATTCAAAAATAATATTTATAGAAAATTCATCTTTATTTATAAAAACAGGGGTCTTACAACATGTTTATATATATACACACTTATTGATCCCACATATGTACACGTTAAGTAAAAGCCGTCTAAGCTATTTGACAAGCTAGACACATATTTAGAAATATCGTTGTATATGATTAAACCTTATTGTATCCAATCAAATTGTTTTGGTTTGGATTCCTGACTAAGTATGAAAATCCCGAACATGGAAAACTTTTATACGCCCAAGGCGGACAGAGTGAACGATAATATCGTTCTTGCATGCAGTATTGATCAATACAGAGCACATTGGGATGATCACCATCGTGCCCTTAAGTTATGACGGTTTACAGATGAAGTTCTGCTAAACCTTATCGAAAATTTAAAATAATGTTCATAGTATGTCACCTTAAACCTATTTATAGTCAATACGTAGTTTTAAAAATTTGATATAGAGTTGTTATGTTATTATTATCGGATCAGTTTACTTCACAACTATTGAATCGTTGTAGAAGTGGTGTATAAAGAAAATATTTAATTTTTTCAGCTAATTATATTTATAATTGTTATTACTTCCTGGCCACCCAAATGCTCATTCTTGCTTTAAATTTAAATGTTTTCAGCTAGGCATGATCAACCCGAAGGTTCGGACAAGAACAAGTGAAAAGGAAAGCAAATCGAATATGTTTAATGGTAACTTTTGTAATAGTTAAACTGTATTAAGACAATGATATGTATTATATATCATGTAAGGAATTATTGTAAAGGTTGCGTACTTGAGATTAGACTCTGATCAATGCAAATTATGTTTGATATTATATTATTATTATTATTATCAGTATTATTCCGCTTATAGAAATGGTATCGTGAAGCACCGAGTTCAGGTTTCAAGTACCCGAGTTTGGGGGGCTTTACAAGTTGGTATCAGAGCTTTCCTTATGTGGGTAAGACCTTAGGCAATAACCTTAGAATAGAGGGAAACATTGAAAATACAAATAACTCATATAGAGATTATAAGGAGATGAATTGAATAAATTTATCGTGAAGCAAAATAAAAGATAATTGATATAAAAATAAAATAAAATAAAAATAAAAAATATTATTTTTGTGTGTATATATTATTTGCTAATCAGGATAATTTATGTTTATAGATGTCAGATAGAAAAGAATTAGAATACCCTCAGATTGTAAAGAAGGAGCCGATCTCCATAACCGAGCCAATATCAAAGCCAATAGCTGAAATAGAGGCTCACATTGAAAGCTACCTTAATAAGGTAGTTATTTTGGAAAATGTAGTACTGGACCTAGAAACGATAGTATAACTGATAGGTACAGTATAGTTAAAGAATATAAGATTAAGCTCGAGTTCTTAAACTCTTATGTTTATGGTGAGTTCTTAAACTCATAATGTGTGGTAAGAAAAAAGGAAGTATTTTAGAATACCTCATATAAATCTTGAATTACTACTCCATTTTCTCACCAACCCTTGAACCATTGACCACTAGAAACTCAATAATCAAACGATTACCAAATGGCTACAAGGAGGACTAGTATAGTTATGTGTGAATGGATTATCGAAGATAATGGAAATATATAAAATACTAAGCAATTGATCCTTAGCGAATGTGTAGAAGATAAGTAGTATTAGTATTACTTGAATATGTATGATTCTATATGGTTTAAATTATAGGTATGTCTGTGTAATGTAATACTCTTAACTTTTGTATAATTTATGGCAGCGATTCCCGACTTTTGAGTTACGAAGGGAAATCTGATGTTTAAAGCATTATGTTCTATGGTATGTCAAGTGCTATGAATTTGAATCTATATAGGATTAATGAAATAAGTTTTGTATAAAGATAGTAATTATTTATCAGAACACTGGTTAATACAGTAAAATAAGTTTTCAAAATCTAATATTTTGAGTGCATGGAAAATTTTGCGTTATATGTTAAGCGTATACGATAAGGCTTAGAATGTAAGTTAATAAAGAATAATTTATGATAATGCCGCCAAGACGAAAACAAAATCAAAGGGCAGAAGAACCTGACAACAAAGCTGGAGAACAACCAGACCCGACACAGAATTTTATGATTATGGTCGCTTAAGCTATGCAGAATGAAATACCAGCTGCGGAAAATCATCCAGATAATAAATCAATGAACATCAAAGACTTCAAGATAATTGGATCGCCAGGAATTAGAGGATCAAATGACCCTGTTGACGCGTTTGTAATAGCTAGGGTAACAGAGGGGAAAAAGACAGCTTTTCCACCTATGCGGTGAAAGGAGATAATTTCAAGAATACCGGAGACAGGCCAGGAGGTGGAAAGAAACATGCATGGTGTGCAAAGTGAGAACTGCAGAAAGCATCACTCAGGTGAGTGTTTGAAAGAAATGTTTGTGTGTAATAAGTGTGGGTAGGAGAGATATATCTCTCCCAACTGCCCCAATCCAAGAATGTATAATGGATGTTTTATTTGTAAATCAATGGAGCATAAGGTGAAAGATGGTCCAAGAAGTAGAAAGGAGGCAATGAATGCGAATATAGGGCAAGGCAGCAGGATATTGGCGACAACGAGATCAACTTCAACAAACGAACCAACAGAATCAACCGCAAGAGTCTTAAACATGATCGTTCAAGAAACCGTAGCAGCCGAGGATGCAACTCCAGGTATTATTCAAACCAATTTTATTTTCTTATATATGATTTTCTTATATATATATATAGTAAATTATATTTATAAAGAAATTTTAAAGAAGGAATTTGAGTTCTATTAGAAATAAAATTTCTTTTTAAGTAGATAGATAAGTTTTATGCTGAATAGTTAAAGATCGGTTCGATCAATTATGATCGAGATCTACTTGTAATGATTGTGTATGCTATGAACCCTTGTATGTGTATGTTTTAAAATGGTGATTCCGACAACGAAATCTTTATAAGGGAGAGTGGATGCAATAACCCGATATTTTCTATATAAACTAAATCAGATTTTTTGCGTATAATTTTTATTTATTTTAAAGAAGGAAATATGTGACAGGTAATGTGTATGTATATTTGTGATAAATAAAAATTTATTTATCTCACTTTTAAATAATTTTATTTTAGAATTATTGATCATTATAAATTATATTCTTATAATAGTTAATTTTATATTAGAAATATTTTTATTATTTATTTTCCACGAAAATATGATTATTATATTATTTAAATAATATATGAAAAGATTATAGAATTTTTATAATAATTATTTTATTATATGAATTTTAGTTCAGATTATTTAAGTTAATTATTTTAACTTAATTATTATTGTTATGTATGCAAGATAAATCAGATATGGAATCCAAACCCTAATTTTATAGTTTGATTAAGGAATGAGAATAATAATATAATATTAATTATATTTTGATTTTTCAGTGCTATAAATATATATGTAATGTATGTACGCATTGTTAATGATTGGTCAATGATGGTGCAAGATTTGAAAACACTCGTATTACTGATAAACCCTAGTTTTACGGACAAATGAGACCTTAAAAATCTGTTAAGGTACTATGTTATGTGTTATATGATTTGTATTTTAGGTATGGTCTTATTATTATGGAAAACCATAATTGAAAATTAAAACCCTAATTTCTAAAAGTTAGAAACCTTAATTAGAAATCCTAATTTAAAACTCAATTTGAGTTCGGGACGGGTATGCAACTGTATTATTACGATTAAGGTTAAGTATTATAGAATTTTATATTAATTAAAGAAACCCTAATTAATATTTAGAAATCCAAAATTTTTTAGAAACCCTAATATTTAAATTATAAATCCTAATTGATTTGAAAACCCTAATGGCAACTAATAAACCCTAATACGATAGTCAAATAAGATAGTAAGATTTTTAAGTAATTGCATTAGACTATGACTATCATGTGTTATTAATTTTAACCCTAATTAAGGAAAACCTTATTTAATATGAACCCTAATTAATGGAAAAACCCTAATTACGAAATTAGGGAATCTAATTTCTAAATTTTGAAACCCTACTCCTAATTTATAAGCCCTAATGATGATTAGTAAATACTAATATTACCTAGTAAAGCTTTATGTGATTAGAAAACCTAACTAATTAACAAACCCTAATCATAATTTTTAGAAACTAAAATTTTTATTCTAAAGCCAAATTGGAAATCCTATAATTTTTGTGCTAAATCTTACGGTTAAATCCTAAGGGTTGGTCATGTTACAAGATTTCCATTAAATTGGTTAGCCAAATGATAAAAGTGCCCTTATTGCATTATTGGACATTACTTGTGTATCTTTCCATATTTGTGGTTGGTAAACTACCATTGACTTGCCTTGTGACTGAATTATACATCTCAGCCATTGTATATCACCAATACATTGCATCAAAGTCATTTATATAAGGATCAAGAGAGAGAAAGTTCTTATATTAGCTCATTTGATCACCAACACTTAGCCTAGACCATCTCTCTCTAAAACTCACGAAATCCTATGGCATTTCAGTCCCCAAATCAATCCCTACAATCTCCATTAACCAATCAGAAGCCTAGAATCCAAAATTTTCAAAGTAAGGTATAAAACCCTAACTAAAAATCTGATCTTGATTGATGTGTTAAAAGTTATGTTTATGTGTTGTAATATGTTCTATGTAGTGTCTATAAGTGATCTAGGTTGGCACAGGTTAGATCCATAACATCAAAATGCTCAAAATTTAAGTTTTTCAAAATATGGGATTTTTTTTGTGGTCTGATAACGAATGTCAGACCCTATAAATCTCATTCTGATATGTGTTTGTGTTGTTTAAATGATTGAAATTGTAGTATGTCATGAGATCTTTCATATGAAACTTGAATAAGGTCCATATATGTTGTAGATTAAAAGTTATAAGTGGTCAAACAGGGTTGACCGACATTGACCGGCTGTTCTGAAAAACCCACATTTTTCCCAGAACGTCTGACAACGATTTTGCAGGTGCTTGATCTTACTATTGTTAAGTGTTTTGATCATGTTGTTGTTTTGTTATTGTATACTGAGATGAAGACTACATGATAAAGCTTTTATATTACCCAGATACTTAACAGAATCGATTTGAGTGTTGGTCAAACATGGGTTGACGAAACTGCTCAAGAACATTTCGGGAAAACCCAAAAATGTTCAAGAACAGTTCCTGGTCACTACTTTGACCAACCCATATATCTTGTTTGTGATGATGTTATGATGATTGGATGATATTTTATTGTACTTTGACATCAGCGCTACAAGTAGGAACTACTGAATCTCATAAACTAGACATATAGTGCAAATTATAAAGCGTCAAAGAAGGACCCTTGAGTTTATGGGCAACCCAGAACCTCAAGAACACATCTGACAATAACTTTTGTAGCTTAGATCTGGCACTTTTGTTATGATTTAGTCATGTTATCGATTTGTGGTTATAGTATTACATGTATACTACAACATAAACATAAATACAAACCCAGAATCTATAAGACTTAAGATCTACGAGTGGTCAAAGTAGGCAGCTTGGTAATGGGTTTGAATGTTCTAGGTTTGATGCAGAACATGAAGAACACCTATAGCGACGGTTATGTCGCTATATGCAGTCTTTAGCGACTGTTTATTTCTTAAATTAATTTTTTTATTAAATAAATAGAAAAATTAGTTTTTAATTATTAAAAATACAAAATAAATTATTAAAAATTATTTTAAAGTCTGAAAATTAGTTTTTAATTATTTTGAATATATTTCATAAATATTTAATATTTTTGGAATATTAAAGTTATTTAATTTATTTAATTATAATATTAAATAAATTATTTAAAAATGATTTTAATACTTGAAAAATCATTTAAAATTATATTATGGTATAAGAAAATATTTTTAATTATTTTTAATGACTTTTAATATTTTGTGATGAAATTTATTAACAAATTAATATTAATAATATTTTTTTATTTAATAAATGAAATAAATAAATAAATGATTTTAGTATATTTAAAATCATTTTAAATAATAATAAGATATTTAAAAATATTTTAAGTTATAAAATAAAACTTTCAATATTTAAAGTTAAATTTCATTAATTAATTATTATTAATGATATTAAATTTATTTAAAATTATATTAAATAATTTAGTTTAAAATTATATTAAATATTTTAAGTTATTATTAATGATATTAAATTTATTTAAAATTAATTATTATTAATGATATTAAACTTCCTATAATTTTTGTGCTAAATCTTACCGTTAAACCCTAAAGGGTTGGTCATGTTACAAGATTTCCATTAAATTGGTTAGCCAAATGATAAAAGTGCCCTTATTGCATTATTGGACATTACTTGTGTATCTTTCCATATTTGTGGTTGGTAAACTACCATTGACTTGCCTTGTGACTGAATTATACATCTCAGCCATTGTATATCACCAATACATTGCATCTAAGTCATTTATATAAGGATCAAGAGAGAGAAAGTTCTTATATTAGCTCATTTGATCACCAACACTTAGCCTAGACCATCTCTCTCTAAAACTCACGAAATCCTATGGCATTTCAGTCCCCAAATCAATCCCTACAATCTCCATTAACCAATCAGAAGCCTAGAATCCAAAATTTTCAAAGTAAGGTATAAAACCCTAACTAAAAATCTGATCTTGATTGATGTGTTAAAAGTTATGTTTATGTGTTGTAATATGTTCTATGTAGTGTCTATAAGTGATCTAGGTTGGCACATGTTAGATCCATAACATCAAAATGCTCAAAATTTAAGTTTTTCAAAATATGGGATTTTTTTTGTGGTCTGACAACGAATGTCAGACCCTGTAAATCTCATTCTGATATGTGTTTGTGTTGTTTAAATGATTGAAATTGTAGTATGTCATGAGATCTTTGATATGAAACTTGAATAAGGTCCATATAAATTGTAGATTAAAAGTTATAAGTGTTCAAACAGGGTTGACCGACATTGACCGGCTGTTCTGGAAAACCCTGATTTTTCCCAGAACGTCTGACAACGATTTTGCAGGTGCTTGATTTTACTATTGTTAAGTGTTTTGATCATGTTGTTATTTTATTATTGTATACTGACATGAAGCCTACATGATAAAGCTTTTATATTACCCAGATACTTAACAGAATCGATTTGAGTGTTGGTCAAACATGGGTTGACGAAACTGCTCAAGAATATTTCTGGAAAACCCAAAAATGTTCGAGAACAGTTCCTGGTCACTACTTTGACCAGCCCATATATCTTGCTTGTGATGATGTTATGATGATTGGATGATATTTTATTGTACTTTGACATCAGCACTACAAGTAGGAACTACTGAATCTCATAAACTAGACATATACTGCAAATTATAAAGCGTCAAAGTAGGACCCTTGAGTTTATGGGCAACCCAGAACCTCAAGAACACATCTGACAATAACTTTTGTAGCTTAGATCTGACACTTTTGTTATGATTTAGTCATGTTATCGATTTGTGGTTATAGTATTACATGTATACTACAACATAAACATAAATACAAACCCAGAATCTATAAGACTTAAGATCTACGAGTGGTCAAAGTAGGCAGCTTGGTAATGGGTTTGAATGTTCTAGGGTTGATGCAGAACATGAAGAACACCTATAGCGGCGGTTCTGTCGCTATAGGCAGTCTTTAGCGACTGTTTATTTCTTAAATTAATTTTTTTTATTAAATAAATAGAAAAATTAGTTTTTTATTATTAAAAATATAAAATAAATAATTAAAAATTATTTTAAAGTCTGAAAATTAGTTTTTAATTATTTTGAATATATTTCATAAATATTTAATATTTTTGGAATATTAAAGTTATTTAATTTATTTAATTATAATATTAAATAAATTATTTAAAAATGATTTTAATACTTGAAAAATCATTTAAAATTATATTATGGAATAAGAAAATCTTTTAAGTTATTTTTAATGACTTTTAATATTTTGTGATGAAATTTATTAACAAATTAATATTAATAATAATTTTTTTATTTAATAAATGAAATAAATAAATAAATAAATAAATGATTTTAGTATATTTAAAATTATTTTAAATAATAATAAGATATTTAAAAATATTTTAAGTTATAAAATAAAACTTTTAATATTTAAAGTTAAATTTTATTAATTATTTATTATTAATGATATTAAATTTATTTAATAATTATATTAAATAATTTAGTTTAAAAATGATTTTATTGTCATAAAAATCATTTTAAATAAAAATAAAATGGTTAAAGATATTTTAAGTTATAAAATATAACTTTTAATATTTAAAGGATAATTTCATTTAATGATATTAATTTAACATTAATGATATTAAATTTATTTAATAATTATATTAAATAAATAGTTTAAAAAGGTTTTTTTTAATTTAAAAATTATTTAAAAAGGATATGAATAAATTAAAAATATTTGAAGTTATAATTAATGACTTTTAATATTTCGATAAATAATACATTAATATTTTAATATTAATGGTAATTATTAAAAATTATTTTAAATGTTTTAAAAATCATTTAAGGGTAATAATAGTACTTTAAAAATATTTTGAGTTATTATAAATAACTTTAATATTTTGGTAATGGCTTTATTAATAATTTAATATTAATTAAATGTTGATGATAATAGAATTTTTTAATATTTAAATCATTTAATAATGATTCCGGTGTTTGAAAATATATGATAAGCTATGATAAATGTTTAAAAAATTATTATAAGTCATTTAAAAATAATATGACTGATACTTACAGATATTGAACTTCGGGAAAAAGTCTTAGACTCGATAATTACCCGATAAAGTCGTCGGAACACCGACATGTTTCAGAAATTGATATTTACTTAGATATTTTGACTGTATTAATGTTCGTTTGTGAATCAAGGACTGTTGATTATGTGTGATAATGTGAATAGGTAATGTGTTGACTGCAATAAGCAATATTATATGGTATGATATAGTATTCTAATAGATAAAATGATCTTAATGATGATAGGTTTCGGTATAAAAGATAAAACTAACTTGCGTACTGTAAGTAGCAGACCAAACAATTATTCTACCTTTGCATTTTCTTTATGCAATGGGCATGAGTAAGAAAGTTTCAGAATCATATTATTATTATTATGCTAGATTACTAACCCTATTATTATATATAATATATTCGATCATTGTTTATCAACGTGATATTATATTATATAATTCAGATATATATTCTATTCGTTAATTTCTAAATATAGTTATACAAGTGTTCCAACTTGGATAATCATTGTATTTAATCACATGTTTATATATATATATATACACACTTATTGATCCCACATATGTACACGTTAAGTAAAAGCCGTCTAAGCTATTTGACCTGGTAGACACAGATTTAGAAATATCGTTGTATATGATTAAACCTTGTTGTATCCAATCAAATTGTTTTGGTTCGGATTCCTAACTAAGTATGAACATCCCGAAAAAGGGAAACTTTTATGCGCCCAAGGCGGACAGAGTGAACGATAATATCGTTCTTGCATGCAATATTGATCAATACAGGGCATATTGGGATGATCACCCTCGCGCCCTTAAGTTATGACAGTTTGTGGATGAAGTTCTGCTAAACCTTATCGAAAATTTAAAACAATGTTCATAGTATGTCACCTTAATCCTATTTATAGTCAATACGTAGTTTCAAAATTTTGATATAGAGTTGTTATGTTATTATTATCGGATCAGTTTACTTCACAACCATTGAATCGTTGTAGAAGTGATGTATAAAGAAAACATTTAATTCTTCCAGCTAATTATATTTATAATTGTTATTACTTCCTGGGTACCCAAATGCTCATTTTTGCTTTAAATTTAAATGTTTTCAGCTAGGCATGATCAACCCGAAGGTTCGGACAAGAAGAAGTGAAAATGAAAACAAACCGAATATGTTTAATGTTAACTTTTGTAATAGTTAAACTGTATTAAGACAATGATATGTATTATATATCATGTAAGGAATTATTGTAAAGGTTGCGTACTTGGGATTAGACTCTGATCAATGCAAATTATGTTTGATATTATATTATTGTTATTATTATCAGTATTATTCTGCTTATAGAAATGGTATCGTGACGCACCGAGTTAAGGTTTCAAGTACCTGAGTTTGGGGGGCTTTACAAGTTGGTATCAGAGCTTTCCTTATGTGGGTAAGACCTTAGGCTATAACCTTAGAACAGAGGGAAACGTTGAAAATACAAATAACTCATATAGAGATTATAAGGAGATGAATTGAATAAATTTATCGTGAAGCAAAATAAAAGATAATTGATATAAAAATAAAATAAAATAAAAATAAAAAACTATTATTTTTTGTGTGTATATATTATTTGCTAATCAGGATAATTTATGTGTATAGATGTCAGATAGAAAAGAATTAGAATACCCTCAGATTGTAAAGAAGGAGCCGATCTCCATAACCGAACCAATATCAAAGCCAATAGCTGAAATAGAGGCTCACATTGAAAGCTACCTTAATAAGTTAGTTATTTTGGAAAATATAGTACTGGACCTAGAAACGATAGTATAACTGATAGGTACAGTATAGTTAAAGAATATAAGATTAAGCTCGAGTTCTTAAACTCTTATGTTTATGGTGAGTTCTTAAACTCATAATGCGTGGTAAGAAAAAGGGAAGTATTTTAAAATACCTCATATCATTCTTAAATTACTACTCCATTTTCTCACCAACCCTTGAACCATTGACCTCTAGAAACTCAATAATCAAACGAGTACCAAATGGCTACAAGGAGGACTAGTATAGTTATGTGTGAATGGATTATCGAAGATAATGGGAATATATAGAATACTAAGCAATTGATCCTTAGCGAATGTGTAGAAGATAAGTAGAATTAGTATTACTTGAATATGTATGATTCTATATGGTTTAAATTATAGGTATGTCTGTGTAATGTAATACTCTTAACTTTTGTATAAGTTATGACAGCGATTTCCGACTTTTGAGTTACAAAGGGAAAGCGGATGTTTAAAGCATTATGTGCTATGGTATGTCAAGTGCTATGAATTTGAATCTATATAGGATTAATGAAATAAGTTTTGTATAAAGATAGTAATTATTTATCTGAACACTGGTTAATACAGTAAAACAAGTTTTCAAAATCTAATATTTTGAGTGCATGGAAAATTTTGCGTTATATGTTAAGCGTATACGATAAGGCTTAGAATGTAAGTTAATAAAGAATAATTTATGATAATGCCGCCAAGACGAAAACGAAATCAAAGGGCAGAAGAACCTGACAACAAAGCTGGAGAACAACCAGACCCGACACAGAATTTTATGATTATGGTCGCTTAAGCTATGCAGAATGAAATACCAGTTGCGGAAAATCAGCCAGATAATAAATCAGTGAACATCAAAGACTTCAAGATAATTGGATCGCCAGGAATTAGAGGATCAAATGACCCTGTTGACGCGTTTGTAATAGCTAGGGTAACAGAGGGGAAAAAGACAGCTTTTCCACCTATGCGGTGAAAGGAGATAATTTCAAGAATACCGGAGACAGGCCAGGAGGTGGAAAGAAACATGCATGGTGTGCAAAGTGAGAACTGCAGAAAGAATCACTCAGGTGAGTGTTTGAAAGAAATGTTTGTGTGTAATAAGTGTGGGTAGAAGAGATATATCCCTCCCAACTGCCCCAATCCAAGAATGTATAATGGATGTTTTATTTGTAAATCAATGGAGCATAAGGTGAAAGATGGTCCAAGAAGTAGAAAGGAGGCAATGAATGCGAATATAGGGCAAGACAGCAGGATATTGGCGACAACGAGATCAACTTCAACAAACGAACCAACAGAATCAACCGCAAGAGTCTTCAACATGATCGTTCAAGAAACCGTAGCAGCCGAGGATGCAACTCTAGGTATTATTCAAACCAATTTTATTTTATTATATATGATTTTCTTATATATATATATATATATATATATATATATATATATATATATATATAGTAAATTATTTTTATAAAGAAATTTTAAAGAAGGAATTTGAGTTCTATTAGAAATAAAATTTCTTTTTAAGTAGATAGATAAGCTTTATGCTGAATAGTTAAAGATCGGTTCGATCAATTATGATCGAGATCTACTTGTAATGATTGTGTATGCTATGAACCCTTGTATGTGTATGTTTTAAAACGGTGATTCCGACAACGAAATCTTTATAAGGGAGAGTGGATGCAATAACCCGATATTTTCTATATAAACTAAATCAGATTTTTTGCGTATAATTTTTATTTATTTTAAAGAAGGAAATATGTGACAGGTAATGTGTATGTATATTTGTGATAAATAAAAATTTATTTATCTCACTTTTAAATAATTTTATTTTAGAATTATTGATCATTATAAATTATATTCTTATAATAGTTAATTTTATATTAGAAATATTTTTATTATTTATTTTCCACGAAAATATGATTATTATATTATTTAAATAATATATGAAAAGATTATAGAATTTTATAATAATTATTTTATTATATGAATTTTAGTTCAGATTATTTAAGTTAATTATTTTAACTTAATTATTATTGTTATGTATGTAAGATAAATCAGATATGGAATCCAAACCCTAATTTTATAGTTTGATTAAGGAATGAGAATAATAATATAATATTAATTATATTTTGATTTTTCAGTGCTATAAATATATATGTAATGTATATACGCATTGTTAATGATTGGTCAATGATGGTGCAAGATTTGAAAACCCTCGTATTACTGATAAACCCTAGTTTTGCGGACAAATGAGACCTTAAAAATCTGTTAAGGCACTGTATTATGTGTTATACAATTTGTATTTTAGGTAAGGTCTTATTATTATGGAAAACCATAATTGGAAATTAAAACCCTAATTTCTAAAAGTTAGAAACCTTAATTAGAAATCCTAATTTAAAACTCAATTTGAGTTCGGGACGGGTATGTACCTGTATTATTACGATTAAGGTAAAGTATTATAGAATTTTATATTAATTAAAGAAACCCTAATTAATATTTAGAAATCCAAAATTTTTTAGAAACCCTAATATTTAAATTATAAATCCTAATTGATTTGAAAACCATAATGGCAACTAATAAACCCTAATACGATAGTCAAATAAGACAGTAAGATTTTCAAGTAATTGCATTAGACTATGACTATCATGTGTTATTGATTTTTACCCTAATTAAGGAAAACCTTATTTAATATGAACCCTAATTAATGGAAAAACCCTAATTATGAAATTAGGGAATCTAATTTCTAAATTTTGAAACCCTACTCCTAATTTATAAGCCCTAATGATGATTAGTAATGTGACAACCCCAAAATAGGTCCATTCCATCCAACCCATTCTGAGTCGTCAAATACATGGTACAGAAACAACTACAACTTTTACAACCCATAAGCTGTGAGTTTGAATACAAACATTGTCATCTAGACAATATCCACATGCAAATAAATCCCCATCATAATTATTGATACATAATTTTACAAAAAAAATGGTGAGGACTACTAAACAACTCTCTCTAGAACCTTCATTCCATACCCCGACTCGTACTCGCTACATTCTCGTCTCCTGAGAAGAAAGATGGAACAACAAGGAAAAGGGTGAGCTCAACTAGCCCAGTAAAGAATATTATGACTAAGATAATGTACAACAAATTATCCTTAGTCTTCAACAGGAAAAAATCTGATAGAATACAATAGACAACAAGTTTTAGATCAACAACTGCAGCGGAAACAACAATTCATTAGAAGAGTTAAGTAGAGAATAAAATCTACTAACATCTATGAATTTAAATGTCTATCATCAATATTTTATCCCTGTAACATCAATCAATATATATCTCAAATCAAATCAAATATTCATCTTTGCACTGCAGGCCAAAGATATTCATCAGTCGGTCATGTTCATCTAAACACATGTTCATCTTTGCACTACGGGCCAAAGATATTCATCAATTGTTCATGTTCATCTCAACACCTGTTCATCTTTGCACTACGGGCCAAAGATATTCATAATAAAATCAACCATCTTTGCACTACAGGCCAAAGATATTCAGTAACACCATCATTTAGGACTGAGGATGATGAAAAATATTTTAAAGAAACGAATCCAGTGAAACAAAATAACAAGTATTAAGGATTCGTACTTTAAACAATCCGATTTCAAAAATACTTCATAAATAATCATACTGAAGTAAAATTCAAGAATGATCAAAACATAGATACAATCAAAGCTAGTATCCAGAATAGATATTTTGGACAAAAAGAAGAAATTTCATTTTTCGGTGAATAGTGTCGTATTCGTGAATAGTGCCGTATACGTGAATAGTGTCTTATACGTGAATAGTAACTCCGACACCAAAAGATAGAAATTTCACAAAAAAAATCTTCACGTTTCGTGAATAGTACTCGTGAATAGTAACTCGTGAATAGTAACTCATGAATAGTAACTCGTGAATAGTAACTCATGAATAGTAACCCCGACATGAAAAAGTTCCAAATTTGATAAAAAGTTTCAACCAATATTTCAGCATAACGATATTGAAGAAATAATATCATTTTAGAAGAAAATAACATCTCTTACCTCGAAAAACAATACTTCTAGCTGAAACACCGGATATAGGCTATGACTTGAACTTTCACCGTATAGCAATACTCAAAGTATACTCAAAATACTCACAAGAATACGCTCGATAATATAGAGAGAGAAAACTTCAGTTTCTGGTGTGATTTTCAATTCTAACCTAAGCACCTATTTATAGGAAATTGCTTAGAACACCAAAGCAGAAAATTTAATAAAATATTATATATTTTTTAAAAATTCTACTCCCACTCTTTCAGATCTGATTTCAGCAACATAACATGTTTTTAATGAGGCTAACCAACACAAAAACGTTTTTGTTAATTAAAACAATTAAAACTTCCAAAAATCAATTATTTCGGAACTCCGAAACTTCAATAATTCATAATAAATAGCCCTTTTGTCAGAAAATTCGAATCTCGCGAGTTTTTATAGGAAATTCAATTCTCTACAACTTTGCAGAAGGAAGTTTTTCCAAATTCCAAACAGAAATTGACCGAAATCCACAAACGAGCGATTTTACAGGCTATAATCAAATTTCAGTCAATAAATAGGGTCCACCGACACATAAAATATGCTTTAAATATTTTTGGTAACAAAAATACTCTTTCTCCTCATAACTCATATATCCCACATTCATTATAAAAATATCACCGTTAATATATTATTAAAATAATATATTTAAATGAATTATTTTATCAGAAAAAGATAAAATATTAATTTTCAATAATTGTCACAATAAAAATTTTCTCCATCTATATCCACATAAAATCAATATTTTCCTCATCATATAAATCAATAATTTAATTATTCACAAATAATATTACAGAATCACAATATTAGCAACCAGGCCGTTCCTAGGAAAGAGGGGGCTTTCCAATAAGAATTTCTCCTTACTGGCGCGCAATTAGGT
The DNA here is from genome assembly GCA_020205505.1 of Panax japonicus. Taxonomy (NCBI): domain Eukaryota; kingdom Viridiplantae; phylum Streptophyta; class Magnoliopsida; order Apiales; family Araliaceae; genus Panax; species Panax japonicus. The sequence continues at coordinate 19,450,966 of CM035109.1, forward strand.
GACCAAACCTCTCCTTAGACAGAACTTTCTAGACATTGCCAATAGTGTTATCAAATAATATTATTCAGATAATATGAATTATTGCTTCGATAATGAAAAATACTGTGTAATGACAATTATTGAAACAATAGCAATATAAAAATATCAACGCAACAGTTATTGAACCAATATAATAAAATACTGAACAATAATTACTGTAACCATTATTGAGTAGTGCCTTCTTACGTAAGAGTCAATAATTGGTGCAATACCGTGTGCTATTGTGCAACAACGCGTATTACTGTGTTTTAACCACCGGGTATTCCAACAGTGTAAACGGTAACAACTACACCGTTATTTTTAAACAACTTATATTTGTCGTTTTCTTCCTCCAATCGCTTTCCGTTATGGGACCCACAAAAGACTGCGCCGTCATACGAATATTCCCCGACAGCAAGAATATTCCACGACCAAATGAATATTCCCCGACAATAATGAATATTTTATAACCACATGCTTATTCGAAATATTTGCGCATTTTACCCATAACTTTCCACATTAATCAAATCAACCCTTACTATTTCAAAATAATAAATAAAGGAAAATAAATTTCATTTATTAATAATTTGGGGTCTTACAACCTCCCCTCCTTATGAAATTTCGTCCTCGAAATTGACGTACGTAACTGGTGTTTGAAAAAGTAAAGATACCTCGCTTTCATTTCCGTTTCCAACTCTAATGTCATTTCCTCTATAGCAAGATTCCTCCACAAAACTTTAACTTGTGGTATAACCTCGGTACATAGGACATGCTCCTTCCCATCCAACATCTTGACAGGTACCTCCTCGTACGTTAAGTCTTCGGCTATTTCGTACGGTTCTAACTCAATGACGTGGTTCGGGTCGTCCACATATTTACGTAACATCGATACGTGCAAAACGTTATGAACATGCGTCATACTTAGCGGTAAAACGAGTCTATAGGCCACAGTTCCTATTCGATCAAGGATTTCAAATGGATTAATAAATCGAAGGTTTGAGTTTTGCTCACATCGTCAATTCTCGCTTTTGGAATAAGAACTTCTTGTACCTGCTTCTTCATATTCACCAGCTCCGGTGTGTAGCTTGAACAGCTTTAACTTTATCGATTAAAGTCGATTATACTCGTATATCATCACGTGGGTACCTAGAGTTTTCATCTCCATCTCTATATTATTTGTAAATTATACGAAATGGGTCTTTGCCGATATCGCATTCGTACTCGTATACGATCTTCTACTCAACACGTCAGCTACCACGTTCGCTTTTCCAAGACGGCATGGTCAGAACATGTGCTGAAATGAGTCTCCTCTTGAGTTCTTCGAAGCTCTTCCCACATTCCTTGCTCCATTCGAATTTTGTATCTCTACGAGTCAGCTGCATTAATGGAATAACGATTCGAGAATATCCTTCAACGAATCTCCGATAATAATCAACTAAGCCTAGAAAGCTACGTATTTCGATTACTAACTTAGGTTGTTCTCAACTGTGACTCATATCCCAACCTTGGATAGCACGTTACAATGACACCTATCAGTTTACTATCGCACGAATATGGCATCCCTTACGGAAAGTCTGGCTTCTGTGTATTCCACAAAGGAAGTCACTAGATAAAGGCTCGGGTATCAACTTCTACAGTTGGGTTTTTAACTCCTGAAGTTCAATAGGAGCCATTCGATATGAGATTTTAGAAATGGGTTTTGTACCGGATTCAAAGTCGATACAAATTTAATATCACGCTCTGGGAGTAAGCCAAGAAATTCTTCAGGAAATACATCAGAAAATTTACTAACAACAGAAATATCATTCAAATCTGATGTACTTTTATTCAAGTCCATAACATGGGCTAAGAAAACATGACATCCATTTTTCAATAAACGAACGACTTCATGGCTTGATATAAAAATGTTTGACTTCAATGGTTTGATTGCTTGAGTTCGAATATCAGGTTGCTTAAGAATATGAAAACTAACAACCTTTACAAAAGCAATTAATTTTGGCATGATGAGTAGTTAACCTTAAAATCCCATCAAAAGCAAATATCTCTATATAAATAAGGTTAACAGGTAATGTGATAGTGCCAACTTGAATCAAGCAAGATTTCTAAACAACGGATGTAATGAAAGTTTCTCCTAACGGAGTCTCCATAAATAGGTCAAAGTCTAATTTCTCCGTAGTCAAGTTCAAACGTTGAGCGCAAGCAAGAGAGATAAAAGAATGGGTAGAATCGGTACCTAGTAAGGTATAAACTTTGCAAGAATTATAATTAACTAACCCGTGTTATCTTTGTTCGGGTTCCTCGCATTTTGACCGGTCACGACAAACGCTCTTCCAGGAACCGTTGACTTTGACTTTTCTGGGACAGCCTTTTGAATCACCTTCCCCGCTGGAATTGGTTTCGCTACCGTACACTTTCGAGCGATATGTCCTTCCTTTCCACAATTATAGCATACCTTGAACTGTTGTGGGTAGTTTGGGCTGATATGTCCCTCTTTCCCGCATTTATAACATACGACCGGTGGTCTTTCTCCTTCCTTGGAACCAGTTGCTGCTGGCACTGTCGTCTTCACATGGTCGTTGTTAAATCTCCTCTTTTTAAAATCTCCTCCCAACTCGCTTCTTCTATTTTCATGGCCACGATTACCACCAGAGTGGTTACCTCCTTTGTCCATATTCCTCTTTCTCCGCTGGTTATCGTTATTCTGATGACTGCTGTCACCAGTACGATCCTGGTTATGGTCCCTCGGTTGAACGTACTTGTTATCTCGCTCTAACAACTGAGCCCTGTTGACAACATCTGAATAGATAGAAAATTTATGAGAAATGAGATACTGACGTATGCCGGGTTTCAAACCTCTCAAAAACATTCGCGTCATACGTTCCTCATTCTCCACCAAATGAGGTGCAAACCTGGATAACTCCGCGAACTTCGCCTCGTACTGGGACACCGTCATGTTATTCTGCTCTAGTCTAATAAACTCCACTTCCTTCATATGGCGAATACTTTCAGGAAAGTATTTTTCGTTGAAAAGTTTCTGAAACGTCTCCCATGACATGCTGAGTGCAGTTGGATGGGTACGCTTCACAGATTCCCACCAGTAATCTGCCTCGCCACGGAACATAAAGGTTGCGAATGGAACCTTCTGTTCCTCCGTGCATCCCAAGACATCGAATATCTTGGTAATTTGTTTGACCCACGTTTCCGCCATGATCGGATCGGGCATTCCCTTAAATTCTGGAGGTCCCAACTCTTTGAACTGCTTGGCTGTGACCACCCGTGAATTGCTATCATTTCCTCCTGTATTTTGAACACGAGTCTCCCTCGTCTGGTTTTGCATGAACTGCAAAAAGCTTCTAAACATCCCGTCGTTCATCATCTGCTCAGTGGCGTTGTTCACAGGAGGAACATTGACAGTCTGCTGCACGTTCTCCTCGTTGGTAAGTACAGGCATCTCCACGGTCTCATTTACTCCACTGTTAATATTTTCAGTCGACATTCGCAAATACTGCCATAAAACAAGGGTTAATTAAACAAATTAACAAATCACATAATACCCATATATTATGACCGACCAACAAATAAGCTTAGGTAGGACACACTAGCAAAGGATTTACTCGTCTCTCCCCTCCTGGTTCTATTCCCCGGTCTCCGCCAGAGATCATATCCCAAAGCTCTGATACCAACTGTGACGCCCCCAAAATAGGTTCATTCCATCCAACCCATTCTGAGTCGCCAAATACATGGTACAGAAATAACTACAACCTTATTATTACAACATATAAACTATTGTCGTCTAGACAATATCCACATACAAATAAATCCCCATCATAATTATTGATACATTATTTTACAAAAATGGTGAGGACTACTAAACAACTCTCTTTAGAACCATCATTACATCCCCCGACTCGTACTCGCTACATTCTCGTCTCCTGAGAAGAAAAATAGAATAACAAGAAAAAGGGTGAGCTCAACTAGCCCAGTAAAGAATAATATGACTAAGATAATGTACAACAAATTATCCTTAGTCTTCAACAGGGAAAAATCTAATAGAATACAATAGACAACCAGTTTTAAATCAACAACTGCAGCGGAAACAATAATTCATTAGAGAAGTTAAGTAGAGAATGAAATCTACTAACATCTATGAATTTAAAAGTCCATCATCAATATTTTATCCATGTAACATCAATCAATATATATCCTAAATCAAATCAAATATTCATCTTTGCACTACAGGCCAAAGATATTCATCAGTCGGTCATGTTCATCTCAACACCTGTTCATCTTTGCACTACGGGCCAAAGATATTCATCAATTGTTCATGTTCATCTCAACACCTGTACATCTTTGCACTACGGGCCAAAGATATTCATAATAAAATCAACCATCTTTGCACTACAGGCCAAAGATATTCAGTAACACCATCATTTAGGACTAAGGATGATGAAAAATATTTTAAAGGAAACGAATGCAGTGAAACAAAATAACAAGTATTAAGGATTCGTACTTTAAACAATCTGAGTTCAAAAATACTTCATAAATAATCATACTGAAGTAAAATTCAAGAATGATCAAAACATGGATACAATCAAAGCTAGTATCCAGAATAGATATTTTGGACAAAAAGAAGAAATTTCATTTTTTTGGTGAATAGTGTCGTATACATGAATAGTACCGTATAAGTGAATAGTGTCGTATACGTGAATAGTAACTCCGACACCAAAAGATAGAAATTTCACAAAAAAACATCTTCACGCTTCGTGAATAGTACTCGTGAATAGTAACTCGTGAATAGTAACTCATGAATAGTAACTCGTGAATAGTAACTCATGAATAGTAACCCGACATGAAAAAGTTCCAAATTTGATAAAAATTTCCAACCAACATTTCAGCATAATGATATTGAAGAAATAATATCATTTAAGAAGAAAATAACATCCCTTACCTCGAAAGACAGTACTTCTAGTTGAAACACCGGATATAGGCTATGACTTGAACTTGCACCGTATAGCAATACTCAAAGTATACTCAAAATACTCACAAGAATACGCTCGATAATATAGAGAGAGAAAACTTCAGTTTCTGGTGTGATTTTCAATTCTAACCTAAGCACCTATTTATAGGAAATTGCTTAGAACACCAAAGCAGAAAATTTAATAAAATATTAATATATATAAAAATTTTCTACGCCACCCATGAATCTGAAATCAGTCAATGAACACATGCTCCCTTCTAGAAAACTAAATAAAAAACGTTTTTATTATTAAAAATATTTTAAACTTCCAAAAATCAATTATTTCGGAACTCCGGAACTTCAATAATTCATAATAAATAGCCCTTTTGCCAGAAAATTCGAATCTCGCGAGTTTTTATAGGAAATTCAATTCTCTACAACTTTGCAGAAGAAAGTTTTTCCAAATTCCAAACAGAAATTGACCGAAATCCATAAACGGACGATTTTATAGGCTATAATCAAATTTTCAGTCAAGAAATAGGTCTACCGACACACAAAATATGTGTTAAACATTTAATGCCAGAAAAAAATACTTTTCCTCCTCATATACTCATATATCCCACATTCATTATAAAAATATCACCGTTAATATATTATTAAAATAATATATTTAAATGAATTATTTTATCAGAAAAAGATAAAATATTAATTTTCAACAATTGTCACATTAAAAATTTTATCCATCTATATCCACATAAAATCAATATTTTCCTCATCATATAAATCAATAATTAATTATTCACAAATAATATTACAGAATCACAGTACTAGCAACCAGGCCGTTCCCATGAAAGAGGGGGCTTTCCAATAAGAATTTCTCCTTACTGGCGCGCAATTAGGTGACCAAACCTCTCCTTAGACAGAACTTTCTAGACATTGCCAATAATGTTATCAAATAATATTATTCAGATAATATGAATTATTGCTTCGATAATGGAAAATACTATGTAATGACAATTATTGAAACAACAGTAATATAAAAAAAATCAACGCAACAATTATTTAATCAATAAAATAAAATACTGAACAGTAACTACTGTAACAGTTATTGAGTAGTGCCTTCTTACGTAAGAATCAATAATTGGTGCAATACCGTGTGCTACTGTGCAACAACGCGTATTACTGTGTTTTAACCACCGGGTATTCCAACAGTATTAACGGTAACAACTACGCCATTATTTATAAACAACTTATACTTGTCATTTTCTTCATCCAATCGCTTTCCGTTATGGGGCACACAAAAGACTGCGCCGTCGTACGAATATTCCCCGACAGCAAGAATATTCCACGACCAAACGAATATTCCCCGACAATAATGAATATTTTATAACCACCTGCTTATTTAAAATATTTGCGCAGTTTACCCATAACTAACCACATTAATCAAATTCACCCTTACTATTTTAAAATAATAAATAAAGGAAATTCCTTTTTATTTAAAAATTTTTGAGGTCTTACATTTACTTATTGCACTTAGTGCTTCGCACCTTATCTACTTGTGATATTAGTGCTTCGCACATGTCATCATTTCCATACGGTGAGACGCGGTGTATGTGAATGTATTTTGTGTGGTCCCTCCACCAGGAGGCTATCCTGTTGGTGTTTAATTACTAGACTCGTAGGAAGACTAATTCTCGCGAGGCTCAGGAAAGGCACCACCCAAATTCGCTCCAATTGAAAGACCATATTAATTTCCCGTTGAGTAAATTGTGATGATTTGGGAACCTTCATGCCAAAAAGCCGCGAGAGTAACCTAAGATAGGTCAGCCTTTGATAAACCCAAAACGGAGGAAAGTCACTTCATGCTTTCTCATTTTTAATTACTTATAAACACAATTACTTGTAATTTCATTCCATATCTATCTCCATGTAATGAGAAATATGAAGAAATGTGTACACATACATATTTAATTTAACATGTTATCCTATATTACAAACAGCTGACATTCATTTTGCAGGATAAAATTCCTAAAATGGACACATCACATAGCATGTTATTATACACATATTCCCTAAAGACTAAACTATGCAAGTCTTTCGCAGGGAACCAATCGGACCTACTACCCGGTCAAAATCCAAAAAGGTTGCATACCTACAGTCAATCATGTCGTCATCTGACTAGACTGACCTTAATCCAGTTTCTCACAAAGAATTCGATGGATAAAGCAAACAAATTACAGATTTGGCTCTTCTACTCAAAGAACTACACTAGTCTACTCAGGGTCCAAAGATACCCATACATGCTGAATCCTCTACACAAGGGGGAGCCCAAGTCATTACAATACCTGAACTGCAGTTGGATATGACAAAAAAACTCATGATGCCACCCATCTCACAGGAGATCAAGACATTGGCAACATCAAAAAGAAAGTCCTCCAAATGGAAGAGACCCTTCGTGCTATCAAAGGAATTAGAACACACGGGAGTGTTTCATATGTTGACCTTTGCATTTTCCCTGGTGTTCATTATCAAGAAACGTTTAAGACTCCTGACTTCGAAAAATATAACAGGTTAGGAGATTCTTACACACATTTGAAGGTGTTTATTGGAGAACTTGGATCTTATGAAGAGGACGAGAAGCTCAGAATGCAGCTGTTCTAGAAGAGTCTGACTGGAGAAGCTCATTCATGGTATACCATATTAGATAATTCAAAGATCCGTAGTTGGGAAGAGCTAGCGCACCCCTTCATCACTCAATACAGCTTCCAGTCTCAAATGGCTCCTAACCGGTATCAGATTACCAAGGTCAAGAAACAGCCTAACGAGTCTTTCAGAGAGTATACTCAAAGGTGGAGACGTCTGGCTTCCCAAATTATTCCTTCCATGACAGAATCAGAGATGGTCATGACTTTCATAGACATACAAGAAGCTCTTTTCTATGAAAGAGTTTTAGCCAGAATTGGTAAAAATGCCTTCCTCGCGATTAAAGAACAGCTAGTCAAAGCTCCCATTTTGGTACAACCCAGGGATGATGTTCCCCTGTTCATATACATGTCCATAAGTGACAATGTCATGGGCTGCATGCTGGGACAAAAAGACGATAGAGGCCAAGAATTAGTTATCTATTACCTCAACAAAAGATTCAGCAGCAGTGAACACAAGTACACTCTGATTGAGAAGACTTGTTGTGATTTAGCATGGGCGTCCATGAGGTTACAACATTACCTCCATAGTCACACAACCCATCTTATATCCCGCGTGGATCCTCTCAAGTATGTGTTCAATTAACCCATGTTAAATTGTCGGTTGTCTAGATGGCAGTTGATCCTACAACAATTTGACATCGTATATGTGACTCAAAAGTCCATCAAAGGTCAAGGAATTGCGGATCAACATACCGCTGCACCTTCAGGGGATTTCAAACCCTTGGAAACATATTTCCCTAATGAAGGGGTAATGACAGTTCAGCAACATCATTAGTACGATACACGCCAAGCATGGAAGGTGTATTTCAATTGAGCTATTAATATGGAAGGGGCTGGAGCTGGAGCAGTTCTAGTATCTGGTATGGGGGAGCAGTATCCCGTCATCGTTAAATTACAGTTTATCAGCACCAACAACACAGCTGAGTACGAAGGCTGTCTCATGGGGCTAGAACTTGTCCGTTCAATGGGCGTTAGGCGGTTAATTATCTTTGGAGATTCAGAGTTAGTGGTCAGACAATCCACGGGAATCTATCAAATCAAAGAGCTACATTTGATGTCTCACCATCGACAAGTTTTATAGATGGTTTTGGAGTTCGAAGAAATATCCTTTCTACGCATTCCTCGTAATAGGAATGACTTTGCAGACATATTAGCAACGTTGGCCTCCTTAATTCACATATCTGACAAAGGACACTTACCACGAGTCACAATTGTCCTGCACAAGGCACCATCCTATGGGAACTACATTGGAGAAGTATATGATGAGCTACCTCCCATCCAACATCTGTTGTATCAGCATATCTAGGAATATCTACGAGATGGATCTATACCCGCTGAGGTGAGCCCAACTGAGAAAAGACGGATCCATCGACTTGCTATGAAATTCTACCTGAGCGGAGATGCACTCTACAAAAGAGATGCATGATTAGGTATCCTCAGATGTTTAGACAAATACCAAGCTCAAAGGCTTATGGATGAGATCCATGGTGGAGTCTGTGGCCCACACATGAGTGTATCCCTCCTTGTCAAGAAGATCCACAGGACAAGACATTATTGGCTCTCTCTCAAAGCTGACTGTAATGACCATGTCAGGAGATGTTATCAGTGCCACATTCATGGGAATGTTATCCAAGCCCCTCCACGGGAACTCCACAATATGAGTTTGCCTTGGCCCTTCTCAATGTGGGGAATGGACGTTATTAGGCCCATTGAGCCTAAAGCCAGTAATGGACATCGATTTATTTTCACCATGATCGACTACTTCACCAAGTGGTTAGAAGCAGCCTTCTTCCCCAGGGTTACCAAAGAAGTCATCATTGCTTTCATCAGAAACAATGTCATTTGTCGATATGGACAACCCGAGGTGATTGTATCAGACAATGCTAAGAACCTCAACAACAATATGATAGAGGAGTTATGCAGTAAATTTCACATCAAACATCTTAACTCCGTCATCTACCGTCCAAAGATGAATTGTGCTGTTGAAGCGACTAACAAAAGCATCAAGAAAATTATGCAAAAGATGTCTGCCAACCACAAAGATTTTCCTGACCTATTGCCTCTTACTCTGTTAGCCTACAGAACCTCAATGCGTACTTCCACTGGGGCAACCCCCTATGCATTAACCTATGGGATAGAAGCAGTGCTCCCCATAGAAGTTGAAATGGAATCCCTCAGAGTGTTGATAAATGCTCAGCTGGAGGAAGACCAATGGGCACAAGACAGGTATCACCAATTGTCTCTAATAGATGAAAGGCGAACCGCAGCTATCTTCCATGGTCGGTTATATCAACAAAGGATCGCCATATCCTACAACAAAAAAGTCCAGCTACAGCTGTTTAAACAACATGACTTGGTTTTGAAGAAGATCATTGACAACCAAGATCAATCTTAGGGAAAATTCTCTCCTAACTGGGAAGGACCGTTTGTTGTCAAGGAAGTATTGATGGGAAGCGCTCTCAGATTGCAAGAAATGGACGGCGATGAATTTCCACAACTCATCAACTCGGACACCATGAAACGGTACTCTGTCTGAAGTTACCATCAAGCAAACATGTGTGATCATCAGATCACCAGTCATTCCGGTTCTTTAACCCTTTACCACATACAACTCTTTTCCACACTTTGCCCCTCAGGGAAACATACTTTTCAAGCCAGCAGCCTGGCTTCAGTGCGATCATACAACTTAGGTCATCCCACTACAGATTGAACCTCTTGCGTTTGCAATTTGGCTACCCATACATGGGATTAAACTTCTCGTACTTTCAGTTCATCCTCAACCTAGGATCAAACTTTCTCCTCCCCGCAGTCTGACCTGCACATGGGATCATGCTTTTCCACTCGCCCTGAGGGGCGAACTACATCGACCTGATCTCCTCTTCAATAGGAGTACGTAGGCAACCATTTCATATGGCCCGGTTGCAATAAAACAAAAACAACAAAAACATTTCTACCCTTTTCTCCTTACAAAAACAAAAACAACAAAAACATTCCTACACCCTTTTCTGCCACATACAGCGTTGAACCTCTTGCACCAGGTTCGAACTACGCAGACCTGATCTCCTCTTCAATAGGAGTACGTAGGCAGCCATTCATTGTACGGTCTCACCCCCTACCAAAACATAAAAACTTATCAACTGGTACTGGGATCAAACTTCAATCCACTACATTTTATTGGCTTCAAACCAAAGGGATGGAATTACCTGAACTCCTCCCAAATAGAAGATTCGGCGACCATCTAAGCTGCGGTTGTACCTTGAAGAGCAACACCAATCCATAAGATATAGAATTAACTAGGGTCCTCCTGAATAGGGGTACTGGTGACCATTTGTGGTGCGGTCAATCTCAGAGAGGAAAGCCACAATCCTCTCCATATTTCCATATAGAAACCAGTCCCAAGACACCAAAGATGGTAGGAATACACATATCAATGATCCATTTTGAAATGTCCAGAGACAACTCAATGTCCATCCATCCAGGAGGAATTCAAAGTACATCAAGATCGCAAGCCCTGAAGCAGCAGGCAAAATATAAAGCAAGTAGCAAATCATATCTAAAAGGGAAGTGATCAAATATATTTCCCTGCCATATATATAATGTTGTTTGATATACACAATGTAAACTGTACATGACAAAATGGCTAAGCTAATCTGTGCAGGAAAATACAAGCTCATCTACAAGTCAGGGTATATGCGAGCTAACAAGCCCAACATGGAGGCCCTCTCAGAATAAGGAGGTGAAGATGTGGTCTCCTGTACAAGAGTATCCACACAACCCAAAAGATCTGCAGCCATCTACATGGTGATCATATGCTCATCAATGTAAGCGCTCATCTCTGCGATCATATCAGTGGTAAGGGACCTCACTGCAGTACTATCTATGACGGCTACATCCCAGACAGATATGGCACTATCCCGCTTAACTATCACTGCATCTCTGGCTGATCTGGCCTCATCTCGCTCAACGACAGCGACATCTCTACAAGCTAATGCCCCATCTCTCTCGTACTGAGCTGCGTCTCTCCCATCAAGGGCAGTCAACATCAAGGCTCTAGCCTGGTCTCTCTCGAAGGTCATCAGATGAAGATTCTGCTCAAAGTACTGTGATGAAAGCTGAATCACAACAACGCTAGTACTGGGAGAATCTTAACGAAATGCTGGCAACCCATCAACTAGCTCCTCCTCGAAGTGGGAATCAATGTCCTCCATGGGCTCCACATCATCTGAATCACTACTCGGCAATGTGGATATCACCGCTGCCGATGCAGTCTCTGTCTCCATCCGTGCAGAATACTCTGCAGAACAACCCAGATGGCTCGCAGAAAAATCAGCTATCTCACGTTGATCCCAACAAGCGTACACACGGGATCGGTCCTCTGTTGAAAGATAGCGAGAAGTTAAATGCTATCCCAACGCCCCCTCGAAAGGATGAAAGTCCTGAAACTGGTCAAACTGCGACATCACAGCCAGCGGGTGGTAAGTAGTCATGCCCCTCAAGCCAGCCAGAGGGAGGCAGTCCATGCCCAAAGCATAAGTAATAAAGTGATAAGGTGAGCTGTGCCCCGAACATGGCAATATGCTAAACGGATCACTGATATCCGCTAATAACATAGACCAAGACATAGCATCCGTACACTCCGATGGCTGAAAGGAGTATGACAAGGCTATGTCATGGGTAAAACAATACACATGTCGTCTAAGGGTGTCAATCGGTCTCAAGTGTGACATAAACCACACGTATAGCATGACCGAGCTGCCCCTGAACACTCCTGTCGGATAAGTGCAATAATATGTAGTTGACCTCAGAGTCTCTGCTATAATCATCGGTATAATGGGTACAACCCTCCCTAAGAGCTCTCACTGCCATGATGACTCCAATGTCTAGGGAATGAAAAAACAGTGCATACATTCCTAAGTATATCAACATTTAATACATCATCTCTGTACAACTACAAATAAAGGTAAATGGGGCACAGATTCCCTACGACTAACAGAGGCCTATTAAAAGATATAGCGAGAATGGGGCACAGCCACCCAATAGCTAACATAGGTCTATCAAAAGATATAACGAGAATACACATCAGAAGAAGACAATGGTGTCAATTTTTATATCATCAATCCTGTCCACCTGATGTAATTACTCCTGAGTCACTGGATGTCTATCAACAGGGATGTCAGGCCTATATAGACGAGGATCTGCGCTGGCAAAACCGAATGGGTCGTCTGAGGGGCCAGTGCCTAAGCTGGAAGGATCAAACGAATCTGCGTCTGCTGGATCTCTGTCCAAATGCCGGATAAAGAAATGTGCCTGGTCTAGTTGCCGAGTCAAACTATCAATTTGTGTCACATGAGTCGGATCTCAGACACAGGCTATCTAATCCATCATAATCACGGATCCTGGAACCATATCCCCCATGAACTGAGTGGCGCGGGACTGGGCTCCAATAGTACGAGGAAACCACCAACGCTGGAATATCTACTGAGTGCAAGGACCCTCTGATAATGAAAAGCCGTCAATCCCCAATAATGGGATATCAGTTATGGGTGACTGCGATACAGGCCAATGATGCCTGACAGGAGGCAAGATCGTCATGCGAATCTCCCCTGTGGTGCTCCTAATAGCACGCTCTCCTAAATTAAGCTCTCATCCTCCATCTGTAAAGAGAGGAACTCTCCGGGTGGAGATCACGTACTCGACGCCAGTCGGGTACCCACCCTCAAATCTGATGGCCAAATGTTCCCCAGAATAGGAAATCCATGTGATAATCTCAACTGTCAACAACTCAAGTTGCAGGCGGCAGTGAGTGAAACCCTCAGCTACAGGGACCTCCGCCAATATGGAATGATGCCATCGTCATCCTCGTGGATAGGTATCTAAACCTAACACACTCATAGGACGCAAGCATGGGAGCCTCTCGTAGGCCCAAAACTACCAACACAATGGCAAAACATATGCGGTCAGTAAACACTCTTAACCTATAAAGGGGAAATGACAAGAGAAATACTCACCAGCAGAAATGGGTAGAATCCTAGCCAAGCCTCAGTCAAACACTGCGAGCGCATATGCATGCCCTTGAGGAAATAGACAAAAGTATAGGAACCCCAATCATACTCTCCAATACGGTCCACATGACGCGCGGCGCTGACAAAAGCGAATGACACCGTAGAAGAGTTATCTGCTATGAAGCAGCCTCTAATGATCATCAGGAATAATTGCCGAAGAATGCGATCCCTGACTCTGACATCATCAGGCATGGGCTCACTCAAAAACCCGCTCATAGCATCCACTACAAAAAAAATGGGGTTTCAACAACAACCAATTTTCGTTGCTAAAGGTGCTAAATTTCGTTGCAAAAGGGTTTTGGAAACGACTTTACTGTCGTTGCGTCTTTCGTTACGCAATGAGCGTTGCTAATTGTTCCGCAACGAACATTTTTTTCGTTGCCAAAAGTAATACATTTTGCAATGAAATTTGGCTTTCATTCAGAGACATCGATCCTTTAGCAACAAAATGTATTGTTACAGAATAATTAAAATTTTGTTTCTAAAAACCCCATTTCGTTGCAAAAGCCTGCTAATTGGCAACGAAATGAACTATTTTTTTTTTTGCAACGACCATGTATTTTCGTTGCAATTGTCACCATTTTGCAATGACATTTTTTGTTGCAATAAATTATGAAAATTATTGCCTAAGCTTGCTTTTGTTGCGGAATTAAACTTTTTAGCAACGATTTTTGTTGCTGATTATATTATTTGGCAATGACATTATGCTGAATCAGCAACGAAAATGTTTGTTGCTGGTTATTTTTCAATAGAAACGAAAGTCGTCGATTAACAATGACATTATATGTTGCCGTTTCTTTATATGTACAACAAAAGTTGATATGATTTGCAACGATAAAAAATGTAGCATTTTATGTTAGTATTAACAACAATATCCTCTCCATTGTTATTAGGTTAATTTTTCGTTGCCAAATATTATATTTTTAATGCCATTAGCAACGAAAATTTGTTGCTAAATGTCTAAAAAATTGTTGCTATATTAAAACTTGTTCAATGCATTTGTAACGAATTATATTGTTGTCAAATCAAAATTTAACATTCTTTTTGTGTACCTAGCTGGGTCAATGTCCCCATAACAAATAATGACAAAAATTCAAAAAACTAAGAGTTGTTACGTGGTACTTATGTACACAAAGACAATAGAGTTGTTATGTGGTACTAATGTACACCGTATTTCTCATAAGCAGAAAAAGACAATAAAGTCAGGGCTGCCATCCAGCCGCTGTAGTCTGTAGGCCAAGATGGTGCTGCTCAGGCAGGCCTCAAAAGGGCGGTGATATTTTATCCCTTCATGTTGAACTTGTCAATGAGCTGAACTCCTCGAGGATGTTTTTATGTCCCTATTGGTTGCAAAAATTGTTGAACCATTTGGCGTTTCACGTGCTCTGGTGCCTATTAATAAGATATGGAGATGCTCATGACAACTGTAATTAGAAAAATCTCAGTAACATTGACCAGCAATTGTTGGTAACAAAAATATTAATCATTTAGAATACCAATAAACTTATTACAGTAAAGCCTTTTCACGACCATATGCCAATAATCTAAACATTAAAAGGTATATGTCTACATAAGATGGAAACACCTCTTGTTTAAAGTTGAAAAGCCGTGGTAATGGACGACCATTTGGTAAGCGAGCATTGGGCTCTCGTAGCTCATCAAAGAAAGGATGTAAACATGCTTCTAACTGCAATAGGAAGAATCAAATCTAAAACAGAAAAGCAATAGACATAAGCTTGCCCCAACCAAAAGGCAAATAAAAGAAATCCTTGTGGCTCTACAGTCATCAGCACAAAATAAAAACCACATATAAGATAATAAGAAATGGACCACCTACTCAACAATAAAAACTATTAATTTGCACTTAAGCCAATGAATGAAAACTTGTTACTCCTAATTTCTAAATAACAGCATAACAGATATCTATCCGTAACAAAGAAAAGATGAATGAAACTCACAGCACTGCATCGAAGACTTGGTGAGTATTCCGGTTTAGTTTCTTTGATAAAAAAAACATCTTCTTAACAGAAAAGTAAAAAATAAAAGGTTTAAAATTCACCAAGCAGTTAAAATTTTGGTGAAACATAAGAGTATCAATCTGTAAATAGAATAAAAACTTCAAGCCAAAATCAAAGCACTTACCTTTCCATATGAACCCAAGCTAAAAATACTAGTCTCATCAGGCCCAAAAAGAACAGAGCTAATAGCAGAATCATGAGCTGGCCATCCAGTAATTTGCTGGTCAGAAGACATATCTTAGCCTAATTAAGGATATTCATTGGTACATACATGTGTTACCTAGTGTGGAATATAAAAGAAATCATCTAGCTGAAAAAGAAGAAATTAAAGGATACCAAACATATGAATCATTCCACCACTTGCAGCCGCTGCTAAAATCTTCCCATTGTGATCATTATACTATCTTCTTCTAGCTATAAAACATTGTTTAATGTTAAAATAACAAAAATTGCAGAATAAATTTTAAAACAAACAAGAGCTTCAAAAAGAGTAGGTTATGTAACTACCATCAGTTTTAGGAGAAGGCAGTAGATAGGCACCTTTCAGTGGACACTCTACTTGGCAAGTTCTGGGGGATAAATAAGAATTAAACCAACCTTATATAAAACTCTAATAAATTAAGGGGATATATAAAAATTCATTAGATAAATTTATCAAATCTGAAAGGACCACATTCAGAATTTATCATATTTGCATACAAGAGACTATAATAAAATTTCACATAAATTACTACTACAGCTTATTAAATTAGTAAAGGCATTCTTGGTTAAACATATGTTTCATAAGTGATGTGAAGTGTGATAATAAATTTGGTTCATAACTCCATTTTACTTGGAAATCGAAAACCAAAAACAGTAACAAGATTACTGAACTATGTAACAATTCATGCCAATTTAAACTGAGAACATTATGCATTTTGGTAGATGTCTAATGTGTTATGTCTAAGGTGTTCATCTCCAATTCTCAGTATATGCTTCCAAGTTCAATTAACTTGAAAAAAATGAACAGCCATCATTCATACACACATTTTCTATAAGCACACAATGCACACACATCTATATATTTCTCTGTTGCAGAATGAAGCCAAAAAGTTTAAAAACATGATCAATATTCATACACAGCCTGTTAAACAGCAACAAACATGTAACAATTTAGATAAACTACAAGTAAATAATAAGAAGTGGTGTCTTAATTTCGTAATCATAGTTTCATAGTGAATTAGTGATTAATGAACTAATTTTTTGTCACTAATGTCAGCTCATAGTGAATTAGTGATTACCCTGACATCCATATGCTTATAGAAACAACACCTCATGGTCATAGGAATTCCTAAGATTAAAAAGCTATAACCAACAATATAGGAGGAGAAATTGAAAAAATCCACTAACTGTCGGTTGTTTCTCCATGTTTTACTATTTTGATATAATAGGAATTTGAAACCTAGTCACTTACCCACTCAATGTTGGTACTGGAATTCTAAGTCTGTTTAGGGATCATGTTATTCATACCAATCAAATAGAAAGTGAGAGTAAAAACTGTACCAGCAAAGTAGTCAGTTCACAACATATTAACTGAACTTAAACTGACATTACTATCTATCCAAATACTCTGCAGGAAGTCAAAACAAAACATATCTCTATAATATCTTTCCATCCTTAGACCTCCCAAAACCTTTAAATCTAATTTGAAAAGCAAACTCTTCAATCTAAAAAGGGTAAACCCAGTGCCCCTCAAAACGACCAAAGAGATAATTCTTCAAACTAGCAATCGGGCAATGAGATATAGATGCTCATGAGATTCACAATATAGCATACATAACCCAGATGTTTGGATATTATCTAATTTACATCTCGATGAGTTAATTTTCCAAAACACAATTTCAATCCCCAATTTTTCACACATTAGATCCCTAAAATAGTTAGGAGTTTCAAAAATACCCAAATCAATTCGAAATTCCATAAAATTAAAAAAAAATAGGACTTGAAGGGACTCACCCAAGAAAGGAGGTAGGAAAAGGTGGCGGTTACCAACGGCAGAGATGGAGATGGAGATGGTGGCGGTGGTGCTCCTTCGTTGCCGCGTAGGTTGTCTATATATGGGGATAGATCGCAGTGTGATGGCGGGGGTGGTGCTCCTTCGTTCATATCGAAGCTGCGGTGGAGATGGAGATGAGTCAAAGCTGCATTAAAGGTAAGCAAAGAAGAGAAAGTGGCGATGGAAAATCGAGAGGAGAACCAAACGATCGAAGTTGTAGAGAAGCTATGGGTTATTTGGGCAAAACACGTAGCTCAGATCTATTCAGCCTATTCACATAGGTATTGGATTTTATATTTTTTATGAGATAATTGATTAATAATGTAGTTGATAGATTTAGACACTTAAAAAGAAAAATAAAAATAAATTTTTTATTCAAATAAATATATAAATTTGTATTTACAATTTAAAATTTAGGATGTCATAAATTAACAAAAAAAAAACTCAATAAAACTCTTTTTATTGAAAGGATGAATAATATTTTAGTATTTCTAAAGGAAATATTTTTCACAATTAATTCTAAGAAATTTAGTTTTTGCAAAATAGTGAAAGAATTATCTCTTGCAAAAAAAAAAAAACTCAATAATACTACATAACGAGTAATAATTCCTTCGTAGATAATATTTTTCTTTGTAAAATTTCACCGTAAAAAATGGCAGTGGCAACTATTTTTCATCGCCTCAATTTTACAAAAGCAAAAAATAATTTGTGAAAAATGTTTCTTTCGCTAATAAATATATTATCATTTTTTTTTGTTCATTATTTTCTCGCTAGAACATTCTCATTATTCTTGATAGTGATAATTGTATAAAATGATACGATATACTAAAATTTGTAGTCATAGTTTTTATCGTACCAATCTATTAGACTAATATAATTTATTATTTTTAGGGGTATACATTCTCATTTTAATATTCGCAAATTTTGTAATTAGAACTCTATTTTTTTAAGGAATCAGAATTATTTATAGAGTTTATGAATAATTGTATAATGTTGTAAAATATTAATAAATGAAATTATGAGTGTGAACATAGAAAATAAAATCAATAATTAATGATATTTTTTATTAAAATTTGTTATTTCATATATTTGAGCTAAAAAAGGAAATACACCTTTGTAATTAGCAAATATATAAATATATATATATATATGGAGCCCTTCCATAGCAACCGGTTGCTATGAGTACTGTGCAACACCTCCTTTTTGTACCGTTGATAAAGTGAATTGATGGATGGGATTAGCTTTTGTGTTTGATAAGCCGGCACAGGTTGTTGTGCCTAATTATACACATGTACCGGCTTCTATTTTAATAAGTGAATATTAACTTGTCAATATAGTTATAAAAAGTGAATATTTACTATTAAAATAATCCGGGCGGTACAGGCTGTTACGGCTGGTACATTTTATTTTTATTTTTTTTTTATTTTTTCCGGCCGGTACAGGCTCATACGGCTGGTACATTTTTTTTAATTTTTTTTTATTTTTCCCGGCCGGTACAGGCTCATATGACTGGTATTAAAAAATTGGAAAAAAAATCGGCCGGTATAGCTTGTCACGGCTTGTATTAAAAAAATAAAAAAATTTATTTTATTCAAGCAACTCGTTGCTAAACAGACTCGAACACGCAACCTCAAACTCCAAACACACGTCATATGACCACCCGAGCACCACGAGCCTAGCTGTTAATTTCAGCCAAGGATATGTCTTTATATTAAAACTTCACCATCTCCCAAAATCTATATTCTTGCATTATTATTATATTACGATTTATTATTATTAACAAGTCTATATAATACATATGGGGGTTTGATATTTAGAAATAAGTTAATATCTATATTTATTAAGCAGTGATTATTAGTAATAATTTTATATATTAAGCAATGATTTTATTATTAAGAAATGATTTTATACATTTGATACATTTTTTATATATTTTATACATTTGATATATTTTTTGATATATTTTTGATACATTTTTGATAATTGATAAATTTTTGATACATTTTTGATAATTGATATATTTTTGATACATTTGATATATTTTTGATACATTTGATACATTTTTGATATATTTGATAAATTTGATACATTTTTGATATATTTTTGATACATTTGATACAATTTTGATACATTTGATACATTTTTGATATATTTGATACATTTCATACATTTTTGATAATTGATATATTTTTTATACATTTGATATATTTTTGATAATTGATATATTTTTGATATATTTGATACATTTGATATATTTTTGATATATTTTTGATACATTTTTGATACATTTAATACATTTTTGATATATTTTTGATACATTTGATACAATTTTGATATATTTGATACATTTTTGATATATTTTTGATACATTTTAGATAATTGATATATTTTTGATATTTTTGATATATTTTTTTATATATTTTTGATACATTTGATACATTTTTGATATATCAAAAATATATCAAAAATGTATCAAATATATCAAAAATATATCAAAAATGTATCAAAAATATATCAAACAGATCAAAAATATATAAAAATTGTATCAAATGTATCAAAAATATATCAAAAATGTATCAAATGTATCAAAAATGTATCAAAAATATATCAAAAATGTATCAAATATATTAAATATATCAAAAATATAGCAATTATCAAAAATATATCAAAAATGTATCAAATGTATCAAAAATATATCAATTATCAAAAATATATCAAATGTATCAAATATATCAAAAATATATCAAAAATGTATCAAATGTATCAAAAATATATCAAATGTATCAAAAATGTATCAATTATCAAAAATATATCAAAAATATATCAAAAAATGTATCAAATATATAAAATATATAAAAAAATGTATCAAATGTATAAAATCATTTCTTAATAATAAAATCATTGCTTAATATATAAAATCATTACTAATAATCATTGCTTAATAAATATAGATATTAACTTATTTCTAAATATCAAACCCCCATATGTATTATATAGACTTGTTAATAATAATAAATCGTAACATAATAATAATGCAAGAATATAGATTTTGGGGATGGTGAAGTTTTAATATAAAGACATATCCTTGGCTGAAATTAACAGCTAGGCCCGTGGTGCTCGGGTGGTCATATGACGTGTATTTGGAGTTTGATGTTGCGAGTTCGAGTTTGTTTAGCAGCGAGTTGCTTGAATAAAATAATTTTTTTTATTTTTTTAATACAAGCCGTGACAAGTTATACCGGCCGGTTTCTTTTTTCAATTTTTTAATACCAGCCGTATGAGCCTGTACCGGCCGGGAAAAATAAAAAAAATGTACCAGCCGTATGAGCCTGTACCGGCCAGAAAAAATAAAAAAAAATTAAAAATAAAATGTACCAGCCGTATCAGCCTGCACCGGCCGGAAAAAAAAAATAAAAGTAAAATGTACCAGCCGTATCAGCCTGTACCGGCCGGATTATTTTAATAGTAAATATTCACTTTTTATAACTATACTGACAAGTTAATATTCACTTATTAAAATAGAAGCCGGTACAAGTGTATAATTAGGCACAACAACCTGTGCCGGCTTATCAAACACAAAAGCTAATCCCAGCCATCAATTCACTTTATCAACGGTACAAAAACGGGGTGTTGCACTGTACTCATAGCAACCGGTTGCTATAGAAGGACTCCCATATTTATATATATATATATATATATATATATATATATATATATATATATATATTTATACACACACACACACACACACACACACACACACTAAGCATTACAAGAAAAATGGAAACTATAAGTATCAGTGTAGAAATTCAAAATAGAAACTCTTACATAATATGTGTTTGATAATTATTTAATATATCTAATTAGAACAAGTAGATACATCTATATGATTAATAAATAAATATTGACAGATAATAAAATATGAATTGTGGAGAATACTAAAATGTTACTCCTTCGTTCCAAAAAAAGTTTCATTGAGTATGTTTTTGTTAATTTATGAGATCCTAAAATTCAAATTATAATGTAATTTTATTTAATTGTTGAAAATAAAATTTTATTTTAAATAATAATTTTAATGTTATAACATTGAAATTGTTTCTGGTATAACATTGAAAATAGGTTGTAACATATCAAACATAAATATAAAATAAATTTATAAATGTATTAAATTTTCCTTAAAATAGTAATTTTTATTTTTTTTGTAAAGAAAGAAATACAATTTACATAAAATAAAAAATAAACTCACCTAACACCTTGTTGGGTTTTTAAAATTAAGTAAATGAGAAAAAAGCTTAGAAAATTAATAAAAAAAAAAATTGATTCCAACATTAATATTGTTTTAATTTTATTAAAATAATTCCAACATAAATATTTTAGGGAAAAAACTAAAAAATATTACTAACATTTTATCGGTCCATAAAATTAAAACAAAATATTATAAAAACTTTCATTAAATTGGTTACTAATTTATTAAAGAAAAATCAAACGCAATCTATACATAACAAAATTTGACTTAGAAAATGCAATTAAAAACATCATTTAGAACTACTTCTTACTAATTTAGCCACAATTTTTTATCTGAATCATTTAGACACATTTACAGTTTAAAAAAATATAAAACAAATAGTCTGAAATGACATACGTCCGCTGCTGACGTGACAACTCTTTTGAATTTTTTCCAAAAATTGCTTCTACATGATTGAAATATGTGACCTATCATTTAGAACTTTGGTCATTTTACCACTGGAGCAATACAAGTTATCTGTTAATATCTTGCAATGATTAATATTTATATCAAAACATGAGATTTCTCCCATATATTCCTTTCTTCTCCTTCACTACATACCATTAATATAATCTCAGGAAGATATATAATAATAATAATAATAATAATAATAGTACTAATAACAATAATAATAAAAATAAAAATAATAATAACAATAACAATAACTATAACAATAATAATAATAATAATAAATAAAAATAATAAAAATAAAATAAGACTGTGGCTATTTACAATGTTACTATAAAATTAAAAGTTCATTGGTTTTCAATGTATACATAAAAGTTACGTCATGCATATGTAACATATGATCCACATATATATAGTTATACGTTTTATAATTTGTACAACAATTTATGCATGAAATACAAATATATTATCTTATAATAATAACACACTAATATGTCGTTTTATTCTATGATATATAAGTTCGTTAGTATGAAAAGACTTGTTTGACTTCTTTTTTTCCCTTTTTTCCACAAGCGCTAATTATGGGAAAAACACCTTTATCCCATTGCGGTTGTCGTGTTTTAAGCAATTAGTCACTGTGCTTTAAAAATATTCAATTGACCCATTGTGGTTTTTAAAAATATACAATCAAGCCATTCCGTCCAATTTGACTAACAGACATCTAAAAATATCCTACGTGGTTTTTTTTAAAAAAAATATTACATGTATTTGAATTTTAGTATTTTTTTACTTTGATTTTTTTAGTATTTTTTTTAATTAGTATTTTAAGTATTTGATGTAAATATGTAATTAGTATTTTAGTATCGGGTAAGTGACTTTTAGTATTTTGATATGTTATACAACTATGGTATAATTTTAGTATTTTGATATGTTATACTACTATGGTAAAATTTTAGTATTTGAGTAAAATTTTAGTATTTTAGTATTTGAATTTTAGTATTTTGATTAAATGATGTAAATATGTTATGATGTAAATATGATGTAAATGATGTAAATATGATAATATGTTATGTTATGATGCAAATGATGTAAATATGTTATGATTTTAATATTTTAATGATGTAATTTGAATTTTTGTTCTTTTGATTAATTAACAAAATAATTTAAATTTTAGTATTTTTGTATTTTTTTTGAATTTTAGTATTTTTTAATTTGATTTTTTAATATTTTTAGTATTTTTTAATTAATATTTTTAGTATTTGATGTAAATATGTAATTAGTATTTCTAGCACGGGGTAACTGATTGTATAATAAACAATCCTTATAGCTTAGTTGGTTTGAGCATTTGTTTAAGGAGAGTGTGAGGTCTAGAGTTCAATTCTCAAGGAGAGCATTATTTTATTGTATTTTTTAAAAAGCCCGCGGTCGGGCCAGGGTTTTTTATTATTAGTACTATTATAATTATTGTAATAATAATAATAATAGGAATAATAATAGTAATTATAATAATGATTAATAATAACAATAACAATAATAATAGTAGTTATAATAATAGTACTAGTAATAATAATTATAATTAATAATAACAATTATAATTATAATTATTATTATAATTATTATTATTATATTAAGAATAATAATAATAATAATAATTATTACTATTATTATTATTATATTATTAATAATAACAATAATAACAATAATAATAGTAACAATTATAATTATTATAATAATAGTAACAATAATAATAAAAATAATAATAATAACAACAACAACTGTGACGCCCCAAAAACAGGTATACAACACCCATTCTGAGTCGCCAAATACATGGTACATAAACCAAACTACAACTTCAATAATACAAATATCGTGTGAAATACGACAATACATACTGTGAGTTTAAATACAAATATTATCTTCTAGACAATATCCACACGCAAATAAGTCCTCATTATAATTATTCAAACACTATTTTATAAAAATAGTGAGGACTGCTAAAACATCTTCCTAGAACCATCACTCCATACCCCGACTCGATCCTGCTATGTTCTCAGCTCATGAGAAGAAAAATGAAACAAAAAGGAAAAGGGTGAGCACAACTAGCCCAGTAAAGAATATTATGACTAAGATAATATACAACAAATTATCGTTAGTCTTCAACAGGGAAAAAATCTGATAAAATATAATCGACAACAAGTTTTAGATCAACAAATACAGCGAAAACAATCCATTAGAAGAGTCATGTATAGGATGAATTCTACTATCTTCTAATATTTAAGAGTCCATCATCAATATTTTATCCCTGTAACAACAATCAATATACATCTTTAATCATCTTTGCACTACAGGCCAAAGATATTCATTTATATCACCGGTTGGTCATGTTCATCTCAACACTTGTTCATCTTTGCACTACGGGCCAAAGATATTCATTTATATCACCGGTTGGTCATGTTCATCTCAACACTTGTTCATCTTTGCACTACGGGCCAAAGATATTCATCAGTAATCATTTATCTTTGCACTACATGCCAAAGATATTCAATAATATCATCATTAAGGACTGAGGATGATGAAAAATATTTTTAAGAACGAATCCAGTGCGATAGAAGGACAAATATTAGGGATTCGTATAACAGTTTTATCCAAGATCAATAATACTCCATAATAACCAATTTTGAAGCAGAATTCAAAAATAACGATTAAAACATGGATACAATCAAAGATAGTAGCCAAAATAGACATCTTGGACAAAAAGAAAATTTTTCATTTTTCGGTGAATAGTACCGTATTCGTGAATAGTGCCATATACGTGAATAATGCCGTATACGTGAATAGTAACCCCGACACAAAAAGTTTTAAATTTGATAAAAATATAGATCAATACTTCGACATAATGATATTGAAGAAAATAATATCATTTATGAAGAAAATAACATCCCTTACCTCAAAATAACCGTATTTCTGACTGAATTTCGGGTATAGTGCTGACAGAAACTCGCACCGTATAGCAACACTCAAAGTATACTCACAAGAATACGCTCGATAATATAGAGAGAGAAAGAGAGAAAACTTGTTTCTGGTGTGATTTTTAATTCTAACCTAGCCCTCTATTTATAGAAAAATGCTAGAACGCCAAATGAGACTAAATTAATAAAATATTAATATTTACCAAATATTCAAGCCCACCACCAAGGAATTTGATTTTAGCATTTCCCACATGCCCACCTTCTAGAAAAAAATAAAAAAATGTTTTTGAAATAAAAAAATAATTAAACTTTTAAAAATCAATTATTTCGGAACTCCGGAAGTTCAATAATTCACAATAAATAGCCCCTTTGTCAGAAAATACGAATCTTGCGACTTTTTATAGGAATTTCAATTCTCTACAACTTTGCAGAAGAAAATTTTTCCAAATTCCAAACAGAAATTATCCAAAATCCACAAACGGGCGATTTTACAGTCTATAATCAATTTTCGGACAAGAATTGTGTCCACCGACACACAAAACATGTGTTAAACATTTAATGCCACAAAAATACTCTTCCTCCTCATATACTCATATATCCCACATTCATTGTAAAAATATCACCGTTAATATATTATTAAAATAATATATTTAAATGAATTATTTTATCAGAAAAAGATAAAATATTAATTTTCAACAGTTGTCACATTAAAAATTTTCTCCATCTATATCCACATAAAATGAATATTTTCTTTATCATAATAATCAATAATTAATTATTTAAAAATAATATTACAGAATCACAGTACTGACAACCAGGCCGTTCCCAGGATAGAGGGGATTTTTCAATAAGGATTTCTCCTTACTGGCGCGCAATTAGGTGACCAAACCTCTCATTAGACAGAACTTTCTAGACATTGCCAATAATGTTATCTGATAATATTATTCAAATAATATGAATTATTGATCTGATAATAGAAAATACTGTGCAGTGACAATTATTTAAACAATAATAATATAAATATCAACACAACAATTATTGAATCAATAAAATAAAATAATAAACAGTAATTACTGTAACAATTATTGAGTAGTGCCTTCTTACTTATGAATCAATAATTCAACAATATTGTGTAATACCGTGTGCTACTGTGCAACCACGCATATTACTGTATTTTAACCACCAGATAACCCAACAGTGTTAACGGTAACAATTAACGCCGTTATTTATAAAACTCAATCTTTTTCATTTTCTTTCATCCAACCATTTTTCGTTATGGGCCCACAAATGACTGTGCCGTAGTACGGAGATTCCCGACAAAAAGAATATTCCATAACCACTTACTTATTTTGTAAACTTTGCCCATTTCACCCATAACCAAAGCATTATATTAACCCTTATTAATTTAGAATAATGAATAGAGGAAAATTTAATTTATTTATAATAAGTTGGGGTCTTACAACAACAACAACAATAATAATAATAATATAAATTATAATAATAGTAATAATTATAATTATTATAATAATAAAAATAATAATTATAAGATTAGTAATAATTATTCTAATAATAATAATAATAGTAAATATAATAATAAATATAATAATAGTAATAGTAATAGTAAAAAAATATCACATGAAGCATGAAAAAAATTTAATAATGATTTATAAGTAAAAAAAAGTAAAATTTTAAGTTATTATCAAACACTAAATAATAACAAATGACTTATAACTTAGTTTAACCAATTTATAAGTCATTGCCAAACACCCTCTAATTCAAGATATAAAGAGAAATTAATATTTGATTATAAAAAAAATTACAAGTCAAGAAAAAGGAGAATTTAAAAATTGGGAGTTAAAAAAAACTTACACACCATTGGTGCAACTTTATTGTTATTGTTATTGATATTGTTATTGTTATTATTTTTATTATTATTGTTGTTATTATTATTATTATTATTATTATTATTATTGTAGTATATAACTTATTGAGATTATATTAATGGTATGTAGTGAATGAGAAGAAAGGAATATATGGGGAAATCTAATATTTTGATATAAATATTAATCTTTGCAAGATAATAACAGATAACTTATGTTGCTCCAACGGTCAAATGACCAAAGCTCTAAATGATAGGTCACAGGTTCGAATATGTTTAACATTTGGACATATTTTTTAAATACTAAATACAAATATTTTTTGACAATTCTCCGAATACCGAATATGGTCTTACAAAAACATGCTTATTGGAATTATCTTAATTTAAGGTAACATTTTAATAGTCGTTGCAAAACGTTGTATAAGATACGCAACGAAAATAAAAATTATTGCCAATGAATGTGGTCCATATTAGGCAACGAAATATAGCAACAAAAAAACTTTCGTTGCCCACGATGAGGAGAAATCAAGTGGTTAGAAATTTTGCAACGAATTTTGTTTCCAAATTTTGCAACGACTTATGAATTTCGTTGCAAAAAGTGAAAGCCTGACACAATCTGCAACGAAGGATAAGTTTCGTTGCTAAACATACACTTTTAGCAACGACTTATAAAGCTGTTGCTTGAAAAATCATTGCTAAAGCCCCATTTTTAGCAATACCAAAACTTTCGTTGCCCACGATGACGGGAAATCAAGTGGCCGAAAATTTTGCAACGAATTTCTAACGAATTTTTTTCCTGCCAATGAATTAGCAACAAATTTTTGCAACGACTTATGAATTTCATTGCAAAAAGTGAAAGCCTAACACAATTTGCAACGAAGGACAAATTTCGTTGCTAAACATATAATTTAAGCAACGACTTATAAAGTCGTTACCCGAAAAATCATTGCTAAAGGCCCATTTTTTTGTAGTGAGCTACGCTCAAAGGACCTGCACGGACAGTCCTGCCCTTTAGCGCCTCCGCCGGAACTCCTAACAAGGATCTGATGGTAGTAGGGGTAATATTCGCCATGCAAGGCACTGGTGCCCCTCCAAACTTCATACCTGTGATAAACTGCCAATCCATCGGCATCATCATCACCTCACAGTCTAACAAATGGAGTGACTGAGTCTGATGAAACCATCGCTCAGACAATGCCCTGAGGTAACCCCAGGGACAACGATGGGGAATGAGTGAGACGAATTCCCTGAATCCCCAATCATGCACTACCGCTCTATAATCGGGATGAAGAGCCTGATAAATAGAGTGTATGCTAAACCAATTCCCTCGAGGCTGTGTAAAGCTGGGAACCTTCATGAAATGCAGATCAACATCAGAATCCTTTACTCCTCATCAATAGGAAAGAAGGAAAATTAATATCTAATGTTATACCTCGTTAGCATGCAAGTACATCGATGGATGTCTACTCAAGTCACCCAGAAGCTCTAGGTTTGCCACCTGAATGCAAGGGAGCGCCCTACGGGGAACATGTACAGTAGGAGTGGGGTCCTCAATCGAAATATCCTCATCCTCGTCCTCGACGTCCGGCACCTTAGCCCGGACTGGACGTATCACTACCTCTACCAATCGACGAGGTTGTCTAACAGAACGGGGTCGAGGCACTTCAGAAGCCCTCCTCCGTACACCAGAAGTGGTCCTGCGAGAACTACTAGGTTGATCCGGATCCATAATATATAGACAACAAATCTCCAAATCACCTCAGAAAGGGTGTGGTATTTCCTGACTTGGAGCTTTTCAAAATGCATTTTTATGACTACATGCATGCATGCATTACTTTAACATACATCTACAGTAGGGTTAAAAATGTATAACTAATTAAATGCCTACATTTTGGAAAATTTTTCCATATTCCCCTTTGTAAATTGGATTATCCACATGCACATAGGCATGACTAGGTGGCCATTCAGTAGCACACCTGCCCAAAGTCATATACATAATATATACTTCAAAAATCAAAATCATCAATACATAAGGTTAAAATCAATATCAGGAGTACTCTGCCTTTTTACCTTTTGCTCATTTGTCCTCAAATAGGATAAAAATAGCAAAAAAGGTGCCAATTTGATGTCTTAGAAGTTAAAATTTTTTACATCACTATATCCAGCATGGTTTAATACTAACATTCACTATGTTGAATAATTTTTATCAAGTTATTTGAGCATACATAATCACTACTATGTGTTTAGATGCATTTCATGTGATAAGTTCATTTTCCAACAGATAAAAATTGGAAAAAAAAAATATATGCATATGTTACCAGGATAGTGCAGAACACTTGTACGATGACAAAATTTGCAGAAAATCGCCCGAACTCAGCAGATCTGAAGGAGAGCTCTCGGATTTTTCTTCGTGACACAAGTTAAAAGTGACTTATGAGATCAACCTGCATGATATTAGTATCCACGGTTGGCCGCAGGTCCATCTACAGTTGAAGCGGGAGTACCTGTGGCACCCCTATGTGGGCCCCACCCCTCCAGCTCGGTCCAGTTCAAGTTGAAAAGGAGTTCTCACAGACTAAAAAGGTTA
Organism: Panax japonicus; assembly: GCA_020205505.1. Lineage (NCBI taxonomy): Eukaryota > Viridiplantae > Streptophyta > Magnoliopsida > Apiales > Araliaceae > Panax > Panax japonicus. The sequence continues at coordinate 19,480,889 of CM035109.1, forward strand.
AATCGACAATAAAAACGCTACGCGATTGAGTAGAATAGCCTGGAATCCTGGTCTTCTCAGATAGAACTTTGGGTCTGTACATCACTCATTGGTAATCGCCCAAACACGGGGTGTACTATGCCAATGATCTCAGTTGTTACAAATCACCTTCGGCAATACCTTGCACAGGTCCAATGCCGCCAACTTCGGGTCATTACCCTAAAGATTAACGTGATCCCCGATGGGGGTTACAACGTACAACCCCGGCGGGGGTTACAACACATGTTCATCTATTGACACACACATCAACGAATAAGAGAATTACATAATGTTAACCTAGGCCTTGTATTTATAGAGCTCACCACCTTAGAATCCTTCTCCCAGTCGGATTAGGACTCCTAGTATATGGTAGTTACCATAACTTGGGTCCAACACAATCTCCTTAAAAGGTGCAAGTAGAATCCAATCCTACCCCTACCTTTAGAGTTACCGTATATACATAGGAATAGATGCCCGGACTCTGCACGCAGGAGAGCCCACTGTGCAGGCCCAAACGGTCCTATTATCTGGTATGGGCTTCGGCCAAAAGGACTCGAAGACCCGACCCCCAATCATCACAAGACTGGGTTCGGTCCTGATCCCGAAGGACTCATATGCCGACCCGAACACCTCCAACATCTTCATGGGCTTCAACCTATTTGGTCTCTCAAACCATTCTGCCAGAATGCCTTCGGCCCAAATGAAGGTCGGTAAAACGCTCCCGAACATTGCCCCCCAGTCTCTGGTTATAACACATTTATGACTAGAGACTTGAAAGGTCACGACAGCTAATGATGAGACATCTAGGGAAGTCCAACGGTCTGTTATAGATATTTGAAACGTTGCACGCCTTTTAACGCCTGGACCCACCTTAAACATTTAATAGCCGCCCTGGGGTTCCGCGCCGTACAACTTATAAAAACCCCACGTCTCCTTCATTATCACCTTTACTGACTCCTCCTCCCCAATCCTCTCATTTTAAATTTTCCGGCAAGGCGATTTCCGGCGAGATACTGCTCCTCCGTATTCACCATCTTCCTCTATTCATTTAGCGTTTGAGTGTTATTTTTGCTCATTTCCTTCTTCTAGACTTATAATTTCCACCTTTTTACTCACAAAATGGCCGATTTCAGCAGCATCCCTGTTACTGAGCCTATCACCGTCACCTCCGGCGACCTCCTGGAGGTCATACTACCGGACACCGCTCCTCTGAACCTTCCTAGTTCAGAGGATGCTGAGTTGAAGATTCGAGATGCCTACTGCTCCCCTGAGGAATTCTCTCACCTCCATACTCGCTCCACCATCACATCATCTCAAATCTCCGACATCCGAACTCTCTTCAAGATTCCCGAAGAATATCAACTCAGGATCCCTCGGCCGGAAGAGAAGACGTTCTGGAGGCCCAAGGGTGAATGGGTGGCCGTTCCCCTATACGTCTTGAGGTACGGGGTTCGGTTCCCACTGCATGACTTCATCTCCTCCTTTCTGACCTTCGTGGGAATCGGGTTCGCACAACTCGTGCCGAACTCGTATATCCAACTGATCTCTTTTATCGCCGTCTGTCAAGAGGTGGGCCTCACTCCCGGGCTCGACCTCTTCTTTGCTCTGTTCACCCTTGGAGGGTCGAAAGAGCCAGGGCTTCGGCAACTCACCAAACGCCCCAATTGCACAGTCCCGATCAAGACCCCTTCCAGCAATAAGGGATGGCATGAACAGTGGTTCTATGCCAAAGGGTCCGACCTCCAACTCCTTCCATCCTGGGCTCATCCAGCCGACCAGGCGGCCAAAATTTCCAAGTTCCCGTCTGGTCGGGCCGAGGCCTTCAAAACATTCTACGCCCGATGGAAGAAAGCCGAGTGGAATGTGGGGATTCTAATGGACGACACCTGGTTGTACAAACACGGCTGTGAGTATCTTCTTCTCTCTTTTTTCTTTTTTTTTTTTAATCATTTTCTCTCCTTTTTTGTTAAGTATCACATGCCCTAACTCCTTTTTCTTCGTGCAGTGACCATTTTCAAGCCTGAGGGTGTCGCCGATTCCTTCGTCCCAGCTACCATCACTTCGGGGTTCATCCAACCACCCGTGACCGACGAAGCTGCTGAGGAAGATACCGTTCCTATCAGTGAGCTGTCGCTGGGATCCACTTCGGGGCCCGAGCCCCCGAGGACACAAAAGGGGGCGCTGAAGATGAGCCGTGCGGAGAAGGCGACTTTAATGAAGAAATCCAAGAAGCCCTCCAAACCGGCCATCAAAGCGCCTGCAAAAATTCCACCGCCCCCCTGCCGAAGCCATTTCTACCTCCACCCCCTCCTCCCCCGACCGAGGTAATCGAGGATTCGAAGGAAGCTGAAGATGTTCCCCCCGAACCTCGACCCAAGAAGCCTCGAGTATCGGAGGATCTCGATCGTCCGGTCGGTCAGAAGATGACTACTGGTCCCGACCAGGTGACCCCACCTTCTTCTGGGCCCAGCTCTTCCCAAGGATCGCCGACTACTTGTTGGCCCAAGAGCCCATCAGACGTTTTCCCTTTCACCCTCTTCGATCACTTCAAACTTCCTGGAGATGACAAACGGTTTAAAGGATATTCATCTGATCAGTTCTTGGTGGCTTACATTCGGGCTCAGACCCAGGTAATTTTCTACTTTGTGGATCTGGTTGCTTGTTTAATAAATCTAACTCTTACTTCATACACTGATATATGCATTTTTCGCAGGCCAACGCCATCCTAGCCAGAGCCATCCCTCCCCTTCCCAGATCTACAAAGAAAGAGATTCAGCTGGGGACGGAGATTGAGCTGCTTGAGGCTGATGTGTCGGGGCTTCAGTCCGAGCTGAAGAAGGAGCAGGAGTCCCTTGTGGAAACACAAATCCGGGCTGTCCTGGCCGATGAGCGGGTCAAAGAGCTGGAGCACCAGCAGAACACTCTTCTGGCTGAGAAGGATCAACTGCTTCAGAAGGTCAAGGATCGGGAGAATGCTATTGACAATATTACAGAAAAATACTCCGAGATGAACATCAAGATGATGTTCCTGATCAAGGAGAACAACGCCTTAACCGCTACTGTCAATGCATTTCCTGAGGAGGTCGTCGAGGCCCGACGGCAGGCTATTGCCGAATATGAAGAGTCTGATGCCCTGAACGATAAGGTCCTTGCCCAATTCGGAGAAGGATATGAAACTTATCGGGAGAAGGCTAAGGCAAAGTTGATGGCTGCCGGGCTCGACGCCTCCATTCTTGATTCTTCTGATGACGAGTCTAAAGCCGAAGACGACCCCTCTTCAAAATAGATACTTAAGTTTTTTTTTTTTTTTTGCTTTTGCCCGACTCGAAAGCGATCGGGTTGTAAAAATTTTATAAGTATAAATGAAATATACTTTTTGGCCCATGAATGTTTGTTATCAGTTGTACTTAGAACTAATCTCGATCATCCAAACTTTCCGATCGGATTGCACTTAGTGTTTATCTGATGGGTCCGACAGTTATTCCCGAGACTTATCTCGATCAGGGGTATCCTTTCGAACCTCTTGATCGGATAGTACTCGAAATCTGTTTGTTAGAAAGTATCGACCTCTCGGTCAGTTATGCTTAGGACTTATCTCGATCAGTGGTGTCCTTCCGAACCTCTTGATCGGATAGTACCCGAAGCGTGTCCGTTCGAGTAGCAATAAAAACGCAGTAATAGATGAAGTTAAACATTTAACAAAAACCTTCATTTTTATCATTTAAATTGGATCGGTTACATAGACGAAAGTAAGAATAACACAACTATTACTGGTAATATTTTCTAAGTCTTCCAGCATGCCATGTATTCTTTACCTCCGAACCGTTCATTGCTCGAAGCCGATATGTTCCTAGCTTCGGCACTCCTATCACTTCGTAAGGACCCTCCCAGTTGGGCATTAACTTACCGGTGTTCTGGGGGGTTGAAGCCTCCGACTCCCGGAGGACTAAATCTCCTACTGCAAACCTCCTAGACTTCACCTTCTGATTATAGTGTCTGGCTGTCCGTTGCTGATAGATTGCCAACCTTATCACAGCCGAATCCCGAACTTCGTCTAGCAGATCCAGATTTGTTCTCAAGCCCTCATCGTTGTATAATTCTTTGTATTGGCTGACCCGCAGGGTGGGAGACCCAATCTCAACAGGAATTAGAGCATCGGTCCCAAATGCCAGTCTGAATGGAGAGTCCCCCGTTGTAGTTCGTGGGGTAGTTCGGTACGACCATAAAACAGATAATAGCTCTTCGGGCCAACGACCCTTTAATTTATCCAATCTATGCTTTATCCCATTGAGTAGGGTTTGGTTGGTTACTTCCACTTGTCCGTTCGACTGGGGGTGGGCAACCGAAGTTTTTCGGTGTTGGATGCCCAACTCCTCCAGAAAGCCTTCGAATTTGGACCCGACAAACTGTCTGCCATTGTCTGAGACTATTTCCATCGGTATGCCGAACCGATAGACTATTCCTTCTTTGAAAAACTTTAAACCCTCCTGCTCGTTTATCCTTTGCAATGGCTTGGCCTCGACCCACTTGGTCATATAATCGATGGCCACGATCACAAAACTGACCTGTCCCTTAGCCTTTGGTAGGGGGCCTAGGATGTCAATTCCCCACACAACAAAGGGAATCGGGGATAGTACCGAGTACAACTCTTCTGGAGGTTGATGTGGAATGTTGCTGTTCAGTTGACACTTGGGGCACCTCCTGACAAATTCCTTGGCTTCTGTATAGATAGTTGGCCAGTAATACCCTTGTCTCAAAATTTTATGTGCCAGTAATTTTGCTCCCATGTGATCCCCACAGATCCCTTCGTGTACCTCTCGAAGTGTGTAGTCTGCTTCTGAAGGAGTCAAGCATTTGAGCAGTGGAGAGCTAAAGGCTCTTCGATAAAGATCTCCATCTATGAGGACGAAGTTTGAGCTTCGGTGTTTGACTTGCCTGGCTAGGATTCGGTCCGTAGGTAGAGTCCCTTCGGCCAAATATGAAATGTAAGGAGTGAGCCAGCAGTTGAGTCGGTCTAACGCTAGGACTTCTGTCTTCGGGATACTGGGTTTTTCCAAAACCTCTAAGTACACCGATCCATCGAAAGAGCTCGATTCGGTAGTTGCCAATCGTGCGAGAGCATCTGCTATGGTGTTGTCCGATCGATCCACCACCAAACAGCTGTGCGATGCAAAGTATGTGAGCTTATCTTTTAACTCGGCCAGATATTTGGTCATCCTTGCCCCCCGAGCTTCATACTCACCCGATAACTTCTTGACCACCAGCTGCGAGTCACTGTAAATGATTAATCTTCGTACTTCTAAGCTTCGGGCCAATCGTATCCCTGCTAAGATGGCCTCGTACTCTGCTTCGTTGTTCGTGGCCTTGAAGCCGAATCGAATGGCTTGTTGGACCTTGAACCCTTCTGGACTTGTCAGAATGACCCCTGCTCCGCTGACGTCTGAAGTTGACGACCCGTCTACGTATAGGGTCCATGCGGTCTGATCCGGTTGTGCCTCGGCCACTATATTCATCTCTGGCTTTGTGAAAGAGCATTCTACTACAAAATCTGCCAGTGTCTGCCCTTTGATTGCCGTTCGGGGATGATACTCTATAGCAAACTGTGTTAATTCCATCGCCCACGCGGCCAACCGACCCGACACCTCGGGTTTATGCAGAATATTTTTCAAAGGTTGATTAGTGTAGACCACTATCACCTGGCCCTGGAAATAGTGCCTAAGTTTCCTGCTAGCAATTATGAGGGCATAAACGAATTTTTCCAGGTTCGGGTATCTTGTCTCAGCGTCTTGGAGAACATGGCTGACATAATACACCGGGAACTGTTTACCTCCCGTATCCCGTACCAGTGCCGCCCCTACCGCCATTGGGTTGGCAGCTAAGTATAAGTATAAAGGTTCAGAGGCAACCGATTTCATGAGTAATGGTGCCGAACCCAAATACCTTTTGATCTCTTGGAACGCGTCTTCGCATTCCGAAGTCCATTGGAAGCTTTTATCATTTTTCGGACCCTTGAGCGTGTCAAAAAAGGGTAGGCACCTTTCTGCTGACCTTGACATGAATCTCCGAAGGGCCGCGATTCGGCCCGTCAGCCTCTGGACATCTTTGTATGTTTTTGGAGATTTCATGTCTAAGATCGCCGAGATTTTTTCTGGATTGGCTTCGATTCCCCTCTTACTAACCAGGTATCCTAGAAATTTTCCTGAACTCAATCCGAAGGTACACTTGGTCGGGTTCAGCCTCAAATTGTGTTGTCTTACCGTCTCGAAGCAATCTGCTAAATCCTCCAGATGATCCCGGACCGACATGCTTTTGACGATCATGTCGTCCACGTACACTTCCATACTCCGCCCCAGCTGTTTTCTGAATACGAAGTTCATCATTCGTTGATAGGTTGCCCCTGTGTTTAGCAGTCCGAAGGTCATTTTCCGATACGCATATATTGCCCGATGAGCGATGAAGCTAGTCTTCGGGATATCCTCCTTATGCATTGAGATTTGGTGGTATCCCGAGAAAGCGTCCATGAAACTTAGCATTCCATACCCTGAAGTGGCATCTATCAGCTGGTCTATGTTGGGTAAGGGGTAGAAGTCTTTAGGGGCATGCCTTGTTCAGGTCTGTGTAGTCGATGTACATCCTCCATTTCCCATTTTTCTTCTGAACCAATACCACATTAGCCAGCCATTCGGGATAGTCGATCTCGAAGATGAATCCCGCCTCTAATAATTTAGCAACCTCTTCATCTATGATCTTCTGTCTTTCCGGGGCAAAGATCCTTCTTTTCTGTATTACTGGCTTCTTCTTTCGGTCGGTATGAAGCTTATGCAGTGCTACTGATCTACTTACCCCGGGCATGTCACTGGGTTCCCAAGCAAAGATGTCGGCGTGTACCCTAAGCAATTCCACTAGACCTATTCGCAACGGTTCGGTTAATCCTGCCCCGATTTTGATCAGTTTATCTGGATTCCCCGGTATTAGCTCGACATCCTCTGTTTCTTCGGCTGCTAGAGCCATGGGTTCGGTACTTCCCTCTGTGAACGGTTCTAACTCGATGGTCATTGTCTGTTTCTGTTTACTGATCCCGACTCCTGAAGATATTAAAGTGTTCCGATAGCACCTTCGGGCAATATCGAGATCACCTTTCACCTCCCCTATCCCGTTCGGTGTCGGAAACTTTATTTTGAAGTGGGGTATAGATGTTACAGCTTGCAGTGCTGCGAGAGTAGGCCTCCCCAAGATGGCGTTGTAAGCCGAATCCACTTGTACCACAAAAAACTTTACCATGATTTCTGTCTGCTGGGGGGCTGTACCGAATCTGACTGGCAGTTCTATCGTGCCCGATACGTGAACTGGGTCCCCGCTAAAGCCGTATAACGGGCCTTCGCCTCCCAATTCCATCTTCTTTCCACCCAACTCCATCCTCTGATAGGCATGTGTATAGAGTATGTCGACTGAGGACCCGTTGTCAATCCATCATTCGCTTCATGTCGACCAGCCCGACCTAAGCTGTTATAACCAGTGCCCCGTCGTGTGGTTCAATGTGGTCAGTAGGGTAATCGTCATCGGAGAAGGAGATGGTCGTGCCTGAGAGTGGCCTGTTCTTCCTGGGCGAGGAGTTGGCCAACGACAGTACGGCTTCGAGATGCCCACTCCTTTTTCTACCGGTTACACGCCCTACCGAACCGCCCGATATCACTGTCAATAACTCCTCGTGGTTGGGGGTTCGGTTGCGGCTGTGCTTCCCGGGGGGGGGGTTCTCTGATGTCCTCTTGGGGAGCTTCCGACCCTTTCTCTGCCGACTACATACCATACCAATTGCCCGTTCTGTACGTTCTTTTCTATCAAGTCTTTCAGATTACTGCAATCTTCAGTCGTGTGGCCTCGACTCTGGTGGTACGCACAGTACTTGTTCCGACCCCTTTTCCCGGGTTTTGTGATCGTTTGGCACGGTTCAAAAAAGGGCTTGTTCCGTATCTCCTCCAGTATCTTGGCCCATCTGTGGTGAGTACAGTGTACACTTTGTTGACATTTTTGTTTGGGAAGGGCGGCCTTCCACTGCCCGACCCTCCTCCACTATAATTCCTCTTACTATAGCTGTCCGACCTACCCTGGGTGTCGGACTTCTGATAATTCTGTTTGTCCCGATCTCTGGATTTGTCGTATGATTGGGACTGTGGTTTGAAGTTCCCCATCGCTTCCTCAACTGCTATATGACCCTCGGCCCTGTGGAATGCCTCTGTTAAGTCCGTCGGAGGGTTGATCACCAGGTCCTTCATCAGCTTTTTGGATTTCCCGATGTCTAGCCCGGTTGTGAAAAATCCCAAGGCTTGCGGGGAGTTCAATTCTGCCACCGACTCCACAGCCTCTCGGAACCTTTTAACGTACTGCCCCAGGGTCTCATCTGATCTCTGCCTAACCTGCATGAGGGACGCTGTGATCTTCCCCCGTCTCTTGTTACTCCCAAATCGCGCATGAAACTTTTCCCGAAGGTCTTTCCACGAGCTTACTGACCCTGAAGCCAGGGTTCCCATCCATTCTCGGGCGCTCTTTTTCAGGGTGGTGGCGAACATGTGACACTTGGCCGCATCAGAATGGCCATAATACGTCATCAACCTATCATACCCATCAGAATGGTCGTAAGGATCCCCCAGCCCGTCATAAGTCTCCATTGGGGGCATCTTCCTTTTGGGGTCAGCGATCTCCCGATTGATTTCTGGCGAAAAGGGTGACCCCACATAAGCAGAGGGCTCATCCATTGGGCTTTTGGCCAATAGTAGCTTCTCCAATTCCGCCACCCTTCGAGCGAGGGGGTCGGACTCTCCTTCATGAGGGGACGATCGGGGTCTGTCCCTCTCACGTTCGGGAATCTCGGCTCCCCTTCTCTGTCCAGACCTGTCTGGGTGATCCGATCGGCGCCCTGCTGATCGGCTCCTCCTCCTGCTTCGGCCATCTCTCGAACGACTGCGGTATCTGCTCCTCTCCCTATCAGCTTCTCCCCTTCGGGGGGACCGAGACCGGTTACGGTGCCTACGCCTTTTGGAGGATGCCTCCTGTTCTCCGGCCATGTTAGCCATTTGTAATTCGAACTCCTCCTGTTGACGACGTAGGGCCATCATGGCATCTTTATTTTGCTGCATCTTTTTCTGCAGGATGAATTCTCTTTGATCTCGACTACCTTGTGTATGATTCTTTTCGTGCACCTCCAATGCCCGCGGATTAGCTTCGTCCATCCGACTAGCTTGGTTGGGGGTGTGTTGGCTTTCATGGAAGAGGCGTCGTCGGGGGGAGACAGCCTGCTCCATCTGATCGTCTTGAATTCTAGAGCCCAGTCTGTCCTTCACCGACCCCCTCACCTGAGTGGTCTGGTGCGACTTGGCCTTATCCCGGTCGGAAATTGCATATTCCGCACTCGCCATCGTTTCTCGCCGGAAAAAAATCTGATTGTGATTGTTTAAGCACTGAAAAGCCCTCCTTCTAGCGCCAATGTTAACGCCAAGTTTCGCCGGCGCGTCCAATCACAAAATCCACGCGCTAGAACCTGCACAGTAACAGATCACACAGAAGCTTGACGGCTTGTGCCGCGGGGGGATAGCTCCGGTGTGAGAATGAGTAGCAGGCCGTTACAAGGGTAAACAATGGAGGCTAAGTATTTAGTGCTCAAGAGTAAGTATTACCTCATAATGTTAACCTAGGCCTTGTATTTATAAAGCTCACCACCTTAAAATCCTTCTCCCAGTCGGATTAGGACTCCTAGTGCATGGTAGTTACCATAACTTGGGTCCAACACAATCTCCTTAAAAGGTGCAAGTAGAATCCAATCCTACCACTACCTTCAGAGTTACCGTATACACATATGAATAGATGCCCGGACTCTGCACGCAGGAGAGCCCACTGTGCAGGCCCAAACGGTCCTATTATCTAGTCTGGGCTTCGGCCCAAAGGACTCGAAGACCCGACCCCCAATCGTCACAAGACTGGGTTCGGCCCTGACCCCGAAGGACTCATATGCCGACCCGAACACCTCCAACACCTTCATGGGCTTCAACCTATTTGGTCTCTCAAACCATTCTGCCAGAATGCCTTCGGCCCAAATGAAGGTTGGTAAAATGCTCCCGAACTGTAATTCTGTAATTAAGCACACCAAGAGGGGGGTGAATAGGTGTAAATACTTAGAAGTGATCTAAAGTGGCCAATTTTTGTAATTAACTATAGTAGACTGTAATCGGACGGTCTAACCCTGTCCGTATTAGTTATATTCTTAACTGTTAAAAACGGATAGCTAATACCTGTCCGTATTAGTATAAAACTTTTTTCAACGTGAACAAAAATCAGCAGAATATTAGAAGCTAAGAACAGAAGTAAAACAACAGTAAATCACACCGAGATTTTTTACGTGGTTCAGCCCCTATCCTCTAGTCTAGTAGCCTAATCCACGTCCAATCCCAACTAGGATTGGAGACTCACTTTATTAAAATAATACTCAGTAATTACAAAGTAAATAAAAACTCCCTGTTACAACGACGATCACTTGGACACCTCTGCCCCTTTTGCACCTCTGCAACACCTCTCACCTCTGAGACTTTTGATACCTTCGTTGTACAGACTGAATATTACTAAAATAAAAACCCAAGCCAACCTAGACTTATACTTTGTTTACAATATAAATAATGAATATAAGAACAATGTAAACCAAGACTAAAATAGTGATATGATGATTTGTATCTTGAATAGCTCTCTTGAAGATTACGTTCTGCAGTCTTGTGTCTCCTTTCATGAAGCCGAGTAAACAGAATATATAAGAGTGAGAGCAACGGCTATTTTGAACGTTCCAATTGCAACAGCCATAAAGTATTGTTCCAATAAAACAGCTATTACTTTGAAATAGTAAAATACGTTAGCAATAACAACTCAGTAGATAAGAGAAGTAGTCAAATATAAAGACTAGCTAATAGAGTCCTTTTGACTGTAAACAAGATTCCTTCAAAACAACTACTTCTGTTAGCAAGAAAGAGTCCTTATAGACTGTTAACAAGTTTCATTTAAAACACCAACTGCTGAAGCAAGACTCTAAAAAATAACTGATGTTCCATTTTAAATAAGAGTCCATAAATATACCAATTCCTAACAAGATCTGCAATACACGTGAATGGGTATAACAAATATATTAAAACATATTTGAATTAGTCTTCAACCTAAATCAGCAAGTATGTGAACCAACTAACATTATCTGCAGTATACTTTTCATACTACTGCATACAAATTATTTGATAAACATGACTTAATATACAAAAACAGTTTAGTCCATAAAACATTGTCATCATTAAAACCTTAGAGTATATATATATACTAACATTCTCCCCCTTTTTGATGATGACAATATATATATATATATATATATATATATATATATATATATATATAACACACTCCCCCTAAATATATGGCTCCCCCTAAAACTAGGCATATTTGAAAAAATTTTAACATGGCATTAACATACCCAAAGTATGCCAGTAAAGAAGGATCAAATATCTTAACCAATCAAGATAGATTTAACAAACAGATTCAAATACTTCAAATACTAGATTCAAAATATCCCAGATTCACATATCCAAATTAGTAACATATCCTATCCAAAACATATCCAAATTTCAAAATGTTAAGACCAAATCCAGATTAAACAAAACAGCCCCAAAACAGAATAACATATCCAATATCCAAATTTTTTTTTCAAATAAACAGAATAGAACCAGAAACATAGCTAAAACTCTCCCCCTTTGACATCATCAAAAAGGAGAAACTAATTATCTTCTATATCAGTTTCAAATACTCCATCTTCAATCTTCTTAGACAAATCCTTGAATTGCACATCTAAAGATTCAACCTTTTCAGTTACTGTGAGTACTCTAGCAGATAAGAAATTGAGTGAATCTGAAAAAGTTTGCATGAGATCAAGCATGTTGTCAAACTTGGAATTCATTTCAGTAACGAGGTGAAAAAGTTCTGAATTAGGAGGAATTGGAATAGAAGAAGAGTGAGAAGGAGAAACAGGAGGAGGAACAATAGGATCAGGAATTTTTTCTGCAATGTCCCAAGATAAAATATTGTTAGCCCCAATTTTGAGTTTTGAATTTTTAAATACCAAATCATCAATGACTTCAGTTAAGTGAAACACTTCTTCATTCTCAAAGGAGATATTAAAATGAGAAAATATTTTTGTTAAAAAACCTCCATATGGAAAACATTTTGATTTTGTTTTGACACAACTTTCCATATGATGTATCATTAAAAGAGCACAGTTAAATTGTGTTTGAGACAAAATGAGGGATGACAAAATTAAATCTTGGTACGTCATCTCAGACCTACCACCAGTTCTAGGAATAAGATTGGCACGAATTAGCTTATGTATCACACTATTTAATGGTGTGGTCTCAAGAACTGTAGGTAGAGAAACTAACTCAGAAGTGGGACAATCTTTAACTATCCTCAACTGTTGCAGAATAGATAAGTTTTCAAATTCCAGTGGCCCTTTGAGAGTGAATGGGGATGGGCCAGTGCAAGGGATATCAAAAAAAAAACCTAGTAAAGCAGAGTCAATTAACAGAGTCTTGTTTTGCACAAAAGTTTGAATTTGATTATGGGCAACAGACAAATTCCCATAAAATTGTTTAATTAATTTCGGATAGGCAGATGTGGGGGGAAAAAGCAAGCTAGATAGACCAATGTGATTGAAAAGTTCAGTAACCCCAATTTTGTGAAAAAGAACAGGGTCAACGGGTTTTCCATACACAATGGGTTTATTCACCATTAGTTTTTGAAATTGATTTGCAAATTTGGTGGATCGAAAAACAATAGAAGAGGCATGAGTGTTATAACGAGAGTTTGAAATGGGTATACTCACAACAACTCGTTGTTTTCTCTTAGATGTGTCACCTAATTTCTTCATCTTCTTTCCCAAATCAGAGCCCATCTTGGAGAGGTTTCTGTCGAGGCGCCTTTTATCTCGCAGTCTCGTTGGTGAAGAAGCTTCATTTTGATGAACCAATTCCGGAGACTCCAAATTAGTCGCCTGAGATCGAGGAATTGGATGGCGACCGGTATTAAAGATGAATCCACCCCTTGTTTTAGCCATTTTGAACAATCGGTGAAAGCTTGAAGGAGATAGGAAGAAGAACAAACCCTAGGTTGGGAGAAAAAGAAAAATGACGTGATAGGAGAGACAGAGAGAAAAGAAAGAAAACGTGAAAGATCAAGAGAAGAGGAAGGGTTTTTAAAAAAATCTCTGTAACAGATAAAAAATAACGAAAAAGGAAAAGAGAAAAAAATAGAAACCAGAATACTAAAAGGATTGAACTACCTGATCAGTTTAGAATTTGGTCCAAGAAGAGTGGGCGATGAAGAGTTTAAAACAAATCGAAACAGATAAGTACCGAAAAAAAAATCTATTCCCGCTCAAAAACCAATATAACAAATTCCAATCATACCCCTATAAGCTGAAAAAATCAATTTTAGCCTTATGTAATCTTAATGATAACTCACATAAATCAAATAATTTATAGAATGAGAATTGAATCCGAATATAATAATTTATTTTATTTTATTTATTTATTTATTTTTATTTTTTATTTTTTATTTTTTTAAATAAAATCTAACCACATACAGACATTCCAAGTTCTCTTCTCAAAGTGCAAAAACGCTCTTCACTTAAAGGTTTTGTAAAAATATCTGCCAATTGATGTTCAGTAGGGACAAATACTAATTTAATTAATCCTTTAGCAACATTATCTCTTAAAAAATGATGTCTCACTTCAATATGCTTAGTACGAGAATGAAGTACAGGATTTTTTGAAATATCAATTGCACTAGTATTGTCACACATAATGGGCACATTTTCACATATCACATTAAAATCATGAAGAGTTTGAATCATCCATAAAATTTGTGAACAACAACTACCTGCCGCCAAATATTCACCTTCCGTAGTAGACAAGGCAACTGATGTTTGCTTTTTGCTGTGCCAAGCCACAAGGCTTTGTCCTAAAAATTCACAAGCACCGTTTGTGCTTTTTCTATCAACTTGGCACCCTGCATAATCTGCATCTGAATATCCAATTAGTTCAAAGCTAGGAGATACAAGATAGTATAAGCCAAAATTAATTGTACCAGATAAATATTTAAATATTCTTTTTATCGCTTTAAGATGAGATTCTTTCGGTTGAGCTTGAAATCTAGCACAAAGGCATACACAATACATAATATCTGGCCTTGATGCAGTTAAATAAAGTAAACAACCAATCATACCTCGATACATTGTTACTTCAATATCTTTACCGGTAGCATCCGCAGTAAGCTTGATGGTAGTACTCATTGGTGTTGACTTTGGTTTGGTATTTTCAAAACCAAATCTTTTTAATAACTCCTTTACATACTTGGATTGGTGAATGTGAATCCCTTCATTGGATTGTTTGATTTGAAGCCCCAAAAAGTAGTTTAATTCCCCCATAAGACTCATGTCAAACTCATTATGCATACATTAAGAAAACCACTCACACAAAGAGTTAGTAGTAGCTCCAAAAATTATGTCATCCACATAGATTTGAACAATTAATAAATCTTTATTTTTGGTTTTAATAAAAAGAGTAGAGTCAATCTTACCACGATTAAAACCATTTTCTAATAAAAACTTGCTTAGTCTTTCATACCAAGCTCTTGGAGCTTGTTTTAATCCATACAAAACCTTTTTTAATTTAAACACATGATGTGGATATTTTTCATGTTCAAAACCGGGTGGTTGCCTAACATATACTTCTTCATTTAAATAACCATTTAAAAAGCACTTTTCACATCCATTTGAAATAATTTAAATTGTCTAAAGCATGCATAGGCTAATAAAATTCTTATAGCTTCTAACCTTGCAACAGGGGCAAAGGTTTCCTCATAATCTATACCTTCCTGTTGATTATAGCCTTGAGCTACCAATCTGGCGTTGTTTCTTGTTATAACACCATTTTCATCTAATTTGTTTTTGAAAATCCATTTTGTACCAATAATAGATGCATTTTTAGGAGGCTTAACAAGATCCCATACCTGACATCGTTCAAATTGGTTTAATTCTTCCTGCATGGCGATTGTCCAATTTTCATCTTGAATTGCTTCCTTAGCATTTTTTGGTTCAACTTGAGAAAGAAAAGCTGAAAATGCACAATAATTCATTGCTTTCCTTCTTGTGTTCATCCACGTGTCAGGATCTCCAATAATCAAGTTTGGAGGATGATTTCTCACAGTCCGAGATGATTTAGGAAGCTTGGCAGTAGTCATATGTTCGTTGGATTCAAACTGTGGTATGTCACATTCTGCATCAGTGTGTTCGTCTGAATTTCCTTCTAAATCGGACGGGTTTGACTGTCTGTTTTATGGTGTCTGCATGTCTGAGTTTTCTACTAAAACGGACGGGTCAGGCTGTCTATTTTCTGCTATATTTCCTTCTGATTCGGACGACTTAGGCTGTCGGTTTTCAGCTGTATTTCCTTCTGATTCGGACGGCTTAGGCTGTCCAGATTTAGCAGTTTGGCTTCCACGAATTAAATTTTCATTTCCTGCAGAATCCTCATCTTTTGACAGATCATGGTTAACTTCATTAAATATAACATGTACTGATTCTTCAACCTTTGACTTGTCAAGATTATAAAACCTATATGCCTTGCTATGTGTTGAATAACCAATAAAAATAGCTTCGGTTGACTTTGCATCAAATTTTCCAAGATTACTATTAGTATTTAAAACAAAACATTTAGCACCAAACACTTTAAAATAATTAATATTAGGAATCCTTTTGTTTAGTAACTCATATGGTGTTTTCAATAATATGGGTCTTATCAATACTCTATTTAGAATGTAACATGCAGTACTTACAGCCTCTGCCCAAAATCTTTTAGGCAGTTTACTTTCTTGAAGTAATGTCCTTGCAGTTTCTTGGAGAGTACGATTTTTGCGTTCTACTACACCATTTTGTTGTGGAGTTCTTGGTGCTGAAAATTCATGTGTAACACCTCTCTCACTGCAATATGGTATAAAGTCTTTTCCAAATTCTCCACCATGGTCACTCCGAATACCAATTAGCTTGAGGCTGTGTTTTGTTTCAATATTCTTTATAAGCTTTTCAAATTCTGCAAAAGCTTGATCTTTAGTTTTCAAAAATAACACCCATGTAAATCTTGAAAAATCATCAACAATAACAAAGGCATAATGATTATTTCCTAAGCTAGCATATCTCTCGGGTCCAAACAAATCAAGATGCAATAATTGAAGAGGTAAAGAAGTTGATACCTTATTTTTGCTGATAAAGGAATTTCTTGCTTGCTTACCTAACTGACATGCATTGCAAATTCCTATCTTTTCATATTTAAGCTTTGGCAAACCTTTGACAAGATTCCTGGTAGCTAGTTTGTTAATCAATTCCATATGCACATGTCCTAACCTTCTATGCCAAAGAATAGTTTGATCTTGAATAACAGTTAGGCAAATATCTTTATTTTGATTTTCAAAATTAATAGTATAAATATTACCTTCCCTTTGAGCAATTAAAGGAACATTGTGAGAAGCATGAATAATAGCACATTTATCTTTTTCAAAAACTACTTTATGTCCACTATCCATTAGTTGACTTACACTAATTAAATTATATTTTAATCCTTCAACATAATGAACATTATCAATGAAAACCTTACCATTTCCAATTTTACCTTTACCGACGATTTGGCATGTGGTGTCATCCCCAAAGGTAACAGTTCCTCCCTTCTTAGTTGTTAATGAGATGAATTTAGCACTATCACCCGTCATGTGTCTAGAACATCCACTGTCTAGTACCCATTTATGTGATGGTACTTTAGCTTTAAAACACACCTACAAAATAAATAAGTAGCTCATCGTTTTGGTACCCAAATCTGTTTGGGTCCGGTATTGTTAGTAGCAATTAAATCTCCTTTCTTTACCCAAAGTTGTTTTCTTTTCATTTTATTACAGTTTGTATCAAAATGTCCTTTTAAACCACATTTTCTGCATTTAACATAAGGTGAGCAATAAAGAGGCTTGTTCCTTGGTTTATTATTTATTACTCTAATTTTATTAGTCGTGCTTGTGATGTTCTTAACAGGATTATATCCAATTCCTTGTTTATCAAGACTTGACCTTTGAGCACCTAACATTATATTTAAATTTTCTTCCCCTTGAACAAATTTTGCAAGATCCTTTTTTAATGAAATTATTTTTTCCTCATTATTATTTTGCATGTTTAATATTTTTCCATCATTAAAAGCATCAATACAAGTATCTCTCATTTTCAAACTTTCTGTCAAAACATCATTTTCCTTTTTAAGATCATTGAATTCTTCATTTAATTTGTTTGCACGATTATAGAGAATTTTATTATAATTATCAAGATAATCAATTTTAGCATTTGACTTAGATACTTCACTTGATGTGCAATCTTTAACTATTTCTTGTTTTTCTTCAATCAATGTTTCTACCTCTTTCATTAAATCATTTATCCAATTTTTTAAATGAGCATTTTTCTCTTTAATACGAATATTTTCATTTTTTAAAACTAGATAATCAGAGATAGTAATATCACCAAGTTCAGAGTTTACCTCAGATGATTCTTGATTGCATAATCCAGTGAAACACAGTTGAGCAGTTTCATCTTCTTCCTCGTCATGATTGGATTCATCATCGCTCCATGTCATTAACGCCTTTCCTTTTGAATTACTTGCTTTGTTCTTCCTTTTTAATTGGAAGCAGTCTCTCTTGAAATGTCCGGGCCTTCCACATTCAAAACAGGTATCTTCTTGTGGCTTTTCCTTGGCATCTTTTTTGTTGTTGAATGTCTTGCCTTGAAACTTTGATTTATTCTTCTTTCTAATCATCTCTCTCAATTTTCGGGACATCATAGCTATTTCTTCATCCGAGTCTTCATCATCACCTTCTATGTAGCTTTCAACTTGAAGAGCTAAGGTCTTCCTTTTAGGTCTTTCATCTTCTTCCTCATACCTCTTTAGTTGATTTTCGAATTCTTCAAGTTCTCCAAACAAAGTTAGAGTATCCATCGTACTGATTGTAGTTGAGTCTTGAAGAGTTGTTACTTTTGGTGCAAATCGTTTGGGCATGACTCTAAGAATCTTTCTATTTATCTCCCTTTGATCAATTTTTCGGCCAAGCATGCTTAGAGAGTTCATAAGAGTGAGGAATCTAGCTTGAGCTTCCTTGATGGTTTCATTCTTCTCTAACCTGAAAAGTTCATATTCTTGCATTAGTAAACTTAATTTGACTTCTTTTACCTTTGTAGTTCCTTCATGGCTCATGATGATTGTATCCCATATTTCTTTAGCAGTAGTGCATGCGGAAACTTTGTCAATTTCAGCTTGAATCATTCCACTTAGCAGCGTGTTCATGGCTTTGGAGTTGTAGGAAAACATATATGATTCATTTGAATCCATTTCCATGAGAGTCTTCGGTTTTCCATCATCATGTCTTGGAATGACAGGGCCATTCTCAATAACCCACCATTCCCATGGGTCTCGTTTGAGATAAATCATCATTCTAAACTTCCAAAAATTGAAGTTGTCACTTCCGAGCAACAAAGGTGGCCGACTTGTGGATTGACCTTCTTGAAAATTGAGGTGTGCCATAGAATCTTTCCCTACGACCTGCAAAGATCAATATTAGTAGAGCCTTGCTCTGATACCAAATGTAATTCTGTAATTAAGCACACCTAGAGGGGGGGTGAATAGGTGTAAATACTTAGAAGTGATCTAAAGTGGCCAATTTTTGTAATTAACTATAGTAGACTGTAATCGGACGGTCTAACCCTGTCCGTATTAGTTATATTCTTAACTGTTAAAAACGGACAGCTAATACCTGTCCGTATTAGTATAAAACTTTTTTCAACGTGGACAAAAATCAGCAGAATATTAGAAGCTAAGAACAGAAGTAAAACAACAGTAAATCACACCGAGATTTTTTACGTGGTTCAGCCCCTATCCTCTAGTCTAGTAGCCTAATCCACGTCCAATCCCAACTAGGATTGGAGACTCACTTTATTAAAATAATACTCAGTAATTACAAAGTAAATAAAAACTCCCTGTTACAACGACGATCACTTGGACACCTCTGCCCCTTTTGCACCTCTGCAACACCTCTCACCTCTGAGACTTTTGATACCTTCGTTGTACAGACTGAATATTACTAAAATAAAAACCCAAGCCAACCTAGACTTGTACTTTGTTTACAATATAAATAATGAATATAAGAACAATGTAAACCAAGACTAAAATAGTGATATGATGATTTGTATCTTGAATAGCTCTCTTGAAGATTACGTTCTGCAGTCTTGTGTCTCCTTTCATGAAGCCGAGTAAACAGAATATATAAGAGTGAGAGCAACGGCTATTTTGAACGTTCCAATTGCAACAGCCATAAAGTATTGTTCCAATAAAACAGCTAGTACTTTGAAATAGTAAAATACGTTAGCAATAACAACTCAGTAGATAAGAGAAGTAGTCAAATATAAAGACTAGCTAATAGAGTCCTTTTGACTGTAAACAAGATTCCTTCAAAACAACTACTTCTGTTAGCAAGAAAGAGTCCTTATAGACTGTTAACAAGTTTCCTTTAAAACACCAACTGCTGAAGCAAGACTCTAAAAAATAACTGATGTTCCATTTTAAATAAGAGTCCATAAATATACCAATTCCTAACAAGATCTGCAATACACGTGAATGGGTATAACAAATATATTAAAACATATTTGAATTAGTCTTCAACCTAAATCAGCAAGTATGTGAACCAACTAACATTATCTGCAGTATACTTTTCATACTACTGCATACAAATTATTTGATAAACATGACTTAATATACAAAAACAGTTTAGTCCATAAAACATTGTCATCATTAAAACCTTAGAGTATATATATATACTAACACGAACAAGCATCTATATAAACTTTATGGAAATCAGATATTAGTAGACAAGAAGAAGAACTATTGTATTTTGCTTAATGATCAATGTAATACCGAAAAACACTATTCAGTCTTAGTTAATCACCAAGCCGTCTATCAAAATACACGTACAACTATACTAACTACTACACCTATAATCTTATTACTCGTGTTTATGTTTAATAATCCCAATGCATTAAGTCCCTGCTGGCAATCTGTTTGATGAATCCTTGTGTTAGTTTGTGCTGGAGCTAAGTGTGTTGTCCACCATGTGAGTTTTGTTGCTGTGACACTGTGTTTACACTGGCCACCAGTGTTGTAGTACCTGTAATAATCTAGCCTGGAATGATTATTCGGTTTTTTTCGAGTCTTTTTCTTCTTGATGAAGGAAAAGATTGTAATCCACCATGCAATTCATTTATATGAAATGGACATAAATCATTATTATGATAAATAAGTTGCGTCGTTTAAGTAGCTAGTTGGGAATATAGTTTTAGCCTCTTCACTACTTGTTTTTGTTGTTGTTCTATTCTCTAATTTTAATTTCTTCATGTTTATCTCAGCGTCTTTGATTAATTAATTAGTCGGGAGCTAGAATACACCAATAAAAAGGGCTTGATATATACATGATTAACTCGACTGACTGAGTTATATATATATGGTGCACAGCAAAAAGAAATAAAGTTTTTAACAAGTTGATAAATGATAATCATTCTCAATTATCAAAAGATCGATTTTGAATAGTTTCAGTAACAATGAGTGAATTAAAGTTTAAGATCTAATATTTCACTTATCATATGCATAAAATATCTTGCATTCCTTATAATCATTACAATATCTGGCTTTCGAAAACCATCTGCTGCATATATTAATAAAAAGTAATGTTACTATCATATAAAAGTATCACAAAATATTCAGATACTGCATGGGTGACAACTATGAATTTGTTGTTGACATACTGCATGGGGTACGTACGGTGACACCCATGAATTTATTGTTAACATGACTCACTTAACTCAACAACAAATTTATGGGTGTCACCCATATAGCATGTGAACGATACGTAATATTTTTATGTGATAGTAGTATTATTGATTAGTAAAAGAGGAATTATTAAATTAATACAAGTGGACACCTGTGTAATAAGAGCAACAGACACAGAAAAACATCTGTAATTAGTGTTTGAAGTAATTAAAAATGATTAAGTTGGATCCAGACTCGAGAGGGAAAATATTTATAAGACTCTCTCTCTCTCTATATATATATATATTTGTCTGCATGTCTATAATTATTGTATATATAATATATACATGTCGAGTCTTTCCATTTATCACCAATAGATTTTAAGTTAAAATGATTCAACAGTTGATCAGAAATTTATTAAATAAAATGTCGAAAAATGCTTAAAATTTAAAAAGAAAAAAAAAGTTGTAACGTGTTACTATATGACTAGAATATTTTACTGAAGGATTTTTTCGCACATGAGTGAAAATTTCACTCAATATTTATGTGAATTTTTTTTTACGATGACAATATCACATATTAACATTTAATTGAAGGTATAGAAATAGTCCAACTCGAATAACATTGCATTATAATATGAATCAATATGCATGCATTACTAGCAATTAGACTGCAGTCTTATTTTGTCATCTTCCGTCGGCGGATAGCCCACGTGCATTTCCTGCCTCAATTATTCTTAATTACGTCAGTTGCACAATATGAAAGAATTAATTGTTTTTCTTTTTTGGAAGCTTTTGCTTGGATGAAGTATTTTGTAGGTGTTATTAATAAATAAGATCTGATTAGCATGAAGAGAATTTTATGATAAATTTATTTTATATTTAATAAAATATTGACACATAAACGGAAGGATAATCTCTCCATTTGCGAGTTAACACCATATTAAAATTAAAGTAAACTTCACTTTATACTAACCACCCCTAATAAATAGTAGTACTACATATTTTGCTGTTAAAATTATAAATAGAATTCCAATTATATATTAAACTAACTAGCACGATTAATAATTTTTAGTAGTAAACATAAAATACAATTTTAATATTTTTATAAATTTGTCTCAAAATTTGTAAATTTGTGAATGAAAATATTTTTTGTGGAAGAGATATGATAAAATATATACTCCCTCCGTTCCTAAAAGATTGTCGTTTTATAAGAAAAAATTTATTCTAAAAAAAATATCGTTTACAACTTTCAAGGAGAATAAATTATTTACTTTCCTATATTACCCTTACATTCTCTCATTGTCCCAAGAAATTCTCTCCCTTGTATTAATAGTTTTCAACTTCCCATAAAGAGATAGTGATGGAATTTCAAATAAATTTTACTTAGTAAATAATACTTTCTTAATTCATGTGTCAAAATCTTAAATGACAATCTTTTAGGAACGGAGGTAATAGTACTCCATCCGTCCCAAATTATCTGCTGTTTTAGCAAAAAAAATTTGTCTCACAATATCTGTTTTTTTTAAGATTTCAATGCATTTTTTTCATTTGTTTTCTAAATTTGCCCCTTTATCTTAATTGTTGATAATCATTACTCTCATTAATGCCTCTCCTCTTTTTTAAACATCCACATTCATGTCCCTCTCTCTCTTCAATTAATAATTGTTTCTCTCTATCTCTCTCTTCAATTAATGTGCTGCTTTCCTCTCTCTCTTCAATGTTTCTCTCTCTCTCCAATTAATTAGCTGCTTTTTCTTTTTCTTCAATTAATAAAAAAGTCAGCACAAAGGGTATTTTAGTATTTTTATCATACATATTGGTATCTGTGTGAAACTCTAAAACAACAAATAATTTGAGACGGAGGAAGTAGTATATAATATTGGGAATGTATCTCAGAGAAAGATCACCTATCTCCATCCGTCAGTTATCAACTTCCCAACATCCACCACCTCAAAATCAAAACGTCTGGGCCATGCATATGCATATATTTATTTTAATACAGAATTGTTTATAAATTCTGGGAATTATTAATATTTTTATCAAATGCAAATTGCATATAGATGCCTCCATCTTGTCTTGTTTTCTCTTTTTGATCCAAGGAACAGTAAACATTTTTCCATATATTTCTGGTCGTTCGAGTGTGATACAAGCTTTACAAAAATGCCATACGTACAAACTGTTCCTTAACCCTTGCAAACAGTATTATATATAATTATTTATTTATGTTGAACATTTATTTTTTAATAAAAGTACATCATTCATTATTTATTAAATGATCGTTTAGTTTGTTTATATATATCTTCATATTATATATGTTATGGTTTTTGTGTATAAATAAATGTTATAAAAGGAAGATATAAATCATATGTAATATATAAATAAAGAAATAATGATTTATAACCTATGATGATTTGGAGATATTATCCCGTAGGTTATAGTACTTTAACAGTGATGATTTATCTTGATCATGGA
Organism: Panax japonicus; assembly: GCA_020205505.1. Taxonomy (NCBI): domain Eukaryota; kingdom Viridiplantae; phylum Streptophyta; class Magnoliopsida; order Apiales; family Araliaceae; genus Panax; species Panax japonicus. The sequence continues at coordinate 19,504,332 of CM035109.1, forward strand.
AGTTGAACTTCTAATTAAAGTACTAGTGCATTAACGGTGTGCATTAAATGAATCATGTGATAATATTTTATTTATAAAATATTTTCATATAAATACTAATTTGTAAAATTTCTTAATTTTAAAATAATAGTGGACTTAATATTGTTATATATTTTAATTTGATATTCCAATGAGTGAGATTATATTGTGTTAATTAATACATCAGAATGTCGACTAATATATTTAATTAATATTATGAATATTATTATTCTCAAAACATCTATAAGATTTTTTATAAGATAATTTATCATTGATCATAAAATATTGGCCGAGTCTTTTAATATTTATTATTAAAATGATTGATTTAATTATTAAATCAATTTATGATCAAATTAATTGAGATAAATTATGGACTTATAAAATTAGTTTTAATGTATCAGAATTATATTAATTGATTCTAACATATTTATATACATTTATAGAGGAAATATTTACAGTTTATTAATAAAGGGTTATTTAATTAATCCTTAGATTGAAGTGCGATTACAATTATTTAGTGGAATTAATTATAATTAATATTTAATTTGAATATTATTATTAAATAATAATATCTAGATAAATATTGGAGTCATAAGAGGAATCTCTTAGGATCCCCTTCCTAGCCTAATATGGACCAGATTCTTAAGAAATTAAGACCATAAAGATAATCTTGGTTCAGCAAAAAGTCATAGGAGGGAAGATCTTGAAGATACAAGAGACTGTAAGGATATTCAAAACATGTTAATCCAACAAAGCACTAGGTAATAAATTCGTATTTTAGATACATGGTGTGTATATATATATATATATATATATATATATATATATATATATATATATATATATATATATATATATATATTGTTTCACATAAAACCATAAAGATAATCATGCAGGTTTTATTTAAATATTTTAAAAGCCTATTTTGGAAAAAAATTCTAACACTAAATTACAGTAAAAAATTCTTAAAAGATATATATGTTAAAACTGTGGACAAAACACATTTGAAACAATATTTTCTTAATTCTTAAGGCATTTTCAAAAGTTTCGGTGCTTAACATGAAGGTGGACCCCATTTATTATTCATGTGAAGAAAAATTTATAAAATTATCAAATTTATTTGTAAAAATATCAATTCTCAAAAAATGAAAAGCAAATTGAGTATGTACTATGTACTGCTGAGCTATGCTAGATCATTCCCTTTCGATCCATCCCCAGGACTACAGCAGATGGGGATGCATGAGTCCACATGTAATTAATTTGTTTTTTTCTTTCTTTACATTAAAAAAAATTATATATGTTTTTTAATTCTCTCCACAGCACAGGCTTCCCGCAAACGAATTACAATACTCTTTTCCAGGACATCAATCTTTTCTTCAAGTAGTTTCTGCCTTTGTTTTAGGAATCCAGAGTTGATAGCTTCATATATACTCACTGCTAGAGATTGCTATTATAACATACCAATAGATAATTCATTAATTAATTAATTAATATATGCTTCCGGCCATATATATAACTGCAGATATATTACTTTAGGATTTATGAATTTAATTTGATGATATGTTGGCAATAATATATTTTCTAGATTTAATTTCATGTTTATTCAAAGTTTATGGAGCAAGCATTAGGTAATAAAATGTTTCTTTGATTGATTCATATATATACATTATGAAACTAATGAAAAGGTTTTCATATACAATGAATGGGATCGGCTAGACATCTCCCCCTTGTCTGCATATATTTTCATAGAGCATATATAGGGTAGTGCAAAAAATTAATTAACTTAACTTTTTTGTTGTGGTCTAGAAATTAATACATGATGGACTGCTACAATTAGCTATAAATAATAAAATTGTAAAATCCTAATTTGACTACCTATAAGGTTTCCACACTGTCCCTCCAAAGTATATATTAAACAAGTGGCTTGGAATATATCTAGATACTCTTTTCCAAAAAGAGACCTAGCCATATTATAAGAATTACAATTTGCATGGATACAATATTTGGACATAATTTTTTGATAGATATTAAAATCAAAGGTGACTTTTTTTTTATTGTGAAATGTTATAGAAAAATATATCAAATGCAAATCTTTAACACGTTAGTAAAGAAAAAAAGTTAACAAAAAAAAAAAGAAGACTTCTTTTGATATTAAATAAGGGAGTGGTTAACATGAAGTTAATTTTGATTAATTGACCAATATAGTGTCGACCCAAAGGTGAGAGGTGATCTTTTTCTCTGCGTGTCAATACTGTATTGGTTAATTGACCAACTTATCATGAAGTTAACCGGATCCATTAAATAAGTAGTAGTAAAACTGACAGCAACAAAAAGTTAAAGTTTTCGGACTGGCTTGAAATATATAAATAAATATACGTATGTGTGAAAGCGAGGGCACACTAAATCATATACAGGACTGGACACAAACAAAATTGCATCAGTAAATAAGAATATAGCAAAGTGAGTTTCTTACAAATTAATGAAATTTACATTTTGCACTATAAAAGTACTGGTGATGAACATGAATATGTTTAGAGCTCAAATAAGCAGGGAATGACTATTGTGGAGATAAATTTGGGAGATCATCAAGTAACCGATTCCATTCATTTTGAATACCTCAATCAACATGCATGTGAACTGGTAAATAGGTTCCCATGGTCTGATATTAATAATTTGAAAATACTTTTTCTCAAAGATTACATGCATACTTTCTGGAGAAGAGAGAGAGAGAGAGAGAGAGAGTAGCATAATTTGGTTATAGATTGGGGGTAGAAAAAAGAAGAAGAAGAGGAATGAAATGAAAAATAAACAAACCAAAATCTAGGGCATCCCCGTCGATCAAAACCAAATCCACTCATTAATTTCAAAATATTTAATTCGGGTGCAACTTGTAAACACTATTCACAGAAGTGGACCATTTTTTGAAATAACTAGATCAATCAGAGAGAAAAAGATATATTTGAGTACATTCAGAATATATAGATGATCTAATTATAAGTAGCTGTTTATAAATTAGATCATCTATAATTAATCTGAATGTATTCCATTATGCATGTATTAGGAAAGAAAAAGTTGAGGAACAAAGGAATGGATGAACAAACAGACCTATAGATAAGCCATTTCCCCTTGGTGATTAGAAACACCTCCGATCCATTCCTTTTTTAAATTAAAAAAACATAATCCAACAAATGCCAAACAAGTACTAGACTTAAGAAAATGAAATTGATTCATCATCGCGACATCATCCCATCCCCAGGTAAACAAATCTTTTGTGAAACGAAATAAGAATTTGAATTCATGTTCATCAGTTTGTAACAATATTTTAATCCAAGTGTTTGGAATGATGATTTTTCAGAAAGAAACATATATACATATACATATATATTGCGGATTTCTAAGAACAACTTGTTGAACATGAGTGAGGAAATAGAAAAAGAACTGAATGAATGAATGAATTAAGGGGATATATCGATGCAACTAGATCAATTACTAGTAATGTTCCCTAGTTGATATATATAATTACCTGATCAAGTGTATATATTAGTAGGAAAGGCTAATCTTGTTTTTGCTTGTTCGTATCTTGTGGTAGTGATCCGATTAAAGCTGGCCAGGAGCCATCTACTTTTTGCTTTCTATTAATTCCAACAGTGGAAGTAGCCATCTTTACATCTGGTTTTCGTGTCTTGAAAGCGATTCCGCCCATATATCTGCATCTAAAAGTTGAGAAATGCCAACCTTAGCTAGAAAACTAAATAAATAAAAAATTATAATTAAATATCTCAATGAGATCAAAGACATATATATATATATATATATATGTGTGTGTGTGTGTGTGTGTGTGTGTGTGTGGTAGATTGCCTCCACACTAAAGCAAGTTATTTTACTTTCTCTTTTCTCTTCCAAATTAGTTAGAAGAGGGAAAAAAGTCAACATTTAACAAACACTATTGCATACTAGATAGATATGTACTAATAACAAAGAGAAATTCACAAAAACCAAAAAAGTAAAAACTATGGGCAAGAGTAATTTTATTATGAACTAGTAGAAAAACTGTCTGATTTACTAAGGAGCTCCTCTAACAAATCAGCTCCCAAGTCCTCCAATACCACCATATTTTTTCCCGTAACTCCGCTCTTTTTACTTCTACTACTTCTTTTAGCAATACTCCTCATCTTATGCGTTTCCTTTAGGGCCGCCGCCGGAGAGGATCCATCTTTACAAGTATATTTCACTTCTCGAAGTGAATCCCGGACTCTTTCCATTGAAAAATTAAGGTTAGCCATCGCACCACGCATAGAAAAGGCGGCTTGATCATACACCAACGCCGCCTCCTCAGCACTATCGAATGTTCCAAGCCAAACCCGTATTCCATTTCTTGTGGAATCTCTTATCTCGGCCGCAAACTTTCCCCAAGGCCGCCTTCGGACTCCGATATAACGCTTTCCCTTTTCGGGTTCTTGATCTTGTTCTTGTTTTACTTTCGAGATCACCTCTAGTTCGTCGTTGTTGGTGCTTTTGGATGAATTTGATTCAGATTCTTGATCTGGGAACAAGCTGAAGGTAATATTATTCAATTGGAATTGATCTTCTTTGTGAAATGGAAGCAAATTGTACTGAAAAAGAAGCTCATCCCATGAAGATGGAGAGGTGGGAAATTCCATATGATCTTGAATTTAATTATTGATGGATTTCAAGGTGTAAACTTAGGTTATATAGGGTATATCTATTTCTATTTGTGTTTTTATATCAAAAATACTATCTTGCTAAGGCCCTACACCTGCCTTTAATTGGCTAGACGAGTGGGAAGATTTAGGGTTCACGTTATATAAGGATATTTATATGTAAAGATATATAAGGGCAGAAAAGGACACAGGACAAATGAAAGATGGATATTGTTAAATTAGCTAGGGTGAGATATGTATTTAAGTTGTTAATAAATAAATCAAAGATCTAATCAACTTTATTACAGACATTAGATTCTACTTTCTAGCTAGGCATGTTAAACTATTTCAAGGAAGCACCGTCTTTCGGGTGACAAAAGTTTCGTGTTAGGCGGATTCGTGTTGTGTTGAAACTTGTGTATATACATATTTATAGCATAAACTCATTTATGAATCGTGTTCGTGTCAAAAATTGATACATATTTAAAATTATATTAATGACACAAACCTGTTATTTATGACAGCAATCCGTTTATGAATTATGTTCGTTTCATGTCAAAAATTGTCAGTTTGTCCTAAAAAACACGATAAATACAAGATTAATACTATATTAGCAAACTATTAAAGTGAATTATACATATGTGTGTGTGGGTGTGTATATATGGGAAAATAAAATATGTGTCTTAGACGCACACAAGCTTATGTGTGCTTTATTATTTTAAAAGATTTTATTAATGGTGTTTTTAACATTTAACCATTTTCATTAATGGTTGTTTTTACATTTCACCAATTTGTCAATTAAAACTACGTCGTATTAGGTGCAACACACACATAAGCTTGTATGTCTAAAACACATATTTTTTTATATATATATATACGGTCCGGATCTTAAGCTCACCCCTTATCTAACTCACCCGAGCTCACCCCCTCTTTAGCGACGGAAATGGCGACGGTTCGGTCATACAACCGTTGTCTATACTTTTAACGATGTTATATGTTGTTTGTTGCTAAAAGTATAGACGACGGTTGTATGACCGAACTGTCGCCAGGTTCGTCGCTAATGGGGGTGAATTCGGGTGAGTTGAATTGGTGAGCTTAAGATCCGAACTTTCTCTCTATATATATATTGTGTAAAGTTAATTTGTAGAAATTGACAAACTCAATCAATAGAAAGCAGAATAATGTGAAACAGATGAACTGAGATTGGAGGAAGAGTTGATCTTTCTTATTTCTGTAAAATGCAATACCAAGATTAAATTTTACATGAATTATCTAAGCGATCTCTATTTGTACACCATATTGATTGTACATATAAAACCTATATTTATATGTATCAGTTAGTAACTGTTGGTTATGCTCCAAAATCTTATGTTTTTTGCAAAGTCCCACATTGGCTATTCTTGGAACTTTTATAGTGCATATTAGTACTTGTTGTTATGGGCTTAGTAACATGGTTGAGGAAATAGGGATGGGCTCGCGCACATGAGGACGGCTAAGGAATTGGGCGAGACCAAGCTTGATTCTCGGGCTTTCGGTCAGAAAACCTTAGTGCGTGTGTGCGCGCGATACGCCCGCGCAGGGGGGGCTGCAAATTCGGAAAATTTGTGCTTCGCGGGTGCACCCAGGTAGCCCCTTGTTTTGCTGAGTCTCTTTTATCCTAACCTTAAATACCCTAGCCGTTTTATCATTAATCCTCAACGTTACCCTAGCCGCGTTTTATCATTAATTCCCAACGTTCAGTAGCGTCTTTATTGTTGCAACGTTCCTTTGTACGTTACTGATTCTTCTTCTTCTTCTTCCCGTTTGCTTCCAGCATTCTCAGCATATATATAACAGTTTCGTATGCTCAACTACAACAACATATATCACATAAACAGTGCACTCTCCCTTCTTCTGATTCTATTTTTTCGTGTATTCTATTCTGAGCAAATCCACAAAGACAAGTCCATAGCCTTCTTCTGCGAGTACACGCAATCGAAGGCTTGCCGTTGAATCCTGGAGGGTGAACGCCGTGGAGCTCAACTGTACCGGTTCATATAACCAGTGAGGGCGGAATCACTTTTTAGGACAGTAGCTTTGCTACGCCTCGGCTTCTTTCATATAACAGCTAAGTTGTTCCAATTTGTTCGTCTAATAGTCTTGTTAATAGTACTCTTGCTACTGTTATTGCTTCTGTTACTGCAATTGCTGTCGTTACTGCTATTCTGACTGCTATTGTGACTGTTATTGGTATATAATTCCAACAATCTAAAAAGTGATTCTTAGTTATTAACAAGATGATGAAATCTGCTTTGGACTTGTCTAAAATTGAACGTTTTGATGGCTCTAATTTTAAGAGATGGTCTGAAGATATACTGTTTTATTTAGAGACCATGAATTTGGAATATGTGTTATACATGGATGCTCCTGTTAGTGTTGTTTCTGTTAGTGATGTTGTTACTTCTACTGCTGCTGAAACTGTTGAAAAATCGGATGTTGATAAAAGAGATTTTGTTAAGGATAATCGAACATGTCGTAGATACTTGTTGCACTACTTGTCCAATTCATTATTTGAGATATATTATCCGTATGAAAGTGCGAAGAAAATTTGGGAAGCTTTAAAATCTAAGTATGCGGTTGAAAACTCTGGACTTAAGAAATATGTTACGTCAAAATTTCTAGATTTTAAGATGCAAGATGGGAAATCTGTTATAGATCAAGTTCATACATACCAAACAATTGTGGGGGAAGTCATTGGGGAAGGAATGAAAATATGCGAGAATTTCCAAGTTGCCGTACTTATCGAAAAATTACCACCCTCGTGGAAAGATTATAAGATGAACCTCAAACATGAAACTAAAGATTTCACTATGCAGGAACTAGTAGCTCACATCCATATTGAAGAACAAAACAGAGCTAAAGAAAGGGGAGATGTAGGTCCAAATCAATCTGTCAAAGCTAATCTCGTGGAACAAAAGCCACAATGGAAGAGCCAAAATTATCAGTCCAAAAACCACAAAGGAAAAAATCAAAAATCAATGGGAAGAAAGGATAATAGGTTCAACAACTCCAATCAAATTCAAAAACCTTTTACTAAAGGTCCTTGCTTTGTATGTGGCAGACCTGGCCATATCGCTATGAAATGTCACTTTCGCAAGGGGCAAGATAACAAAAATAATTCCCAACCTAAGCCCCAAGCGAACTTAGTTGAATCCGATGATGTTATCGTTGCTGTTGTCTCGGAAGTAAACCTTGTTGACAACTTCACAGAATGGGTAGTAGATACTGGGGCCACTAGACACATTTGCGCGAATAGAGACGTAATCCTCAACTACGAAAATGTGACTAATGGAGAAAAGGTCTTTATGGGGGATTCTCGAGCCACCAATGTTGCGGGAAAAGGAAAAGTCTTACTAAAATTAACTTCTGGGAAAACCATTGCCCTACAAGATGTACTTCATGTGCCCGATATTCGTAGGAATCTTGTGTCCGGGTCTTTGTTGAACAAAGCTGGCGTTAAACTTGTGTTTGAGTCTGATAAACTTGTACTTACTCGTAATGGGGAATTTGTTGGGAAAGGCTTTTGTAATGGGGGTTTATTTGTACTTGATGCTTCTGCTGAATTGAATAATAAGAATGCTTCTTTTGCTTATATTGTTGAATCTTTGGATATGTGGCATGCTAGATTAGGACATGTGAATGTAGCTTCTATTAAAAAGTTGAAACAACTTGAACTTATACCTAATCTTGCAAATACCGAGTTTAACAAATGCGAAATTTGTGTAGAAGCAAAACATGCTAAAAAATCTTTTAAAAGTGTTGAAAGACAAACTGAATTACTTGAGTTAATTCACAGTGATCTAGCTGATTTTAAAAATACTACGAGTAGAGGTGGTAAGAAATATTATATTTCTTTTGTGGATGATATGTCTAGATATACTCGAATCTATCTACTTTCCTCAAAAGATGAAGCGGAAGAAATGTTTATTAAATATAAAGCGGAAGTTGAAAATCAGTTAGAAAGAAAAATTAAAAGACTTAGATCTGATCGTGGAGGTGAATATGATTCAGGAAGTCTTAAAAAATTTTGTGAACTAAATGGAATAATACATGAAACTTCTCCTCCTTATTCTCCACAATCCAATGGAGTTGCAGAAAGAAAAAATAGAACACTTAAAGATATGATGAATGCTATGTTAATAAGTTCAGGTTTACCTTCTAATATGTGGGGAGAAGCTTGTCTTTCTGCAAATCATATTTTAAATAGAGTTCCACATAAAAAGTTAGACTCTACACTATATCATTTATGGAAAAAATATGCACCTAATTTGGGGTATCTTAAAGTGTGGGGGTGTCTAGCTAAAGTAGCTATACCGGAATTTAAAAGAAATAAAATTGGACCTAAAACAATGGATTGTATTTTTATTGGATATGCCTCTAATAGTGCTGCTTATAGATTTTTGGTAATTAAAGATGCAACTAATAATTATCAAAATAATTCAATTTTGGAAACAAAGGATGCAGAATTTTTTGAAAATATATTTCCAATGAAAATTAGAGATGAGGGCAATCCGTCTTCTAGTGAATCTCTTAAAAGGAAAGATAAAGAACCTGTACCTGCATCTACTAGAAGTAAAAGACAACGTTTTGAGAAAAATTTTGGTCCAGATTTTATAACTGCTTTTATAACTGAAGATAACCCTAAAACTTATGAAGAAGCAATGAAATCTATTGATGCAAATTTTTGGAAGGATGCTATTAATAGTGAGCTAGAATCTATTATGTCTAACCATACATGGGAACTAGTTAATTTGCCTAGAGGGTGTAAACCTATTGGATGTAAATGGGTGTTTAAAAAGAAGTTAAAAGCTGATGGGTCTATTGATAAATTTAAGGCAAGACTTGTGGCAAAAGGGTTTACTCAAAAGGAAGGTTTTGATTATTTTGACACTTACTCACCAGTGACTAAATTAGCAACTATAAGAATTCTAATTGCTTTGGCTTCTATTCATAAATTGATAATCCACCAAATGGACGTTAAAACTGCCTTTTTGAATGGAGAGTTAAATGAAGAAATTTATATGTATCAACCTGAAGGTTTTGTTGTTCCAGGTGAAGAACATAAAGTGTGTAGACTTGTAAAATCTTTATACGGTTTGAAACAAGCGCCAAAACAATGGAATGACAAATTTAATAAAACTCTCTTGTCTAATAATTTTGTGACAAATGAATCTGATAGTTGTGTCTATAGTAGATTCAATGGAAATTGTGGTGTGATTATTTGTTTATATGTGGATGACTTGCTAATATTTGGTACTGATGAGAAAGTTGTGAAAACTACTAAAGAGTTTTTATCTTCTAAATTTGACATGAAAGATTTAGGAGAAGCGGATTTGATTCTTGGCATGAAAATAAATAAAAATGCAAATGGTTTAGTTTTATCACAGTCTCATTATGTGGAAAATATTCTTAAGAAATTTGATTTCTTTAATGAAGAGCCATTAGGAACTCCTTATGACTCTAGTGTGCATTTAAAGAAAAATAAAGGGAATGGTATTGTACAAGTTGAATATGCTAGAATCATTGGTAGTGTGATGTATTTAATGAACTGTACTCGACCTGATATTGCATATGCCATTAGTAGACTTAGCAGATATACACATAATCCTTCACAAGAACATTGGAATGCATTGTCACGATTAATGAGGTATTTAAAAGGAACAGTTAATGTAGGTGTACATTTTACTGGTCATCCTAGTGTTTTAGAAGGATATTGTGATGCTAATTGGGTATCTGATAATGATGAAACAAACTCCACTAGTGGTTATGTGTTTACTTTAGGTGGAGGAGCTGTTTCTTGGAAATCTGCTAAACAAACTTGTACTGCTAGATCTACTATGGAATCTGAATTTATTGCTTTAGAATTGGCAGGTACAGAAGCAGAGTGGATAAGGAATTTATTGGCTGATATACCATTGTGGTATAAGCCGATTCCTTCTATTTCTTTACATTGTGATTCTCAAGCAGCTATTAGCAGGGCAATGAACCATGTTTATAATGGAAAACAGAGACACATTCGCTTGAGGCACAATATTGTACGAGGACTGATCAGTAATGGGGTTATTTCCATGGAATTTGTAAGGTCTGAAAAGAACCTAGCGGATCCGCTTACTAAGGGATTGAATAAAAAGGTAGTCCAAGAAGCATCCAGAGGGATGGGACTATTGCCAATATCTTGAGTAAGTAATACGCGATGGAAACCCAACCCATGTGATTGGAGATCCCATGAATTGGGTTCAATGGGTAATAACAAGTCACGTAATTACTTAATTATAGCACTACAATTATCTATATCCCTTCTTGTGTGCATGTAGTGCTTACTGACAAATTGTGAAAGGATTAATCGTTTAGATTCTTAATGAAACTCATAGCCCCTAAAAGGGTGGTGTATGTCAGTATACACTTGATGGGTTCACCTATATAAAGGTGGAAGTGTAGGCCGCTTCCTATGAGAGTCCTTGGCAAACTCTCTAGAGCCTTTATGAAAATCTGGGACATGGCGCATGGCCTAGAACGCGCCCAACCGCGGACTTGTGTGGATTCAGGATTTAAGATATGTGTGCAAGTTCAACTGATTGTATCACAGATAATAGGTTCAAGAATATAATTCACCTATAATCTACAATCATGATCTTGTTCCACTAAGTGTCGATTCAAACCCATAAGGTATCGACGTTATGTATCTAAAATCCATTGCCCTTCTCACTTCCTTTTAATTTTTATCTCTTTGATAATTTTGGATCATGTGGGGGATTGTTGGTTATGCTCCAAAATCTTATGTTTTTTGCAAAGTCCCACATTGGCTATTCTTGGAACTTTTATAGTGCATATTAGTACTTGTTGTTATGGGCTTAGTAACATGGTTGAGGAAATAGGGATGGGCTCGCGCACATGAGGACGGCTAAGGAATTGGGCGAGACCAAGCTTGATTCTCGGGCTTTCGGTCAGAAAACCTTAGTGCGTGTGTGCGCGCGATACGCCCGCGCAGGGGGGGTGCAAATCCGGAAAATTTGTGCTTCGCGGGTGCACCCAGGTAGCCCCTTGTTTTGCTGAGTCTCTTTTATCCTAACCTTAAATACCCTAGCCGTTTTATCATTAATCCTCAACGTTACCCTAGCCGCGTTTTATCATTAATTCCCAACGTTCAGTAGCGTCTTTATTGTTTCAACGTTCCTTTGTACGTTACTGATTCTTCTTCTTCTTCTTCCCGTTTGCTTCCAGCATTCTCAGTATATATATAACAGTTTCGTATGCTCAACTACAACAACATATATCACATAAACAGTGCACTCTCCCTTCTTCTGATTCTATTTTTTCGTGTATTCTATTCTGGGCAAATCCACAAAGACAAGTCCATAGCCTTCTTCTGCGAGTACACGCAATCGAAGGCTTGCCGTTGAATCCTGGAGGGTGAACGCCGTGGAGCTCAACTGTACCGGTTCATATAACCAGTGAGGGCGGAATCACTTTTTAGGACAGTAGCTTTGCTACGCCTCGGCTTCTTTCATATAACAGCTAAGTTGTTCCAATTTGTTCGTCTAATAGTCTTGTTAATAGTACTCTTGCTACTGTTATTGCTTCTGTTACTGCAATTGCTGTCGTTACTGCTATTCTGACTGCTATTGTGACTGTTATTGGTATATAATTCCAACAGTAACTACACGTTTTAGAGAGTTCAAATTTTTTCAATATATTTGACCTAAACAAATTTCTAGAAAATTTTAATTACTATTTTTCCTCTATTGCCCTTAAAAATATTCTTTCATAATTTCTCTCTCTCTCTCTCTTTTATCTAGACAATTTTATACATATTTCTTAAAAAATAATGAATTATTTACTTATAAACTTGATATTTGTATGCCATATTTAATTTGGGCATACGATTATTTATTTGCAATTAAACTTATCAGGGTTAAATACTTTTCAAATTTTGACAATAAATTAATAATACATAAAAAAAACCTATAAATTTCGTTGACTTGCGGAACAGTTTATTTTTGTTGAACATGCAGTTGGTATGTTAAAGTTACGATATTGTTGATCAAATCTGCCTGCAATAATTAATTTTCATTTGATCATATGGTTTAGAATATAGTAAAAATGCTAATTAAGATTTGAATGAATTGACTTATTACTTTTTGGTTGTCACAAGCATCATTTTGCTAGCTCGATCTTGTTTAATTTAATTTTTTTCCTTCCATTTTTGTCTTACAAAAAGTGCTATCATATATTTACTCTCGTCAGCCTCAGCGTATTAAAATTAATTAAGGTCGGTCATGAAGGCCCCTTGTGTCTCTTTTTGCTGGCTATATATAATATATAATTAGTATTAGGTTAGGTAGCTACCTTAATTAGCTTATAATACTAATTAATCCCATTGAATCGACCTTTTTAGCTAAAGAGTGGAGGTAAAAATGATTTGATGGATATATCCCAACTAGCTAGAAGATGCTCATAATAATATAGCAAGTTGATCAAAAGAAAGATAAAATTTTGATGATGGCATCAGTTTTAAGAGAGAGGCTTATTAATTATAAGAAATTTTTTAGTTTAGTTTATACAATCATGAAGTGTAAAATATTGTTGTTTTCAATAATTAAATGAATTTTTGATTTTTTAGACATAAGATTTTTGGGGGAAAATTCTGATATTAAATTTTAAAATTAAATTAATCATTAGCAAACATTATTAGAAACTATGAAATGTTCTTTTTTTTTTCTCTTTTTTGAGACTTGGGAAACTAACTACTGCCCTTATAGTGTGTATTGTGTTTTCATAGCTAGGGTTTGTGTCAAAAAAATTCCTACAGTTTTGTTATTAGAACACTAGTCATGATCCATATCTGCTGTTTTTAAGCAACGCCTTCGAATTGAGTAATTAAATAATTTTAATATTAAAGAAATAAACTCATTTTTTGAAGAAAAAAAAGGAGAGGAGAATATATATTATAATAATTAATATTAATTGTCTAATTAATCATTGCTAGCATCCACTCTATCAGAGCCAATAATATTAATTCTCTTTGTTCCACCCCCTCCAAAAAAAACTTAATATTTTGTTTTTGTAATTTTATTAAATTATATTTTTCCCCGGACAGAGAAAGTCCAACGCAAATTGTGAAACTAAAACTTATTATGGGATGTACTCTTAACAATATCAGAAAGCATTGAATGAAATTATAGAGATGGATAACTTAATTTAGAGAATGTAGTATATATATATATACATAAAATAAGTGCCTCTAACAAGTAAATATCATGAGTTCAGAACGTACAAATACATTCAGTGGCGAAGTTATAAACTTTTGTTAGTACGATCGAAATTATTATTAAGCTATAAATAATGTGGTGGGGGTTTAGGGGCAGAGCCTCCGAGTCAATTTCTTTTAATATTTTATACTTTCGGGTCACACACACACACACACATATATATATATATATATTACAATGAAAATATAATAAGTAATAATCTTTGGTATATATACACTATATTAACTCATAATAGACTTTTTTAATCACAACTGTTCATAAGTAAATAATTCATTATTTATTTTTAAAAATAATATAAATCATAAAGCATTGAATGAAATTATAGAGATGGTTAGCTTAATTTAGAGAATACAGTGTATATATTTAATAAGGGCCTCGCTAACAAGTAAATATCATGAGTTCAGGACGTATAAATACATTCAGTGGCGAAGCTAAAAACTTTTGTCAGTCAAGTCGAAATTATTATTAAGTTATAAATAATTTGGTAGGGGTTCAGGAGCAATGCCCCAAACCAATTTTTTTTAAATATTTTATGCTTTCGGGTCACACACACACACACAAATATATATATATATATATATATATATATATATATATATATATATATATATATTACAATAAAAATATAATAAGTAATAATATATGGTATATATACATTATATTTACTCATAATAGACTTTTTTAATCACAACTATTCATAAGTAAATAATTTATTATTTATTTTTAAAAATAATATAGATTAGATTATTATTTAATTTAAAATATTATAAATATATATATATACATATATTGAGAGGATACGAGTTACATGTGGCTAAAATTTGATTGACAAAATTATAAATTTTTAATTTGATCCCGTATAATAAAAAAATTATAAAATTTAAGTGGAGTCAATTTATATATAATATTTAAAATTTTTAAAATTTATCTTACATTATAAAATAATTTTTTTCAGTAAGGTCAATTAAGCCCACACGCTTCTATGTGACTTCGCCTGTACGTGCACAAATACTTGGATACTAGAGCTAGAACTACTCAAAACACTCGAAAATTTTACAATTTTTGGTGCCTTAAAAACAAATTAAATAAAATTAGAGAAACAACAAAGCTGGAATTAATTAAATTAATTAGGGTTCATTTGATTGTCCCGTGAATTTGAAATTATGATTTTTATTTAAATATATAAAAAATCAAATTTCTAATAAACCCACTAGAAACTTGTATATATGTAAGCAAATGACTCGTGACAAATGTGTACTAATTAATTGAGGTCACAATCATTTGCTTTACTGGTTAATGGTTAGACTTCTTTGGTCTTCAATCATCTAAATTGTTGTGCAAATTAAAGGGGTCACAAATATTATCAAAATCGAGTCTCCACAGTACAGTTTGCTTCTCAACTTAAGAAGATTTATTTTTCAATATGTATCTCCTTAAATGTTATTATTTTTGTGCCATAAATATATATTATCATATATCCTTGTTGTGCAAAAAAATTTAATGTGTCCAACTCACCCCAAAAAACGACATGTATATCACGACATAAAGAATATTTTTCTATTTGATTTTTCTTTCATATTCTTCAAACTTCAATAATTTTGGAAAAATAAAAAATAATTTGATTTTTCTTTCATATTTTTGTATTTGATTTTTCTTTATAACAGTTTTAGCTTTTAGATAAGTTGATTACTTAATATAATGTCTGAATTTTAGATGTACAAGATTTGAATTCAAATATTTTCAAGTTGCCCTTTATAATATTGATTTAATAGACACTATATTATATATAATTGAATTTTCAAAATTTCTCAAATGTTAGGAACATCGATCTCATGATAACTATCTCTAATATATAAGAGATCATGGGTTTCAAAATTTTAAAATAAATAATAAATAAAATTTACCCAAGTAGTATATACACACTCACTCAAAAGAGACTATCTAGTTTATACCGCTTCTATATTATGTTACCATTAATAGTTGCTTCATTGAATAATAAAAATATCTAAAAATTAATTATTTAATACTCAAAATTAGACTAATGATATCCACCTTTAACTTTTCACCAACAGGTTAATGAATAATAAAAATTTAAAAAGAATTTGTGGGAGAAACAATCCTTCTTTACAAGTCTATTATGTATAAATTAAATATAATTGTATCTTTAATTTAGTTAATATTTACATAATTTCATAAGTAATCATGCGCAAGAGTATTTACACTTTTTCTTTTTTGATCGAGAAGTTTTCCTCCGTTCTAAAATATAATTTTATAATTTTTAATAAATTATTAATTTTAATTAACATAATAATAAATTATTTTAAAAAACATTACTCATTCATATCTGAGTATTTGTGGGAGAAAGAGTGTGTAGAAACCCTAGCCAATTTGTCTTGTTCCGTCTGCGGAATTTGACGTGGCTTTCTTTGTCAGAAATGGACCCCACAACAAATATAAATAAGTTGCTAGGAGTACTACTGATCACCATTATTATTAATTATATATTTCACAAACAATATATAATAATTAACGGTCTAAGTCAAGCGAATCTATCCGTTATGGATTCTTAATATATCTATCTAATAAAATACAAATAATTTTGAATTTCCCGCTCACTTAATAAATCATCTGTGCCGTCTAAAGTTTGAGATAAATCACACCGTTCATACATCTATATAATAAAATACATATATCTATCTAATAATCTAATAATAATTTAATAAAATATAAATGACTATAAATTTCCCGCTCACTCAATAAATTATTTTAGTCGTTCAAAGTTTGAGATAAATCATATTGTCCATACAGTGCCGGAGGTACGGGACCCAGCTAGTATATATATATAGAGAATTTCAAGAGAGCATAATTTTAAATTAGCATAATTTTTTTAAGTGACATAACTATGTAAATGACTCTTATACGCGTCTTTTTTTTAAAAAAAAACCCAAATCAGCTTTAGGCAAACTGAGCTCCTTTCTCTCTCCAAATAATCGCGCCCTAGCTTCTAGAAACTGAGAATCGCGCCCAAATCGTCTGCCATAATCGAGCTCTTCTCCCCAAATGCTTCTAAGATTCGCGATTTAGGCTGAGAATCTGTCTTGTGAGATCCCAAATCACAAGCCCTAGCTTCTGCGTGGTCTCTTCGCCAAATCAGGTAAAAATCGAGTACAATTCCTCTGTTTAATGAGTTCTTCTATGGGTTCCTCTGTTTAACGAGTACAGTTCCTCTGTTTCTCTCACCATGATCATTTATAATCAAGTACAGTTCCTCTATTTCTGTTTTTGAGCCTGTTTACGATTTTGCGACAACGAAGAAGAGATTAGTATGAAATTATATACTGTTGTGTGAAGGAAGCATTTTTAGTGAGCATCAGTTGTCACATTTTTTAAAAACTAGTATTTTGTTCATGAATAATGAATTTGAGTAGTCCTTGTTTTTAGTTGTTAGAATTCACTCAATATCATTTGAGTAGTTTTAATAACTCAAATTCTTGCTAAAATCCCCCTGTTACAGCCCTTGATTGTCAGACTTCTTCAATTTTAGTATAATAGTTCGGTATTAATTTAATTGTCTGCTTTATACTAATCCACTAGAGGGCTATATACTTTTTGTCATACAGTAACATGGACGCTGAACCTGGTCTTGAATGAAGCTATGAAATTTATTAGAGGTAAGAAACAAGCTGTTAAACTGCATTTCTTGTAAACTGCATCAGTAAACTGCTGTTTTGGTAAGCCACTGTTTTGGTCTGAATGTTGTTTGGCTAGTCATGGTTAGTTGTGGAGTAAGCTGCTCTATCCTTTGATTTCAATACATCTGTAATAAATAACGTATAACTTGTTACTTACCAGTCTGTTCTTATAATGAATGAATATTTATAAATAAGTTCTTCTTCTTGCAGTCTTACTGGGTTAAACACAAGGAGCCGAGAATGAAAGTTTTGGATGTGGTAAGCTTGAAGATCCTAATATTGAGTTGGGAAATGAGAATTGTGTGTGCAGAAATTGACAGATTTTCTTATGTTAGCACTGGAAGAAAATCCTTTAAACACAGTGGCAGTTAATTTTGGAGGTTCAAATCACAGTGGCAGTGGCAGCTATTCTAAACTTTCTCCTGTTGTTAGTACTATTGTTGTTGTTAGTAATAAACTTTCTCAAGTGGCAGTGGCAGCTATCCAAGAACAAGATTTAATTTTTTATTTTTTTTATTTTATATACATTGTTGTCAACTTTCTCCTGTTGTTAGTATTATACTTGGTGGACTTGGTTTTTGCTTGCTTTAGTTATGCAACTTGTTTGGTGTAATAGGGTAGAATTTTTCATCAAATCTTACTGATGCAGCCTTTATTGATGTTCATGTCTAATAAGGAGTAAGCCATTGAATAGCTCAATGTTAAAAACAACTCAAAAGATCCCACTATTCCTTCTTGTGAAACATGTTCCAACACTTATTTCATCATGATTATTGTCAAGATGAGCACTACTGACAAATTTGTTATTCAGAATAATGATAAAGCAACTTCACACACTTAACCAGTTCAAAACACCATGACATTTGTCAATCTACCAACTTCACACTTAAATTTGAGAATATGAACACCCATTAACCAGTTCAAAACTTCAGAATCTTAAACTAAATGGTTATATAGAGTAAACCAAGTACATTCATGCCCATTCAAAATAACATTGCTTTAAATTGAAATAACAAGATAACAATTCATATCTTTTTAAGTTGGAAATCTTTCATTACAATAGTTTCATTACAAAGCAACTACAACTTATAATTTCATTACATAAAACAATTTCATTACAACACAACTACAACTACATTACAAACAACAAAAACCACAACATAAAAGAAAAAAGAAAAATCGAGTACACCACTTTTTTCTTCAGTCTTTCATTCTTCAATGTCATCTCCTCAATTTTTTCCACCAGCTCTTGATTTTTCTTTTCTACAGTAGCTTTGTCATTTTGGCATTGACAATAACAGTAGTCAACTCGTTAAGCCTTTTATTCAAAAGTTCTATTTCAGACTTCAATTCAATGTTTTCGCGATAATACTAAGCAATTCTTGAGCCCGGTGACATTGGTGGATCAATCCATTCAAATGAGTTACATGGTATTGTTTTATAATTTGTGCAACCAACAAATCGTCTCCCGGGATTTGTTTTGGTCCATGAAACCTTCACAGGTGAAGGAACTCCACATTTGCAACTGCGTGATGAACTCCCTGATGAATTTGTGCTCATGAATGATTTTTCCTTCGACCGATACAGGAGAAAACAAGTGCCATCACTATATGCACATATTGGTTAAAAAAACAACCTAAACATAAAAGAGCCGATGATATGGAAGAAACAAAACTCCATGCCCAATATTCTGAGTACATAGGACGAATCAAGAACTGAAATACAACCATAACAATACTTGTTGTCATAGCATAACTTCATGTGGTTTATTCCTTTAAAATATAAAAACTTCTATCACAAGCATGAGAAGTATTACAAAACACCAATATAGCCAAGACATACAACCACTTTTAGATAAATTTTAGTAAAATATAGGCAACTACGTATTACAACTGCAGATGAACTGAACTCAAAGTGAGGCATCATTTCCAGACTACTAATAACAATGAACAACCATATATTTACAGGACACCTGACTATAAACAATTCAGAAAAAATAAACAAAAATTGTGTTTCGGGAATCACTTGCCACAAACAAAAGAACAAGAAAACAGAGGACAATCAGATTATAAAATTGTGTTTCGGGAATCACTTGCCACAAACAAAAAAAAGTACTCGAACTGTACTCGATTTCCAAATCCATTTGAAGAAGAACTGTACGCGATTTTTACCTGATTTGGCGAAGAGACCACGCAATCGTGATTCTCAGACTAAATTTGGGCGCGATTCTCAATTTGCAGAAGCTAGGGCGCGATTATTTGGAGAAAGAGAGAGGAGCTCAGTTTAACCACATTCCACAAACCATGCATAATAATTCATAAACTAGTTTAATAATTTTAAATTAACACTATATAAGTACATAATCTATTAAAGTCTAATTAAAAATATAATTTTATTTTTTTAAGTTTCTAATTCAGTTAATCAGTTACTCAAATACTTTAATTTCTATATTAGAAATTGAAATCGAATATAAAACGGTTATAACTGCATATACTCGAATAAATATAAATATAAATCGGTTCAGTACCCGAATAACTCAAAATATTCAATTAAAAAAATATGAATCAATTCGATTATTTGATTTCATTCGATTTTAACTCGATCATAAAAAGAGTTGATCTTTCGACCAATATTTTTATTAAATTCGTGACACCATATTACAAAAAGAATATTTCTGACAATTATCTTCTTCTTTATTCTTTTTTACCCTCTATTTTTCTCTCGTTCTTTCTTGTCCCTTAATTTTTTCCCCTCTTTCGTATCTACTATCCATATCCAAGCTGTACAGTTATAACCACACAATGTGACATTAAATAATATATTTAATAAATCCAAATAAACTACTCACATGACATCTCATTAAAAGAAGATATTCTGAATTTTTAAAATTAAATGTTTCATGAAAGCACACAGTTTGACAGTTAATAAACAAATGAAAGAGATAGAAAACGGTCATGTTCCTCCTCCTCCTCCTCTTCCTCTACCACTTGACCTGCGCCACCTCATCACTTGTGGTGCACAACAGCATAAACTAGGGGAAGAATATCAAAAATTCTACGTGTCGGACACAAAAATTAGAGATAAATATATTTGAATTTTATTTATTTATATTTGAGTTTTTTTAGACAAATAATGTGGGTTAAAATACAAATAAATAAAATTTAAATACACTTATGTCTAATTTTCATGTCAATATAGAATTTTTATTTGTATTTTGATCCCTAATAATTAATAAAAATATAAATAAATAAAATTTAAATATATGTATTTCAATTTTTATATGGGACTAGAAGAGCTTGAAGAATACATAGTGCACAATGCCAAGTTTGCCATTTCCCCATGTTCCCAAGAACTAATCAAAGCTACTATATTTAATTTTATCTCCATTTGAGAGTTCTATTTAAATACTTTAATTAATTTATAATTTTTAAATTTAAGGTGAATATATAAAATGTAATACTATATATATTATAACATTATTATTAATTTTTGAAAGTTAATTTCATACATTTTTAAAACTCAAAAAAAATTATGATAACTGCTAAAAATTATAAAACTATAAATTTTATAAGTAGTAATATTTTTTTGATACTTTACATTATTTCTCATTATATTTACTAAGTTAAAAAAATATCAATTTAGAGTTTGAAAATATTTTAAGTTGACTTTAAAAAGTCAATTATGATATTATAATTTGAAACATATGAGGTAGTTAATATTTAATAAAAATATTATAATTTTTAAAAATATCCATGTTTTAAATTTCAAAAGTTCATACATTAGTTAAGAGCAAAATTACATGAAACTCTAATTTTTAATTAACTAGGAACGTGCGTATTATTATTTTTTTATTTTTTGTCTAATTATTAATTGGGTATTGATATGAATATTATCAATTTAAAATTTATTGGAAATATGAAAAAATAAATCAATATTTAATATTTAAAGATAATATGAAAAACTATGTTTATTAATTATTTATTGAAATTTACAAATAAAAGATAAAAAACAAAAAAACTAAGATGATAAATAAAAAAGGGAAAAACATCATTTATCTTGTTTAATGGAGTATCATATTATTTACAATAATATATTTGAGACAAAATATTTGACATCTGGTTACATTCTTGGAGATGGAAGGAGCAGTATTTATATAATGGAAATTATATTTTTTATGTGAAAATATTAAAAAAATTTATAGAAATATTAATTTTTTTATATAATTTATATTTCTAATTTTCAATCAAATAAAAAATATTATCAGATACGTAGACCCCACACCCACGTGCTCTCTCTCTCCTCCCAATTTACTGTTCACTTTCTCTCTCCATCCCTAGCACTCCTGCTCCAAACTGACAAACTCTCATCACCTCCATCCTCATTCCTCTCTCTTCAGAATCCAATGCTCCACCTCTAAACCCTCCAATAAATTCATAAAAGTTCCTTTCCACATATCTCTTACTCTCTCTCTCCTCTTTCTCTCTCTAGATTTCCAAGATGATTTTTCATCTTTGGTTCAATCTTTTACTCATCTTTCTTACCTTTTCTTCTTCAATCTTCCTCTGCGCACAGTCTCAAACCGACTCAAATGATACTGCAGTGATGTTATCTCTCAAGAAGGCTCTAAACCCACCACCGGAACTCGGGTGGACCGGTCCAGATCCATGCAAATGGAGCCACGTGGTCTGCTCTGAGAACAAACGGGTCACCCGGATCCAAATCGGTAGGCATAAGCTTCAAGGTACACTCCCTCCAAATCTCTCTGACCTTACTGAACTAGAGCGTTTAGAGCTCCAATGGAACAATATTTCTGGTCCATTACCGAGCTTAAATGGGTTAAGTTCTTTACAAGTGTTAATGCTAAGCAACAATCGGTTTAGTTCAATTCCTGCTGATTTTTTCACTAAAATGAACTCATTACAATCTGTTGAGATTGATAATAATCCCTTTTCTGCTTGGGAAATTCCTGTGAGCCTGGGGAATGCTTCGGCCCTTCAGAATTTCTCAGCAAATTCAGCTAACATTACTGGGAAAATACCAGAATTTTTAGGCCCGGATGTTTTTCCCGGGCTGATTAATTTGCACTTGGCTTTTAATAGCTTGGAAGGTGAATTGCCTATGAGCTTTTCAGGTTCGGAAATTGAGTCCTTTTGGGTTAATGGGCAGAAAGGTAGAGATAAACTTGGTGGAGGAATTGACGTCATACAGAACATGACATCCTTGAAGGAGCTTTGGTTGCATACCAATGCGTTTTCAGAACCATTACCCGATTTTTCGGGGTTGAAGGCCTTGGAACGCTTGAGTCTTAGAGATAATTTATTTACGGGTCCTGTTCCATTGTCTTTGGTGAATCTTGAGTCATTGAAAGTTGTTAATTTGACTAATAATCTGCTTCAAGGACCAATGCCCAAGTTTAATATTTCAGTTGCTGTGGATATGACTAAGGACACTAATAGCTTTTGTCTGCCTAAGCCTGGAAAATGTGATCCGAGAGTGAATACATTGCTTTTAATTGTGAAATCAATGAGTTATCCTACAAAGTTTGCAGATAATTGGAAGGGGAATGATCCTTGTGCTGATTGGTTTGGGGTCACTTGTAATAATGGGAATATAACTATTGTTAATTTCGAGAAAATGGGGCTTGTGGGCACGATTTCTCCTGAATTTTCTGCCCTCAAATCACTGCAAAGACTGGTTCTTGCTGATAACAATCTCACCGGTACAATTCCAGAAGAGCTCACAACTCTACCTGCACTTACTCTGCTGGACGTGTCAAACAACCAGCTTCATGGGAAGTTGCCAGCCTTTAAGAATAACTTGATAGTGAAAACGAATGGGAACATGAATATTGAGAAGGATAGGAGTGGTTCTGCTTCTCCAGGCAGCAATTCCAATGGTACTTCTGGTTCGGTGTCTGAAAATAATGGCAGTGTCAGAAATGGTGGTAAGAAGTCTAAAAGTTCAATTGGAATCATAGTGGTATCTGTAATTGGGGGTGTTTTTGTGATATTCTTGATTGGCTTGGCCGCTTTTTGTTTCTATAAAAGTAAGCAAAAGCGGTTTAGCAGAGTACAAAGCCCAAATGCCATCGTGATCCATCCTCGTCATTCGGGATCTGATGCTGAGAGTATGAAGATTACATCAAATGTTAGCATCGGTGCAGTTAGCGAAGCCCATACCATTCCTACCAGTGAAGCTAGTGACATCCAAATGGTTGAAGCAGGTAACATGGTTATTTCCATTCAAGTCCTTAAAAATGTGACAAACAATTTTAGCGAAGATAATATATTGGGGCAAGGAGGATTTGGGACGGTCTACAAAGGGGAATTGCATGATGGAACAAAGATTGCTGTAAAGAGAATGGAGGGTGGGGTGATTGCTGGAAAGGGGCTGACTGAGTTCAAGTCTGAGATTGCTGTTTTGACTAAGGTTCGGCATCGGCATCTTGTTGCTCTTCTTGGGTACTGTTTAGATGGGAATGAGAAGCTTCTTGTATATGAATACATGCCTCAAGGAACACTCAGTATGCATCTTTTCAACTGGCCCAAAGAAGGATTAAAACCACTGGAATGGACAAGAAGGTTGACCATTGCCTTGGACGTAGCAAGGGGTGTAGAATACCTTCATGGTTTGGCTCACCAGAGTTTCATACACAGGGACTTGAAGCCCTCCAACATTCTTCTTGGTGATGATATGAGAGCCAAGGTTTCAGATTTTGGTCTTGTACGCCTTGCTCCTGAAGGAAAAGGTTCGATCGAGACTAGAATTGCAGGAACTTTTGGGTATCTAGCGCCAGAATATGCAGGTACTCCCTGTGTTTCATTTTTTTTCCACTTATTTATTTTTTATAGTGTGCATAAATTTATTACTCGGTTATTCTTGCATATGATCTTTACCTTTATTATCATGTAGTACTAGCAAAGGAGAAAATATTGAACCAAAAGAAGGAATCTCGACACTTGAAGAATGGAACATAATTTATTTTTTTAAATAGATCATGTTTCTTATTTCTACTGCTCAAGACTGTTATTATAGCAAAACGTTCACTTTGTTATAATTTATCTATTTTTTGTGTTCTATAGCAAAGTTACCGGATACTCTTTTATATACCTAACGAACCGTGTATTGATACTTACGTGCTCAAATAGGGTACTTTTACATACCAATACTCTAAATTTAGCGTACTGAAAAATGTCTTGGTTGTTTAATTATACTTACACGAATATCAATATTATAAATTAGTATTGAATGCTCAAACATTACATTTGTACTAATATATTTATAAAACAATCAACTTGTAGATTCAACTAAAAATCTTCTATAAAACTTAGATTTACTACATTTAGATTTTAAGAGAATTCCTAACTATAAAAACTTATATAAAGCTACCCTAGCGTATTGTATTTTAACTATGTGGCGTACCGCGTACCAAGACGTACCACGTTTTAGGTAACACTGTTCTATAGTACATTTCTTAACATGATCGAAACCGAGCACCAAAATTCATAATAAATGTTTTATCTACCCCGGTGAATTTCTTATGAAAGTATTGGCATCAACTTCAGTCATTTTCAGTATAAAGGTTTTCCTTAACCCAAACTCATTAGACATTTATCATTCCGAGCCTAAAAATATTCAATTCAGCTTGCTTGTTGGTCAAAAAGAGGGACTTTATAAATTACTTCATAAGAAAAATTTATAACTTGGATTGAAGTTTAAGGATAAACAATCTTAATTGTTGTACTAATTTTTGCTGAAACTACATGTTGCCTAGTCCATTGGACCTTCTCTCAGCTAGGTTTGGGGTCCAACTACTAGAAACATACATTCACAATTCTCTTAGTTCCAAGATACAATTCTAAATAATTTCAACTATGTGATTGCAGTAACCGGAAGAGTGACCACTAAAGTCGATGTCTTCAGTTTTGGGGTGATATTAATGGAGCTAATCACAGGAAGAAAGGCACTCGACGAGAGCCAGCCTGAGGAAAGCATGCACCTTGTAACATGGTTCCGAAGAATGCACCTTAACAAGGATACATTCCGTAAGGCCATTGACCCCACGCTTGACCTCAACGAGGAAACCCTTGCCAGCATAAGCACTGCTTCTGAACTTGCAGGCCATTGCTGTGCAAGAGAGCCATATCAGAGGCCTGACATGGGTCATGCTGTCAATGTTTTATCGTCTCTTGTAGAGATCTGGAGACCATCCGACCAAAGTTCGGATGACATCTATGGGATTGATCTTGACTTGTCTTTGCCACAAGCACTTAAAAAATGGCAAGCTTTTGAAGGAAGAAGTCATATGGATTCTTCTTCTTCTTCCTCATTCCTTGCAAACTTGGATAATACTTCCACTAGTATACCGACTCGGCCGAATGGATTTGCTGAATCTTTCATGTCCGTAGATGGGAGGTGACAGAAAGTTGGAATATAATACTGATGGTGATCATGGGGTTGGCTCTGGGTGTTTATAGTTTTTTGCTTCTTTCTAGGTGTAATCTATGTAAGATTTGCTATCTCTTACCTTTTTCGGTTTTAGAAATGTACTTTGGATCATTCTTTACTTTGTTTATGAAGGTGGAAAAGGCAGTGCAAAGATTTCAATGTCTTTTTATCTGTCAATATCTCTTTGTTCTTATATATGATGAGTTTGTTTCTTTCCTTAGAGCTGTTATTATCATCTGAAACTCTGCAGGAAAGGCTCCGCCACTTTTTAAGTCTGGAAAAAAGTTGGAACAATTTCATTTCAGTGGAGTGTGGACCATGGAATCTCCCATTTATTTTATGATAGTATTGGCGTTATATGTGGATTTTCTGAAAGGAGAAAGCTGTTGCTATATTACTTGCAAAGTATTTTCCAGGAAAATAAATGGTGCTTCCTTTTGAAAGCCTTGCTCATACATAAAAGTAAGCTGAAACGTGTGCTAATAAATAAGATAACGGAAAGAATTGTAAAATAAAGGCAAAACTTATAACTTCCACTGCAAACTCTAGTACCAACTAAAAACCTGCTAGTACCAACTGGTGAACCGTCTCCAGTATATATAGTAAGTTTTCAACTCAAACTTATGGAATAATTGAGCTTATTGCTGGGCTGGCTGGTTATTCAGAGCCAGCAATTGGCTGTCTGATTTCATCCCGCAACTAGAAGAAGATGGCTTCGGGGGGTCACTGTGCTGTGGCTGAATCTCAATGGGATTGTAACCTCATATATAGCCACACATGTTATCGATGTAGAACTTTAGCCCAACTCTGCTAAAAAATGAGTCTCATTTTAAATGCAAACACAAGGAGACAGAACTAAATAAGAATGGTTGAGCTCCTTCCTTTGTTTCTGGCTTCAAGAAATTATACAAAAAACAACATCAACATATATAGAACCAGATGCTACATTAATGGTCAGGTACCCTAATCAAGCATTATTATACATATATAGTTATTTTAATGCAACACCTGAATTACCACCATAGGAGCTCCCATTAATAGCTCAAATACGTATGAATTTTAAATAAATTTATATTATAGTTCCTCAATCCAACAAGACTGGTACCTGTTGTTGGACAACACAAATAAAATATAGGATTCAATTATAAAATAAAAAAGAGGCTCAAGTAGGACTTATCAATTTATAGCATACGCGTGCAATACACTGTCCTTAAGTAGAAATTTCGTTCCTCAGATAACTTTTCTTAAGGTCACTGACGAAATCATTATTCAGGATTCAACGACTCTTCACCCAACTAATTAGCACTCGAAATAGTTGAATAATCCAGGAACAATTTTTAATTTTCCTTAATCGAACTCAAAATTGTACGACACGTATATATATATATATATATATATATATATATATATATATATAGGGGTTATATGTATATACACATTTGTGTATTACACAGTAGGGCTATGGCGACGATAAACTGTCGTCATAGCCCAGAATAGCTATGACGACAGGTGAAACCGTCGCTATAGCCCAAAAAACTGTCGTCATAGCCGACTGCGTAATACACAGCTGTGTACATACATTTTTCCCTATATATATAATTATTTATGTATATGCTATATTTACATCGAATGAAGATGTTGAACATATGTACATGTACGGAAGTACGAGTAGAAGAATATATATGGGGAATATGGAGTTGCACAGTCGTGAAACTTTTAAAGTTACACAGTGTACGATAGTAGAGTGAATTCACTCTACTATCGTAGAATAGTTCATTTGCACCGTCGAACGTTGAATTCTCAAATCGTGGAGTGACTACTCTACGATAATAGAGTGAATTCACTCTACTATCGTAAACTGTGTAACTTTAAAGTTTACACAGATGTGCACCTCCATTTTTAGTAATATATATATATATATATATATAGAAAATGGATCAGGTCCGGACCTCCCGGACGGGAGAAAATCCGGACCCAATTTTTATTTATTTTTTTTTTTTTTGTAGAACAACTAAAAAAAAAAAAATTTATGGAACTGAAATTTTTCAATAATACAGTGTTTTGGGTGTGTTTTTAATACCTACACCAACCAATGTATGTACAGTCTGCCCAGACTGTACAGAAATGTTTTGGTATAGGCATCCAAATCACGCCCAAAACACTGTATTATGTAAAAATTCCAATTCCATATTTTTTTTTTTAATTGTTTCAAAAAAAAAAGCAAAAAAAAAAAAAAAAGTCCGGATTTTAACAAAATCCGGGAGTCCGGACCTGATCCGGAGTCTCTCTATATATATATATATATGTGTGTGTGTGTGTGTGGGTGGGTGGGTGGGTGGGTGGGTGCGGGGGTGCAACAACTTTATGACAGTGAAGGATTACAAATTGAAATTGTAGCAATATATATAGATAAATTTCTGTAAAGAAGATTATGTTAACTAAGAGAGCTCAGGGTGAACAACTTTATGATAATGAAGGATTACAAATTGAAATTGTGGCAATATATATAGATACATTTCTGTACTGAAGATTATGTTAAGAGAGCTGAGCCTTATTTATAGAAAAAGGATTGCAACAATAATATCACATGATTTGGTTAACAAGTCGATAAAACTTTCTCCAAGAATAGGTCTATTAGTTTTACTCGGAACGAATATAATATCTCCATGTGTAGATTAATTTTGACTCAGTCATCTTACACACCAAAACTCTTTTAACAGGTGAACCAAGTCAAAATAAATTAATATGTATAAAATATTTTTTGTAAAATTTAAATTTGTAATATTTTATTTGCATAAAATAAACAATTCCCCACGTATTATAAAATCAAATTAAAAACAAAAAAGAATTGAGTAAGGAATATAAGAGTGCAACGCGTTAACACCTGTCTTTTGGACTTGATTCAATTTGGTGAAATAAAAAAATTTCTATGAACCTTCCTTATTATGAATCAGTAATCATATTACTCACACTACAAACTTTAATTGAATCTGTTCTACGCAATTTGACACATTTTGACCTTACGCCATACCCGAAATTCATGAGCACTCTAGAAAATATTAGAAAATATGCCTTGTTTTAATAAGAGGCGGTCCCATGCACTTATACAGTCATATAGGTGTTTCCATCAAATGTGTTCTACAGTTAAACACATCATCCAACAGGACTATGGAAAACATTAAGAGTATATAACTCATCCTCTAGCACTGTAGAATTACACTATCCTACATCATAGAGATGAACTCAAATATGTATAAAATGGATAGTGTCTCAACCAATCAACCAATGACTTATTGTTACCCATATGAACCTACTTCCTAAAATTACCATTCATATAGGTTGGGTTACCATTATTATTGATTTTTGTAATAGACAATAGTCTCATCCCCCTCGATGTATTGCTCACTAGCCTCTTGTTTAGTGGTTTTGTCAGAGAGGATCCGCAAGATTTATCTTTGACTTAACAAAGTTAAGGGATATAATCTCATCATATAACAGATGTCTCACAATATTATATTTTAGGCGTATATGCCTACTCTTGCCATTATAACTTCTATTCTTAGTTCTGCCTATAGTAGCTTGGCAATCACAATATAGAGACACAGATGGAACAGATCTTGTTCATAAGGAAATATTTTCCAAAAAATTTCTGAGCCACTATGCTTCAGAACCTGCTTTCTAAGGCAATAAATTAACCCAGACTCTATAGTAAAGCGAGTTGTACTAGTATGTTTAGCAGACTTCCAAGAAACGACTCCTCCTCCTAAGGTAAATATGTAGCCACTCGTGGATTTGATTTTTATGTGAATCAGATATCCAGTTGGCATCAATATAACCCTCAAGAAACTAAAATTGAGATACACTCGGTCCCTCATGTTTTTTTAAATCCAAACAAGAGTCGTACGGAATATTAACTGGATTAACA
This sequence comes from Panax japonicus, assembly GCA_020205505.1. Classification (NCBI taxonomy): domain Eukaryota; kingdom Viridiplantae; phylum Streptophyta; class Magnoliopsida; order Apiales; family Araliaceae; genus Panax; species Panax japonicus. Next base: position 19,534,384 of record CM035109.1, read on the forward strand.
TTATAATGTCCAAATCTTTTAAGCATTTTCTCCACATAATGATCTTGAGAAATCATATACCCATTACAAACTTTTCTCAAATTAATTTCGAGAATAACTTTTGCTAGCTTTCTCCCAAGCCTTTCATATCAAATTTAGTCGATAACATATTTTTAGTTTCATATATAACATCAATATTGGTTCCAAAAAATAAGCAAGTCACCCACACAGAGACAAACAATAACACCAAAAAAATTATTATTAAATTTGGTATAAATACATTTATCTTCATCATTTATTATATATCCATTAGAAGTCACCACACTATCAAATTTGTCATTCCATTGTTTATGAGCTTGTTTAAGACAATATAAAGATTTAACTAATTTACAAACAGTATGCTCATTAACTAAGGAAACAAATCCCTCGGGTTGGTCTTATAAATCTCATCTTCTAAATTTTCATTAAGAAACGCAGTCTTAACATCCATTTGATGAATTATTAAAATTTTAATAGCAGCTAGTGCAATTAAAACTCTAATGAACGATGTTCTGGCAACTGGTGAATAAGTTTCAAAAAAGTATTGGTTTTGCGTTTGTTTATAACCTTTAGCAACAAGTTTAGCCTTAAATTTATCAATTGGTCTATCAGGTTTTAACTTCCTTTTAAAAATTCATTTACAACCAATAGTTTTAGAACCAAGTGTGATTAGCCATAATAGACTCAATCTCACTATTTATGGATTCTCTCCAAAAAGGAGCAACGGGAGAAATGACATCTCTAAATGTTAATGGGTTCATTATCGATCCAACAAAAAACGTAAAAAAACAGTAATCTCCAAGATTAATAGTTTTTCTTGTGCGCTTACTATTCTTTGGTTCAATTTTAGATTCCTCAATTGGAACTATATATAGCTCGCGGGAAGCTCAGTTACTTATTGATCCATTTTAGATTTCAAAGGAAAAATATTTTCAAAGAAATCGTCATTTTTTGACTCAATGATTGTATTATGATCTAATACGTCACTTTTTAAAACAAAAAAAAAATCTATAAGCAGCACTATGTTTAGCAATAAACAAACAATCAACATTTTTAAAAACAATTTTTTTTTGGTCAGGTAACATTACCTTAGCAAGGCACCCCACACTTTAAGATACATATTTCAAGTTAGGTAAATATTTTTTTCAAAGGTGTTTTTTCAGTTTTCTTATAAATGATTCTATTTTGCCGGTGACAAGCAGAAAGAAGAGTTTTCCCCCACAAATTTAGTGGAGTTCCGAAACTTACTAACATAACTGTCATCATTTCTTTTAATATTCTATTTTTTCTTTTGACAACCCCATTAGATTATGAAAAATAAAGAGGTATTATTACCTCATGTATAATTCCTTTTCCTTCACAATATTTGTTAAGGGGTCCAGAATCATACTCTCCACCTCTATCAGACCTAAGTCTTCTTTTAATCTTCTTATCTAATATATTTTCAACTTCAACCGTATAATTAAATTAGAAATTTATCTTCAGTTTTATTTTTATTTCTGAGAAGGTAAACTTTATAATTTCTAGAATAATCATTTATAAAGGTCACATAATACTTTTTTTCCACTTGTAGATGTATTTTTAGACATATCGCTTAAGTCTGAATGAATTAAACCGAGAGGTTCATATTCTCTAACAAGTACCGTTTTACATGTCTTTTTAGTTGTTTTGGCTTTCACACACAATTGACATTTTTTGGGAATTTTAAAATTTTTAAAAATTTTAAAATTCCCAAAATTTTCATTATATTTATATATGAATAATTCACATGGCCTAATCTAGCATGCCAAATATCATCACATTCAACCAAGTAAGCAAAAGAAGTACTAACATTATTATTCATAATTTCAAGTACATTTAAATGAAATAAACCAACATTAAGATACCCTTTTTCCACAAACACCCCATTTTTGGTCAACACGACCTTATCAGATTCAAACATAACCTTAACCCCAACTTTCCTAAGTATCCTAACAGATAAGAGGTTGTAGCGAATCTCTGGAATATGGAGAACATAGGCAAGATAAATGATCTTTTCAGAAGTCAGCTTTAGATTTTCTTTCCCTTTACCCATCACTGGTACAGGCCTTGTGTCGCCCATATATATACACATGTTCATCTTTTTCCTCAAAGGGAGTGAAGAGATGAATGCACCACGATTCACACAAATGTGTTTGGTAGCACCAGAATCCACTACTTATTCCTTTTTGTTAGTTACCATGTTCACCTTGGAGACAACCACCATAATAGTATTGTCTGCCTTAACTAAGTTAACTTTCGGATCAGGAGCAGACTGGTTGTTTCCCTTTTTGAACTTGCATTGGGCAGTATGATGACCTGACCTTCCACACACGAAATAATCATATTTTGGTTTTGAGGTTTTGTGTTTGAACTAATTTTATTTTGCCTTCGGACTGGTGTTATTCTTATGCCCCTGTTTAGGATGTTTGTTGCACGGGTTACGAGGTTTGCAGTCATCAACCAAATTTGCATTGAAAGACATTTCCTTGACTTTGTCTGTTTTATCTAAATTTCTATTCTTTTCCAAAATATGAATATGAAAAATTAACTACTCTAAGGTCATGTCTTTTCTCTTATGTTTCATAGTGTTTTTGTAATCTTTCCAAGAATCAAGCAACTTCTCTATAAGGGAGCCAATAATAAAAGGAGCATGTAAAGTCATGCTTTCATTATTAAGTTCGGATATGACTAAATGAAAAACATGAATTTTAGAAGATACATCTTTAGCATTGATCATGTAAAAATTAAGAAAGTTAGCAATAACATACTTCTTGACACCAACATCTTCCACAATATATTTTAAAACTAATGCATCTCAAATTTCAGCAACATATTTATATAGACAATAGATATCAAAAAGTTCATTTGACATTGAGTTGAATGAACAACAGCAAACAACGGTTCCGACATATGTTAGGTGGGTTGAAAAATCAAATCTACGATTTGGATTTGGTTACTGGCCAAAATCGCATGCATAAAACCGAAACCATGCTTCTTTTGATTTTTAATTTTTAATTTAAATTATTAACAAGAATGAGACTTATTTACATAAAATGGATGTTCTTCCTTCTTATTTTTACCATCTCATTCATTTCACTGTTCGTTGACTTTTCTAAATATCTCTTACTTCTTCACGCACATTCAAAAACTTTTTTGCCTTTTACAACATAGAAGTAAAATAAAAAAAATTGGTAAAACATTATAAAACTGTTGAATTGAATTAATTTTGTATTATAAACTACGGATCAGTCTTTTAATGCATTTTTCTTATTTATTTTCTGGATGAATAATAATAAACAAGTCAAATAATCCATTATTCATTCAAATGTGTTCTACAGTTAAACACATCACCCAACACGAATGTGAAAATTAAAACATTAAGAGTATATAACTCATCATCTAGCACTGTAGAATTACAATATCCTACATCATAGGGATGAACTCAAATCGCACAAACAACAACAATTAAAACCGCACCAACGGTTTCGACATATGTTAGATGGGTTGAAAAACCGAATTTACGGTTTGGATTTGGTTACTGACCAAAACCGCATGCATAAAATCGAAACCATGCTTCTTTTAATTTTTTTTAAATTTAAATATTAACAAGAATGAGACTTATTTACATAAAATTGATGTTCTTCCTTCTTATTTTTATCATCTCATTGATCTCACTATTCGTTGACTTTTCTAGATTTCTCTTACTTCTTCACACACATTCGAAAAACTTTTTTGCCATTTACAACACAGAAGTAAAATAAAAAAAATTGGTAAAACATTATAAAATTGTCGAATTGAATTAATTTTGTATTATAAACTATAGATCAGTCTTTTAATGCATTTTTCTTATTTATTTTCTCGATAAATAATAATAAACAAGTCAAATAATCCATTATTCATTCAAGTATCCAACTTTTTTGATTCCACAATTTTTCTTGTATATAGCCTCTTCAAATATTTCTCTTATGTAAAAGATTATAATTAATATTTTAATTTTCGAGTAATCGTAATGATATTTTTAGAAGTAGATTAATTTAATTGATTTTGAAATCGAAATCGCTCCAAATGAAACTGCACTACCCGGTTCAAAACCATGATGCACCAATCACAAGCGATTTCATGTGCGATTTTTAATTTGTCAAATCGCACCTAAGCGATTTCGTGTACGGTTTGAATTTCAAACCGCATCATGATGAGTTGGGTAATTGACTAAGTCATTACAATCAATACTGACTATGAATTATTATTCATATATATATATATATATATATATATATATATAGAGAGAGAGAGAGAGAGAGAGTCCGGATCAGGTCCGGACTCCCGGATTTTGTTAAAATCCGGACTTTTTTTTTTTTTTTTTTTTGCTTTTTTTTTTTGAAACAACTAAAAAAAAAAAAAAATTATGGAACTGAAATTTTTACATTATACAGTGTTTTGGGCGTGATTTGGATGCCTATAACAAAACATGTCTGTACAGTCTGGGCAGACTGTACATACATTGGTTGGTATAGGTATTAAAAACACCCCCAAAACACTGTATTATGTAAAAATTTCAGTTCCATAATTTTTATTTTTTTTTTTAGTTGTTTCAAAAAAAAAAAAGCAAAAAAAAGAAAAAAAAATTTGGTCCGCATTTTGATCCAGTCCGGACTCCCGGACTGGATCCGTGTTCTATATATATAATCACAAAATATGATATCATCATGATAGGTAAACTATAGCATCACAAAGTTATTATGTTGATGTTCCATCATCTTATTAATCCCTTACCTAAGTTGTATTTAAATAGAAATTCAACAAATTAAATCTAACCTTATGAAGTAATTTAAGCCGGAGTCACCAGATGCTCAACTAAGACTCAATACTTGTACTGAAGAATTATCTCAACCCTATTACGACCCGCGGCCCTATTAAGCAGAACCGACTGCTTGCATGTCCTGACCTTACCGTATATATATATACTAGCAGCAGTCCCGTGTCTCCGGTTATAGACGGTGGAATTTATCTCAAACTTTGAACCTTTGAACGGTCCAGATAATTTATTAAGATGAGCGAGAAATTCAAAATCATTTGTATTTTATTAGATATTATATATATATATAAGGATCCAATAAATGACAACCGGTTGCTAGATCACTATTCATGGCAACCAAGTTGCAACACCATGTAGCGATTTGCTTCACTTTATTAAAACACCACACCATGCCTTGCTTTGCTAGGTCACTTTGGTTCTAGTTGCACCGCTACACCATATAGCGGCTTGCACATTGAGTATATTATTTTATTTTACATTTCTTCCATGTTCCCATTGTTAAGTCACTTGTTAGAAAAAAGGTTTCTTTTTTAAAAAATAATCCGTCAATAATAATAATAATAATAATATTGTTAATAATAATAATCCAATTTAATTTTATTATTATTATTATTTAAAAAATTGAATTATATTAAAAAAAAATAGGACCACTACACCATGTAGCGGAATTTGCTTGCTCAGTAAGCCGCTACACCATGCAGCGGTACTCTCACAAAATGGAACCCAGTTAACCAAGCGAGTGTGTAAGCAAAGTCGCTACATGGTGTAGCGGTCTTATTTTTTTTTTTAATATAATCCGACTTTAATAATAATAATAATAATAATAATAAAGTTAGATTGTTATTATTAACAATATTATTATTATTAAAGTCGGATTATTTTTTAATTTTTTTTTTTCTAACAACAAATTTGTAATAATGGAACAATGGAAGGAATGTAAAATAAAATAATATACTCAATGTTCAAGCCGCTTCATGGTGTAGCGGTGCAACTAGAACCAAAATGACCAAGCAAAGCAAGGCATGGTGTTTTAATAAAGTGAAGCAAGCCGCTACATGGTGTTGAAATTTGATTGCCATGAATAATGATCTGACAACCGGTTGCTATGGATTGGATCTCATATATATATATATATATATATATATACACTACTTACGTTTTTATTATAAAATTATATTAATTTTATAAAATTAATTTAATATTTTTCAAATTAAAAACTAAGACAATTAATTAAAAGGGCAATATGGTCATACACAGCTGTGTAGATTTTATTTATGTACAATTTGCCAAAACTACGTCGTTTTAGCATATTTGTTTTTTTTTTTAAAAACAGCTTCTCTCCTCTCAAATCAGAAATCAAAAACAATTCTGCCAAAACGACGTAGTTTTAACAGACTGTGTACAAATAAAATATACACAACTGTGTATGTCCGTTATTCCCTAATTAAAAATTATTTAACAATAAATTTTATAATAATTAGTATTTTTAGATAATTTATCAGTACAAGTATTGAATTTATTGTCTAGATAAATTTTTATCAATTTTGAATTTATTGTTTAGTTACACTGCACCCTGACTCGAGTTTTCACGACTCAAGAAGTTGGCTTTGTCAACACAACATTAGGGTCGCCTTGTCATTCTATCCCTGACTCGAGTTCACTTTTTAAGAAATTCGTTCCCAACGCGCTCACAGGTATTGAGATTCCTCTTATTTCCTAAAAATATTTTAAATTGATTTCAAAAATTAATAATCAACTACTTTGGAAGGGAGTATATTTACATTGATTAGATTTTTATTAACCAATTAATACTTGCCCGTTTCTCTTATGAGTTATGACATATTACACACCTAGTAGCATATTGCCATATTGAACATATTCTAAAATCCATATATATATATATACATATATATATATATATATATATAAATGGAAATGATCTATAGTATGTATTTGCTATAAATGAAAAATGAACAAATAACATCTTCATCATACATTACATAAATTAAGGCCAGAAATAAAAAAAATCAATTTCGTCATCCGCTACTTGAAGTAGCGGACACATAAAAAAACTTTTGAGAAGGAATAAAACTATATAATCTTGAGATGAAAATGAAAGGAAAAAAAATCAGCGTATGACTTTATGGAGTGAATTGATTTTGAGAAATATTAATCCATAATGGGATGATGCAGATGCAGAAGATCATTGAATAAATCAGATTTCACAACGAAAATCAGAAAGTGAAATCATAAATTGCTCAGACTTAATCAGAAGAAAAATGGGTTGGTACTATTCTCTGTCCGCTACTTCAAAGTAGCGGGTGACGAAATTGATTTTTAAATCTCTAACTCTTAATTTATATAATATATGGTAAAAATGCTATTTATTCATTTTTAATTCATAACAAATACTTATTATGATCATTTCCCATATATATACAGTCCGTATCTTAAGCTCACCCTTATCTAACTGACCTTGCTCAACCATCTTAAACTCACCCCTTATTAGTAGTTATTTAGCTAATTGGGAATTTCCCGAATTCCCAATGAGCTAAATAACTATTAATACTACATATATACAAAGCATGACTTTCTCATGGAGGGAAAAAAAAGGCCGGCCGACCGGGAAAAAGCCGTCCATCCGACCAAAATTCCAACATTGAACTCATCATTCCGACGCATTTCCAGTGCCCTATATCTCTAGACTTGATGAAAGATCCAGTCACACTGTCAACCGGGATCACCTACGACAGAGAAAGTATGGAAAAATGGACAGAAGCCGGTAAACGTGCCCGGTCACCAACCAAGTATTGACTAGCTTTGAGGTTATTCCAAACCATGCCCTTCGAAAAATGATCCAAGATTGGTCCGTTAGTAAAAAGTCTTTTGGCATTGAAAGAGTTCCAACTCCAAAAATCGTTATAACCTCGCACGATATTTCGGATACTTCTTCAGGAATTATGGCGACAAGTCAACGTGGGGATGGATATAAGTGCAAAGAATTGGTGAGAAAAATCAAGAATTGGGCTAAAGAGAGCGAAAGAAACAAAACAAGCATCATAGAGAGTGGAGTTGGATGTGTTATCGGCTTCATTTGAGTTTTTTGCTTGGGTTTCGATTGAGAAACACGAGGGTTTATTGGAAGAAATATTGTCTACATTAATATGGATGTTTCCTCTTGGCTCAGAGGGACAATTAAAGCTTGGTTCACCTTCATCTTTACGTTGCATGGCATGGTTTTTGAAAAGTAATAACTTAAATATCCGCCAAACAAAACGCAGTTTGTGCCCTAATAGAGCTACTCTCTTTGGACCAAGAAAAGTTTATTGCCCTAATAGAGATTGAAGATGTTCATGAATCTTTGTTCAAGCTTATAAAAGAGCCGATTTTCCCTAAAGCTACAAAGGCTTCTTTATTGGCTATTTACTACATAATTTCACATCCCAAAACGAATGAGAAGATTGCATCAAGATTTGTTGAAATGGGAATGGTTTCTTTATTATTAGAAATCCTTGTGGATTCTGAAAGAAGCCTATGTCAAAAGGCTTTAGGGGTTTTGGATAGTATTTGTAGTACTTATGAAGGGAGAGAGAAAGCTCGAAACAATGCTCTGACGGTGCCGGTGGTAGTTAAGAAGATTTTACGGGTGTCCGCAGCGGCGACAGAGTTTTCGGTGTAGATTTTGTGGAAGTTGTGTGAGAATGGGAATAGAAGTGATTTGATTGAAGCATTGCAAGTGGGAGGATTTCAGAAGGTATTGGTGGCTTTGCAGATGGGTTGTGGGGAGAATACAAAGGTGAATGCTACCGAGTTGCTTAAATTGATGAATCAAAACAGAAAGAAGGTGGATTGTTTTGAATCATCAGTGGATTTGAGGTATCTCAAGAAATCGTATTGATTCATGATATATACATGTAATACAATTTTGTAATTTTCTTCTTCTTTTTTTCCTTTTTTGGTACAAGGCTATATAGATACAAAGATGTACAAACGTACAAATATAGAAAGCTTGTTAAAGTAAGGATGAATGTACTCCAAATTTGAACAGTTGAGCTTTAGTGTATAGAACAATTTTTGAGTAATTTTATTTTACAATGAAACGTAAATGGTAAAATTTAATTAAAGCATATTTATTAATTGCCTATTTTTACTATGTCAATATTCAATACTGCTCGATACATGTACCGAATATTGTTCAATTATTATGTATACAAGTGCAAAAATGCCAGAGAAAAAAAATCAATAAATTTTACTTAAAATGTTCAAGTGTCGCTAGATCAATTATAAAAATATTACTAAATAAATATTTACTATGACATCATTTTTACTCTTTCAATATAAACAATCTTCTTTAATTGACAAAGTTTTTGTGATTTGAGGTATGGTAAGAATTTCCAAAACTAGTTCCTCACCTCATAATTTATTCCTTTTATTTTAAACTAGTTTACTAAAAAATTAATGTTTAGTTCTCAAGAACATATATGCTTGATCGGAAAAGGGTAATTACTTTTATTCTTTTTTGGCCAATAGCAGTTAATTAGTTGTTGCAAGTTGCTACCAACATTTCACTCATTTTAAGTTTCAGCTTACCCTTATCCCATGTTTGATTAATAACCTTATTCAGGACCATTAGTTCTTTAATACAAGCATGGACGAAGTTAGTTTTTTTTTGGTGCGGGATATAAATACTCTATGTTTGTTTGTAATAATTACATTTGAGATATGATTATTAAAATTAATAATATAATATATAAATGTCTGACATGTTATATTATTAATTTTATCATAATACCCTCAATATTAATAATAAAAAATTGTTAATATTTTTTTGACAAATTTATCTTTTATTATATTTAGATATATTACATATATTATTAAAATAAAAGAAATTTGGATAAATTTTAAATTTGAGTAATGTCTTTAACATTACTCATAAGTATTTTCATAATAAGCACAAATTTAAAATTAAAATTCGTAAAAATAAATTCAAACTTCAAAAATATAACTAAAATTTTGGAAATTAATATAATTATTATTTATATTATGAACTCATTAAATCTAGACTTAAATATAAAAGAAAGAAATATTAAAAATAAAAATATGCTAAAAAGTAAGCTTTAAAATTTTTAATATATTACGAATTAAAAGAAAACTTAAAAAAGAAATTAAAATAAATCCTTCATTGATGATATACATAATTACACAGACAAACGCAGTCCTCTTCCTCCTTTCCCCTTCGATCGGATCCGATCAGATCTAACATCAAAAAATTAAAATACATATCCGATCAGATCCATCAGGTCCGATCTTTATTTATCCATCAGATCCATCAAGCCATTTTTATTTCATCAGATCCATCAACTCATTTTTATTTATCCATCAGATCCGATCAGATCTCAAAAAACTGAAATATAGATCAGTAATATGAGGAAGATGAAATACAAATCGACACTCGTAAATGGTGATTGTAAGACCCCGAATTTTATAAAATGAAAGTATTCAATTTTCTTATAATTATTACTCTATTTATTAAATGATTAAATTAATAAAAGGTTAAAGTTAAGGATGATATATGAAATTTTTTGCAAATTAAGCAAGTTATCATAAAATATTCGTTGTGTCGGAGAATATTCGTTTGGTCGGAGAATATTCGTTTTAACAGGGAATATTCGTACGACGACACAAACATTGGTGGACCCCACAATGGAATTACTGTCGAAGTTAGAAAACGACAGAAATAACTTTTTATAAAAATAATGGCAAAATTTTTACCGTTAAACTGTTGAAATATATACCCGGTGATAGAAGTACAATAATACGCGTGGTTGCATACACTACAAAAAAAGGCCTATCTGCGACCAATAATATTAGCGACCGCATATTCGGTCACTGATAATAGTAGTAGCGACCGCTATCTGCGACCGGATTAAATTCTAGTCGCTAATAGATCGGTCGCTGCTATGAATTTTCTCCCAAAAAATTTGGTGCGAAACCTTGGCGCGATTTTTTTTGTGGCTAATATTTATTAGCGGCCACATGCGGTCGCTAAAATCATCGACGTCATTAAAAATCAGCGACCGCAGGCGGTCGCTGAAGGCGGTTGCTGATCTTCTTAAACAGATTCAGGCTCAGGCGTTCTATAGACTCAGCAGCAGAAAGAAAAAAAAAAAGAGGGCGACGAAAAGGGAGAAGGGGAGAAGAGAAGAGCTCGCTCGCGCGATTGGTGTTGCTACTCCTTCAATTGGTTGCTTCTACTCCTTCAATTGGTAATTCTCTACGTATTTTCTCTCTCCTCTAATACATATTGATAATTCTCTACTTACAATTCATATATGTATTTTCAAATGGGATTTGAGTTATGCTCATCTGTATAAAGTCTCTCAAACATTAGGAGTTTACTTGTATTTGGGTGTGGATTGAATTTCAGTTCTAAGTATTTGGGTGTGGATTGAATTTCAGTTCTAATATAAACAAGGGACAAGTAAGGAAGAAGAAAACAAACACTTTTATTTCTTCAGTTTAGGGCTAAATTTACTTAAATGTGAATTTTGTGTTTTGTTAATTTTTATTTTGGTTTAAATTGACAATGGCTTTGACTTTTTGTTTGAATGTTGACTTTTTTTCTTTTCTTCGGGTCTAATTTTCTTAACTGAACTGATTTTTTACGTATGTGTATCGTTATTGCTTTTTGCTTACATACTGCTTGGCATGAAATTATGTATCTGCTATATGTGCATAGATGAAGGCATAAATACCTACATTGGACATAAATTATATGGTATGTATTACGAGAGGATTGAGTTTAGTATTTAATTTGTATAACAAAAGTAATTGAAATATTAAATCTTTGATGCAAATGTTAATTTTGTTGAAGTCGATTTACATGTAAAGCTGGGTAGATTTTTACATGAGATAGATTTTGGGAAGACACCCTTTTATGGTTTGTAGGATTTTGAAGAATACCAGCTAGGTAATTTTAGTAGTCTTATAAACTGTTGTTCCTCCTTACCCAAAATGGTGTTGGTTTATTGATTTACTAGGCTTTTTAGTATTTTTTTCTAAATGAACTACTTTATTTCATCCTGTAAAATGACAGTTGCAAGCGTAACAAATCAAGGATTGAGATTTGACAGTTTATGCTAATTGCTAGGCTATCAGGATTGAGATTTGGACAGTTGGACAGTTGTAAAGAGAAAACTGATCGAAACATTTATTTGGACAGTTGTATAAATTGGTTGCATTGTACAGGAGAGTTTTTTTTGTATAACAAAAGTTATCTGGAATGCAAACTATAAAAATACAACTAATTTTTATAAACTGCTCAATTAGACCACCTGCCCATTTTGAACAGCTTAAAATCAGTATCCCCAAAAGATAGCATCTCTATTCCGTTTAGATTGAATAAATTTAATCGAGGAAGGAATGAAATGATCTTCAATGTATTTGGTGATCATTTCAGAAAATAAACAACCACACATTCCAATGGAATAAAGAACTAAGAGATAAATGCCCTAATCAAAAGTAAGTTAATTATTGCGTTCATGTGTAAAGTAAAGATAGAAGCTTACAAAAATGAAAGCACGAGTTTTTGAAACTCTGAATTTGTAGTATACTCCTAAACTTTTTACTGCTTTAATTTGCATTCAATCGTTATTGTTTTGGTCTTATTATATTGGAAATTTGTATATTTCTCTTGATTTGTGTCTTGGGTGCCAAGAAATGACCTTATATACAGTCGTCGTGCATGTGGCTAGTCCATATTATATTGGCGAATTTTTTTTATTGGTCGGGTAGTTGCGAACACTTATAATATTAACGAGCTCTTTATGTGTTTACTAACATGCTCAAGTCATATGCTTGCTGGCTAGTATGCTCTATTCATATGCTTACAAGTATGCTTAAATGTTATAATCATATGCTTACAAGTATGCTCAAGTCATATGGTTACAAGTATGCTCAAGTCATATGCTTACAAGTATGCTTAAATGTTAATTATATGCTTACAAGTATGCTCAAGTCATATGATTACAAGTATGCTCAAGTCATATGCTTACAAGTATGCTGAAATATTAATCATATGCTTACATGTATGCTCAAGTCATATGCTCACAAGTATGCTGAAATGTTAATCATATGCTTACAAGTATGCTCAAATCATATGGTTACAAGTATGCTTAAATCATATGATTAATAAGTTCATGTTGTCTGTAGTAGATACCGTGGAATCATGGACCTTTATTCAGACCGTAGTTGGATGGCATGACGAAAGTCAAGTGCCCAGATAGGTGCTACAGCTGAATTTAGAGCTTGTTGCTGTGACGCCCCCAAAATAGGTATACATCACCCATTTTAGGTCGTCAATAACATGGTACAAAAACAACTACAACTTTATTAATACATCATAAAAACTGTGAGTTTAAATACAAATATTATCTTCTAGACAATATTCATACCCAAATAAATTCTCATCACAATTATTAATACATTATTTTATAAAAATGGTGAGGACTACTAAACAACTTCTAGAATTATCATTCCATACCCCGACTAGTACTCGCTACATTCTCGCCTCCTGAGAAGAAAAATAGAACAAAAAGGAAAAGGGTGAGCTCAACTAGCCCAGTAAAGAATATTATGACTAAGATAATATAGAACAAAATATCATTAGTCTTCAACAGGAATTTTTTTTTGATAAAATACAATAGACAACGAGTTTCAGATCAATATTCGCAGCGAAAATAATAATTCATAGAAGAGTTACGTAGAGAATGAAATCTACTATTATCTTTGAATTTAAAAGTCCATCGTCAATATTTTATCTCTGTAACATCAATTAATATTCATCTTGAATCAAATTTTTATCTTTGCACTACAGGCCAAAGATATTCATCAGTCGGTTATGTTCATCTCAACACATGTTCATCTTTGCACTACGGGCCAAAGCTATTCATTATAAAATCATTTATCTTTGCACTACAGACCAAAGATATTCAATAATATCATCATTTAAGACTGAGGAGGATGAAAAATATTTCAAAGGAAACGAATTCAGTGAAACAAAAGAATAAATATCAAACATTCGTATTTCAGCTATTTCATGTCCAAAAATATCTCATAAATAATCATAGTGAAGTAAAATTCAAGAATGATCAAAACATGGATACAATTAAAGCTAGTATCCATAATAGATATTTTGGACGAAAAGAAAAAAATTTATTTTTCGATGAATAGTGACGTATTCGTGAATAGTGTCGTATACGTGAATAGTAACCTCGACACAAAAAATTCTAAATTTGATTAAAAGTTCAAACCAATATTTCGGCATAATGATATTGAAGAAAATAATTTCATTTAAAAAGAAAATAACATCCCTTACCTCAAAAAGATAGTACTTCTAGCTGAAACACTGGATATAGGCTATGACTTGAACTTGCACCGTATAGCAACACTCAAAGTATTAAAATACTCACAAGAATACGCTCAATATATCGAGAGAGAAAGAGAGGGGAGATTTCAGTTTCTGATGTGATTTTCAATTCTAACCTAAGCACCCTATTTATAGAAAAATGCTTAGAACACCAAAACAGAAAATTTAATATAATATTATTATATTTACAAAATTGTCAAGCCCACCTCTTGAATCTGAATTCAGCCACCTTGCACATGTTTAATGCAGCCCACCAAGCAAAAAAAAAAAATTTTGTAATTAAAAATAATTAAAACTTTTAAAATTCAATTATTTCGGAACTACGAAACTTCAATAATTCATAATAAATAGCTCTTTTATCAAAAAAAAAATCAAACCACATGTCCTTTTCATAGGAAATTTCATTCTCTACAACTTTGCAGAAGAAAGTTTTTCCAAATTTTAAACAGAAATTGACCGAAATCTACAAATGAACGATTTTACAGGCTATAATCAAATTTCGGTCAAAAATTGGGGTCTACCGACACACAAAATATGTGTTAATCATTTAATGCCACAAAAATACTCTTCCTTGTCATATACTCATATATCCCACATTCATTGTAAAAATATCACCATTAATATATTATTAAAATAATATATTTAAATGAATTGTTTTATCAAAAAAAGATAAAATATTAATTTTCAACAATTGTCACATTAAAAAATTTTCTCCATCTATATCCACATAAAATCAATATTTTCCTCATCATATAAATCAATAATTAATTATTCACAAATAATATTACAGAATCACATTACTGACAACCAGACAGTTCCCAGGAAAGAGAGGACTTTTCAATAAGGATCTCTCCTTACTGGCGCGCAATTAGATGACCAAACCTCTCCTTAGACAGAACTTTCTAGACATTGCCAATAATGTTATCTAATAATATTATTCAGATAATATGAATTATTGCTCCGATAATAGAAAATACTGTGCAATGACAATTATTAAAACAACAGTAATATAAAATATCAACGCAACAATTATTGAATCAATAAAATAAAATACTGAACAGTAATTACTGTAACAATTATTGAGTAGTGTCTTCTTACGTAAGAATCAATAATTGGTGTAATACCGTGTGCTACTGTGTTTTAACCACCGGGTATTCCAACAGTATTAACGGTAACAACTACGCCGTTATTTATAACCAACTTATTCTTGTCGTTTTCTTCATCCAATCGCTTTCCGTTATGGGGCCCACACAAGGCTGCGTCGTCGTACGAATATTCCCCGACAATAAAAATATTCCACGACAATAAAAATATTCCACGACCAAACGAATATTCCCCGTCAACAATGAATATTTTAAAACCACTTGCTTGTTTGAAATAATTGTGCATTTTACCCATAACTTACCACATTAATCAAATCAACCCTTACTGTTTCAAGATAATAAATAGAGGAAATTTAATTTCATTAAATAATAAGTTGGGGTCTTACAGTTCCCAAGTGTTTTTGGATTATGCGTATAGTCACCCGGAATGTATGAATGGTAAGTCGCAGATACGATGTCTATGTTTGAAGTGTAAGAATGTAAATTATATGGACAGAGACATAGTAAACTATCATTTACTTATTTCTGGGTTCATGAGAAATTACGAAGAATGCTGGTGGGCACATGGGCAGAGAAGAGATGGTGGCATCACACAAGTACACAATTCAAAAAATAGTACTCATCATATGAATGAAATGGTTCATGATATTGCAAGGCCAGATTTGATTGGGAGCAAGGCAGAGAGCAACCTATGAATTCTAATGCCAAAGACTTCTTTAAGTTGTTAGACGAGGGTAGCGAGCCATTGTGGCATGGTTGCACCAAACACACTACATTGTCTGCAGTGGCGACATTACTTAACATCAAGGTTGATCACAACATGAGCCATGAGTGTTTTGAGTTGTTCTTGAAGGCCATTAAGAGTATGTTGCCTGACGGTGAGAAATTACCTGGTAACTATTACTTTTGTAAGAAAATGGTGAAGAAGTTGGGTCTTGGATACCAAAAGATCGATGCATGTCCCAACGATTGCATGTTGTTTTATAAGAAAAATGAACAGATGACAAGGTGCACGTTTTGCAGTCATGATCAGTTTAGGCCTAATAAAGAGAGTGTGACTACAAAAAAATCAAGTATACCGTTTAAGATTCTAAGGTATTTTTCAATAACACATCGGCTAAAAAGATTGTACATATCTTCAAGAACAGATGAACATATGAGTTGGCATGCGAAATCTCCAGTTAAAGATGGAGAACTAAATCATCCCGCAGATGGGCAGACTTGAAAAGATTTCAACTTAGCACATCCTGAATTTGCATTGGAACCTAGAAATGTGAGGCTTGGATTGTCCACCGATGGTTTCAATCCGTTTGGCCACTCAGCTGTTCCGTACTCATGTTGGCCTATAATTGTTACTCCGTACAACTTGCCTCCTTGAATGTATGAAACAGCCATACTTATTTCTTTCACTCGTGGTTCCTGGTCCTAAGAGTGCTGGAAAGAACTTAGATGTTTACTTGAGACCTCTTATAGATGAGTTAAGAATATTGTGGGAGGATGGAGTACAGACTTGGGATGTTGCAATGAAAACAAATTTTAATCTTAGGGTAGTGGTTATGTGGACTATAAGTGACTTCCCAACTTATGGTATGTTAGTTAGATGGAGTACACACGGGAAGTTGGCTTATCCGTATTGTATGGAGCATACAAAGTCGTTTAATCTATCAAAAGGTCGAAATCCTTGTTGGTTTGACTGTCAACGTCGGTTCTTACCGGTAGATCACCCGTTTCAAAGAAATAGAAAACACTTCAGGAAAGGGAAAGTAGACAATAATATGCCTGCACCGCGATTGTCGGGAACGGAGATGCGAGATCGTGTGATGAGATTGCCGGTTATCTCATTTGGTAAGGTTGATGCCACAAACATAATCAATGGGTTTGGAGAATCTCATAACTGGGTTCGGAGAAGCATCTTTTGGGAACTGCCTTATTGGTTTACAAATTTGATTTGTCATAATCTAGATGTGATGCATATTGAGAAGAATGTGTTTGACAATGTGTTTAACATTGTGATGAATGTTACGGGAAAGACAAAAGATAACGATAAGGCACGTTTGGACATGAAAGATATTTGTAAGCGTCCTGGATTAGAACTTTATGAATCTCCTATTGTCAAACCGCATGCAAGGTACACATTGTCCAAAAAGCAAGTTGAAGATGTGTGCACATGGGTTAAGTCTCTGAAACTACCAGATGGATATGCGTCAAACATTGCAAGGTGTGTTACGAGTGAGAAATTGCAAGGGATGAAGAGTCATGACTGTCATGTGTTCATGGAGAGACTCATGCCTATAGCATTTCGGGATCTGCTTGATAAACCAATATGGGATGCTTTGACGGATCTTAGTCGTTTCTTCAAAGACTTATGTTCAAAATTATTAAATGAGAAGGACATGTCTGTACTTGAAAAGAACATCCTAGAGATCACGTGTAAACTGGAAAAAATATTCCCACCTGATTTTTTTGACTCCATGGAGCATTTACAAATCCATCTCCCCTATGAAGCTCGTGTTGGGGGTCCAGTTCAATATAGATGGATGTACCCTTTTGAGAGGGTGATGGGAAACCTTAAGAGGAAGGTGAAGAATAGAGTTTATGTCGAGGGGTCGATATGTGAGGCATACCGTTTCGATGAGATATCTACGTTTGTCTCAGACTATTTTTCGGACGAAGTCTTGACAAAGGCCAATCGAGTATCGAGACATGATGATGGGGAAAATGTTGAACTAAATGGTCGGCTCTTTGTTTTTGGTCTATCGAGTCGCGCTTATGGAAAAGAGAAGTACATATTCCTCTCTGAGCAAGAATTAAATGCTGCACATACTTACATTCTTCTCAATTGCGAGGAGATTGACGAATTTGTGAGGTACACATGTAAACATGATAATTTATCTTTTAAGTTAAAAATTTATTCCAATATGTTAATGTTTATAACATGGTATAGATTGTACGATGACGAGTTAAAAGTGAAGCATCCCGGCATAACTGATAAAGATATTCAAATCAATCGGGATAAAAAATTTGCACTTTGGCTAAAAGACAAAGTAAGTTCAATTTTTAAGCACGTAGTATATATATATATATATATATACCCCATGTTAACTATGACTTCATTTAATAAGATAGAGTTTTTGTAGGCTTTGACTGAGGGATCAACGATTTCGGCTAATGTACAAGTCCTCTATGGGACCATACAGGGACCAAGTCAGCCGCAATGGTTACAAAATAAATGGTTATGAATTTCACACAAAGGCATATGGGCGCGGTAAAAGAACAACGAACTTTGGAGTGTGTGTCCAAGGAGATTGTTACAATGAGCTTGGTCGTGCCTTTTGTAGGGAGTTAGAAGAAATCGTAGAGTTGTCGTACAAGGGCACGTACGGTGGTCATATTCACTTGTTCAAGTGTCGTTAGTTTGATTCAGAAAAAGGGATACGTGTTGACAAACATGTAATCGTCGATATTGACCTCCATAGGTCTGCGTACTCCAACGAACCGTTTGTTTTACCAACTTAAACAGTACAAGTATACTACACTCCTAGTGCTGTTAGGAAAAGGGATAGACCGCCTACAAATTGGCAAGTTGTAATTCATACTCCCGTGCGTAGTCGTATAGAATTTGTTGATGGGGAGATTTACCAAGAGCAGATGCTTCATAGTCAAACTATAATAAATGTGGAAGACGACAATGAAGTAATCCAGTTAGATGGTGGAGATGAACCACATGAATTAGATCCTGAGTCAATACTTATGTCAGATGACATTGATACTGAGGAGGAAGAGTTATTGACTGAATCTGACACTGAATTTGAAGCAGATGATGGTTATGAATCTGCAACACGTATACAAGATGATTCTGAATCAGACATTGACACTTGAATAAATGAAATGTATGTTTAGCATTACATGTTTTTTATATCATTGTCATGTTTATGTACTAAACTGTTTAAATGCAATTTTTATTTATTATCATTTTATATTCATATATATACATGTTTATATCACTGTCATGTTTATGTACTAAACTATTTAAATACAACTTTTGTTTATTGTCATTTTATATTCATATATATACATGTTTATATCACTGTCATGTTTATTGTCATATATACATGTAATCAAATATGACTCATAATAACATCTTGAAATTTGTAATATACAGATGGCTTCTGAAGCAGCGCAGAAAAAGCGCGGCTTGGGTAGGGGGCCTAATCATGTGCCCAATGCCCCTACTAATCCAGATGATCGGATTTTTATTCAGATTCGCCCTCCTCCGAATAGCACGTACGTCCCGCATATATCATTTGTATCCGGGAAATGATACGAACACCAAGCTTTCTGCAGTGACGAAGCTCTTATACTTCAAGAATGAGCACGACTGTAGTGAGAGATGTTTCAACGATTTGCTCGCTATAATTGGACAGTTCTTACCCAAGGATCATACTCTTCCTACGAATTATTACGAAGTGAAGAAGATGGTCAATGGGGTTAAATATGGGGTATCAGAAAATCGATGCTTGTGAGCAGGATTGCATGTTATACTATGGGGAGGACAGAGATGAGGGACAGTGTGATATATGCAGCTTATCGCGCTACAAGGTTACAAAACGTGGGGGAAGGAGAAACATGTTCCCAGAAAAATCTTAAGAAAAGGATTGAAGCGAAGAGTATTTCTGAGCGTTTTATAGATGTCATCCAAGGACCTTACAAAGTTGTTAGTTCTTTTCCTGGTTGCATCGTGAATGGGTATAGATTTATAGTCGATGACTTGCATACACACGCATCAGTCTATTCTGGGGTTGTGGTGTTAGGAAGCTGCTATCAAGATTCTGAGTCCAATTACTATGTTCGTTTACAGGATGTAGTTGTGCTCAATTATCACGGCGGCAAAAAGGTAGTTACATTTAAGTGTAGCTGGTTTGATACTGAAAAGGGGGTTAATGTAAGACCCCGAAAATTTTTTAAATAAAAAGGAATTTCCTTTATTTATTATTTTGAAATAGTAAGGGTTGATTTGATTAATGTGGTTAGTTATGGGTAAAATGCGCAAATATTTTAAATAAGCAGGTGGTTATAAAATATTCATTGTTGACGAGGAATATTCGTTTGGTCGTGGAATATTCTTACTGTCGGGGAATATTCGTACGACGGCGCAGTCTTTTGTGGGCCCCATAACGGAAAGCGATTGGAGGAAGAAAACGACAAAAATAAGTTGTTTATAAAAAATGGCGTAGTTGTTACCGTTAACACTGTTGGAATACCCGGTGGGTAAAGTAAAGTAATACGCGTTGTTGAACAGTAGCACACGGTATTGCACCAATTATTGATTCTTACGTAAGAAGGCACTACTCAATAATTGTTACAGTAATTACTGTTCAGTATTTTATGTTATTGATTCAATAATTGCTGCATTGATATTTTATATTACTGTTGTTTCAATAATTGTCACTACACAGTATTTTTCATTATCGAAGCAATAATTCATATTATCTGAATAATATTATTTGATAACATTATTGGCAATGTCTAGAAAGTTCTGTCTAAGGAGAGGTTTGGTCACCTAATTGCGCGCCAGTAAGGAGAAATTCTTATTGGAAAGCCCCCTCTTTCCTGGGAACGGCCTGGTTGCTAATATTGTGATTCTGTAATATTATTTATGAATAATTAAATTATTGATTTATATGATGAGGAAAATATTGATTTTATGTGGATATAGATGGAGAAAATTTTAATGTGACAATTGTTGAAAATTAATATTTTATCTTTTTCTGATAAAATAATTCATTTAAATATATTATTTTAATAATATATTAACGATGATATTTTTATAATGAATGTGGGATATATGAGTATATGAGGAGGAAGAGTATTTTTGTGGCATTAAATGTTTAACACATATTTTGTGTGTTGGTGGACACAATTATTGACTGAAATTTGATTATAGTATGTAAAATCGTCCGTTTGTGGATTTTGGTCAATTTCTGTTTGGAATTTGAAAAAACTTCCTTCTGCAAAGTTGTAGAGAATTGAATTTCCTATTAAAAGTCGCGAGATTCGAATTTTCTAGCAAAAGGGCTATTTATTGTGAATTATTGAAGTTCCGAAGCTCCGAAATAATTGATTTTTGGAAGTTTTAATTATTTTTAATAACAAAAACGTTTTTTTTGTTTTTGTCATTATTGTGGAGCAACAAAGATGGCTGAAATCAGTTCTTAAAAGGATGGCGTAGGAATATTTATATAATATATTAATATTATATTAAATTCTCTGCTTTGGTGTTCTAAGCAATTTCCTATAAATAGGTGCTTAGGTTAGAATTGAAAATCACACCAAAAACTGAAGTTTTCTCTCTCTATATTATCAAGCGTATTCTTGTGAGTATTTTGAGTATACTTTGAGTATTGCTATACGGTGCAAGTTCAAGTCATAGCCTGTATCCGGTGTTTCAACTAGAAGTACTGTCTTTCGAGGTAAAGGATGTTATTTTCTTCTCAAATGATATTATTTCTTCAATATCATTATGTTGAAATGTTGGTTGGAACTTTTTATCAAATTTGGAACTTTTTCATGTCGGGGTTACTATTCATGAGTTACTATTCACGAGTTACTATTCATGAGTTACTATTCACGAGTTACTATCATGAGTACTATTCACGAAGCGTGAAGATGTTTTTTTTGTGAAATTTCTATCTTTTGGTGTCGGAGTTACTACTCACGTATACGACACTATTCACGTATACGGCACTATTCACAAATACGGCACTATTCACCGAAAAACGAAATTTCTTCTTTTTGTCCAAAATATCTATTCTGGGTACTAGCTTTGATTGTATCCATGTTTTGATCATTCTTGAATTTTACTTCAGTATGATTATTTATGAAGTATTTTTGAACTCGGATTGTTTAAAGTACGAATCCTTAATACTTGTTATTTTGTTTCACTGGATTCGTTTTCTTTAAAATATTTTTCATCATCCTCAGTCCTAAATGATGGTGTTACTGAATATCTTTGGCCTGTAGTGCAAAGATGGTTGATTTTGTTATGAATATCTTTGGCCCGTAGTGCAAAGATGTACAGGTGTTGTGATGAACATGAACAATTGATGAATATCTTTGGCTCGTAATGCAAAGATGAACAGGTGTTGAGATGAACATGACTGACTGATGAATATCTTTGGCCTGTAGTGCAAAGATGAATATTTGATTTGATTTGAGATATATATTGATTGATGTTACAGGGATAAAATATTGATGATGGACTTTTAAATTCATAGATGTTAGTAGATTTTATTCTCTACTTAACCCTTCTAATGAATTGTTGTTTTCGCTGCAGTTGTTGATCTAAAACTTGTTGTCTATTATATTCTATCAGATTTTTCCCTGTTGAAGACTAAGGATAATTTGTTGTACATTATCTTAGTCATAATATTCTTTACTGGGCTAGTTGAGCTCACCCTTTTCCTTGTTGTTCCATTTTTTTTTTCTCAGGAGGCGAGAATATAGCGAGTACTAGTCGGGGTATGGAATGAAGGTTCTAGAAAGAGTTGTTTAGTAGTCCTCACCATTTTTTTTGTAAAATTATGTATCAATAATTATGATGGGGATTTATTTGCATGTGGATATTGTCTAGATGACAATGTTTGTATTCAAACTCACAGCTTATGGGTTGTAAAAGTTGTAGTTGTTTCTGTACCATGTATTTGACAACTCAGAATGGGTTGGGTGGAATGGACCTATTTTGGGGGTGTCACAGTTGGTATCAGAGCTTAGGGATATGATCTCTGGCGGAGATCGGGGAATAAAACTAGGAGGGGAGAGACGAGTAAATCCTTCGCTAGTGTGTCCTACTTAAGCTTATTTGTTGGTCGGTCATAATATAGGGGTATTATGTGATTTGTTAATTTGTTTAATTAACCCTTGTTTTATGACAGTATTTGAGGATGTCGACTGAGAATATTAACAGTGGAGTAAATGAGACCGTGGAGATGCCTGTACTTACCAACGAGGAGAACGTGCAGCAGACTGGCAATGTTCCTCCTGTGAACAACACCACTGAGCAGACGATGAACGACGGGATGTTTAGGAGCTTTTTGCAGTTCATGCAAAATCAGACGAGGGAGACTCGTGTTCAAAATACAGGTGGAAATGATAGCAACGCGCGGCTTATCACAGCCAAGCAGTTCAAAGAGTTGGGACCACCAGAATTCTGGGGAAAGCCGGATCCGATCATGGCAGAAACGTGGGTCAAACAAATTACCAAGATATTCGATGTCTTGGGATGCACGGAGGAACAGAAGGTTCCATTCGCCACCTTTATGTTCCGTGGCGAGGCATACTACTGGTGGGAATCTGTGAAGCGTACCCATCCAACTGCACTCAGCATGTCATGGGAGACGTTTCAAAAACTTTTTAACGAAAAATACTTTCCTGAAAGTATTCGCCATATGAAGGAAGTGGAGTTTATTAGACTAGAGCAGAATAACATGACGGTGTCCCAGTACGAGGCGAAGTTCGCGGAGTTATCCAGGTTTGCACCTCATTTGGTGGAGAATGAGGAACGTATGACGCGGATGTTTCTGAGAGGTTTAAAACCCGGCATACGTCAGTATCTCATTTCTCATAAATTTTCTATCTATTCAGATGTTGTCAACAGGGCTCAGTTGTTAGAGCGAGATAACGAGTACGTTCAACCGAGGGACCATAACCAGGATCATACCGAAGATGGCAGTCATCAAAATAACGATAACCAGCGGAGAAAGAAGAATATGGACAAAGGCGGTAACCACTCTGGTGGTAATCGTGGCCATGAAAATAGAAGAAGTGAGTCGGGAGGAGATTTTAAAAAGAGGAGATTTAACGACGACCATATGAAGACGACAGTGCCAGCAGCAACAGGTTCCAAGGGAGGAGAAAGACCACCGGTCGTATGTTACAAATGCGGGAAAGAGGGACATATCAGCCCAAACTGCCCACAACAGTTCAAGGTATGCTATAATTGTGGAAAGGAAGGACATATCGCTCGAGAGTGTACGGTAGCGAAACCAATTCCAGCGGGGATGGTGATTCAAAAGGCTGTCCCAGAAAAGTCAAAGTCAACGGTTCCTGGAAGAGCGTTTGTCGTGACAGGTCAAAATGCGAGGAACCCGAACGAAGTTAAAACGGGTTAGTTAATTATAATTTTTGCGAAGTTTATACCTTACTAGGTACCGGTTCTACCCATTCTTTTATCTCTCTTGCTTGCGCTCAACGTTTGAACTTGACTACGGAGAAATTAGACTTTGACCTATTTATGGAAACTCCGTTAGGAGAAACTTTCATTACATCTGTTGTTTAGAAATCTTGCTTGATTCAAGTTGGCACTATCACATTTCCTGTTAACCTTATTTCTATAGAGATATTTGCTTTTGATGTGATTTTAAGGTTAACTACTCATCATGCCAAAATTAATTGCTTTTGTAAGGTTGTTAGTTTTCATATTCCTAAGCAACCTGATATTCGAACTCAAGCAATCAAACCATTGAAGTCAAACATTTTTATATCAAGCCATGAAGTCATTCGTTTATTGAAAAATGGATGTTATGTTTTCTTAGCCCATGTCATGGACTTGAACAAAAGTACATCAGATTTGAATGATATTTCTGTTGTTAGTAAATTTCCTGATGTATTTTCTGAAGAATTTCTTGGCTTACTCCCAGAGCGTGATATTAAATTTTGTATCAACTTTGAATTCGGTACAAAACCCATTTCTAAAATCTCATATCGAATGGCTCCTATTGAACTTCAGGAGTTAAAAATCCAACTGTAGAAGTTGATACCCGAGCCTTTATCTGGTGACTTCCTTTGTGGAATACACAGAAGCCAGACTCTCTGTAGGGGACACCATATTCGTACGATAGTAAACTGATAGGTGTCATTGTAACGTGCTATCCAAGGTTGGGATATGAGTCACAGTTGAGAACCACCTAAGTCGATAATCGAAATACGTAGCTTTCTAGTCTTAGTTGGTCATTATCGGAGATTCGTTTAAGGATATTCTCGAATCGCTATTCCATTAACGCAGCTGACTCGTAGAGATACAAAATTCGAATGAAGCAAGGAATGTGGGAAGAGCTTCGAAGAACTCAAGAGGAGACTCATTCCAGCACATGTTCTGACCATGTCATCCTGGAAAAGTGAACGTTGTAGCTGACGTGTTGAGTAGAAGATCGTATACAAGTACGAGTACGATATTGTCAAAGACTCATTTGGTATAATTTACAAATAATAGAGATGGAGATGAAAACTCTAGGTACCTACGTGATGATATACGAGTATAATCGACTTTAATCGATAAAGTTAAAGTTGTTCAAGCTACACACTGGAGCTGATGCATTTGAAGAAGGAGGTGCAAGAAGTTGTTATTCCAAAAGCGAGAATTGGCGATGTGAGCAAAACTCAAACCTTCGATTTATTAATCCATTTAAAATTCTCGATCGAATAGGAACTGTGGCCTATAGACTCGTTTTACCGCTAAGTATGACGCATGTTCATAACGTTTTGCACGTATCGATGTTACGTAAATATGTGGACGACCCGAACCACGTCATTGAGTTAGAACCGTACGAAATAGCCGAAGACTTAACGTACGAGGAGGTACTTGTCAAGATGTTGGATGGGAAGGAGCATGTCCTACGCACGAAGGTCATACCACAAGTTAAAGTTTTGTGGAGGAATCATGTTATAGAGGAAATGACCTTGGAGTTGGAAACGGAAATGAAAGCGAGGTATCTTTACCTTTTCGAAACACCAGTTACGTACGTCAATTTCGAGGACGAAATTTCATAAGGAGGGGAGGTTGTAAGACCCCGAAAATTTTTTAAATAAAAAAGAATTTCCTTTATTTATTATTTTGAAATAGTAAGGGTTGATTTGATTAATGTGGTTAGTTATGGGTAAAATGCGCAAATATTTTAAATAAGCAGGTGGTTATAAAATATTCATTGTTGACGAGGAATATTCGTTTGGTCGTGGAATATTCTTATTGTCGGGGAATATTCGTACGACGGCGCAGTCTTTTGTGGGCCCCATAACGGAAAGCGATTGGAGGAAGAAAACGACAAAAATAAGTTGTTTATAAAAAATGGCGTAGTTGTTACCGTTAACACTGTTGGAATACCCGGTGGGTAAAGTAAAGTAATACGCGTTGTTGAACAGTAGCACACGGTATTGCACCAATTATTGATTCTTACGTAAGAAGGCACTACTCAATAATTGTTACAGTAATTACTGTTCAGTATTTTATGTTATTGATTCAATAATTGCTGCATTGATATTTTATATTACTGTTGTTTCAATAATTGTCACTACACAGTATTTTTCATTATCGAAGCAATAATTCATATTATCTGAATAATATTATTTGATAACATTATTGGCAATGTCTAGAAAGTTCTGTCTAAGGAGAGGTTTGGTCACCTAATTGCGCGCCAGTAAGGAGAAATTCTTATTGGAAAGCCCCCTCTTTCCTGGGAACGGCCTGGTTGCTAATATTGTGATTCTGTAATATTATTTATGAATAATTAAATTATTGATTTATATGATGAGGAAAATATTGATTTTATGTGGATATAGATGGAGAAAATTTTAATGTGACAATTGTTGAAAATTAATATTTTATCTTTTTCTGATAAAATAATTCATTTAAATATATTATTTTAATAATATATTAACGATGATATTTTTATAATGAATGTGGGATATATGAGTATATGAGGAGGAAGAGTATTTTTGTGGCATTAAATGTTTAACACATATTTTGTGTGTTGGTGGACACAATTATTGACTGAAATTTGATTATAGTATGTAAAATCGTCCGTTTGTGGATTTTGGTCAATTTCTGTTTGGAATTTGAAAAAACTTCCTTCTGCAAAGTTGTAGAGAATTGAATTTCCTATTAAAAGTCGCGAGATTCGAATTTTCTAGCAAAAGGGCTATTTATTGTGAATTATTGAAGTTCCGAAGCTCCGAAATAATTGATTTTTGGAAGTTTTAATTATTTTTAATAACAAAAACGTTTTTTTTTGTTTTTGTCATTATTGTGGAGCAACAAAGATGGCTGAAATCAGTTCTTAAAAGGATGGCGTAGGAATATTTATATAATATATTAATATTATATTAAATTCTCTGCTTTGGTGTTCTAAGCAATTTCCTATAAATAGGTGCTTAGGTTAGAATTGAAAATCACACCAGAAACTGAAGTTTTCTCTCTCTATATTATCAAGCGTATTCTTGTGAGTATTTTGAGTATACTTTGAGTATTGCTATACGGTGCAAGTTCAAGTCATAGCCTGTATCCGGTGTTTCAACTAGAAGTACTGTCTTTCGAGGTAAAGGATGTTATTTTCTTCTCAAATGATATTATTTCTTCAATATCATTATGTTGAAATGTTGGTTGGAACTTTTTATCAAATTTGGAACTTTTTCATGTCGGGGTTACTATTCATGAGTTACTATTCACGAGTTACTATTCATGAGTTACTATTCACGAGTTACTATCATGAGTACTATTCACGAAGCGTGAAGATGTTTTTTTGTGAAATTTCTATCTTTTGGTGTCGGAGTTACTACTCACGTATACGACACTATTCACGTATACGGCACTATTCACAAATACGGCACTATTCACCGAAAAACGAAATTTCTTCTTTTTGTCCAAAATATCTATTCTGGGTACTAGCTTTGATTGTATCCATGTTTTGATCATTCTTGAATTTTACTTCAGTATGATTATTTATGAAGTATTTTTGAACTCGGATTGTTTAAAGTACGAATCCTTAATACTTGTTATTTTGTTTCACTGGATTCGTTTTCTTTAAAATATTTTTCATCATCCTCAGTCCTAAATGATGGTGTTACTGAATATCTTTGGCCTGTAGTGCAAAGATGGTTGATTTTGTTATGAATATCTTTGGCCCGTAGTGCAAAGATGTACAGGTGTTGTGATGAACATGAACAATTGATGAATATCTTTGGCTCGTAATGCAAAGATGAACAGGTGTTGAGATGAACATGACTGACTGATGAATATCTTTGGCCTGTAGTGCAAAGATGAATATTTGATTTGATTTGAGATATATATTGATTGATGTTACAGGGATAAAATATTGATGATGGACTTTTAAATTCATAGATGTTAGTAGATTTTATTCTCTACTTAACCCTTCTAATGAATTGTTGTTTCCGCTGCAGTTGTTGATCTAAAACTTGTTGTCTATTATATTCTATCAGATTTTTCCCTGTTGAAGACTAAGGATAATTTGTTGTACATTATCTTAGTCATAATATTCTTTACTGGGCTAGTTGAGCTCACCCTTTTCCTTGTTGTTCCATTTTTTTTTTCTCAGGAGGCGAGAATATAGCGAGTACTAGTCGGGGTATGGAATGAAGGTTCTAGAAAGAGTTGTTTAGTAGTCCTCACCATTTTTTTTGTAAAATTATGTATCAATAATTATGATGGGGATTTATTTGCATGTGGATATTGTCTAGATGACAATGTTTGTATTCAAACTCACAGCTTATGGGTTGTAAAAGTTGTAGTTGTTTCTGTACCATGTATTTGACAACTCAGAATGGGTTGGGTGGGATGGACCTATTTTGGGGGTGTCACAGTTAAAGTTGATCGTAATAGAATTACAACCGTGGATATCAAGTCGGTGTTAAATTCTGATGACGTGTACGTGTTAGCAAGTTAAGTGACTCAATTGTATTACGCTCCTAATGTCGTAAATACTCGAAGCCCCTGTTACACAGTAGTCACTATTAAAACACGCTCATTTAATGTTGATAACATGTTTGGTATGGATGAGGCATTGCAAGAAGATGTGAGCAACCCATTGGTCGTAGTGTTCCATGCTGAAGATGTGGTGAGTACTGATGTCATTGACGTACCTAACGATGAGGATGTCAAGGCCACCGTACACATGAATGATTATGTAGTCGTTGAGGAGGATAACGATGACGAAACTGATCTCAAAACTGAGAATGGGGAATATACTGAATCCGAGAATGATATACACGTTGATTCTGATGGGTTTGATGACGTGTGTAATTGAAAATGAGCTTTCATATTAGTCCTTACCACATATTGTTAAACCTTACATATTTGTAATCTACCAATTTTGTTATTGTAGTAGGATATTCATGGCTAGACATAGCGGTGGAGGTCACCGAGGTGGTGGGCGATCTGGTACTGGAGACGGTAGCCACGATGGAGGCTCTTCTTCAGGCGCGAGTAAATTATCTTAACTAGGATTTAAATATATCTCAAGATGCATTAATTACAATGATTATTGAAGTATTATGTTAAATACAATTACTACAGATGCACCTCGTCGACGACACCGAGGGACGAACCTCGATATCTTTGGGCATCCGACGGCAGTGCCCCTTACAGTACCGGTGGATGTCGTTTCCCAGCAGTAAGTGTTAATATATTCCTACTATTTTTATCAGTTATTGCAAAACACAATTCACATAACACATATTGTTATACTTTTTCTGTAGTATACTAGACCCGGCGGCTAAGCACACCCTACATGCGATTTGTTTGACGCATCTCCTGAGAGGGTGCACGCGGTTCAGTCAGTATGCGCGGTACGATGCCACTTTTATGTAGACCGACTTGCGGGAGTTCCACGTAAGTTAAGCATATTATCACCACATAGTTGTATTGGGATGACGAAATCAAATGTTCTTAATTTTAAATAATCTTTTGTTATAGGTTTATTATCGATTTGACCCGAGCATCTCTCAGTCAGCTGGCGATGCTGTGATTGAGCATCACGTCACTGCGAATTACTCTAGATGGCTAATGAGATGCAACAGAAGGTAGCCCGGGCAATAGTGGACCAGCATGGGACCACCATCAGAGATCATCAGCCCCGCATAGTCTCCGATTTAGCCTGGGCGGCTATGTGTGCTCACTGGGAGGCTGATGACTTCAAGAAAAAGTTCGAGCAGGCGAAGAAGAACCGTGGTCAGCTCTAGATAGTACACACCACTGGTTCTCAGTCGTTCGAGGAGGCGAAGACGGTAAGTGCGTTGTATTTAGTTATTTATGTTTTAAGTTCTCACACAAATACTTAAGACATGTTTTATGAATGTTTGTATTAGGCATTGGGGAGGACCTTGGGCCGAGATCCTACCATGCTAGAGTTTTGGGATCGAGCCCACACGCCTAAGGACGAGCGTGCTTTGTCTCAGGCAGCTTTAGCTATACGGGTAAAACTCATCTTATTATTTAGCTTTTAATAATATTCAATCGTAAATAAAATGATATAATTAACATACATATACGGAATACATTACAGGACCGATTTCAGAAGCTTCGGGACAAGCGTATAGCTGAGCTAGAGACTATTAGGAAGGGTTCTGAGCCGTTAGATTTCTCCACCCCTCTTCCCGATATTGTATTAGATCGGGATGAGGAGCTGAGACTATGGGTCGCGTCTCAGGATCCCCCTAGTAACAGTACCGACAGATATCGAGTGTTGGGTCTGCTGAGGATACCCGCATGTACACTTCTTGGAGGTAATATTTTTTTATGTTTCACGAAATTATCCGAATTTATCACATTATATAAATTATTATTAGTAATCGAATTTATATCTCTTTATAGGCTCCAGCCAGCGCCAGCGTCCGAGAGCACATGTCGGACCATCTCATACGGGCGCTGGCTTGGATGACAATATCTTTTGACAACTGATAGGGGCCGTGTCGAATAGGCTCCATACCGATCCGGTCTTTTGGCGTCAACAGTTGCATTCCGGTTCTCGTCTTCACCAGATTGCTCATGATATTATAGTAGGGCCTCTGCAGAAAGTACGGGATTACCTCGGGAGCAGTTCGACGCTTGGAGCGTCGAGATGCTCCGGATGGTGATTACCCTCTTGAAGGAGGCTTTTCGTCCGCCCCCACCTACTCATGTATTCTTATTGTTTATGTTTTTCAATTAAGGCTAGTTTGTTAATTCTCTCACACACACACACATATATATATATACGTACGGACTAATGATTTATATTTTTGATTCTATCAACAGGGTGGCGATGACGAGCAGGCTGGCGATGATGAGCAGGAGCACGAGGCTGATTTCCATACACCATAGCAACGCCGTCGTTCACCTCTGCCCGATGATGATACTTTTACTAGTTTATAGTTCATTTGAATATATTCATGATATTGTAGAACTTTTGTATATATTGTATTGTCTAATTGCGTTTGTACAACTATTGTAAATTATATTATTTAACATTTATGGAACATTAGCTTATATTTGTAATTGGTTAGCTTATAATACGTTTTGGTGGATATTTGAATGTGAATGTAAATGATAATGAGTTGAAGATTACGTTTTAGTGCTACATTGCATATTTGAATGTGAGATACAAGTTTATAATACTGTGTATTGGGTTGTGACAGGTTACAGGTTCATTAATGGGTTTAAACACCTGAAAACTGAACTTTTAAAATATGTATTAAAAAAAATTAGTTAATTCCGACGGAATAAGGTAGTTGCGACGGAAATTCCCTAGGAGATAACAAAAAACAATTTTTAATAATTGCCAAAATATTCTAATTTCAATCGCAAATACTCCATCTTCGACGGAATACATCCGTCGTAAACATCCTATGCCCGACGAAAATTCCGTCGACCTTAATAAGCAGTCATGTCTTATAATTTTTGGGCTATTTTAATTTTCGGTCGAAAATAAGATAATTCCTAGAGAACCAGTCCATCAGACATAGGACTTTAATCCGATGGAAGGTTTCGTCCTACATATTCTGTCGTAACTAAATTATGTTCGATGAAACTCCGTTGGAGATAAGTTCGTCGAAGATAAGTTATATCCAACAGAATTCTCGACGGATCTTATTTCCGACGCGATTATTTACCACCGAATTTCGGACGGACTTTTTCGTCGGAAATAGTCAATGTTCGACGGAAGAGGATTATATCCGACGAAAAATTCCGTCGAAATTAGCCGGTTTTCTTGTAGTGCAACACATTCATCTGCGGATGTAAAAGATAGTCCCTTAATACCTCTATGATTGAGTTGTGGGAGAGATGTGAACACTTTCTTCTCTGAAAGATCATGACATCCACGTTTCTTTTGGTCTAACATTAATTTCAAATGTATGTTAAAAAGACAAAAACCCATCATTATCACCATATTTTCATAATTCATAAGTCTTCCTTCCCATCACCATTATTGAACTCAAGTCACTTCTTTGACTTGCAATACTTGATCAGAAAATACCATCAAATTGCCCCCAAAGTCATCAACCCACTGATCAAATAAATAATCTTTGTAGCAATTGCCATTATCAGCACCAGAAACCCAGAAGGAATCAAGCACATAATCACCAGCCCCAGCAGCCTCATCGGAACTCGATACGGCCGCTTCATTGCTGTAAATTTCCTCCTCAACCAAACAAAAAAGAAGCAAATTCCAACAACATACCCAAACTATACAAAAAATTAGCTGCATCAATTATATCAGTAAATTCCATATAGGAAACCCCCAATATGATCACAGTAGCTAATAGTATCCCCACCCATGGAGTATTAAACCATTTCAATCTTAACCCAAAAAATTTATGCAAAAATTCCAAATCCGCCATACCCAAATTTTTTGGCAAAATCCCAAATCAGCAATTTTTTGGGATGAATATTGGGGATTGCTATGAGGGACATGACGATAAAGGGGAGGAGAAAGATTATACCGAGAAAAACGACGACGTATCCGACGATTGGGGATTGCTATGAGGGACATGACGATAAAGAGCGTGAAGATGATGATGAACTTGGCCGGACTGTAGATACTTGAGGGCGGAAATAGAGGCACGAACTTAGCCGGAGAACGAATTGAATCGGAGAGTCAAAGTTTGGAGGTTGGAGAGGGAGGAGAGAGAAAGAGGGATTGGGCTGAAAAAGTTGTTTTCGGAGAGGTCAAGGTGGGTGAGTTGAGTGAGTTGGGAAATGAGCGGGGAGAGAGATCTTGAGTAACTCGTTGGGTCAAGAGTGAGTTGGGTAACTCGAGAGTCGGTGCAGGTAAGGCCGCAGGTGAAATGGTTGATGTGAGGGGTTGAGCATGGGTCGGAACTGAAGATCCAAGAGGCTAAGCAGGAGTAAGATGGGACGGTGGTGGGTTTAATGGATGCTTTGAATGCTTGGAAGGCTGCTATTTTGAAGGGGAAAGTGAGGGAGGAGATGGCGGTGATACAATGAGTGAGGAGAGAGAAAGATAGAGGAGGAAGATGAAGAAGGTAGACATTGGAACAAGTTAAAGTTATAAGGAGAGAGATGAGAGATGTGGTTGCGAAAATTCTGATGAAAAATGTAGTGTTACTTTTTGGCTTTTGCTTGAATGATGAGTATAAATAAGATTTGCAAAATATTGGAAAAGATAAGAAGGAAAAGACTTAAACACGCTTTAGATTCACACGTGTGTTTTAGCCGATCATTTTTGATTGGTTAAATGTAGAAAGTGTGTTTTTTGTTACGTGTAATTGAAGTTTAGAGTGTACTAATTAGACACCATTTTTGGATTGGGGTGCAAAAATCAACATAGATATAAAATTTGGGGTATAAATTTTCTTTTAGTCAAAGTTAAATTGACCGCGTGACTCAGAAGATTATTGAATTTATGAGTCTTGACTAAACATATATAAAATCATAATGTAATGACTTATTTACAGACTTTTCCTTTTATTTTAAAACATAAAGTAAAAATATAATATCGAACTTAAGGGGTATTTGATAAAAATTGAATGAATCTGAATCTGAATGAGCTGAATCTGAATCTGAATCTGAATGAGCTGAATCTGAATGAAAAAAACTGTTTGATAACTGACATATCTTAAAGATCTGAATGACATATTTTTAATATTTTACCCTCTGAAAAAATTCAAAGTTGTTGTAAATTTATTTAATATTACATAATATAATAGTTAATATATTTTTTTTTTTTTAATTTTTTTACTTCATTCAGCCAACCATTCAGCCATTCAGACCAAAAATTCGGCCTTAACCATTCAGCCAAAGCATCTGACCGATTCAGCCATTCAGACGATTTTTTTTTCAAAACAAACGCACTTAATGATTCAGCCACTTACCGATTCAGCCATTCAGACCCATTAAGTTCTAAACAAACAGCCCCTTACACACGCACACAGTCATAAAACTTTACTTGTGTAAACTGACCCAATAAACATGTTGAATCACCTGTTAACTTATTAAGTTGAGACTCCACTATATTTATTAACTCATTTACACTCTAAATTTATCCAATGTCCCAACAATCTCTAATTTTCACTTGAATACTCATCACAAGTATCATACTAGAGTATATTCACCATTAAGCACATCTTATTTAAATCTTTCAAGAGCTATGCTCGACTCTAATACTACTCCACCACGCCAGAGGCAAACGTGTCTGAGCAACTTTTTCAGAGTCATCCTGAGTTCGCTCCACTCAATTCAAATCATTCTTCACCTTTGAATCCCTTCAAGTGCTTTGCTCGACTCTAATACTATTTCACCACGCCCGAAGCAAATGTGTCGAGCAACTTTCCAAGAATCATCCTGAGCCCGCTCCACCCGACTCAAATCATCTCGTGCTCCACCTGATTCAACTTAATTTGCTCCACCCACGAGGCCTGTGAATTCACCCTCGCACATGGAGTTGATATTTGGGCTCATCAAAACATGAGCTCTGTTAGCATTTGTAGCGGAATTGTACGATTCATCCCACATCAATTTATCATCACTGCAACGCGCACTTGTGTAGACCGGCCCAATAAGCATGTTGAACCAAAAGGTTAACCTATTAAGTTGAAGCTGCACCATATTTATTCACCCATTTCAATATGAAATTCATGTAAAATATCCCAACATCTATAATATCCTATACCAAATCATGTTCCTTTTTTAGGATTTTATTGGGTGTTTCTAGAACTTGCTTACTTACTCATGAAGAGACTTTAATGTACTTTTCTGCCGTAAAGTATCATAAAAATTAATTGCAGTTTAGTTTAAAAATAAATAATTTATTAAATTCAAACTCCTCAATATATAAGCCCAATTGATATATAGATAGGCGTGTCAACTAACTGCAAACAGGAGGCTCAATGGGAAATATATATTTAGTCCCTTGCTGGGCTGAACAGCATTGCGCACTGAAATTGATGGAATCAAAAATCCGTTGAGAGAACGAGACCCAAGAAAACAAATAATATTAAAAAATCAAATGAATTACTACTATATTACTAGTCAAATTGTCACTTACTTCAACTTTAAATTGTTGGTTTGGAAATTGTATTAATCATGCAGTCATTTCTGTGACCTCAACACTATCAGATGTTGTAGGGATATTGAATCAATGATGCATGCCTCCAAAATTATTATCAGAATCAAGCTTAGCTGAGCTACTGACTAGTAAGTAGTACTTTATCATGACCAAATTGGGGAGATTGTATCTTAGTTACGAGTTTTCTGTATGCCTATTTTTAGATATAGAGAACCACACTAATTGATTTTTGAAAAAAGACAAGTCATAAATCATCCTGTCTGCGACGGTTAAATTGATGCCACACCCTGTGGATGCCAGTTATCAGACCAGAGATTTGCTGCGTGTCTCTCAATTACAATATTTTTCTCCAGCTCAAAGTACAATTTTTCATGGAAATCTGACATCCCATATATATGCTGCTGCTTTTCTTAAGCGAATGAGATGCCAGAGGGGGATGCTTACAGACCATGGCATGGTTCCAAGATTTGAGATTTTTGGAAACCAAGGGCACAGACATATCTTGGGGCTGATCTAAGCCTCAACTAAACCTGCACAATTTCTCCTACACTTTGATCCCATGCACGTTGTTTGTTACATGTTGTGAACATTTCATCATTGACAACTTCGTTCCCTGCGGTTTAGCCTTGATGTTTGCAACTAGCTTTTGTCTATTATGCTCACAATGTGGCCGTGCTGACTCTGCTGTTGGTGCTGCAATTGTTTGCCATGCTGATGAAGTTGGCTGTGCTGTTGCAGCTGGTAGTGCATCATGTTGAGTATCCTAAATAGATACAGCTGTTATATTCACTTTTTTTAGAATCTTACAAGGCTTAAAGAAGTGACTCTAGTTTGCTTGCTTGCATACAAGTAATTTTTTTATATTGAACCAGGAGGGCATCATTTCTAAGTTCCACACTCCTAAAATTATTTTTCTGTTAAATAATATTACCTAATCATGCGGGGGACACTTTTCAGTTTAATGATTTGGAACAGTTTAGTGATTTGGAGATTTCCCTGTTATTTATTTGCAAATCTGTTGTTAACTTGTATGCTTTTACAGAACAAAATTTGAAAAAATTTGACTCGATTCAGCAAACATCATAGTATATCAGATGGGTTATTCAGAAAGAATTGAATGCTTACAAGTACACATACAATGAATGACTCAAAGAATTCTATGGTAATTCTGACTTCTAAAAACTAAAATCAGCTGCACTCTATGGCAAGCAAAATCTACAACAAATGAATAGGTCCTCGGCAGCAGAAATCCTTTACTTTCCACTTCAATAAACTCCAACTCTCTGTTAGTAACAATCCAAAAGAACAGGACACTCGAATTCATAACTAGGCTGGATGGTTCTTGTTGGCGCAAGGGAAGAACAACAGCTATCGCACACAAACAATGGAGGCATAGTCTTAGAGTCATCAATGCCACAGCAGCGAGTATGCTGCCATACCTCACAAATATCACAAGCCACCATCCTCTCCCCATCATCATCCCTAGCCCCACACTTGCATTTCACTGTCCAGTTTTCCGCCCCACCTTCATACTTCAACTCGCTATCCAAATCCATTCCCCTAGCTCTCATACAAAGCTCAGCACTCGATTCAACCACGCCAAAAAGCACTTCTCCATCTTCCACTCCCTCCATTCCTTCAACATCGGTTACCACAATCCGCTCCATGATAAAGTAGGTATCCCTCATTGCATTCTGCACAGCTTCCTTCAAACCGCCAACTGTGAAATGCAAAGGAACCACAATTTCCTCTCCAAGTGGATAACCCCTAGTAAACTCAATCTCCTGATCACTCAAATTAGGCATCACCCTACAAATGAACCTCAGCAGTTGATCAGGCTCATCTATAAAAGGCCATTCCTTAACAAACTGCTTACTATCATTTACTATTCCAACAGCCAATTCAAGAACTTCTGAATCTGGATAATCCAACAGCACATTATTATACAAGTACTCAATATCAGTGTACACATCCTTCCCAGGCACTATAACCTTAGTCTGCAGAACAGGTGTAGGAGCTAAATCCACTTCTGGATACGGCTGAGCAGCTCCATTCTCAACCTCCCGAATCGTGTATTCCAGCACACGAGTCCTCGGATTCACGGCACGACAAATGATGCAACCTCCAACAATGACATTGTTCATTGATTTAAGAACATAGTCAATCAATCCCGTGTCTCCAATATGCACACGAGCAGCGTCCCGAGCTTCTTGCCTAGTCAGTCCACAATTTCCAGCCCCATTTGCTGCTTTCTTTTCTTTCAACGCATTAGTAACAACCTCAGCAACATATTCCATTCTTTTTATAGGCCACCTGCTGTCCAAATTGGCAGCAACAGTGGTAAATTTCTTGCACTTCCCAATTTTTTCCTTCACCATATATTTGTTCTGCACAGCTGTTCTTGCTGAAGTTCTTGAACTCGATGGTATAGCACCAATGGGTAACCGTCTAGCCAATGGACCTTGGGACTTGAGAGAAAGCATGAATTTGAACAAATCCCGGATTGTGATTAATTGAGGCTCACTCAATTCTCTGTAACAACATATGATCCTTTTGACATCTCTATAAAGCTTTGTGTAACAGAAATCTTGAATGATCTTATCGAGTTCAAGAGAACTGAGAATTCCAATAGCCCTTTCATATTGGTACTCAGTTACTCCAAAACTCCCATGGCAAAACTTGTATCCCCATTTACCAAACCATGGTCGTCCATATGCTACTCCGTGAAGCATCCGAAGATCCATGTCCCTTTTCTTGGACACATCCTCCACTGTTATTTTCCTGTACAATAACCAAATATGCTTAAATAAATTCATGAAAAAAAGCCAGTTTTATGAAAATATGAAAGCACTCAGAAAAGAGAGAACCATTTCACAGCAATTGTTCAGAAGAAGCATGAGTCTCTAATTATCACAAAGAACAACTTGAATATTACACATGAAAAAAGACTCTAAAACCAAACCTCACTCAGAGTCCCTTTAAAATATAATCCTATATATTTTACAAGCAATATTCTACACAATACAAAAAGTACATTTAACTTGTAGCATATCCAGCATATTGTTAAGAATATACAAGCTTCACTTCTAGAAAGCTAGTAAACAATATTATAAATCAAGAAACAGGACCGGTTGGTTCAGATTCAGACATTAAAATTTTCATTCCAGGTATTATTTCAGTTCCATATTTTTTAGGATTCATAAATGCACTCAAAAAATTACGTCTATAAAACTCAATTTCCTTATTAAAAATATATGCTTATATTAATCCATTTTGAATGAACTTATCTGCCCTAAAAACAAGTAGTACATAAGCTTAAATCCAATAAATTTCTGGTCATCAAAATATAAAACAAAACCAATAGATCATATGATTAAATTAAAGAATTGGGTTACCTAGTGTGAAGATTTGTACAAATCCTATCCCAAAGGTCCATGATTTCTTTACCAGATAGGAATTTGGATCCCCCTTCCAATCCATTGATACAGAGGAGATGGCCAAACCCATTACAATGGATCAACCCATGTAAGAGATGGGTGTGCATATCAAAAACTCCATCATGTAAAGGCTTATCCCACTCTTCATCAACCGGAATTATCATATGATACTTCCTCTTAGAAACGAAGTGATGACTCCAGCCTGAAACAGAGAAATAATACCCAAAAACTCATTAAACCCTCGGTGGCTAGTCCCCAAAATTCAACCCAAAAACTGAAAACCCAGATTAAGATGCAGAAAACCCAATTGAGAAATTGGAGAAAACAATCAAAAGGGTATGAAATTGAAGTGTTACCTGAGCATCGGCATTGGTCGCAGAAGGGTTGGAAAGAATTTTTAACACTCTCTTCAATGGTGTATAGAGGAATAACAAAACCTCTGTTTTCATGAAGTAAGAAAGTTAGCCAAATTGGCATTCCGTCAATGGTGTAATCTTCAATTTCACCGCTTTGTTGAAGGAAGAACCGGATATTGTCACGAAATGGGCCTGCCGGAGCAATTGGGTATCCGGGATCGGCGAATGTTTGGAAGCCATAGATCTTTGGGTTTCTCTTCCTCTTATTACAGGCATCAAGAATACTCTTTAGGGTTGACATTTTTAAAGCTTCTTGATCTTCTTCTTCAAGAATTTAAGTTCGTAAAGTTTCAATTACAGAGAGCTAAGTAGAAAGAGGGATAAAACAGAGAGCTAAAGAGAGAGAAAGAGGAGTAGAAGTTTGTTGCAGAGAATTCAAATAGTGGTTATGGTTATTTACCCACTCAATCTGAAGGGCTAGAGCAATATCTCTTTACGCAAATGCCTCTGGTAGATTTTGAATTTTTACATACTGAGAGACCTGGATTTGAGAGAAGATGTGAAAGAATTGTTGTTTTTGTTTCTGGCTATTACCGTCATTTGGAATTTTGAGGAGCTGAGCTGGGATAAAGATCGGCTATGCGATCTGACGGTTGAGGAGTGGAGCTGGAAAGTGTGAGAAGGTATCTCGACCGTTTATTACACTTTTGACGGTTATGAGGCAGTTTTAAGATGCAGCAACTTGAAGCAGAAAATCAGCTGAAGTTGTTGGTACTAGCAACTGAAATAACTGTTTTATAAGTTTATTTGAGTCAATATTTATTCCAAACCCAAAACAAAAAAAAATTGAATTTAATAATATTATGTTGAGAACATTATCAAACCACCTCTATTTTTCGAATAAATAGCTGCAATATTATGTTACATGCATATGAACTCCCTCGATCCAAGACTTTAAATAGCTGCAATATTATTTTTTGTAACTGAATTATTTCGATTTTTTTTTAATTTCGGTTATATCCTGATTTATTATTCGGTATTCTGTTTTGGATTCAATTTTAAAAAACAGTATCCGAATTATCGAATTTATTAATTAAAAAATACTAATTTTATACTGGTATGGGCCGTATGACTGTAGCCGGTAGGAGACTAGGAGGTATCTTATATGTATTATATGACTCTATTATATTAGACTATTAGTATTCCATTTTGAGTTGGACTCTCAGAAGTCAGATCCCACTCATCCGGTCATCCCAGATCCCATTTTCCATATCCCGTATCCTCTTTCCTCTTTGTCTCTCAGTTTCGACCATATCCTATTTCTTCTCCGCCTCTCGATTTCGATTTCTCCGTTTCTCTCAGTCTCCGGCCTCCGCCTTACCCTTGGCAACTCCCTAGGATGGTTCGATTTTGTAGAGATCTACATCATTGATGACATCTAGATCGTAAGATCGATTCTTTTCGAAGCAATCTTTTTTCTAAGGTAGTAATCAACAAATTCCTCATCCCTACTTCTGTAGGGTTGAATCTAAAACAGGGTGGAATCTAAAACAGGGAGGGACATGGGAAAAAGTAGTATTCATATGTAATGGTTTACAATTCGATAATAATTCTTTTTTTAGTTGTAAATGATAACAGAGAGCACAGGTTCGGTTATTAACTGAAATATCCGAATTTATAATTTGGTATTTAGTAATTCGGTTATTGTCAAATTCGAATAGTAAAATTATGATTATTTCGGTATTCGGTTATAATCGAAGTTATAACTGAATAACCTATTCGGTTCGGTTTCT
Source organism: Panax japonicus (assembly GCA_020205505.1). NCBI lineage: Eukaryota > Viridiplantae > Streptophyta > Magnoliopsida > Apiales > Araliaceae > Panax > Panax japonicus. Next base: position 19,575,703 of record CM035109.1, read on the forward strand.
GCAGTTTAACATCCGCAGATGACCAAAATATCATCCAAATTTAAGTTATTTTTTTTTAGTTTTTTGGGCTCTTCGATATTAAACAGCAGAGGTCAAATTTAATTTTTTTTGTTAGGCATGTTTTGGGAGAAAAAAGAACAACAAATGCATGAACTACTTTTAACGCATTCCAACACTTCAATGAGGGACCAAATCAAGAAAATACAGTCACCGACACCAAATGCCTTCATGCCCATTTACATAAAACCCATGATATCCATTCCAATACCTACTTTCCCAATTCCTTCGTAGATTTTTATTGTAAATCTGTTTCGTTGCGCGATGCACTCAAGTTGGTTGAAAAAATTTCTCATCAAAATGTTGTTTCTTGGAATGTCATGGTTTCAACTTTCAGGTAATAATGAAAACTCGTTATTCGAGAATTCATGGACAACATTTTGTAGAACCCATTCTCTGAATTTTATTCCCAACCAGTTCACTTATGGCCTATGGGAGTGTTCTTTCTGCTTGTAGTGTCATTAAGATATAAAGGAACCGAGTCGAATCGAGTATTGAGTTGTTCAGATTTGGTTCACAAAATTTATCGAGTATAAAATAAGGTTTGATTGAGGCTCGTTTAGCTATCGAGTCGAGCACGATCTCGAATCAAGTCCGAGTAATTTTAACTTTTCGAATGAATATGATCTGAGTATCAATAGAAAATTGCAATTTGAAGAGGTTCGAGTAATTTATCGAATTTTAAAATTTGCTCATATTTGAATTATTTATATTTTGAATCGAACTTTTAGTCAAGCGAGTACGAATCGAACCTGAATTATTTACTCATTTTAAGCCTCAAGTGTCATTCAATCTCTTCTTTATATGGAAATCAGATTTATGAGCTTGTAGCTAAAAATGGGTTTTTTTTCAAATGGTTATCGTAGAGCTAATCTTCAAACGTAGAGTAATTTCAGAGCTACTCTCAAAACGTAGAGTAACTTCAGCAAAATTTAATTTTTTTTTTTAAAAAATTCAGGTTCCGCAGTATTAAACTACGGAGTCTGTAAAAGTAATATATATTAATATATAAAAAATTGGCATCCACAGTACGAAGCATATGTAAAACTTTTAAAAAATAAACTCTTTTAGGAATAGATTTAAGAATACACCAATCACATCTAAGGTTACTCTACCAACTAGATTTAACCCACCACTCCTTCACACAAACCATCTTCTCCTCCTGAACCACCAAATTCAAGAAACCCACTAACAATAACAACAATGACAAGTAATATAGAATTAAGAAAGTTATAAAAAAATCAATTTGATTTCGTATATTAAAAAATTTATAAAATTTTAGTGTTAAATTTCTTCTAAAATTATCATATATTATAAAATAGTTTTTTTTTCCGGTCCAAGTCGCCCCTGATGAAGGTTAAACTCACTCACTATTTATGTGAGAGGGATCACATGGAAATATTAATTTTTTATATGAAAATATCAGTTTCCAAATTCAAATGCTCAAAGTCTTAAAAGAGTACAGACGTACAAGTTTTGAAACAACTTCAGAATGGGATCAATATTTTCACAAATAATTCTTTAAGATCATAATTCATCGTTGAATCTTGTTGAATTATATTTTTATTAACTGGTCCAAAATATGATACAAGAGCCAGAAGCAAAAGGAAAACTTTTTACGTATGCCCGTATATCTAGTGTGTTTCACTGACCAAGTACAACTTCTGTCCATCAGCTATCATATCCACATCAAGAACTTTACCTACATCTTCTGATAATATACAAGAATTATCCGGAGCTTTTAACTGCTCTGCTGCCTTGTTGATGAGCTCTTCAATGGTTTGTGGAATCCACAACATAACTCCGTATCCTTTACTCAAGTCTCGCTTCTCAGGGTGGAAAGGAAACACTGTACATTTCCTAGGGTGCAGTTTATCTGTCATCATAAAAGGAAAATCTATTAGATTATTTAGCTCGTAGAAGTGCTAAAATCATTACCATTAGTATGATTTTGGCCGCACCAATTAAATGTCAAAGAAATCATGTAGCAACATAAGAGGAACTGTGCTTTTTTAATCTGATTCTTATAATTTAGAAGTTTTATTAGTCTTCCCGAAAGAGAGGGTGAATTTGAAGTTATTTGGTACCAGACAAGAAAGATTATGACAACATAAAATGGAAAGGTACGCAAAGGTTTTATTAGGTATAAGCGACGCTATCGTCAAGTTTTTAAATTGATCAAGTTAGTAACATTTAGCATAGGGAAGAATACTTTCTTTATATACTAAAGAAGGGGAAAATGGTAGATCACTAATCATGTTCAAGCTTTAAAGAAGAGAAAAAATGTGTGGATAACTAATGGTAATTATGTTTAATCCCTCTGGAGGAGATGATGGGAGGGGAACTGCAACACCCGTTTGCCTGGATGTAAGATGAAGTGAGAGTAAACTCTCAATAGGGGACTAAACAGATATCCCTCCTCTATAGCCTGTTTTGCAGTGGAGAATATTTCAGGTAATGAATGTCCAGTATCTGATGCTATAATTTACATTAAACGAAAATTTCCACACCTGTGATTTCATGAGACTGGTTAGGGAATTCAGACAATTGAGTAGATTTTGCATTTTCCAGTAGCTTGATCAGATTCTTGTTTCCCGACATTCGCCCTTCGTCAAGTGGGGTGTTTCCCCATCTGCAAAACAGAAAAGGCCAAATCTTTTTAGGGGTGCGAAAAACTTGTCTGTGAATGTGTAAATTTGGATTTTGGATGGTAGGGAAAAAAACTTATTTTGATAAGTTAATTAGTTATTACTTATTACTCAAAGGTAACCCAAATTATCTCAGGATTCAAATATACTAATGCTTTGGCTTTGTGATCTCGCTAACTATCGAGATCAACTTATACTTGCTCAATAAATTGGTGAGCATCTAAGAGACTGAAAAACCTCACGTTGAAGGAAATGCTCCAGTAAAATATTACTCGAGATGACTTCTGCTAGTCACGAGCTAAGCTTGCTTCCAAGATCTTGTTGATTTGCAAGCCAAACTTGACAGTCCACCATTCTCTATAACCTTTTTACTTTTTAAACTTGCATAAACACTAATTATCCAGTCATATACTCGTATCTTCCTCGCCTTAAGCCAACAATAAAAAGTACAATTGCAGACACAGTAACTCACAAAATGGGGATGACAAGAAGTAGAAGATAGGCAATTAGAGATCTTAGATCTCATTGACCATTGCATTGGCAAGATTCCAAGTGGAATAACCAAATAATGAACCTCAACATGTACACAGTTGTGGGTCTAACTGCGGTAGCCAATTAAAGTAATGTAGGTTGCTCATGAGTCATGAAGCAAATTGTTTTATACCAAAGGAAATGTATAAAGAGCATAGGCATTAGGCCAAAACTTTGCAAAGCTACATTTGTGATAAGTCTATATATATCTTGATGACGTGTTGGAGAAAACAAAATATAAATAAATGGTAATGCTGAAAACTAGTATAAGGCTCAACTTGTTGAATTAATAACAATTTTTATCATGGTAGAGGTTAGATTAATTAACCTGTCCTTTGAGAAAACAGAGGCCCCAGCTTCCAAAAGCAGTTTTGCCGATAAATATAATCCTTGTGATGCAGCTACATGAAGTGGAGTTCGGAGATCATAGTCTTTGGAGTTTGGATCAATGCCGCCAGATAAAACCCTTTTAATCAAATCTGAATCCCCCCTTGCAACTGTTGTACACAAGAAAGTACCAGCATCATCAATTTTCAGAAAGGCTCCTTCTTTAATTAGCAAGGAAGCAACTCGATCATGCCCACTCTTGATGGCTTCAAACAGCGGTGTGTTTCCAAAATTATCTATGAAGTAAAAAGGTACCACCCACATGAGTTACTATTATGAGGATGAAACATATCAAAGAAAAAGCCACGAGAAACATGATATGTTAGTTTGTATGAAGGTTACCTGAAATGTTGATGTCGACACCTTCTTGAATGAGGAAAAGTATAATGTCTTCATATCCTCTTGATGCGGCAAGATGCTGTGAAAAACATACTTCTTTTAGATAATCTTGAACACACGTTCTTTTTGTAAATACTATTTCTAGATGAAAGTTACTTCTTGCAAAAAAATTGAAGGAAAAAAAAACTGTCCTAAAAGGTTCATTATGCGTTCATTATGCATGCAATAATGTGCTTCCTAAATGAAGAAAATTATTTTAAAATCTAAACATGTGGAAAATTTTTTGTACAAAGTTACAGGTTCTTAGAGTAACTTCATTGACAGAACACAATATGACATTGTCTTCGAAGTATCCATGCTTCCTAACTGATAACAAGAGAAGAAGCAGATACTGCCGTTATTCAATTTACAGTAACTTGTTTCCTTCACATTCTACTGACAAATACCAAGAGCAGCGCCCTGGTATCTCCAAAAATATTATGCTGCCTTTTTTCTTGGTTTGGACTTGATTCAAACATCAGTCAATTTCCTAAACTCAGGTGCTTATTGAATCTTTCAATTATCAATTATCCTTAACAGTTTCGCATGCAAGTTTTTTTATATTTTATAAAAAAAAATGAAGAAGTAATAATTTCATTGGGTGGCATAAATTTAAACGGAAGGATGTTTAATCAAATATGACCCACGATTTAGTGCCCCCTTTCATAATCTTCGCCTCCCAATAATAAAATTGTAACTAGTAAAACAACTATTACGACAATGCTGAAATATTAATTAGCTAACTCATACCAGCGGTGACCTTCCATCATAATCTTTCTTATTTGGATCAGCTCCAGCTCGAATCAAGCCTTTTAGCTGATATAGATCGCCATAATAAGCTGCACTGTTTACCCGCAAAGCAAGTTCTGCCTCTTGTTTTCCAATATGAAAGGTTATATCTGACTCCAGTTGTTTCACACGTAGATTGGATTCTTTTCCCTGACAGTTATATTATCAGATTACTAATGTGCATATGATACTTGGTAAAAAGAAGTTTATATACAAATTCGATAACATTGACAATCAAGAACTTGCACATGTTTTGAAGGTTTTTTCCAGGTATTTATATGTAGTATAACCACAATAAGGAAAAGCGGACCGAAGGCCTTTGGCCCAGTGGTATGACCCAACCCATATTTACCATGAGGTTGGGGGTTCAATCCTTGAGGTGTGTGTGTGGTGGTGTGTGTCAAATTAGCAAAAAAAAAAAACCAGCAAAGGAATATCAAAGTGAAGGAAATGCACTATTATTGTCAAGATAAATTACCTCTAGTAGATTGTTCAAGATTTTTCGCCCATCATGAAAATAAATCTCAAGGATATTGGAAAATGATTGTTTATCAAGACGAAGAAGCCTACATAGCTCGCAAACTCTAACAGTATAAGGCTGAGGAATGTTACAAAGAATAGAAACTTCTCCAAATAAGCTGTTAGGTTTTAGGAGTGAAACCGTCTCCTCTGATCCATCTTCACATATGCCAACCTCCTCCTGCATTAAAATGTTTTTTGTTAATCACACCATGGAGATGTTAAAAACTTAAGTCAGCAGGGAATAAATCAGAAATTAAAAACTGATTTCTCAAAACTGTTGTATCTTAATGACGGGCAGGATGAAAGCAGGCCAAGGATGGTTTCACGTTCCCCGCCCAGTTTGCACAATGAAATTTTTTCCCAAATTGACTTGTCTTTCAAAAGAAAAGAGGAGAGGGCAGGGGAGGGCAGTGAAGATTTCAGCAATAGACAGATATCTGCCAAGTGCATAAGTATCACTAAGAGCTAATCATCAAGGAAATAAAACATTTAAATATATTGACAAATTTCATATTGGATTTGTGATGGTTCACAATGATAGGTGTTAGTTCTAATCTCCAAACAGAGAATATACTCCATCAGCCAGTTAATTTGTAATCATATAAGATCAGTTCACTGAAACTATAATGCAGAGAGTTACATGAAACTGAAAATTATAGAACCTGTCTAAGATTTTTGAAGAATAATATAAAGAAATAAGAAAGGACATAAATTAATAAGTAAAAAAATGGTCGTACCAGGACACCATGACAGACAAAATAAAGTTGGTCAACCACATTTCCTTGTTCCATTATCAATTCTCCTGGGAGGAAAAACTCCTCGTGGACTCTAGTTACCTGCAAGTATAGTATAATAGTAAGAAAAACTTCATTGATTCACATGAAGCAAAATTAGTTTGTATGACCAGGAAAATCTAGCTTTTCAGTCATGTACACTAAAGCAGGTGCCAGGCACCAGTTTAATCACCAATACCTGTGTAATATGACATGCTGTTTGAAGTTCATTAATCAATATGAATTAAACAGGTATCCAAAATTACTCCCAACAGACTTTCTCAATATGCAAAATTTGGGCATTCAAGTTCAGAATTTATCATGGTTTCTTCTTTAAAATCAATATTTAATCAACTTGGGTCTTCAAAATGTTTGAATTGAGAAAATAGCTATCTAAATCACTAATCACCTTCAAAGAGTAACACTTAGGGAAAAAGATTCATTAATAAGCATATCTGCACCAAAATCAAATTGTAGATAAGCCTGACCAAGCAGCTACAATAACAATTTGATTTGGCATGGTATACTATAGTACAAAAACTAATCATCATATGACCTCCTGTCGTGTTTATCTGGTTGATACATCACTCAAATTAGTATCATTAAACATCTATCTAGTTTCTTAGTTAAACAGATTTCCTTGTTCTGGAGCCCTTGTTTGACCTTTTATATTTACACACTGCAATCAATGAGAATATTCTGGAGCATCCTCGAAAGATTAACAACTCAAACAGAATGAGAGGGTTAAAATTTCAATAACAGAAAGTGCAGAATCATGTTGTTATGAATACCAATGTGAGCTTGTCATATGGGTGGCAGATCCAAATCAATATCAATGTCGGTTGATATAGACTTGGACCTTCCCTCTTGGATAGATAGCTTTTCATGAAGAAATAGGGGTTTGAGCCTATATCGTAACGGATGAACAATGTTTATTGTTTGCAGAAGAAATATAAGAGACCAATCTACTACACCCTCCATCTCATTTTAGTTGTCCCAATTTTTGGGTTGTGAGTGACAGATGGGACAACAAATATTCAACTTCCAGTTCAGTAGTTGTAGGCCTGATTTTTGCAAATGATATTTCTTTACAATTTATGTGAACTCAAATAACAAACAAAATAACTTACAATCTGACTGATGAATTCTGACGAGCACCCCTTGAACAAAGAAACATTTTCAATGTATGACTTGTACAGGGTTTGGGAAATCTGCAAGAAGGAAAGGGCTATTATAATACACAGAAGATCGAATCTCCACTAAAGAAAGAAAAACAGACATGAAGTACTTCTCCAACTTTAAATATTCGGCTACAAAAGAAAAGCAAGAAGTCATTTCTTCTATTTTACCTTGGCACGAATGGAGATGGGAAGATCCTGAAGAACAGCAGCATTAGTGTAACTGCTCTCGTACTGTAACCTTAAGTGATCTTTGATCTGGTTACGAATGTCCCTCCCAAGTCTGTTTCTGCTCATATATTTGATGATATCTGTCATTTTATCCCTATATCTCTCTGTCTTTGATCCTTTCACAATTAATGCTGTCATGTTACCGATCAAGTAAGCTCCAAGGACCATGTCAAAAGATACAAAAATCATTATGAAAATCATTTCTCTCAGATTGACTGCATGTATATCTCCGTAACCTGCAGCAGAAACCGATGTCCAATTAGCACAACACAAAGCTCCAATCAGCCAAAACAAAAGTGCAACATGAGGACAATTTTTGGTCAGACTGTTTTATGAAAGAATTGCATTTATCTTAAGTAAGTCCCAGAAAAATAAAGAAAGATGTACCTACTTCACTGAATAATATATCACAAAGTTAAATAAGATTATTGGTTGGTTCTCACTTATTATTACAACTTTTCTGTGTAGCCTTTCCCTCCAGCATTGAGTTGTCAATCACATAGTTGCATTACATCATTCCCAATCACCCTTCAGAAGGTTATTCATTTTATCGTCCACTCTCCATATTCTTCTTTATTGCGAGAGTTTCAAAAAAAATAAATTTTATGAGCATATTTCAGCAGATGTTCTCAGTGACTTTAAAAAGGTCAAGATAACGACACATAACCAATTTTCTCAACGGTATATACTGTAATCCAAATAACAGTATATTTGCTCAAATGGGACTCCATCTCTTGAATTATGTTACTGATTCAACATTCAACAACCTGAACAATAGGGTGACTGTAGAGTTGATTATTTTGATCATTCAATTCTAATGTCCTCCATGTTTCAGTTTTCCCAGACTCATGGACATGGGTTTTGGACACCTATGTATACTTCTCTTCTAGATCATTCTTTTCCATTGTGGTTCATAACCACGCACCTTGTGAATTTCCATTTGCTAACTTCTTTTGGAACCAAGTCTCTTCTACACTCAACTAGTATAAGATTAGCCTTCTCCTCCTTTTATGTAATCTCTTATCTTATTCTTACTATTAAATCTACAAGTAAAATAATTAATCCAAGCAAGACAGTTTTCTTGCTATTAATTCTCTTCATTTCAGTAAGGTCAGGAGATTCATATATTCGTAGAGCTTTCTATTGAAATAAATTATTCTTCTATCTAAACAAGAAGAAAAGCAATAAAGCATAGACGCAGGCAGATAACATAAAATTACAAATTATACAGTAGTTTTGTGGCTGAAAGGGTCTTACCAACAGTTGCCATAGTCACAATGGCAAAATATAGAGATGTAGTGTAACGCTTCCACAGATCAATCTCTCTAAAGTGTGAATAACTGTCATCACCTAATTCTAGACTTCCAATCCATGTATAACGTTCTTGCTCAACTGGAAGAGTGGTTGCCAAATAGTAAAAGATACATGCTGCCGTATGAGTACAGTAGAGTTCAACAACAATAAGTTTTACAATCCTGCAGAAGAGATACTTGATCCGTATGTCCTTCTCCATCTTTTGGAAAAAAGCTAGAACTTTCCGCAACCGACTCAACCTAATCCATAGAAGCCACCTCACTTCTTCTTTATTTCCACAAGCCTAATTAATACAAAGAACTACATGAGTCTAGATAATGTAAATTTGAACTAATAAAGATAGTGGTTTGTTGGGAAATTTATCAAACAACAGTAGCTATTCTCAGCTAGGTCTATTCCTTTGTTAAAATGGTTAATAAGACAACATGTAGACAAAGTACAGTTAAATTCAGTTTGACCAAATTCTAAAGATTCAAGAATTCCATATGAAAAATATATGCATGAATCAACATCGATGTACTCATATGATCAGTTCAAGAAGTATAGCGATATAACTAGTTAAAAGTTATTCCGTTATTAAAATAATAATAAAAAGATAAAATAGAAGTGTTTGCAATTATAAACCACATTTAGGTTGTATTTGTTAAAGAACACACTAAACTAGTGTAGTTTATATAATTTTAATACACTATTTCCTAACACAACATCATGATGCAAAAGGTTCTGTTTTGTTAAGTTGATGCAATAGAATATTGGCAATTACAATGTAGTGCTGTTGACATTTTAGTATTAACACTGATATACCAAAGTATTAATGACTATGCATGCTAGCTAAAAGGAAATTGTAAATAACATCATCGTAACATTGGCGATGGCTATTGGAAATATTAACTGTTAGAAAACAATGCATATTCTTGGGATATTTAAGGAGCTAACTAAACCAGTGAAAAGGTAAACTAAAAGAGATGATTCCAGAAATTTATAAATATTCTTGAAACACCAGGTTGATGTGATAGAGAATTAAAGAAATAGAACCTTATAATATCTGCACCAACCTCAAAAACAGAGAGAGAGAGAGAGAGAGGAAGATTACTAAAACAAAGAGTCATACCCTATAGATAATATCCCAAGGCAAACAGCCAAGGAGATCAAAGATGAAATGAGATTTCAAGTACCTACAAAAGATTATGCATATACAAAAAGAAAATAAGAAGATATAGCATACTCAAGGACAGATCTCTTAATTAAATATGGGAAGAGAAGTGAAAACTAACCGAAGAGCAATAGGGGAGCGTTTATAAACCATCCTGTATGTTTGCCTATCCCTGTAAGCAACAAAGAATTGTAGCACAATGTCGACAACAAAAGCTGCTTGCCCGGTAATGTCCAATAAGAAGAGGTTTCTGTTTCTGGGCAATCCCCTGAAGAACCCAAACTCGAAGGGTGTGAAGAAAGATGAGTAAATTGCCCAGAACAGTATAAATTTCTCCCATGCCTGATACCACCTGCATTGGACATCATTGCATTAAATACAAATAAGGAATAGCATGCATGCACCTAAGTGTGTGTTGCATGTCATTATTTCTTTATCTCATTCTTAATCTTTCTTACCATTATACTAACTCCGTTCCTAAAAGATTGTCGTTTAAGGTTTTTGCACATGGATTAAGAAAGTATCATTTACCAAGTAAAATTTGTTTGAAATATCATCACTACCACTTTGGGAAGTTGAAAATTATTAATACAAAGGAGAGAATTTCTTGGGACAATGAGAGAAGGTAAGAGTAAACGACAAACATTTTGCAACAAAATTTCAATTAACTAAAATTATAAATACTAACAATAATAACATGTTAAAAATAGAATTCTAATTCTAATTTTAGAATTGACAAAAATAGATTTATTTCAAGTTTAAATCAGAGACAAAAAAATGTATTTATAATTTTAAAACAAAAAAGAATATATTATTGTGTCTACTCATAATTACGATATTTATTGCAACTAAATTTTATTTATCTATTTTATTAAAGGAGAAAAAATCCGTTCTAAAATTAGAAATATAATTTGACTTTTGAAGTCAAATAAATGACTTATAAGTTGGTTTGCCCGAGCAGACTCTAAAACTTATAAGAAACAAATTAAATTACAGTATTCATTTATAACTTTATTACATGCACTACAACTTGATATTTAATGTGTGTGTGTGTATATATATATATATAACATATATAATTTATTATAAAGTGCACTGGTTTATGGTGCAATTTTAAGAGTATTCGCAATTACAATTACAATCGCAATCACAATGTGCAGTTAATAAAAAACAAAAATCATACTGCATAACCGCACGCCATCCACAAATTGTGCGGTTTATGAGGTGGGGTTACAAATACAATTCATTGTTGTCCCCTAATGTCTGCAAATGTTAATATAAAAAAAATATATAATCTGATTACTCGCAACAATAGTAGCATCATTTTGTCGAATAGAGAAAGTGCATTATTATTGTATAGAGAGAAGAAAAGATCATACCTGTTATCGGGATGAATAGAGGAACCTTGAGAGAGGTCTTTGAGACCTTTGAAGATGTTTTCACTGCTATACCTTCTCTGAGTTATGGCGTCGGAACTCAGTTCCAACTCATTAGTGAGTAGCCGAGCCAAATGATGTCCCCGAGAAGAATTAATGTCGTCGCTCAAATCCTCCACCTCATACTCCCTTTCATCTAATTCCTCTGTTTCTTCTCTATGAATCTTCTCTCCATTTTCTCTCATCTCTTTTCTGCTGCTTCTTCTGCTCATCCTCATTTTGCAAAATAAACAAGTTATTATTGATTTGTGAGACAAAATAAGGAGATTTTTGGGGATATAAAAGTACGAATTATAAACAAATTCAAGGCTTAAAAAAGGAGTAGATCGAATCTCGAGCTATAAATTAGAGATGTTAAATGAAGATCCTTTTTGGTTCCTGCAAATCTATGATAGATGTGAAGGATAGAAGGACAAGGATGGAGGAAGACGAAGCGGGAGGATTTAGCTGCTATTTGGAATTATGGATATCGTTTAGACAGAGAGGATTTAGCTGTTATAACGGGTATAGCTTAAGGTATTTATAGGCAATCTAAGGAAAATTATAAATGAGATAAATATATTCTCTCTTTTGACCTCTTGATTTACCTCTTTGGAGCAGCGCAAAAGTATAAAATATAAAATATATCTATAATTTTATATATCCAAACTGGAGGATGTAGTAATAATAAGTTACCATAAGAAGGCGGCAGTATTCCTTCAATTGGCACTTCAAAAACTATACCTTACTTCAATGGAATGGAATACTACTCCGGGAAGAATCTGCCCAGAGTTATATGTTGTTACTATTATTATTTATTATTAAAATATCTGCAATTTTTTGGAGGCTATTACCTCCATTTGGATTTTGGGTCCACTCTCTATACGTACGTTCTTATACAAGTTATCACATAGATTATGATCACGTAAATTAAAGCCATTATCTTAATTACTAAACTAGTAATTACTGTTAGCTAACCAAACAGTTATCAAATACAGTACTTGGTTAATTCATATTTCAATATATATTATACAAGTTCATGAATTGACCTAGACTAAACTTAGTTAATAAAAGGAGATGTTGATGCCAGCTCTTTGCATGTATTCACTAAATAAACAATTCTACTCCAAATATATATAGGGTATCCATCCACAGCAACCGATTGTTGGGAGCAACTCCTTTTGGCCCAGCCGCTACAACCTGTAGCGGCTTATAAAAAAAATTGTCTAAGGCCGGTACAGGTTGTAGCGGCTGTGCCAAAAGGGGTTGCTCCCCAACAACCGGTTGTTGTGCATGGAATCCCATATATATATATATATATATATATATATATATATATATGATTCGTGGAATATGTTAGTTATTAACCATGTTTCAACTAACGCTGATCCAGTCGTTCAAAATTAGAGTTAATGGCTGAAATGAGCACCGCTAGAGGGAGTAGCGGCCAACATAAAAGAATTTGGCTTAATTACTGATTATCCTAATTATTCTCGTACATATATACTACTTATTAATTATTAAAATAAAATAATAAATAATTATAAGGATAATTATAAGGATAATCAGTAATTATCTTTATACTTATCCTTATAAGAATAATTACTGATTATCAGTATGTATAAGAATAATTATTGACTATTGTTTTATGATTTTTAATTATAAATAGGAAAATAGTGATTGAGTTTATATATTTGAGTAGGAATATAATATAAATTCAATCACTATTTTTTATTTATAATTAAAAATCATAAGATGATAATCAGTAATTATCCTTATACATACTTATTTTATTAATTAGTATAGAAAATATATAAAGATAATTACTGATTATCCTTATAATTATTTATTATTTTATTTTAATGATTAATAAGTAGTATATATGTACGAGAATAATTAGGATAATCAGTAATTAAGTTGTTTTGACTGGCCGCTAGAGGGAGTAGCGGTCAGCATAAAAGAAATTTGATTGCCGCTACTCCCTCTAGCGGCTGGACGCTCATCTCAGTCATTAACTTTAATTTTGGACGGTTGGATGAGCGTTAGTTGAAACAGGGTTAATAGCTAACGTATTCCACGGATCATTTCCCATATATATATATATATATATATATATATATATATATATATATATATATATATATATATATATATATATAACATAATAAATTAATTTGACTGTGTTAGTTAGTTAATTAAAATATGTATTCGATTATTAATTTAATTCTGCATGTCACGCTGTATTTTTTGTTTGTTTGTTTTGGAAATGAGAAAAATATAGGTTTTAGTTCAACCTATACATTTAGATCCCCTACGCCTTCCATTTCTTGGAGAGCAGATCTTCTATCTCCAATTCTTCCGTCCCTTGTGTTCCTCCACTTAAATTTTGACATCTAACCTCTTACTTAACACCAATTAATTTTAAAATTAAATAAAAGGACATATGTCAAAATATAAGTAAAGGGACACAAAGGGAACATGAGAATTGGGAACTAGCATGAAAATTGAAACGGTTTATTAATTATTCCCTTCTCTTTAATTAATGAATTTAGTAAAATTCATGCCTAACCACTAAGATTATGGGTGAGTTGCTGAGATTAGTGCATGGTAATAATATCATTTTAGAACCAATTCGCTTTGATTTGATTTGGGTTTGGATTATTTAATGTTATCGGCTATTGTGCTTATGGCATAGGATATGTATCTTTTTATTTTTACGTGTGTTTTTGATATCTTCACGTGTATGCTTGCTTAATTATACTAGAGACGATTATATAAAAATATATGTGAAAATATCAATTTTCTAATGATTAATTAATGATTAGGTGCATGGCTCTTGAATTTGAAATTTGGCTAGCTTTCCATGACCACTTTTTTCTAAATTAGATATGGACAATGCTTCCCCAACTACTTGAAAAAGGGCACAACCCCATGTTATTTTGTTTATTTAGTTTCAACAATTTGCTTTATGTAGATTGGGATATATAGTTTGTTGCCTCTGGTTTTGTATTCACGTGGCATCAACAATTCAATCAAATGTACTTCATTTCTTACGAAATATAAAATCAATTTCAATTTTTTTGAAAATTATGCGATATGTACTTTTAAAGAAGTTTATTATACACGAATGATGATGATTAATATATGTCGATAAAATATAACGATTTAGGAATTAAGAATAAAATTAATTATTTTATCTTATCTCATAGGGTTTAACGTTATAAATCATTTAAAATTGATATAATTTATTTAACTTTAATAAATAATACATTTTATAATAAGTAGTAATTTTTAGATAGTTTACAATTTTTATAAATATATTGTCTAAATCAATTAATTCATATTAATTTTGAATTTAACCATATCTAAAATTGACTTTAAAAATTAAAATTATAAACTAATAATTCCTTTTGCTAAAAAAAATAAGAATCTCATTTAATTTGTTTTTACGCATATCTTAATTTAGTGTGTGTCTGTGTGTGTATATCCTAAATTTTAAAGGGTGAGTACGTACTACTTTTAGGAAAGAGATTATTTTAACTTCAAACTATTTGTGCAGGTTTCAATGGAATCTCCACAACTAGTTATATTGGTGACGTCGGAAGATGATGAACCATAGGTAGGAGCTTATATATATATATATATATATATATATATATATATATATATATATATATCAGAGGATTAATTAAGCAATATGCCACAGCGTTGATTTGTTGTTGGAGGTTTATGGAAGTCTACAGTACCACACACAAACCACAGGCTGTTTATTTAAACCATAAACCCTCAAATACTAAACTAAGCCCACTTACTAAGCTAAAACCAAGTTCCGACTCTCCACTCCCAAAAGTCTACAACAATGGAGTATCTTTTTATAACAAAGGAGTATATAACATGTTATATAAGTTTCGATTCATTTTGGTTGGTCCTGAATTAACTCAGTAGTCCAACTCGATAGTTTAAAAGTTTTTTTTTTATTTTCACGTCTTTTAATGGGTCATAAAATTTGATATTTTCAAGAGTCAAAGATAACAAAGGATGTTAAAGATTTTTTAAACAAAGGATGTTATGTGTTAATACATTAAAAGTGTAATGGTAAATTAAATCCACATATAAAATGGAGCTTCTTGCAATGTGTTCATAATTACTGGAAGCATCCTCCTCCCCAAACGTCCATATCAATTAAGTTGACCTTTCATGGCAGCTATCCAAATAGGAGCAATACAATTAAGTTAATAAATGTATTCACAAAAGTTATGTGTTATTTGTAAAAGCTTCGTCCGATGATAGGGGGACATATATCCTAAAGTATTCGGTTAACATGAAATTTATTTTTTTTATAAGTTGATCAATTGACGAATAGAATACTGACACACATAGAGTTTTGTCTGCGTGTCAACACTCTATTGGTCAATTGATCAACTTATTTAAACATGAATTTCATGCTAATTACTTCCCGTAAAGAGGAGAAAAGTGTCCGATTTAAAAAGTCCTTTGGAGGGTTAATAATCTCACTTAATTCAATCTTGTCTTCATAAAAAATAAATAAATTACAAGCTGTATTAAAAAAAATATCTTTTTAAAACTTAAAACATAATAGTTTTCGCTCATGAAAATTGAATACAACGTTGAAATATCACAAGTAGACACAATATAAAGTTGCATGCATATATATATATATATATATATATATATATATATATATATATATATACGGGAAGCTTCAAGAGCATAATTCTTAAATAACATAATGCCTTAAATAGCATAATTTTATCAAAACGACGTAGTTTTGGAGGGATGCGGTGGCATTTTTGTAAATACCATGTCACCGCGTATTTACAAAAATGCCACCGCGTCTTATCAAAACTACGTCGTTTTAATAAAATTATGCTATTTAAGGCGTTATGCTATTTAAGAATTATGCTCTTGAAGCTTTCCGTGTATATATATATATATATATATATATATATACAAGATGGATCAGGTCCGGACTCCCGGACGGGAGAAAATCCGGACCTGAAAAATTTTTTTTTTTTTTTTTTTTTTTTTTGTAGAACAACTAAAAAAAAAAAAAAAAAAATTATGGAACTGAAATTTTTCAAAAAAACAGTGTTTTGGGTGTGTTTTTAATACCTACACCAACCAATGTATGTACAGTCTGCCCAGACTGTACAGACATGTTTCGTTATAGGCATCCAAATCACACCCAAAATACTGTATAATGTAAAAATTCCAATTCCATAAATTTTTTTTTTTTTTTTTTTAGTTGTTTCAAAAAAAAAAAGCAAAAAAAAAAAAAAAAAAAAAAAGGTCCGGATTTTAAACCTGTTCGGGAGTCCGGACAGGATCCGGCCTCTATATATATATATATATATATATATATATATATATATATATATATATATATATATCTATCTAATAAATCTATCTAATAAAATACAAATGATTTTGAATTTCCCGCTCACTCAATAAATTATCTGGGCCGTCCAAAGTTTGGGATAAATCCGACCGTTCATACATCTATCTAATAAAATACATCTATCTATCTAATAATCTAATAATAATTTAATAAAATACAAATGACTTTAAATTTCCCGCTCACTCAATAAATTATTTTGGTCGTTCAAAGTTTGAGATAAATCATATTGTCCATACAGTGCCGGAGGCACGGGACCCAGCTAGTATCTAATAAAATACAAATAATTTTGAATTTTCCGCTCATTCAATAAATCATCTGGGCCGTCCAAAGTTTGAGATAAATCCCACCGTTCATACGTCTATCTAATAAAATACATCTATCTATCTAATGATCTAATAATAATTTAATAAAATACAAATGACTTTAAATTTCCCGCTCACTCAATAAATTATTTTGGTCGTTTAAAATTTGAGATAAATCATATTGTCCATACAGTGTCGGAGGCACGGTACCCATCTAGTATATATATATATATGCAAATTGTAAAGCCATTATGTACTGATAAAGTGGTAAGTTTAGGAACCTTTGTATTTTCCAAATTACTTATTCCTTCTCTTTGTTCTTTCATTTTTCTTAAGGCAATTCAAACATGGTTATGGCACTTGCTGGTAATAAAGCAGATTTTCCATATGCAAAGAAGGTCGCAGCAGAGGCAAGTATACTCATTCTCAGTTTTATATTAAAATATGATTGTTTATATGTTTGGACTTTGATTTACCTGAGATTATAAAATCTTTTTATATGTTTGGACTTTGATTTACCTGAGATTGTATAGCACTAATCTTACTTTCTATATAGAGTTCTACTCCATGTTCCTTGTTTTTGTTTTTGTTTCCCTTTCTGTGCTAAGAAATCTCTGCCTCTCTCTATATATGTATGTATAAATATAAACACACGTGTAAACAAAAGCTTGTTTGAGTATGAACATAATGTTTTAAATGTATTGAAGGGGCTCAAGTATAATTATCTAATGTTACTTTAAGAAATGGTATAATGGATAGAGCAAATGTTGTAATTGCTTGTTTCTGGATAAGATACATTAGGTATTCTGTTTCTGGAAAAGTCAAAACATTTATTCCTCTTGAGTTTGAATTATTGTCCTTTTCTTGATGATGTTGAGCAGCAAAAGAGGGTTTCACTTCTGATGGCAGCTGGCCTTTTTGAAGGTGCCTCCATTGGACCTCTGATTGAATTGGCCATTGATTTTGATCCAAGGTAATTGCCTAATGGATTTTATATAACTCGGGATATTATTGAGAAGGCTATTTTGATATAACTCAGGATATTTTGATCATCTGATATGTTTTTACTTGCATTGTAGCATTCTTGTCAGTGCGTATGCTTATTTAGAAAAGTACTCTTTTATTTTGACTGAAATCTTTCTACTTTAAATGCAGCATTGTGGTCAGTGCATTTGTGGGCACTGTTGTGGCCTTTGGCTGTTTCTCAGCAGCAGCCATGTTAGCAAAGCGTAGAGAGTACCTTTTTATGCATTTTACAATCATTTTGTTGTAGTGACTCAGCTAAATAGCTAATGTTGCACACTTGTACCTTGTGGGTTCTTTTGAATGGAAATAGTGTGTGACGTGTTGCACTTGTGTCATTGGTTTTGCAGTTGAAGAATGCATCATCCGAGAAAAAAGAGGCTGAATGGAAATATTATTATTCAATTTCTTTTATGCATCCAGTGCGGGAACTGCAAGAAAGGTGTCAACAACAGGCTGAAGGCTTGGAGTACAAAGCTACTCGAAGTGGCAATTTAGCAATGCTTGAGATATTTGAAACTGTAAATTAATGATATTATTGGGATGTATTTTAAATGGTTGATACATTTTGGTTTTAAATTTATATAGGTGAATTATAAATATAGGTGAATTATAATTTTTTTTTTATTTTTTTTCTTTATCTACAACGTTTTTAAAATGTTGTATAAATTGGTTAAAAACGTTGTCTGATATACTAAACAACAACGTTTTTATCCAAAAAACGTTGTGGAATCATACATTCTACAACGTTTTTAAGCATCTGCTAATTTTGGGAAGACAAATCTACAACGTTTTTTTTCTAAAAAACGTTGTGTATTGTGCTTAACTACAACGTTTTATAAACGTTGTGTAAGAGTGTCAAATAGACAACACCCTTAACCACTACGTTTTTCTGACAGAAACCACAACGTTTTTTCCGCGTTGTCTATTTACTATTTTGTAGTAGTGGACCTTTTGAGTCAGCAACAAAAGATATATTAGTCTATAAATTTTTTGGATTAAATAAATCAGTTTTCCCTCTTCAACCCTACGTCAGATTTGCAATCTGTGGCCATCTTTAATTGACTAGAAGCTGCTGCAATTTGCCCTAATTAACTACTACTACCTTAAGTTCATCTTTATGATATGGTCACAAGCTTATCTCTAAACAACTGGCAGGCATTTGGTAAGTGAATTTTGATTTTAAAAATAAAAAAGCAGTAGTTGAATTCCACTTCACTGCAACTTAATTAATCATAAGATGGTTCTGAAGCCACTTGAATGGCAGACCAATCCTTATTAAATTAGAGTTATATTTTGATTTTTTTAAATTAATTCACAAAATTATAAAACTCAAAATTGATATAATTTCGTTCAAATTTTAAAAATAACAAATATGATAATTAGTAATACTATACAATTAATTTACGATTGTTATATTTGTATTTATTAAAACTAAATAACTTCATATCATTTTTGAATTTTAAAATTTCGCGTATCGACTCTAAAAAGTTAAATTGTATCTCTAATTTTAAAATTTAAAACGGCTGTAGTTGTTAATTCTTTGCTCAAACCAAGAGGCAAATATTCTCATCTTTCCACAAAAATTACCTCATTTATAACATTTATAAATAAGTTTTAAATCATGTTATTTTAGTCGTAATAATAAAATTATGATGAAAAAAATGGCAAATATTATGTCATTTTTTTACTACTATCAAAAGATATTGATACCTTACTGCACTGTAGTATTCTGTATTCAAGTGGCCTCCCATCTGGATATATGAACCTCTAAAATCACTTTATATTGCCAAATATACTTTCTATCTGTGAACTCCATATGTCAAAAACACTAGTTCAGTGCTACTAATTGACTATTTGAGTTTGATGGCTTTGCTGCCCTCAATTAAATTGTTGTTCAAAAAAAATTCCAAAATGAATAAGTTGTACATAAACCATTAACAAAAATTGACATCATGGACCTTTCCTACGACTGCCAACACAAAAAACGGACTAAGATACTCTCTATTTCATGGTCTAAATTTAAAATGTATTGGAATATGACATCATACTGATGAAAGAGAGAAAGATGATTTTAAATCTGAACCATGAAATGGAGTCACCAATTATTTGAAATGAAGAGGATCCTTCCCCCTCGACAACCAACTCTCAAGTACATAAAATATTTTTCTGAGGATGACTTCCCTCATTGGATTAGCTTTATATTATGTCACTCTCTCTCCTGGTTCCACAAAAAGAGTCGAAATTTTAAACTAACTTATTATTTTTAAGTATAAACATAGAACAAAAATGCATTTACAAAGATGACTCTTTTTGTGAAAAAGAGGGAGTAATAAGGACTTCTCTAAAACTAGCAATGAGAAAGATAAGATAGCAGCAGATGCCCGATTAGTAACAAAATGCGGATGAAGGCTCAGCACGTTCAATCACATTTACTTGAGACACCCGAACACCGAGTTTAATCAAGTGCCAAATTTAGTTGACCTTTCGGCATTTAACTGATGGCATTACATAAGAGTGAGTCAGTGATACAGAAATATGAAAGTTAATAATCGAGTCTCATCCTGCACCACATTGGATGTATCTACATCACTGATAGGTTCAGTGACTTCAGTCAAAACACCAACTTGCAACCAGCTGCCAAGGAAGAAGCTAGTGAGCATAATTATAGACCAAAGTTCAGTAAAACTATTAAAGCTGCACTCAACTACTTAAAGAGCTGCACTCATTCTTTAAGACATTAAAAATAAAACTGGGGTTCACCAGTTGACATATTTTTCAAGGAAAAGCGCGCAGGCACGCATCCATCTGTGTGTGTGTGAGTGTGTGTATTAATAGAGAGAGAAAGAGTACCAGCAAGTGTTTACAGATGTTTAGCTCTCCAGTCAACTGTGAAGTTATCATCACTATCGTCATCACTAGATGAGTCTAGATGAGTATCTTCTTTGCTTGCAAGTTGAGGACCTGTACCATAGATGGTAGTTTTAGCAGTTTTGAGCTCCATTTTCTTCCTCTTCAACCTTTCCACTCTCTCCCTATATGTCCTGCAGTGAAAATGAGAAAAAGGGAACAATTAGGTCCTGCAGAGAAAATGATAGGAATGGGAAAATTTAGAAACGTGCCTACAACAATGCAGTGCAATAATCACATCATACGCATACATACTTTACCACATTTGACACTTACCTTTGTTCCACAGACTCAGCCTCTTCTATCATGTCAGCTGCATCATACTGCAAGATACAATTGCAAATATGTATTCAGTATCTCTTGCAAGGCTCGATTAGTGGTTCAATGAAAAGTGAAACTTGATAAAGGATGATAGTTCAGACCTCTTCTTCTTCCAAACGCTTGTCGACCTCCTGCAGGTCTTCTTGGATCAACTTCTCAAATTCCTTGTACTCATCCCTGATCAGGATATGCCATAAATTAAGATTATGCCATGTTCCATGTAATAATCTAAGACGATAATAGGACTAAACTGTCATGCGTCTAATTCTGAATAGGCACAAGCAGGCACAATGATGCAATAGGTTTAAAATTCTGCACTACTGAAAGTGGATGATTTCTGAAAATGGCAAAATAACATCAATGAAACTAATAAAAGGCTGGCCACACATGAAAAATCTGATACAATACTGAGCTTCTTCCAAAACATGTTAGTAGTGGTTCAAACATACTTCTCCACGTTTAGCAAGTGAAACACAACTGTACATGCAATCACAGCCAAGAAATTTATTAACAAAGATTTGCTCATGAAACAAGTGCATAAGTTTACATCATAGCATGGAACCCATTGCTTTAAAGGGATAAACCAACTTTTGGTGCATGTGCTGAGACCCGACTTACAAGTTGGTAACCCAACCGAAAAAAATAACAAACTAGTGCCTATACTAGAAAAAAATTACAGGCTGGTGATTGTACTTAAATATTTATGTAAAATCGTTAAATTTGACTAACAGACGTGACAAACAAGTCTTAGTAGGCAAACAGATAATGTGGATAATGACAAAAAATTGTTGGTGCTTGACTGGGACCCCGACTGGAAAAAATAACAAATTGGTGCTTGTACTAGAAAAAATTTACAAGCAGATGATTGTACTTGAATATTTATGTAAAATCGCTAAATTTGACTAACAAACATGACGAAAAAGTCTAAGTAGGCTAACAAATCTTACGTGGATAATGACATGTATTTGGGACCCATTAGAGGTCGAAAGTGGAGGGAAAACTCTCTCCTAGTTACTGCATGCGACTCACGTGAGGATGAATGAGGCAAAAAGGGGAAGGGATCAAAATCAAAACGTTAAACACACAGAGAGAGAACATGACGCGATTCTTCAAAATTGCAGGTGCGATCCTTAAAAATTAGTGGTTTCAGCGAGATTAAGTGATGATCGCGTGACAAATTTGAAGTACAACAAGAAGTAAGCATCAAAACCCCCACCTTTTTTTAGTTTTGAGATTTTAGGGCATGTGGAGTAGCAAATCTGTGTAGTTGATTTTGAATTATGGTGTACTTGATTTTCTTATAAAATGATATGCGCGTTTCTGAATTCTTGTTCTTCTTTTTTGTTTAAGCTTACTCTATGTGTATAATACCCACCTCTTTGTATAATACCCACCTCTTTGGATGTTTGTAGTTGATTTTCTTATAAAATAATAGTCATGTTTCTGAATTTTTGTTTCTCTTTTTTGTTTATGCTTACTTTATGTGCATAAACCACATTGTTGGGTGTTTGTAGTTGATTTTCAGTTGGGGTATCAACTTGTAAGTCGGGTTCCAGTACAGACATCAAACGTTGATTTATCCCATGTTAGCTACACCCCATCATTCAACTAACTTGCCCAGTCATCGTCATGTCATCGTTTTCCCTATGACGTGTTAAAATTTTAAACAGAAGTTGGATGGAATCCTAATAATTAATTGAAAGTAGTATGCATACAAGCGAATTATATATGAAGATAAATCATATACTTTGTAATCAATCTTATTTATTTATTAATAAAAGAATTATTTATTAAAGGCATTTAATTATCTACATGGTGCTGTTTTAATAATATGTGATAAACCCATAGTTTTAAGCAATACTTTTAAAATCATGATGAGATCATGCTAATGAGATCTAAATTTTTAGATAGCTTGAAACTAAAATGTTCTCAATCAATGGATTACTAAAAAAGGATTAGTGAATCCGGATATATTGATACATACGTTGCTTGCTCATTGGATGGGAATGATTGATCTCATGATCAGTTGTGTGGAGATACTCAAGCAAGTATGCAATTATTGGAGAATAAGTTCACTGAACGTGACTCGCTAAGGAATACCTAATGGAGTTTTACTTGTCTGTCAATAGGAATTCCTGTAGTGATAGTAGTACAAATGATCCTTAGACTTGAGATCATCATAGTATCTTATATATAATGAATTACACTTTGATTTATTCCTTAATACTCTTAGAGTATATCAAAGGGTATGCTTGGATATAATAAGTTATATATGGAGATAATGAATGATCAATAAATAATCTACCACTTCTAGTAAAAGAAGAGAAATGTCCAATGTGATTCGATAAATGAAAACCCAGAAATCTTTGGCCAAGGTGGAATGCAAATTAGAAATATGAAATTAGAAAGTAGTTTCTAATTTGCATTCATTAGGAATTGTACATTTAGGAATCGAAATATATATAATTAAATAAAATAAGACTTGACAATAATTTCATATCTTATATTTAATTGGGACATTGTATGGTGGAAGGATTGAATTGTACGGTAACTATTTACTCAAAGGTTCTTTTATGATTAATGTTGAAATCTATATTATCTGGAAAGTCGTCGCAAGGGAGGTTTATCCCTATTGTAGAATAAATATAATTTATTTAAATAAATTAATATTTTAATTTATTTATTTAAATAAGATTAGAATTGTTCTAATTGATTTATTCACAACCGGTTTAATATGGATAACCTAAAGAGTCACACTATAAAAGGAAAAATAATTATTTAAGAAGTTAATGGCATAATCGTAATAATGTGTTAAGTATATTTAATTTATACTATGGTGATAGAATAAATTAAATAACTTAATATTTATTATTTAATATTTTGAAAATATTAAATATAAATTAATAAGAGGAATCTAATTAATATTATTACAACTATTATTATTTTAATTTCTAAAAGAGTTTAGGAATTAAGTTAATATAAGTACTCTTATTTATTCCTAATAGGATTAGGAGGAAAAATTATGTAAAGGAGTTTAATTAATTATCCCTAATTAGATTAGGGAGTCCAATTAATTAAAGGAGTTTAATTAAATAAATAATACCTTATTTTAATTAAATAGGGTTACCTGATATCTTTATAAGAGGAGTCTTATATCAATATCAGATATACGTGATTCCAAAAGTTGGAGAGTACGCCCCCTTTTTCTATAGAGATAGGAAAAACTAGGGTTTGAGCCAATACACCATTCTTCTTGAATATTCTTCTTCCTTGGTGGATCACTTCTAGAGGCCATACACTTGGGTGGCTAACATTGATCAAAGGATGGAATCTACCCGGAGATTCAAGGAGATTGCAGAGAAGTAGGAGTTGAACTCGTATCTGTGAAAGCTTGTATCTACAAGAGTATGATTCCATAACTTCTTGTTCTTCGTTTTAATTAATAATATGCATAAAGGATGATCCGGGTAATTGGTTTATGAAAAATTTTAATATCTAATTTTATTTTGCTTTCGCTAATTTTGCAATTTGATTGCTACTTTGATCTTCACAAAACCTTACATTAACAACTTGTAATTTTTTTCTAGTACAAGCACCAGTTTGTTACTTTTTTCAGTTGGAGTACCAACATGTAAGTCGGATACTAGTACAGGTACCAAAAGTTGATTTGTCCCTTGCTTTAAATAATTTTTTATACTTCATAAAATGATTTCAAGGGAGACGTTAGCATCAGTAATTAGCTTGTATTGGTTGTTGGGGTTGCCAAATGATATGCACATTTTATATCCATTTTAATATTCACATTTATTTTGTTTAATTAATACATTTTATTATGTTTTGTAGGATTTATCTTGTTTATCTTGGTAAATAAATAAAAGATAATTGTTCCAGCTTTTAAAGATAGCAAAGGACTCTTAGGAGATTACCGTGTAGAGATTGAAGTCAAAAAAGAACGAAAAGGATAAAAGGGAACAAAAGAGACCAAATTCAATATATTGGTATTAGGTTATAATTCATTTGTGCCCATAAATAGGTCTTTTGTTTTAGAGAGAAAGGAGGAGATGAATTAGACTTTTCTTATTAATTTTTATTTTCTTCTTCTTTATTTTAGACAGTTTATTAATTTTCATGTCTAGTTAATTTATTTAATCTAGGATGAAGATGAAATTAAATAATTATTTATGATAATATTTTTTATCTCTTCTATTATTTATGATTTTGTGTTTAATTAATTTCGCCTTCATGTTTCGTTATTAAAATATCTTCGTTTTATAGTTCTTATGTTATTTTAAATTAATTAAGAGGTTTTGATAGATTATTGTTAAAATATGAATTTTTCATAATTCATGTTTGCTCGAAGAAATTTTGATGAGTTATAGTTAATGCTTAAATTTTCATAATCTATGTTTGTCCACGTTAATTGTAAAACTACTAAATTAAAAAGAAAAAAGAACAAAATCATAGTTAAGTTATAAAAATAGAAAATATTGAATTATTTGTTATGTTTATTGTTTAATGGATTCGGATTCCTAAATTGCTTCCTTATTATTAGTTTTCATATTCTAATTAGTTTAGTTGTCAGTTCTTCACTTTGAAACTGTGCACTTGCAGTTACATATTTTTATCACATCACCAAGTATGACTGTTCTTCCATACCATTGTTTCATGGGTTATTCATGTTAAGTTCGAAGGAGTAGTTACACAAAAGAAAGAAGTAGAGATTTATCAGCAAAAGTTTACATCTAAACACCTTTCAGCTTTGATTGTGGATTGATCTGAAATGATGGATATAACTAAACCGGAAGCAAACTAGAGAGCGGAAATAGACACTCCTTAATAGCTTTTCAGAGTAGAGAGTTTAAGATAGCTTTCAAATAAATTATAATGTGAAACTTACTTGACATCTAGCTTAACAGGTGTAATGCCACGTGCACGCAGATCAGCATCTTTGTCATCAAAGAAGCCTTCGGGAACAGCTCCTTTTGCTTGCTTAGTTTCTGATCCATCAATCAAGTTCGTATGTGCATTCTCCCTGGGAGGCTGGATCTTATCATTTTTTGTCTCTACAACACCAACACCAACACTGGGCAATCCGTCTGATTCATTCCTAGAGTCTAATGCTTCCATCCTTTGAGTTTGAGCAGAACCACGTGCCTTTTTGTGTGATTCATGATTCTCTGACTTGGCAACATCAATTCCTAATGACATTATAAGTATGTCACTCACTGGTTTTAGGCTACTAATCTAACACTAAAAAATTGAGTATATTATGAACTACAACATATTAACAAGATGTGCAGAGATCTATTCCAGTAACTGCAACCACATAAACTACATCAGCTCCAGGTAATTTAGGAAAACAAATAAGTTCATGCCTATTACGATTTTTGTATTTTACATACTCTTTCTTTATCTGAGTTTTAAATGCTAATAGATAAAAACAGTCGAGTATCACTACATTTTGAAAATTATTCTGCCTAACTGCAACAGTCGCCCACCTTATAACGAAAAAATTAAAGCTTCCATTATCCTTTTTAACAAAATGATCATACAGGATAACAAATATGTCATCTCTTGCATTTTGAAGATAATATAATCTTGCTTCCCATAAGTTAGGTTGTACCTGGATTTTTGTAATATAATATCTAACCTATATATCCTCAAATTGAGGAAATTTCTAGCCTTAATTTGTTCCAGGAAATCAAAAAGGCAATATTTTGGCTTTACGCATAACTAGATAAGAGCACAACCAAAGCACTCATTGAACCAGAGAATATCATCTTTACACAGATGAATATGTGTACAGAGAACTGGATAGATTATAAAAAGATCAATAAACATATCTGTAATGCAAAGCTCATACCACTTTTTTGCCTCTTCTCATGATTATCAAAAAAATCTGAAGGAAGTTGAGATGCTTGACGAGTTCTAGGCAATGTCGTCGAGGGTTCAGGTTTATTGTTATGCGACTCCAATGAGTGTTCGTGCTTATCCTTAGGCTTTGGCAACTCCACAGAAGACTCGAGCTTTAAATTGTTAACCCGAGCAACTTCAGCTGCATTAGCCTTGACATTCTTGACAGCCTGTGGAAAAGTAGGATTTTAGTTAGAAATCCAATTGGAAAAAAGAATGTACACCATATGTAAAATTGTGCAGGTATCTTATATAAAATAATTGAAACATCGTTCTCCAGAACATTTTCTATATATCCTCCGTAGGACTTCAAATTACAAAAATACGATTATTTCAGATTTTTTTTTATAAATATGGTTATTTCAGAGTATATGAACGACTTAGTATATTGCTGTCCTAAAATATCTAGTCCAGTTAACACGAACTTAAGAGGGTGTTTGAGTCAAACCTACTTATAATTAGTTCAAAAAAGTAAAAAATATTTGGTAAACTGATTTTAAAACTGCTTATAATCACTTTTAATGGGAATAATTAGAAGCTCCAATTTGGAACTTCTAATTATTTGTCAAATCTAATAATCAGGTTTGACCAAGTATATTACTAATCTATCCCTATTTTAGTAATTTCAAGCATTACCCATATTTACTTCTCAAAACATTCATTATTAGTAATTTATAATTGAAATAAGTGAATTAACATTTTTTTATACCAAACATTTTTCACTTTTTACTAGTTTAAGTGCTCTTTATTTACCGAACACAAACTACATTTTTAAAACTAATTATAATCAAAAGCACTAATCAAAATCAGTAATCACATTTTTAACCAATCCCAAACATACTCTAAGTTAATCCAAATATCAAAGAATCTGAACTAGCTGAGGAATTGCATCACAAAAACATCAAATGAGGCAAAAATGATGTAGACATGCCAAAGTAGCAAACTAGTGTATACTTGGGGGAAAATAACAAGAATGATATAGAAAATTGGAACATTATATAAATATAAGAACACTATACAATTATGTGAAATGTATCACCACAATTACATTCTAACTGCGTGAAAATGCAATTCCGTCCTAGTTTAAGTTGGACTGTATAATATTACCTCATGATGTTTACGAGAAGCCTGGTGCGCAAGCCAAAGGGAGTCGGATTTCAACACAACATCACAAACCCGACAAACAGGCTGATCATTTTCATTATACCTATATGCACAAAAGAATAGAAGGCAAATCAATGACAGAATCAAGAGAATCCAGTATTTTATATATCTGTGTATAAAAACACTAAACCAAATTTGATATTTAAGACATTAAAACTATATAGATAGAGATTCCAGTATTATTATTTTTTAATTTTTATTTTAAAGCAGAACCATAATATTAATCAAAGTTCATAAGCCCATAACGCAACCTCTATCCTTAGTAAGATAACTTATAAGTAAGGGAACAGTAACAAATTCATATTTCTTTGACCATAAGCTATACTGTATTTCACAAGAAGCAGCCTATTACCTTACAAGAGGAGATTCTATTCGCTTCTCCTGCTTCTGTGCATTCAATTTAGCACGATATAGGGCCTTCTTTTTTGCCTGGGCATCCATTGTATCAATACCTGAAAACAAATAGTATAAACTAAAAAGTTCTCAAGCTTGAACGAATGTGGCATTACTCTAATTTTATAGAAAGATAGTTTCTTTTTTCTGGGTAAATAACAAAGCAAAATCTAAACGTATGCTGCATATGCACAAACCATCAATTCAAGGAATGACTTGCATCTTGTATGAAAAAAAATCGAATCAAATTAAAATTGTGTGGGTTCGGACATGATTGAAAGAAGAATCAAAAGCTCAAAACAAATCTAATTCGTTTTCACTTCCCACAAATCCCGTAAATCCAGATTCACGTAGCGAGCGCTTCAAGCCTTCGTCAATTGCTCGACGCTTTCTTGTACGAAGTAATACTGAGTCTGAGTATAATCTACAGACCGAAAAGAGTGTTTTCGTATTCAGGTTTCGGTGTTAGAGCACAACAGATTGTCCAATACACTCTCTATTAATAAAAAATATATCAATAAATCAATATCCAATAATTTCTTTATCTTTACATAATTTTTTATTTTAATCCCTATATATAATTTGACTTATCAGCATGAGTGAATCAAAAAACATTCCCAATTTATATAAAATGACACCCTATTATTACAATTTTATGTTAGTCAAATGATCTTTATCTCATTTAATTGCCGATTTGGGTACGCATGCCTATCAAATTCACTCATTTTTATTTTTTAAACAGAGGATTAGGAGAAGAAAGAAAACTATAAAAAAATTAAAAATCAGTCAAATTTTGATTATTTTTGTAAAAAATATTACTAATAATTATAAATTTTATTATTTTATAATTAAAATAATGTTGTTTTAGTTCTCATAAACACATAATGATCGTTGCACATTTTGATTTCTAGCAATATTTATTTTTAAATTAAAATAATTACATTTTTTAAATTCAAACAACAATTACTTTTAAATAAAAAAATAGTTACAATGTTCAAAACATGATTTGATTGTTGGAACTTTCAAATTTTAACTTTTAACTTTTAACTTTTAAATTTCAAAATTTAATATTTAAAGAATCAATATAAGGAACCTGTTGGGTACATAGTAAAAAAATTGAATCTATATCCTATAGAATGACCCAATAACACTACAGAGTATGGATAGACGTAAGAAAACTGTTGTGAATGCTCTTAACACTGTGTTTTTTGGGGAATATAAGAAAATAAAATCCAAATTTTGGTTAGCTTGTTGGGTTATAAAAAAAAAACTAGCTTTTAAAATTAAATTATTATCAAATTTTATTATAATTATCTTGTTTATAAATACATTTTTTCATATCAAAATATAAAACTTAAAATTAACACAATTTTTTTTAAAATTTCAGTCAATATAATACAACAATAAAGATCATAAATTATGTAAAATTTATTATTTTATAACTTTAATAAATAATCTCAATTTTTTATATTTATGTATTTATAAAATATGAGTGTGTAGGGCCTACATATAATTTGTAATAAATAGACATTTATCTAAATATAGTTACACAAAACTTAATCTTTTTATTTATTAATTTTCTTTTATTATTTTAAAATTTATTACATTGTGTTTATAATTTTGGAAAGAAAAATTAAAATAATAGTGTTTTTTTATTAAGTTGGACTTTAACATACTCTGTATATAAGTAGGAATGAGAAAAAATGAAAAGGAAAAAAATTGTTATTAATTTACAATAATACTTTAATATTCATTATTTAAGCTAATACTAGAAATAAGAAAATAATTATAAAATTTATTGTACATTCTATACGAAACTAATTTGCTTCAAAATTTAAAATAATTTATTTTATGCAAATAAAACCATTTTTATTTTGAATTAAAAAAAATTATAACAGCGTGAGACTATTTATCCTGATTATCAATAATTGAGGGGATCCGGGTGTAATTTACCGTAATATTTCCTACTAAAACCATGCCCAAGGTTTTGGGTGTTAAAATCTCAGTATTACTGGGCGTGTCGAAGACTGAACTGAAGAGAAAGGAGAAAGGAGAAAGGAGAAAGGAGAAAGGAAGATGGAAGATAGAGTAAAGTTTGTGGCTTTGATCGGAGCTGGAGCTCTGTTGGGCTCCCTTACCACCATTACTCTTCTCAAGCTTCTCCCCAGGTACTTCAAATTACATTACTTAGGGAGTAGGGTATCTGTTGAGTTAATTGGGCCTCTGCTTTAGCATTCAAGATATTAATGAACCCTATTATGATTCATTCATTTTCTTGCCAATTAACATGGAATTAGATTATACTTTAAAAAAGATTATTAAATGTGGAGCATATGTTAAGGTCTCTGTTTAATTAATTGAGCAAAATGCTGTGTATGTTGCAGAAAGGCTGTATATCAATCTACCAGAAGGGGGATAGAATCTAATGGTAAGTACTTGAAGACCTAATTAATTTCTTTTGTGAGGTTTATGGAATAATTCTGTTTGTTTTGCTTAATTTTTCTACTATGTTAGTGCTATTTTTCCCCTTTGAACAATTTACGGTAAAAATAATCTTTATCCCACTGAAGTTGTCTGTCACGTTTTGTGCAATAGCCCACTGAAGTAAAAAAAAATTTGCAATTCGACAATGAAACTAAAAAAACAATGTCATGGACCCATTTCGCACTAATTAAATGTCAGTCCCAGATTGATTTTGGTGGCATATAACATCCACATGTATAGCACGTATCCTCTAATTTGGGCATTTCCTCTAATTGGAGAGAAATCGTAACCTTGCATGGTATGCCTCTCCCTCTTTGAGCAAACTGAAACAATTCCTTCAAGTTATGGTTGAAGCTGCAGGTCTTTTCTCATGCTGAATGCGATGTCTCATCCTCCTTGGAGATCTCTTGCTTATTTGCAAGTTAAGTGGCAGTCTCCATATCAGACAGGAAAGTCCACTTGAAGAAAATTTAAAGCACTATTCCTTCTTAACACAAGCAATGCACTGGAATCGAAGATTGAAGCTCGAGAGGCGTAGGATCACCGCTCACCGCCCCAAATTGGTCAACTAGGTTAGAAATTCCCAAATTAGTCAGTCATTTTCCTTTTTTAAATATATTTAAAAAAAAATATTAATAGACGTTTAAGAAATTTGACGAAATGAGTCGATTGCATAGTTTTTTTAGTTTAGTTGTTTAATTGCATTTTTTTAGTGGGCTATTGCACAAAATGTAACAACTTCAATGGGTAAATATTAGTTTTGCCAACAATTTATACTTTAGCAAATTGTATGACACGTGGCTTACGTTTAGTGTATACATAGTTGTCACTGCGCCATGCGAGATGCAGCGTTTTTGACCGCTAGGACGCCCATGGCATCTATATAGCGACAAGTCGTTAACAATGTGCGATTTATATATTATTTATTTTACTTCAAATATTTATTGAGTAATAAAATTTTATATATATCAAAATCCAAAACATAATATTTAACACTATGGAATACAATTAAAAACAAAATTATATGATACTTCACAATCAAAATTCAAAATTTGAACACTTGATATTAAAAAAATAGTAGAATAAGTCAACAAATATTAAAGAATCAACCTAGTCATCACCCATCACAAGTCTAATAAGTAATAAAATTACATAAAGTCATGGGTTATGATGAGTCATAAATAAAAAATGACTTAATCACTTAACTTTATTCAGCTACCATGGCAATGAGCCTTGATAGCTCGGCATCTACCAAGGCATGCCTTGCTCTTCTCTAGCGCTAGGATGACGCAATGGCGACACCATGACGATTTTATGTATTTTCATGAAAAAGGATTCCTCGATTAGTGAGCTGGATCATATTAATGATTGAAGTGCATGACTTAGTAGCAGCCATCCATACCTATAGGCACACATGAAAATTTAGGTCCATTATGTCGGATACTTTTGATTTTAATGTTGACCAATACTTTACATTCTCTAGATAGTGAGGACCATAATTGATAACCTTGTGCACATTTATGATCAGTCTGGAGTTTTCACAAATTGCAGAACCTGGCTAAAGTATTTTAAAAGAGCACATTATTCACATGTTCTATGAAGAACTCAAAATACAATGATAAATAAGATCCACTGCTCTTTCAAAGAAGATGATCCCAGAACCTAGGTAACAATATTTGAATATCAACTACGACTCTACAGTATGGTATGAATCATATAAAAATTGGAAAGTTCTTCTGTTTTCTTATGACGTGAAGACAATTTTCAACATGGATAGCCAACTGACATGGTTCATATTGTAACTTCATTTTGAAATCTACAGCAAAATTACCTCTTATATGATGGGAAACTTTTACATAAATGACCCACAAAGTAGAGATCAAAGAAAGAGAAGCATTGAAATGGAGAATGTTCCTGATTAAAAGTTTAGTGGAGGGGGGGGGGGAATATGTTGCTGTAGATGAGCACTATAGAGTACTCAATATGTTGTATGTACTTCATATTTGATTTGGTGATAGGTGGATGTAGCTTACTCACTTACAGCTAGCTTCTGACACTATACAGGTAAGAAATGTATATCTGATACAGCTGCTGAAGGCTGTAATTTGCCTAGAGATAATAATCATGGGATGGCTAGTCTAGACATGCTAAAGGACGACATTGTTTCTGAACACCTCACCAGGTACTACAAATTTCTTATTTGATGTGATTTTGTTTTATCTTTTTCACCCATCTTTACATGTTTCTGGAATATATTTTTGGAGTGAATTATATGGCTAAACTTCAAACAGGCATAATGTTTTCATACTTTGACTAAATCTATAATATTAGTTTATTATTTGGAATTTAATTTTCTTTTGGAATGTTTGTTATTTTCACCACAAACATTATCAACAAATTTATATATCTAATATTGGAGATGCCTACATCTATATCTATGTGTATGTATGTGTTTATTTTTAAAGGATACACATATAAAAGAGACAAGTGCCTGGGGTTAGGGGAAATAGAGGACAGAGATGTTTGAATCTGTATATAATTTTTCAGTTATATGAATAATTGAATGTAACTCCATGTATCTTCCTTTTCTGATATTTTTAGAAATATTCAGTTCTTTGGCCTCGATTCCCAACAGAAAGTGACTGCGTCTTATGTTGTTGTCATTGGTCTTGGAGGGGTAGGTAGTCATGCTGCTTCTATGCTTTTGAGATCAGGGGTTGGCAGGCTCCTCCTTGTAGATTTTGACCAGGTATTTTCTGTCTTTGAAGCTCTTTTCTGGCCTCATGTTTATGTGTGTGTTTCTTATTATCTTCTATTATGGATGACATACACCCACCTGTAGTAGGAAATTTCTCTAAGTGGCTAGTCAAAAGTGCTTATAGCTTTCTTGTTTCCTCAAACATTCATGTTACTGTTTCATTGTTGTAGTTTGTTTCTCCCATATAAAAAAGGGGATTTTTTTTTTGTTCTTCATCTTATTGCAATCTAGAACATTATGGCATGTGTATTTTGAATTTTTAAGGCATAAGAAGTCTTAATGGGCTAAGCTAATGGAGTTTGTGAATTGATTTTTATCCTAAGTTCTTGTCATTCTTTCAGAATTATATAGTTCAATATGTTTGAATCATATTTCTCAATTAGGCCACCTATAGTTCCTCTTTTACTATCTAGTTTGAGTTAGATATTCGAGATTAGTGGTTGTACACCTGATCACACCGGTAACTGAGACATCTTCTTTCAGAAAAGGTGCTCAAGTAAAATTTAAGACAAGCATAAAAGCATAATATAATTGGCTGCTTTTCTGGAACAGAATCGTTTCCCAATACAAAATATATGAATGAGCTGGACTGGTGGAGTATTAACTTTAGGAAAAACTTGGTAAAATGTGTGAAATGAATGAGTTCAGAAGATGATGCTCTGCATTTAATTAGAGTTCTGGAAATTTAAAATTTAGATTAGACAAAGAGATTGAGGCCAGGAATAGAAGGAATGCCTTTAGTTCTATTAAAAAGGGTTCTGTTGATTTTGCATTCGAGTTTACATGCATTAGAATTTTTATACCAGTATGAGGTACAAAATTACAAATATTGTTCAGTGACTAGTGATTACATGAAAAGGTGTCACTTTCATCTTTAAATCGCCATGCTGTTGCAACAAGAGAGGATGTTGGCACCTCAAAAGCTCAATGCCTTAAGAAGCATTTTTCATCAATATTCCCAGAGAGCCATGTCGATGCAAAGGTGCTGTTATATGATGCATCCTCCGAAGAGGAAATTCTTTCTGGGTACCCTGATTTTGTTCTGGACTGTATTGATAACATTGACACAAAGGTATGTATTTGTTCACAATTTTGGTTTCTTTTGTAACATTTATTCCGAACAGTGATTTTTCTTGAATACTATATACATGTGTCTGTGTGTGTATATATATATATATATATGTACGTATGTGTAAATAACTCAACTCAGCACACCTTTTGTCCCAATCTAGTTGGGGTTGGCAGCAAATGAGTCCCATATGACAACGAGAAAGTAGAAAGACCACAAGGGCAAAATAAAAATACAAATAAAAGAGAATATAAAATAAAATTATAACAATAATAAACAAATAGATAAAACAAAAGGAAATAAGAAACAAATAAAACTAAAGTATAGTAAAAGGATATAATGCAAGAAAAAAACAAAATAAAATAATGAAAACACCCACTTATATAAACATACATACATATATAGTGTTAGATGGAAACACTGTGCCAATCTAATGCATCTATGACCATTCATGAAATGATCCATAGCTAAGTTAATTTTTTTTTTGAAACTTCTGCCTCATAGAGGGCCGAAAAGGAGAGAGAAATTGTGGATGGCTGTAATTGCATGCCTACAAAAACAAAACAGTCTCTCCGTAATCAGTCATCCATTATATTTTCGCCTCTTCTCCCTGTCTCCATTACTAATAACTATCCTAATTACTAATTTATTACCAATTCAATTTAATTAAGCGATCACCAATGTTGAGTTTGAAATTATTTTAAAGTAGAATTAAAATTAAACTAAACTAACAAGAATTGATTACCAAATGATTTAAGTATAGGAATACAATTTCCCCAATTACTCTGCAATAACCACCTTACCATATTTCCACTGTATTTAATTCAATGAGTTGTTAACTAGGATTGCTTATCAATTTATTAACATATGTCAATGATTAATAAAAAGACCTATGTCAGTTATATTGTTATTTTCATGCAAGACACTTAAAATAGATTCATTAAGCACAAATTCCTAATCAAGTTACATACAAGTATTTTCATCTTATATACTATTATGTTATTTTAAGAAGAATCAACAAATTCATGCGTTATCACATCTAGATCTAATCATAGATTTTCTATTTGAATTCTATCTAAGATATCTAATTAATTGTTGATCATACAATTAATAATTAAGCATAAACAACTCAATAGAATTAACAAGTGAAAATATGAATAATTAAATTAAAGCATAGCAAAATGTTCCATTGTATCCCTAATTAGATAATTAGTTCATCATCCTAATGAAAACCCACATATCAAAAGTAAATAACATCCAAGTTACAGATAATGAATTAAAGAGAAGAAGAAAGCTATATTAAGAATCTCCAAATCTCCTTAAACTTCCATCTTTGGCTCTTCTTGCTCTTCAAGGCTTCACGCCAATCTCCAAGTTTCCTTTAGGTGGTTTTGAATTGCTTGCAATCAAAAGTCTTCCAAACCTAGGTTATAAATACTCCTAAGAGAAACCCTAACACATTAGGCATCCCACAATCCTATTACAACTCAACTTGGACATCATGACACCCAAATAAGCTCTCTCCCCGACGTCTGGCGCGCCCAGCGTTGCTCCTAGGCCAATTTGGGTGTGCCCCACGCTAGAGGTGCAGAAAGTCTAATGACCCACGCCAGTCAATTTTTTATTGCGATGTCCTTTGGTAAAATAATCATAACTTTTGAACCGGGGAAGAGTTACGGGATGTGTCACCTATCAAATTGAAGCTCTCGACGAGATCTACAATAAAGTCCAAGTTCCAAGCAAAGAATATACATCTAACTTGGTGTTGAAAGCCCTGTAATCTCCCCTTCTTGCATTTGCCTGCACATTGTACTTCAAAAGATGTCAGAATTACGTTTCCATGATTCTTCCTACAAAATAACATAAGATGTATGAAATGCACACAAAACAACAGAGATTAACAATAATTCAAGTCTAATGAGATCCAATTCGTAGGTATAAAACTCACTCATCATACCCTTTATATATATTAATATAATAATAGATGCATTAGTTGACCACTTCCGCTCCTTAAGGGCCGGAAGGCTGACTTAAAATATGGCTTGTGTGAATTTATTTTCATTATAAATATTCGCTCAAATATATGATTTTTAAAATTTATCTAATATGTAATTTTTAAAGTTTACCAGTTTACACGTGCTTTGCACAAGTTTTCAAGCTTGCAGTATAGATTTGTAAAGGAGCTAAATTTGTACTTGTAAATCATTGCATTAATAACAATTTCCATGCTTAGCAGTAGTTGTACTCCCAAGTTCCAAACACAAACTTGTGGTTTATATTTGGTAATATGTATTACTCCGTAGTGAGGACTTTATTATTACAAAAAATATATATTAATTACATTTATTATTATATTGTTACTTAAGAATGTTTATATTTGGAAAGAATGTTACTACTTAAGAATGTTAATGTTGAGGACTTTATTCTGCAGGCTTTAATATTTGGAATGAATGCCCATTCACGTGGACCTTAGTTTGTAATGTTTTCAGTTAAGCCTTTTGGCCCTTTTAAGGGATGGAAGTGGTCAAATAATGCATCTATTATTATATTAATATATAAAGAGTACAAGCTTAATTACGACTATCCAAAATTTCTCTCTCCCTTCTGGCCCTCTACGGGGCGTAAGTTCCAATTTTTTTTAACTTAGTCGTTCGATCATTTCATAAATGGTCATAGATGCGTTAGATGTCACCAGGTTTCAATCTAACTATGGATTAAGCCCCATATATATATATAATATATATGTATATATATATATATGTATGTTAGCTATGGACATTGTTCCATCCAATCCATTCCTTACCATCAACAAGATATCTAACGGTCAAGATTTTTTAAAAAAATTGATTTGTTGAAGGTAGAGGCGCTGAAGTAGGGAGCCTTCCTGGGGGGGGGTTAGAGTGCAAGTTCTCTTTTTTCCTTCCTAATTTTTTAGTAGACATTGTTTATGGTGGTCAACCACCTAACTACAGGGGTACTTGTGTATTTGGTGTTGGTGGTGCAAACCCATGTCCACCATCACTATACATAGATACCCCCTAATTTGGGTTCCCAAATACCGTTCTAAGAAAGATTTGGTACTGAAAATTGTTGTGGAAAGAAGGGGGGAGAAGATAAGGAAAAAAAAAGTCCATGGGACTCTAACCTCTGGAAGGCTCCCTACTTCTGTTCTTCTAACCTCTGAAAGCCGCAAAGTTTTTAAATCTTGGCCATTGAGATATTCTATTAACAATATGAGATGTATTAGATTGAATAATGTCCATAGTAATGCTAGCTCACTTCTGGTATATATATCTAATCGATATTTGAGTAGAAGATTTTCATAATCTGATACTTAGGATATTTTAAGTCATAATTACACTTCATATGGTCTTTGCTTCGTTTAACACTTGTTGCAATACTTGTATTCACATGTTCGACTGGAGTTCCACATTTAATAGAGGGAATGAAATGAAGTCTTTGCATATTGTAAAGACTATGTAAACACAATCACCTGCACATATGTCCAATTGTCCACCCACAAACACAAGAACTCATGTGAATACTCTTGTTACTGTTGTCATATGGGAGGGTGTTGTTGTAGTTCCTTAACTGTTAATGAGGTCAATTAAATCTATCTGTCAGATTGTTTCTCTATTCAATTTTAATATGCCAGCTAAATTGTATGTAACAGGTTTCGCTTCTTGCTGCATGTGTACGTAGGGGTCTAAGGGTTCTGTCTGCAACAGGAGCTGGGGCAAGAGCTGACCCTACAAGAATTCGTGTGGCTGATTTGAGAGAGTCGAACAACGATCCACTTTCGCGAGCGGTGATGCTTTTGCTATTTTATTTAAACAACCTTTTGATTTCTTGAATGTATTTGAAGTTAGTTGCTCGTTTAATCAAATCAGTGTTCCCATGAATTACTACTCCCTCTGTTTCATAACACTTCTATTTGTCTCTAAATGATCGTCACTCTTTTAAAACGTAAATGATATGCGTAGTGTAGTTTTCAAATGTACTCTCAGACAACAAGTTTAAAGGACAAGAAGTAATGTATAAGGATAAAGCTTTTAATTGGGCTCCAACTCACTTTAGAACTAGTAGAATTTTATCTTTTTAATATCTTGAGGGTATTTTTGGACACTGGCAAAATAAACTCTGACCATCTTGAGTTGCATGGGTTGAATGTTTTTCTTGCAACATCCTTTTTACAGGTGAGACACCGTCTAAGAAGAGATTATGGTATTGAAGGTGGTATTCCTGTTGTTTTCTCATTAGAGAAACCTAAGGCAAAGCTACTACCCTTCAAGGGACCTAGTGGAGATGAGGAAAATCCTTCTGATTATCAAGTGAGGATGTTGACTTGTTCATTAAAGCTTTAATCCTTATAAATTAAATACTTCTCATGCAGATAATGGGGTATCCCTATCCCCCCCTTTCCTTCTTTGCCATTTCTTTAGGCCATGCTTTTAAAGCTACTCAGCAGTTGTGTCTTGCCACAAAAACATTCTAATTTATTAAATCATGGTATTAGGTAGTTCCAGGTTTTAGGGTTCGCATAATTCCTGTTCTAGGAACCATACCTGCAATTTTTGGACAAGTCATGGCTTCCTATGTTCTCACACAACTGGCAGAGTTGCAAGTTCAAACAGAACCAGTAGTGAATTTTGATATGGATCACTACCGCATTCTCCATCAGCGCCTAATTGAGCACGAGGAATTATTATACGGCACTTTTATGCAAGTTCAGGTATGTTGGCTTACATTTTCTTACAAAAGTTTTTCTTATTGCTTATACAATAGAGGTGTATTGAGAGCACTACCTTACAAATCAATTAATTTGGGTTTTATCTTAGATTTTATTGGCAGTAGCCGCAGTACTGTGTTGTTAGTCTTGGTGTCGAGCTGTGGGTTTGAGAGTTAGTTTACTCTCTTTTGTTTCATCTAAGCTCTTAGTTGGGGGAGAAGAAAGTCGAAAGGGGGTGGGGGTTGCATACACTATTGGAATTTGAATTTCTGATCATTGACAGTCATGAGGTGTGTGTGTGTGTGTTTGTATATGCATGTCTTTCTTTTTTTGAGCCTGTAAAAAGAATGAGAATCTAGTTTTAGGCATAGGAGGGTTGCTCCTAGGGTAAAGTTTTGTTATGTCTGCGTGCTCTCTTAGGGTTGTATATAAGTTGGAGGCTATGAGTAAAGTACAAGAGGATTATGCCTTGAGAGCTCTGTTCATAGTTTAAGATGTTCATATATTTAATTATTTTGTTATTTTTTTTAAGAAGCTCTATGAACATTGTGTTAACGTGAAAGTTCATGGTGAGTTGTATATTTGGGAACATTCAATGAGTTCAGTATGATATTTTGTTACTTTATTTTACGATACTAGCATTGAATATCATGTTGGACTGCTGGAGAAGTTAGAGGTAGTTTTATTATAGTAAATAAGTTAATGATGAAATATTAATGGTCAGAAGTAGTTGGCTGGTTCTTGGTGCTAGCCTTTGATGGGGTTACTACATGACAGCATTCTTTAGAGGTTTCCAAAAGGCATGCAAGAATGCTCCAATTCTAATTTTGGATTAGGCATGTTGCATATTATTGACAATATTGCAATATTGCATGTCACCGAGTCAAATCGGGTCGTATTTTTAAATGCTGCTGGTAGTTTTATGTGGCTTTATTAAGTTTTTTGGGGTTGCAGGTACTTTATGAACATTAGTTACTATGTATGTATTAACCCAAGCGTCGTAAGTGCAGTTGCATTGATAAGAGGGCACCTTTCCGGCTGTGTCATGTTTATTGGTTAAAAATCAAATAATAATAGTAGCTTTACATTAACTGGCTAGATGTTGAGGAGTTAAGGTTTCATTGAATGGTCCTCTGGGTTAGTATGTGAATGCATATGGGTTGATTTACATTTAAACTGTATTTCTGTATATAGAA
Source organism: Panax japonicus (assembly GCA_020205505.1). Taxonomy (NCBI): domain Eukaryota; kingdom Viridiplantae; phylum Streptophyta; class Magnoliopsida; order Apiales; family Araliaceae; genus Panax; species Panax japonicus. Next base: position 19,616,760 of record CM035109.1, read on the forward strand.
GGCTGCAGTAATTTGGGAAATGGTAACTATACTCCGGTTTACCTTCTTTAAGTGAAAGTAGATTGGAATTGCACAGAGAATGATCTAACGAGTAATTAGTTATTGTCATAACAGTAGTGTAACACCAACTAAATTTTTTGCCTCTGTTGAAGAAACTTTCATCCCTGTGAACTTAATTGATTTCCAGCGGTTTCTATGTCTAGCCAATCTAGACTAGCTTTCATCTAATGATGATGTATCTGATATTTGTTGCCATTGGTTTGTATTTCTTTAGGTAGATGTTGAAGAAGTCATGTACATTGCAAAAGAATTATGGCATGGACGTAGTGCAAGAGATCAATCTATTAAAGAAGTTGGACGTGGAATGTGGCGCTCTATTAATGACTTGATACTTGTAAGGTATGCGTGCTCACGGACTTCGAACATTCTTGAACAAGAAAGCTAGTTAATTTTCTTGGTTAAAATTATCATGGAAAGAAACACCAATTTTTTCAAAGATGCATACAAAAATAACTCAATGAATCTTTTGTATAATTGATGTATATGATAAATTTGGGTATCACTTTAGAAATTTTTTTGTGGAATATTCATGAGATCTCATGCAGAGGTTTATATAAGTTCCACAAAATTCTGTATTGGCCCATGGAAGCTAGCGGTTAAGTTTATCTATCACCTGCCCTCTAGTATTTAACTCTTGTTTAAGTTGTATAGTTCTTCCCACAGTATAAATCTTTCTGGGATTCTTCTGTGTGAACTATCAAACTTTCAGGGCCCAGAGCTTGATTCAAAATATTTTCTCCAAACCATGGTATGGAAGCCCATTTAACACTAGGAAAGTCAAGTATTCTACAACATACAATCTATCAAATATTGAATCAATAGTTCTGAATGTTATCCATGCTTAATTATTTCTTAAAGTTCCTAAATCGTCTTTTATAATTCTTAATATACATGTTGAAGTATGAGAAGAGTATCAATTGTAGTTACACCTAGTGTGGAGGAGGGGGTGGGGGGATTCGAACCCTTTCAATTGCTGGGTGATGTTTCCTTGAAAATGATTTTTCATTTTTGAATCATATCAATGTGTTTCTTTTTTAATGGCATATTTTCAGGTGGGATAGAGCAAAGCCTGCTTCTGTGTCAAATCTTATTCTTCTAAGATTCAAAGAGGTATCGCCTATTGAATATGCATTTCCGATCAATATACTCATTGTACATTTTGCCTAATAATAAAAACCAACAGAAGTTAATTCTGTGGTGATTAACTTTGATAGTCTTCCTCAAATTATGTTTTGAAATCTATTATTTAACAGAATTTATTCAAGTAGGGGAGGGGGGGGGGTGATATTAATCATTCTACATTAGCCTTTGAATTACAGAGGCCTTAGTATAGATAAACATATGGTTTGGTCAGGTGGCCCATGATTATGTAATCCAACAATGTGATTGTCTAAAAGTTTGAATTCAATCCATTTTTACATGTCAAAATGGTGTTAGGAATATGTGTAGGCAATCGATACAGTTACACCTATATCTTGACAAAGCTAGCTGCTTTTGATTTTTATGTTATTTTGTGAGCCAAGTAAATGGTCTTGTTTTCTGTTTAGGCTGATGAACACGAGTTAAGGACGCTTGAAGATGTAAAAGAAAAGGAACCAGATCTTTTCATGAGAGTAACATCTGTGCTTAAGCGGGCTGAATTAGACTTTGGATTGTAATGGGTTGTGGCTATTAATTCCATTTGGATTACATAGCTGTCTCACTGAAGCAACACTGTTATGGCTTGAATCTACTCTACTCTACTCTACTCTACTCATCATCTAACCCTGCTGTCCTGTCCCATCAAGCGTGATCCTATTTCTGACTCTTTTTTTGCAGCTCACAAATGCCACTCTTCATACATCGAGAAACATTAGGAAATTAAACACATTATTTGTTCAGAACTATATAAATGTTGCCCATTTAATCTTCTGTCTAGTGAAATTTGTTCCCAATCTGCAAGTATGATAAAAGGTCAAATCAAGTATTATGCAATAAAATGCACAAAAAGAGGTAACTGTATATTTATTCCGTTTGAAGCTAATTTACTTGTTGAAATAATCTAAATTACTAATAATTTTTCTGTTTCTAATCAAGAGCAACATAAAGATAATCTTCATATAATTTAGTTAAGCATGACTTTATTCACAAATGTTTTTCAAAAAACTCTTACATTTTTTCTAATACTGTAAACGAACCAAATTACGAGTCACACTATCTAAATTTGAATATAAAAAATAGTTTGAATAAAAATACGAAGTTATACTTGACTGGTTTAAGGTTTAAACTATTCAAATTAGTCTTGATTGATACATATTCGATTAAATACTCGATACATTCTCTTGTAATATATATAAAATTAAATCAAATTAGGATAATTAATTATTATTATTTTATTTTTATTTTTAATTTTAATTGTGATTTTATATTTGTAAAGTGTAATAGTAAATATTTTTTTTATTTTTAAGTAAAATAATAAATTCAATTTATACTTATAATTGTTATTATAAAGTTAGTTATTATATGGAGACTTGAATTTGAGATTGAATTCGAAGTTCCATAATAGTTTGAATATAATTTGATTTAATTTGAGTCGAATCGAATTCAAGTAATAAATATGTTAGTATTTATATTTTGTGGTTTTAATGATGACAATGTTTATATGGGCTTAATTGATTTTATTTTGACTTATAATTTAATTGGGTCATGTTATTCAAATAATTTTATGCATATTAATTATATGATATATAATGCATGAGTTATTGCATGGATTAATCATTATGTTATTGGGCCATGGATTATCCTGATATTCTTTAAAGTCTAATTCAAAATTGGAGTAATTTATGGAAATTGGAAATCTGTTTAATATTCCTTAAATCTCTCATATTTAATTATGGGGATATATCCTTCCAATATATATATATTTTGTGTGCTACCAATTTATACGTAATTGAGAGATCTTTTAGGAATTGGTTTTATTAAGGATTCTTATTTAAAGTTGATGGAGATATTATTTTGTCACATGCTAATCAGTAATTGCTATTTTTAAGGGATCTTGCTAATTACTAATAGGACTCTTTCAACTAGTATTTGATTCTTAATTGATTCCTTCACACCAGAATTTCTTTATCTACTAATATTATTTTTGGTAACGTGGATCTCCTGTTTACAATCAAAAAGATATAGACGTTGCAGGAGGATTTCAAATGTTACATAGCCGTTGCTCTCTTCCTTATATATACAATGTTTACACGGCTTCTTGAGACAAGACTACTGAGCAGAAACTCTTCAAGCTATCCAAGATACACATCAATTATCATATCATTCTTTTAGTCTTGGTCCATAGTGTTCTAGTATTTTTTATTCCAATATCTATTGTAAACATAGTACAAGTCTAGGTTGGCTTGGGGTTTTTTTATTTTAGTAATATTCAGGCTGTACAACGAAGGTATCAAAGTCTCAGATGTGAGAGGTGTTGCAGAGGTACAAAGGGGGCAGAGGTGTCCAATCGATCGTCGTTGTAACAGGGAGTTTTATTGTCTTTGTAATTGCTGAATATTATTTTAATATAGTGAGTCTCCAATCCTAGTTGGGATTGGACGTGGATTAGGCCACTAGAGTAGAGGATAGGGGCTGAACCACGTAAAAATCTCGGTGTGATTTTCTACTTGTTTGCTTCCGTTTTTAACAGTTAATATTCTGCAGTTTCTGTTTGTTTGCGTCGAAAAAGTTTTACACTAATCCGGACAGGCATTAGCTGTCCGTTTTTAACAGTTAATATTCTGCAGTTTTTGTTTGCGTCGAAAAAGTTTTACACTAATCCGGACAGGCATTAGCTGTCTGTTTTTAACAGTTAAGAATATAACTAATACGGGCAGGGTTAGACCGTCCGATTACAGTCTGCTATAGTTAACTTTGAAAATTAGTCGTTGTAGATCACTTCTAAGTATTTACACCTATTCACCCCCCCCTCTAGGTGTGCTTAATTACAGAATTACAAAATATTCTATTCGAGTCAAATTTGAGTATAATTTTTAAATACAATTTGAATCTGAATCAAATTTAAATATGAATTTAAACTCGAGGTTCGGTTTAGTTCGATTCGTTTACGCTCCAACTTTTTTCATAATAAAGTCTTAAAGTAATAAATTCTCATTTTTAACTAAAATCTTAACTTAAAAAATTATTTCTGCAAAATATTTAATTTTATTCAAACCGCTCCTCTTTTTTGAAATTTTTGATTAAAATTATTACATATCCTCTTTAATTAATTTTCAACTTAATTATTTTCAATATATTTCAATTTGTCCGCAAAGGAACAGTCGTATTCTCGCAGCAATTGGGTAACCGGTATTTATCCGGCACGAGGTGTTAATAGCGTTTAAATCTCGCTCACTCAAGTCTTCCAGTTTCAGCGAGGTCAAAAACTACTAGTCCACATTTCTCACTCAACAGAGGGGAGAGAGAGAGTTTTGAAATGTCCATGGCCTAGGGTTTATTCTTCCCGACCTTTTGCTAACTTCACAATCCTCCTCCTAGCCATGGGCACGAAGCTTTTGTACGGTCTTCTTTGCTTCATCGCTCGTCTTCACGTCTCTTTCTCGGGTAATTGAACTTCGTATTTCTATGCCTACTATTTCCTGTTTGTTTGCTGAGAAAATGGTGGAATGGTAACAGGACTGAAGAAATTTGACATTTTTAGTCAACTGGTTTGGTAATGTAGTTTAAGCAATGAACTCATTGTAACTTAGACACTAATGATTTTGCAATACTGGTTATTCATTTTTGTAGTTTTACCTTTGTGGGTTATCGAATGTAGCCCTAAATTGATGATCACATGGAAAGAAATATTATCTGTTAATAAAGTTATCAATTGCCATGGTTGGTTTACTTGCTCTGGCATACCATTAAGAATATGACCATACTCGTGCAACATTGGTGATCTAATGGTTAAAGCTGTGATGTAGGGGTTGATTGTTTCATACTGGGAGCACTCGCCCGAGTGATAAGGGATTAGTTTGGTGAGGAGTTATTTTTGTGGCATTAAGTATAATTCTATGTTGGTGTGGTATCCATCTGATATTTCATATGCCAATCCCTATTTTAAAACAGTAACTTTTACACTACGGGTCATAACTCATCATTAAATAATGTAAGTAAGGAGTAACATAGTGAATTATAACTGGAAATTACCTACTGTAGTTAATTTGTCTTACTTGCTACTTCTATACAAACACGGCGAGTAATAAAAGTTTATTTTCTTAGTGAAATCAATGTTACAAAAAATTAACAAGGTCAAAAACATGATATAGTGAATAGAAATGGCACAAAAATAACATTAGATTACGCAAGTGTTAGTTTGTACCATTGGTATCAAAAGGAAAAGAGTTGATTTGTTAAATAATTTAATAAAAAAATAAAATTAAATATAAGCCTGAAAGTCTGAAAGCTCTTCCCTCTCATCAGGAGGAATATTTCAAATATAATGCATCTGAGTATTTGTACCATGCATCTTTGTATTTTACTCATACAACTATTAGGTTTGTCATGCTTCTGAATGAAAACTGTATTTAATTTGGGGTGCCCAATATATCTTTGGATATATATGCTTTTCCTATTTAGTTGTGAAGTTTATAAAATGGTCTCATTGTTCTGAATAATGCATGGTCTCTATTGTACAGATATTTAAAATACTATCATATTGCCTTTCTTAATTTGTCATATCATTTTGTTGTATGCTCTGATTTAAACTTCATTAATATTTGGACAGCTTCAGGGCAGGCAAACTTGTTGGAATCTGTTCCCGATCTTGAGAAATCAATGTACACGGTTGTTGATGGATTTCCTTGTGTACGACTACTTAACCTTCTCGGGGAGATTGGTTGTTCAAGTAGGTATTCAAATTGTATCTTTTGTTTACTCCAAAAATTTTCCACTGAACATTTGATGTTTTCCTGATTAACAATAATCTCAATTGTGTTCACAGATCCTGTCCCTGAGAAAGTTGTTGCTCCAATCGTAAGACTAGAGAATGCTAACAATTTGGTTCAGCCATCTGCAATACTGGTGTCATTAGAAGAATATGAAAGCTTATTTTTAAGGTTTGTGTATATTAACGTTTTATTTGTTTTGCATTTCATCTATATATTTTTACTTGCCTAGTCTTGAGCTCCGCATGCATCAACTTCTGTAATCACCTTATTTCTTTTATATTTGCAAGAGTTTTTTTGTTTCTTATGCATATTTATGCATGAATTTCCTTTTGGTGATAACACTCGATCAAGATTATTGCATTCATCTAATCCTTTGTGCCTATGCCAAGTTCAGTGCATATCTAATGGAATTATGACGAACAATAAGCATCATCTGGAAACTATTACCTTAAACATGAGGTTTCGAATCATCTTAAACCAAGAAAAGGTTTAAGCTCTCTTACGTTTTGATTATTACTTCTCCAAGGAAGAGCATTGAAGTTAAATTAGCTTGGATGACATGCAGATTTTGAGTCTGGGGAATAATTAATGGAATTAACTTTATTATGAATTTCTGCATTAAGCTTGAACTGTTATATTTCCTTGGTGCTTATACCGGTCAACTTGATGAGGAACATCTGGCTGGGAAAAAAAAGGAAGAAAAAGAAAAGAAACATACCTTTGATCTTTCTATGCTTCTTTGGCAATTGCATCACCCAGTCTTGAAACTTACATTACATGTATCAAGTTGTAGCCCTTCATGCAGTTATATAGTAGAAATACTGTTATCTCTTTGTTGTTTTGATAGTGAAAATTATTAGCTCTTTTCTCTGTTTCAATTAGTCAAAATATCTATTTCCCCTTTGTTTATGTCTCTTGAATTTGTGATTTCATGCCATACTTTGGGGTTCTTAATGATATTAGTCACCAGAAAATATATCTGCCTGCTTTGGTGGTGGGTTGGGTCTCTTTTATTATGAATTGCAAGAAATCTTCATTCTCATATTTCCTGAATATATTTGTGGTTTTGAATCTATCCTTTCCACATATTTGATGCATATAATATTATATGTGACTATGCAATTTTCCAATTTTCTGATAATGCTGAGTATGTAATTCTGTTTCAGAATATCAAATGATTCAAACTTTTCTCGGAATGTGGCCGGCGTATTGGTTAAATCAGGAACTCAAGATAAGTTAAAAGGTATTAGCCACAGCAATTAATTCTTATATCTTTTTCAATAATAGAGTAAGGTGAGTGAAAGATAATTTGCTGAAAAATGTAAAGATCACACATTTTTATTACATGCAGGATTGTCTCCAGACAGAAAGTTTCCACAAGCTGAATTTTCTCCTTACGGAAGCAGAACCTATGAATGGAACCCTCTTGTACGTCATAAACTAGTAGGAAGATAATACATAACAAGTTTTGTAGAACTGGCTGAAGATTCGTCTAATTTATGTAATTGTATCTTTCCTTATTTTTTGCAAGCATTCTTTTTTGAATATTTTAATGAAAATTTAAGGTGAATTTTAGTGAATGCAAAGCAAAATGAACTGCATCCATTGTAGCAAGACCAAATATGAAACTAGTAAAAGACTAGGGACTTGTTGAGGCCGGCAATTTTCAAATTTTGATTGGAAGCTTTTTCCTCCTAGAGTATTGGATAAAGGTTGCGGGGCCTTTTGGTACTTTATTTCAGTATCTTTCTAAAGTATTCAGCGATTCTCTAGTCTATTCCCACATCTTTTTACTGGATTGATTTTTTTTTCTTTTTAGGTCTAATGTAATCTTCCCCTCCAAATGAATTGCTCACTTTTCTTCAGAACAATTTTTGATGTCTTCATCTATATTATTTACGTTTTGTTGTGGTGGTTGACCGAGTCATCAAGCCTTATTAAATGAAGTTCTTGAAGCAGTGAAAACTGAAATATAGGATGATGTATACAAATAATTGGTTTTCAACCCTGCCTGCAACAGCCCTAGCCTATAATGAGAACTTGATAAACTAAGAATGCAGTAAAGCATTCCATCCAGTCAGACTTTTCTTGGTTTGCTCTTTTTCCTCATGTGTGTCTGGCAGTCTGTTATCTTTTATTGAGATAAAGGAGCACATTATTCGTGTCTTTCTTGTTCCTTAATATTTTTCCTACAAAATGAAATAGCAAAATCAATAACAGATAAAAAGATAAAAAAGAACAACAGATTAGTCAAATATTGCTCTGGGAATTAAATGTTTAACTACTACCTCTTTATGGGTTTAGCAGTCCTTTCATTTTTGGGATGTTAAAAGACCATGAGTTTTCAACTGACTCAAAGATTCTCCCTTTTATCATTATTTTGTGCTGAAAGAACTCTAAAGTGGGATCCAATAATGGCTTATTTGAAAATTTAGATGAATCTCAATGTTTTTTACACCACTCTTACTTTCTTAAACTTGGTGAAAATCAAGTGGTAACATCTAAAGCCGGTCTGAGGGAGTAATTTTTGATGTTTCACTTACATGGCGAACATGTTTTCTTGTTAGTTCAAAATAGATTTTTGAATTCTGGATGTGCAGGACCTTCATATTGTGTTTAGTTGGAGACTGAAGCTTAATCACTTTCCATTTGCAGGGTTCTGGTATAATGTGGAACAAATATGATTTTCCTGTATTCTTACTTTCACAGAGTAGCACGTCGATCTTACAGGAGGTAATACTTTGGAGATGTTTCTATTCGTAGATAATTTTCTTAAACAAGAAGTTTTATTAAATAAGAAAGAGAAAGTATAGAAAGGGAGGTTGAGTCATGGAATGGAATACAAGTGTGAAAATAAGGAAATATTAATGAAGCACAGCCAACCAATATCTGTGGAATCTTAAATAGCAACCCTTCTAAAAGCTCTCATAGCTGAAGCCCACCTACTAGAAATTAACTGTCCTAGAGAAGAGGAAGAGAGTAGAATATCATTGAAAATTCTAGCATTTCCATATGCCCCTATAAAATAGAAAGGAAAGCACACTTACAACTTTTTTTGGCATCCTCATGTCTTCTAAATTTCCAATACCTTACCCGAAGTAAATAAACACCTAAGCCTCCTAAAAAAATTGAAAAGCTTATGCTTTAACACAATGCAAAAAAAGATGCTCACGACACTCTGAATTTCGTGTGCACATGACACACATATCTAGGTACAAGCATTTGTATGGCCTGTTGCCTCTACAAGAAATTATTAAGCATTAATATCTAGATGATTGAAAAATGTTGTTGCGGATGAAGCCCAACAATTAGTTACTATTATTATTAAATATTTTTTATTATTATTTAAGGATAAAGTAATTGGAATTGTTGATTATCTTTCATTATATTGGGTAGAATATTCTAGAGTATTTAATTATGATAGATTCGTTTCCTTTTTAAATTAGGATTTTACTTTGTCTAAAGAAGTAGGGTTTTCCTTATTCTCATATAAACTATGTATCCTATCATTATTGTACATTGATTTGATATTATTGGTTTCAAGCCTTGTGCTTTTGTGGCTTTTGTCGCCTTATTATCTTCTTTTTATCTCCTTTATTCCTTCATTCCATCTTGTCTTGCATCAGAGCTAAAACGTGGTATCTTTTGATTTAACACAATTTTTTCCAACCCAAATTTTCTTGGCCTCCATCTTTTGCTGAAGTTCTTTAGAGAGCCGGCATCTACTTTTCGTTGTTGACATTGCGTAGAGAGTTGACAACAAACTAACAGTGCAAAAGCACACTGTTGATCTTCAGCCTCCCACCATCATTTTAGTTCACTTTCCAACAGCTCAGGCGCTGTCCAAAATTTTAAAAAAACACTGTTCAGTTACTGTTCATAAGGATTTTTTTTGCTGTTCATCATCAGTTTCATCCCAAAACACGACACTCGCTGGCACTCAAATCCATACTACAGCCCCAAACCATAGTTACAAACAGCGTTAACACCTTTATTGTCCCAATCCATACTACTTTCTTTATTGTCCCAAAAACAGCGTCATACCCAATCCAGCCCATATCTGCAAAAACCCACACCCTGTTCATCATTGTGACCCTCAACATCAAGGTTAACACCTTCCTCAGCCAACAACCTTCATCATTAAAACCCTCACCTGCTCTATCGGAAAGGGAACAAGGGTAGGGCACCATGGAGAATTTCTTGATTTTTCTTCTTTGTCTTCTTAAAATTGTTCTTGAAATTTATTTATTAAGTATTGCTATGCATGCAGGTGGCCATGAAGAATGAAAAGAGGAAAAGAGCTTATTCCACGAATGTGGCTGAATTTGATCTGATGATGCAGGTAAAGTTTGTGCTATTTCATTTTGAAGAAATAGTACAACTAAGTAATCTTTTTAAGTGAACCCTTAGATATTGCTGACAATTGCTGTTTATAAATAAAATGCTTAAATTTTATTGATTAGACAACAAAAGCTGGCACACATGATTCAGAATCTTGTTTGAAAGAAGAGACTTGTCTTCCTTTGGGGGGATACAGGTGAGTTTTTTCTGGGATTTTTTGTTCTTAAATTGATTTTGCAAGTCTACTTTTGATCTTGTACTTTTTTATGTGGATTAGTGACTTGCAGAATTTTGACTTTCTTAATGATTTTGCTCTGGAGCTTATATGTATATACTTTATGATGCTCCCTTATGGCGTGTTTGTGAGTTTTATTTTGGAGGAAGGGAATGTTGGACACTTTTTTTCTAAAATTGAAAAGAAAGCGTTCAACTTTGCCTTCTTGTCTCTTCCTTCCCCAAATGGTAAAACTCATAAATAATGAGCTCTGATGGGATCCAGCTGTCATTTTTGATCACTGAAAATGGGATATAGTTTCTCGAAATGAAGGCTTAAAGTTTGCACACTCCTGTGTAGATTGGTTTTTCCCTTTTGGCGCATTTATTTTTGAAATTTTCTTTGTAGTTATCTGAAAATGAAAACTTAAAATTTATCAGTGAAATTGCAGTAAAAGAAATATTCTAGCAATTTTTAGGGACAGTTTACCCGTTGTTTGCGCCTTTTATTTTTTATAAATAAAATTTGAAATTGTTTACCTAATATGTCAGAAAACTATGTTGTTTTTTTATTTTACTTTGTTTCATTACTTCTCTACTTTGACATTGTATATTTTAAACTGTTTTTTCGGCGAGTATTTTTACATGTATATTACACATGCACCTTAATCTGCTCACTCTGGACTTTTGTACCTTGGTCGTAGGGTTCTTAAAGATCTTTACGTTTTAGTTGTCCTTGACCTCTTTTATGATAATTACAATAACTGAATAACATATTGCGCTTATAGATTTGTCGCGAGCTAAAGTTGTTTTATTGTACATTACTTTTGAATTGAATGGTATAAATGGTGCAATGTAGAGAATGTTGAAAGTCTTTTAACCATAAGCTTTTATCTCATTTATCTTAACCATGAAGGGCAGTGTTTGGTCAGCGCTTCCACCAATCAATGTGTCATCCTCCATAAGGTCCAAGCCCATTATACTAACCATGGCATCTATGGACACTGCTTCTTTTTTCCGTGACAAAAGCCTGGGTGCGGATTCCCCAATATCTGTAAGTTCTAGATGTTTGCTGCATATTCTGTCGGTGTAAGGTATATTTCTTTCGATTCTTTTTCCTTAACTGACATAGAAAATTATGTTTAAACTACTCTAGGGGTTAATCTCACTACTGGCTGCAGTGGATGCTCTTTCACGTGTTGACGGTCTGAGTGACCTTGCTAAACAGGTTTGTATGAAATTAGCTTCTACACTGCGTTTAAAATTTTTTACACTCTTGTTTGCTAAATTTAAAGCGGCATGTTTTTAGCTCAAATGGGTGCATAATATTAATAACACATTAACACTGTATTGGTAATAGTTGATAATCTCATTGTTTGTACCTTGCATGGTTATGATCTTGATGAACTAACCCATTGAAAAGCGATTGTTGATCCCTTTTGACCTATTAGTTTTGTCTAACTACGCGTGCATTGTAATTAACTTGGAGGCACTTTATATATTGACATATTGTTATAGTTTGTGGATCCTGTTGCCTTTTATTCGTTTGATTACATCTTGTTTTAACTTGCTGTACTGAACGTCATCCTTCTGTATACTTAAAGTGCATCATAGGTTTCTTATGGCTAATCTAATTCTAAACTTCTTGTCCTGCTGATATTGCATAGCTTGTTTTTGTGGTTTTCACTGGAGAGGCTTGGGGCTACCTTGGTAGCCGTAGATTTCTTCTTGAACTTGATCAACATTCGGATGCTATTAGCGGGATTAACCATACATTGATTGAAACGGTAATCTTCTTATCTTGTTTAAGTCAAACTATTTTATTTTATTTTGAAAGGGGTTTTAAATCTGTTACAACTGAATTGGCCTTGAACTGTATTTGTCAAAAAAAAAGGATGGCACTTGAACTGATTGGATTACTTTGTAATATATTATCAGACGCTTCAGGACAAAAGATTCAATCTGATGTTGTTTGGTTTCACAATTTCTATTACATGTTTAACTCAAGTAGTCCCCATCTTTAACAAAAACTTCGAAAATTTTCATATGTCATCATGACAAAAATGAAACACAATTGACTGACATGCGAAACACAGTAATTCATTGTGTATTTTACAATATGACCAAGGCATATGTGGATCATCTGGGCATGTTATTGTGATGAATATTGATTTTCCTAGCCAAAAAGTTATTATCGAATGATGTTTGTCACGATACTTCAACCATACAACTATATTCGAAGTTTTTATCATTAGTTATCTGACCTAACATTTAGTTATTACCATTTACACATTAATGTGTTAAATTTTCTATGAGTAATCTAGGAGCCAGAAAGGCTAGTGCTTATGTTGAAATTTATAATGCCTAAGTTGAAATTATCTGAAGAATTGAGGTGGAATATTCTAGTGTAGACACCAGGGATAATCTAATATATTTAGAAAGTGCAACATGTCATCCCAACTGCAGAACCAAAACATATTAGGTATTAAGGTAGTAATTGCTATGTTTATATAGCTCATAGCTGATTTATCAAATCCTTACAGTATTTCCAACTAGGTCTTCTATAAGTGCTCTGTTGCTACATAATATCTATTTGTCATATCATGCACTCTTTGGTTTCCTGCTGCTTCAGACTGGTGGGTTCTCCTAACTTATTTGGATGTTGATCATTTTGGTGATTGTTGGAATGAATGTACATGCTAACTATTACTATGCTGGATAATTTTCTTTAGGTTTTGGAAATTGGATCTGTTGGAAAGGGCTTTGATGAGGGGGTTAAAACCTTTTTTGCTCATACAGCAGGGGTAAGAATTTTTTTTTCTTTGAGGTATAATACATTTCTGTTAATCATATTGGCCAGGCTATTTTAGCACCTTGCAGTTTAGTTCCTACTTCCATCTATGTTACTCGACTGCTGGTGAACTACACATACTAGCCTTGACGCACCGCAGCATGGCTGTTGATCTTGGAAAAGGGTTTATAATGGGGTAGTCTTGCAGGTTTCATCTGGCACAAGTGAAACACTGAATGCCTTGGAGCATGCCCAAGAATCACTCAGGACTGAAAGCATTAAGATTTCAACAGCAAATGTCTCAAATCCTGGGATACCTCCATCATCGTTGATGGCGTTTCTGAAGAAGGTTTGTGAACCATATGTAGTTTGTTTTCATTTAACTACCTAATATAATTCTCAACAATGATGTTAGCACTGCATAAAGAATTATGTTATTGATGGTAAATTCATTAATTACAAAGATGTTCCCATCTGGCCCCGGAGAAGCAGAACTTAACATTATTTCCCTGTTTTTTTCAAATTTTATATTGGGAATATTTCTCAAACTCATTGTTGTTGGTAGTTGTTAATGGAGAAAAGATTTCACATCCTGAAGCAAAACTCAATAGTTATGCTGAAAAATAGTACTTAAAAATCTATATTTTACTTCGACTGTAAATGACTGGTTTAGCTAAATTTCATTTTTGTGTTGTCTTTAACAGGACTCTCATACGTCTGGAATTGTTCTAGAAGATTTTGATAATGTTTTCAACAACAAATTCTATCACAGTCATCTTGATGACCTTAGTGAGTTGTTCTCAAATTCTTTCTCCTTTCCTGATTCATCACTCTTACATGTTGCATAGTATCTTTTTCTGTTTTCTTTTGTTTTTCCTTTTCTCATGTTTTATATTGCTTTATTGCAGCTAATATCAACTCTTCAGCCATAGTCGCAGCTGCTTCCCTTGTTGCCCGAACCCTGTACATTCTTGCTAGTGATAAAAAGGAATTGAGTTCTTCAGCTCTAAGTTCTGTCACTGTGAATTCTTCTTTGGTTGAAGAATTATTTGGTTGCTTATTAAACTGTGAACCTGGCTTATCGTGTGAGTTAGTGAAGCACTATATTTTACCAATCAATACCTGCCCCAGCCATTATGTTGGTGTCATCCTGGGAGAACCTTCTTCCAATCCATATCTTGGTTATGTGGGTGATGTTCCAAGATTCGTTTGGAATTTTCTGGCGGAGAAAACATCCATCCCATCAAAAAATGTTAGTGCTGCTTGCCCAAAAGATTGCAGCAATGCAGGTGAATTGTGTGTCAGGGCAGAGACAGAGGGAAAGGGTGTCTGTGTTATTTCAACGACCAGGTATCTTTCTAGCTTCACAATTTTTGTGGATCTGAATTCTCATGCAATGCATTCGTAAACATCATTGATTGTTATACTGCATTAGAGAAATATCAATATCACAATCTGAGATGAAAACTGTGCAAACTATGCACCAGCCTATCAATTGCCACCTTTCAGTCCTTCAGATTGAAAAGTTGAGCCTCCCAGTCATGATCTGATCTCACATCACTAACCGCTGATGGAATAAATTCATGTCGAGGTTAATAAGTTCCGTCTTTTTTCCACTTCAATTTTTGAGAGCAAATATAAACTGGGAACAAGTTTAGCACTGTATGCTAAACCTCAAAGTTCATTCAGAAAATTTGTGCAAACCTATGGGGCTAAACTGATGTCAATATATGAAACCTTCCAAGTAGAGTTTCCAATGAAAAGTGAAAAGTTTGTGGTTAACGTCCATTGGCATCAGTATATGAGACCCTTAGTGCCTGAAATCTACCCAGTTGGAAACTCATTAGTAGTCTCAACAACTCAACCTAGTTAACTGGCAGAGGCTAAATCTGGAATGTGGTTATCATTGTTGTTTTTGCTTTTGTTTCTTTCTATGGCCATGCCCTGATTTGCTGCTGCTATTATTTCCCAACACACTTTACATACACTATGCCCAATTCCTTCACAGTGACTCTGATGGATTGTACGACTTAATTGCAGCATGCGACATTATTTGGATTTTCTTGATAAGTTGGCCACATGGAACACTACTAATTTATGCTTGTTGAGCAGTTAGATGTTGAACTTTCTAGATCGATTTGAACCTAAGTACAAATGTTATTCATATCAGGTATGTCCCAGCATATTCTACGCGCTTGAAGTTTGAGTCTGAAACTTGGAAGGTATTGCCCAGCGATGCGTCCGACCCCATGGGACTAGCAGACCCTGTTTGGTCAGAAAGCAATTGGGCTTCTATTCAGCTTAGGGTGTACTCAGTTCAGGATTCTTCTTATGATCATTTGATTCTTCTTGTGGGCGTTGTTGTTACCGTTTTGGCTTACCTCGCAGTAGTTACAACCAGATCCTTCATCACAAAAGCCTTGAAGCGGGATTGACAAACAATATTTTGGGTGCTAATCATTTAGTGGATTTATCTTCTACATTTCCCCTAAACCTCCTTTCTGTGCTAGACTTGGCATGTACTGCCAATTTAAACACTGCGCAAATTAGGGGGATGATAAGAATTTTTTTTGCCTCCCATTAATCATTGCATTATTTTACCCACTAGAATCTATATATATATATATATATATATATATATATATATATATATATATATATATATATATATATATATATATATATAGCAAGGATCAAGTGCATACCCCTTATCTTACTCATCCGTGCTTACCCCCTTTAGGCGACAGTTTCGATCATACAACCGTCGTTTATACTTTTAGCGACGCTATATGTTGTCCGTCGCTAAAAGTATAGACGACGGTTGTATGACCAAAACCGTCGCCTAAAGGGGGATAAGCACGGGTGAGTAAGATAAGGGGTATGCACTTGACCCGGACCGTATATATATATATATATATATATATGGAGCAGATCCCCGGACTTTCGCATTTTAACAAAATGTGGACTTTTTTTTTTGCTTTTTTTTTAAAAACAAATAGAAAAAAAAGTTTAATATTTTATGGAATTGGATACAATGTTTTGGATACGTATAACAAAACAGGTCTGTGCAGATTGTACATATATTTTTTGGTATAAGTATTCAAATCACGCTCAAAATACTGTATTATGAAAAAATTTCAGTTTCATAAAATATTACATTTTTTTTAGTTATAAAAAAAAGTAAAAAAAATGCAAAAAAAAAAGTTGGTATTTTACTAAAATTCGGGATCCCTAATAGGATCCTGATTATATATATAGATATATATATATAGGGAAATGATCCATAGCAAGTATTTGTTATAGATAAAAATTGGGCAAATAGCATCATAATCATCCATTCTAATAATTAAGGGCGCAGATTAAATATGAAAATTGGTCGTACGCCAGACGAAGTAGCGGTAGGGAGAAAATTCTAAAGCCCGTCCGCTAGACCAAGTAGCGGATGCAAAAAAAAATTTCCACCAGCAAATCTGGTACGAAGTACCCATCCCTTGGAACCTTACAGGACTCACACTGCAACAGCCATTCCCTGCAAATGAGTTCATACACACAGCCAATTTAAGCAAAACAAGAACTTTCTCAGACTGCAACAACCAACTCTAATACAAGAAATGAAAATCATAACCGAATATCTTTCTAAAACCAAAATATTAGTTCAATCAAACAAAAACAGTAAATAAAAAGCTAACAGTCGTGCCTGACCACAAAACAACTGATTGACGTGGACCAACAAAGAATTAAAGAACAAGGCTTAATTATAAAGCAGTATGTCTCTATCATTATCTCCAAGACTCCATCTTTATGATAACACCCAACTAGCTCAGATAAAAACAAAGCCTCAGTAATCAACTGCCTTAAAACCCCCAGCAACATAACCAAAAAGAATTCCGCAAAACAAGGGGGAAATAAACAAAAAAAATGGAAGAAAAATAGATAAATCAGCAAACAAATTGACACCCACAAGAAATCACATCTGATTTAAGGAATCGAACTAGCAGGAGGTTTCACAGAGGAATCGTACTATCGCAGCATGAGGGTTTGTCGATTCGCTATTTGGGATTACAGATCTGCTGCGATTTCAGAAGTTATTCGCTATTTTGGATGCTGGAAAATACTATTTGGGATTACAGAGCTATTTAGGATTCACGTGTGGGAGAAGAAGTCTATCAGCGGATGGTGTGATTTCTGAAGTTAACCCAAAACTGTTGGCAACTGTTGGCAACTGTAATACATCTGTTTTGCTTGGGGGTAATTTTGGGATTTAATTTTTTTTTTGCATCCGCTACTTGGTCTAGCGGACGGGCTATAGAATTTTCTCCCTCCCGCTACTTCGTCTGGCGTACGACCAATTTTCATATTTAATCTGCACCCTTAATTATTAGAATGGATGATTATGATGCTATTTGCCCAATTTTTATCCATAGCAAATATTTGCTATGGATCATTTCCCATATATATATATTATATCTATCTATACAAATTAGGACTGTTTTTGAACAAACATAATTTCCCGCTCAAAGTCATTAAAAGATCTGGACCGCTGAAATTTTGGGATAAATCTAACCATTGAATCTAACCATGGACTGAAATCAAATAACTTTACTAATCTATCTATTACTTTCAAAAACAACCGTACCATACACCTTAGAAAGAAAGGAAAAAGTGATAAACTCAGGAATTAGCCCACTGCAATTTCTTCCTCTTCAAAGTGATAAACACAACCCACCGATTTCTTCCTCTTCAAAGTGATAACAACCCACTGCAATTTCTTCCTCTTCAAAGTGATAACAACCCACTGCAATTTCTTCCTCTTCAAAGTGATAAACACAGGAAAAAGAGAGCAGCCGATTTCTTCCTCTTCAATCTAAACCTCAACCCACCGATTTCTCGACGGCCCACTGCAAAACCACCACCACCACCAACTATCGCCACCAAAACCACCACCACCAGCCATCGCCACCGCAAAACCACCACCACCAGCCAATGATTCCCGGCGAGAGCAGCGGCGGCTTAGAAAAAGAGAGCAGCCGATTTCTTCCTCTTCAATCTAAACCTCAACCCACCGATTTCTCGACGGCCCACTGCAAAACCACCACCACCAGCCACTGCAAAACCACCACCAGCAGCTATCGCCACCAAAACCACCACCACCACCAGCCATCGCCACCGCAAAACCACCACCACCAGCCAATGATTCCCGGCGAGAGCAGCGGCGGCTTAGAAAACCCCAAGGCCCCGAAGAAACGGGCCAAAACATGGGTCCAAGAAGAGACCCGAACCCTCATCAGCCTCCGCCGGAAAATCGATTCTCTCATCAACACTTCGAAATCCAACAAGCAACTTTGGGACCAGATTTCTGCCAAAATGAGGGAAAAAGGGTTCGATCGCTCGCCGACTATGTGCACTGACAAGTGGAGGAATTTGTTGAAGGAGTTCAAAAAATATAAGCAACGGCCTAGCAGTGATCCCAAGATGTCTTATTACAAGGAAATTGAGGAGATTCTTAGGGACGGAAGTAAAACAACCCATTTCTCTGATAAAGGTATAACCTTGCAGAATTTTTGTTTGATGAAATTCACTTTTAGCTTGATTATTGATTCTCCAATAATTATATGATAAGCCTAATTAATATATTCATTTGCATAAGTGAGTTCATCAGAATTCTTTCTATTGTTCTGTTTAGATGCTTTAATAAGAAAAGTTAACTTGGAACCTGAAGAAAGTCCATGGTCTTAAAACATACTTTTGGGTTTTTGTGGTTGAGTGAAGTTTAGGAGTTTTCTGAAGAAATAGAAGTTGAAATTTGATTTCCATGATTTGGGTTTATTGTATATTGAAGTGCTTTAAGAGGTAAATTAGAGGGAGGTACTATTTTCTCAGTTTTATTTTGTTGAGAAAAGAATTGGAAACTTAATTTGACACCAGTAAAAAGGCTATGATCTTGAAGTTGAGTTATTTTTGCAATGATTTGGGTTAAATGTGATTTTGCAGTGTATCAACAGGTAAAATAGCGGGAGGTTTGGTTTAATCTATTTGGTTGCTGAGAAACACAAATATTGCCGATTAGGCATGTGTGTGTTGTGTGATTGTACTTGGAGGTGGCTCAGTTAACACATTATTCTTTTATAATTAGCCATATTGGTAAATAGATTTCGGTCTAATAGCCTAGAAGTAAACCAAGCTTTTATTAACCACACTTTTGATTGGAGATGATTGAACTCTAATGAGGTTTTTGTGGTTAATTAACAATCTCAGGGAGGATATTTCTACCTACTAGCAATATAAAACCCTTATTACGTAAAATGATAGTATAGTCGATGTCAGTGATAGCCATTAGGTACAACAGAGGAGGTTTTCTTTTTAAAGGTGGGTTTTCCATATCATCTTCTATTTTCTTTTTAAAGTTGGGTTTTCCATATAATTTATTTTTATAGTTTAGACATTTTAAGTGCAAGATAAAACATCCACTCTGGTAGAATCCTTATTGTAACTAAAACTGTAAGCACATAGGTATTCCTATATACTGGAACTTTAAAGTTTCACCATCTTTTCTAAAAGTCAAGCCGCTTACTATTTGGTCAAACAAAAGACCAACAAGTTATTTAGACTTTGTATTTAAAATTTACCCATACAAACCACATAAATTATGAGGTAAAATCTTCTGCAGGAAACTGTAGAACTGATTGAAGTGGCTAAAGTAAAAAGTGCAAGGTGCTTAATTTGAATGGACACCCAAGAAAAATAACCTCCAGTTGGTCACGCAGCCTTTACTGAACTTCCATTTGAACTCGCAAAGCCTCAATAACGTGGTACCCACTCAAAATATTTAAAGAAGATAAAATTATTACTCAAGAAAGCTAGATGACCCTTTCTGATAGAAAGTTTAAAAGATATTTGAATGGATCACCCAACCTTTGTGTTTGTATTTGTATTCTAGGGTCTTTGAGTGATTTGTGGTTATTGTTTTGACTAGCTCATCTATAAAAATCCTAACCTTTACCAAGTGGACTGTACCGACACCACATGTTTGTTAAAATTCTCAAGTGGACTGTTTTGGCTAAAAAGAGAATTCTAGAGGGAATTAAAGTTGGGGTTTTATATGTACATCCTATATAATATGAGGAGAGGTGTTTTGACATATTAAATGGAAACAAAAACAAATTTTTTAAGCTAAAATCAAAAGAGGGATTTTGATATGTCAAGCAATCTTTGGCCACTGTTTTGAGTAGCCTAGAGAATCTGAAATAGAGTGGTTATACCTTCTAATTACAGTCTTACATATGATATACAACATATATAAAGTTTGATGCAATTTGGTATATGAACTAAATTAAACAAGACCTCAAAGTTACCACGCGGGAGGGGGGAAAGAGCTGCTGCCCAATGGCAGCAGCGTGTACCAGCAGCAGCAATAACAGTGGGATGAATGAGGCTGGTGGCTCTTTTGAGCTCTCAACCGGAAGGGTTAAAACTGTCCCAAATAAGGCAACACGTGGAATGCCCCCTCAAATATTCCACAGTAGGTTAATATGTCCTTTATTCAATATTCAAAATTTAACAACACCTGGATCAAAGATGTGGGAAATAAAATTACTTAAGGCAAGGGGCAGGGAAAAAGAGACTGCTGCCTTTTAATATTGCTTTTAAATTTTTGGTATCTGGGGTTTACATAGAACAGAATTGTTGCAGAGTTTTTGAGTTTAATATGGGTGTATTTAGAGTGACTTTTAATTTATTTAGTATATCCTGACTTTTAAATTATTATAATATTTAGTTGTTTGGACGTTTTTTTATTGTCTATAGACTATAGTGAATTAGTGATACATGCATATGAAACATATTCTTGATACATGCATTCAATTGGTTTTAGTTCTGATTGATCCAAAACTTTTGGTGCTGGAATATATCCTTTAATATCAAAGATAATCATGTACACATTTTAAATTATATTCTTGATCTTTTTCCCCCTTTCTATAATGATTATTTATCAGGTTTAATCAAAGACATGAAAGAGTTCAGATATTCAGTTGGTTGTCTTGCACTAATGTATTTGATTAACACACATAATATGTCCATTCCATTAACTACTAATAGCATATGAATTTTGTCAAAAAACAACTAATAATGAGTAGTAGAATTATTAACTATTTTACATAGAAAGAGGAGAATTTTAGTTCATTAGACACCAACTATTGTTGCATTAGTAGATTGACTGTATTTGAGTGTTCTTAATTTTTTTTTTGAAATTAAACATGACTAGCTTTAGATTGTTTGTGCGTCAATGTTGGGCTGTTGTTTGAGCTCTGTAATTCATGACTATACTATTAATTATCTTTATCTGCTAACAAGATTATCTGGTAATTAGTTCACCTTAAATTCTCAATTTTAATATGTTCTCTTTCAGTTGCATACGAATTGTATACAGAGAACAGAATTGTTGCAGAGTTTTTGAGTTTAATATGGGTGTATTTAGAGTGACTTTTAATTTATTTAGTATATCCTGACTTTTAAATTATTATAATATTTAGTTGTTTGGACGTTTTTTTATTGTCTATAGACTATAGTGAATTAGTGATACATGCATATGAAACATATTCTTGATACATGCATTCAATTGGTTTTAGTTCTGATTGATCCAAAACTTTTGGTACTGGAATATATCCTTTAATATCAAAAATAATCATGTACACATTTTAAATTATATTCTTGATCTTTTCCCCCCTTTCTATAATGACTATTTATCAGGTTTAATCAAAGACATGAAAGAGTTCAGATATTCAGTTGGTTGTCTTGCACTAATGTGTTTGATTAACACACATAATATGTCCATTCCATTAACTACTAATAGCATATGAATTTTGTCAAAAAACAACTAATAATGAGTAGTAGAATTATTAACTATTTTACATAGAAAGAGGAAAATTTTAGTTCATTAGACACCAACTATTGTTGCATTAGTAGATTGACTGTATTTGAGTCTTCTTAATTTTTTTTTTGAAATTAAACATGACTAGCTTTAGATTGTTTGTGCGTCAATGTTGGGCTATTGTTTGAGCTCTGTAATTCATGACTATACTATTAATTATCTTTATTTGCTAACAAAATTATCTGGTAATTAGTTCACCTTAAATTCTCAATTTTAATGTGTTCTCTTTCAGTTGCATACGAATTTTATACACACACACACGTGTTCGTATTTAGTTGTGATTGTGTACATGCTTTCTTTCCTGGAGTTTACCCCCCGTTCTTAACCTGTTATGTATCATATCTTTGTTTCCCCCGATTATGGTAATGTTTGGTTAAAAATTATTATGCAGATTATGATAGTATGAAAATTGGGACCAAATTTTGTAGTGTGTAATATCCTTTTAAATTAATGTCTCTCATTTGCATAAGTACTTGATAAGTTTAATATCTAATACTCCTACATATTAAGTAATCGTACTTATTAGTTGTTATTACTACCTCCCTTTAAAATGACAATCGTACCCTTTATTGAAAATTAACTTCTTCTTTTCAGGACACATTTTTTCTATTTTAAACAATCATTTAACCTTCTTTTTAAAACAATCAATTCATAGTTAATATGTTCACCTTAAATTCTCGATTTTGATATGTTCTCTTTCAGTTGCATATGAATTGTATATACACACACACACGTGTTCGTATTCAGTTGTGATTGTGTACATGCTTTCTTTCCTGGAGTTTTTCTCCCCGTTTTTAAGCTGTTATGTATCATATCTTTGTTTCCCCCGATTATGGTAATGTTTGGTTAAAAATTATTATGCAGATTATGATAGTATGAAAATTGGGACCAAATTTTGTAGTGTGTAATATCCTTTTAAATTCATGTCTCCCATTTGCATAAGTACTTGATAAGTTTAATATCTAATACTCCTACATATTAAGTAACCGTACTTATTAGTTGTTATTACTACCTCCCTTTAAAATGACAATCGTACCCTTTATTGAAAATTAACTTCTTCTTTTCATGACACATTTTTTCTATTTTAAACAATCATTTAACCTTTTTTTTAAAACAATCAATTCGTAGTTAAATATTGTGAAATATTGTTTTAGTTGTGATAGATTTAATTATTAATAAGAATATTCTTTCATCACTTAATTTGATTCGTTTCACACTAATACATTTTTTCAGTAGCGAATCTGAATCATGAGGTCACCCTGCCCACAGGACCACCTTCTTATACTGTGTTTGGATATGTAAGTTCCTTTTTCAGACTTAATGAAAAGACAACAATTAATATTCCTTTTTGAAATTTTTAACGTGTATTTCAATTTGGGACAGGAGGATTATAATTTGCAATGCACGGTAAAATTATTTTCTTCTTTTATAGCAAACTTGCAATTTAATAGCTTTTTTTTTATACTTTCTATATTTAACCTTCTTTTTTCCTTTCTTTAATAGAGAGAGTATTATCGAAAAAAGAATATTGGCATTATCATTCGAGATGAATCTGAATTGAATATGATGCGTAAGGCAAGATAAGATTACTTTTTCTTTTCTTAAGCTCATACTTTATTTTCCAAGACAAAACATCTTATATTTATACGCTGTCAGGAAAATCTAAGAAAACATCGAGCAAAGGAAAAAGGGAAGGAGTTTCAAAAAGGAAAAGAAAAAGAAAATCAACCCCCCAATTTGAATGTGGTAAGTATACAATATTCCCCCAATGTACATTAGTAGTTACAAATATTTGTTACACAGTCATTTAAACAAAATATTTGAACCTAATTTATTAACGACACTGGTACTAGACTTATCATAGTCAAGTGTGGTGCTTTAGTACTTGAAGCAAATATGCTTTAGTACTTGAAGCAAAGATGATGAAGCAAAGATGATAATATATTAACAAAACTATGCCTTCTTAGGTTTATAATTATACATCTTTTTAGGATAAATTAGAGGTATCCTTTAGGAAAAGGCAATAAACATATTGCATAGTGCTTTCGTGTGAAATACAAAACCAAGCAAACAGAATATATGTACCCTAATACGAATAAATAGAAAACATTATTTTTTGCTCAAAAAAACACTACGACTTCTTTTCTTTACACTTAGATATCTATTGTTATTTGTAGGGATCCAATAAAAATATCCTTGACGAAGCTCCAATTCCTCGACGTAAAAAACGAGAAAGGGATAACTGGTGATGTGCGTCCAATACATATTGCTCAGCGCTTGCGTCGTGAAAGAGAGAAGCAAGCAAAAATAATGCAATCTCAACCATATCCATTTCAACCAAGATTTTTCCCTGGTTTGATCCCTAGGCCATCCCAACGCGCAGCTTATGAACGGGATTGTATCGCGATCAATAATCATTTTTATCAGGATCCGTCGTTGTTAAAACCTGCGCCATCGGATTCTAATCGAATTCCTCCCGTTCTGATTTTACCACCTCACGGTTTACATTCAACCAACTCAAATTCAATGGGTGCAGAAATCCTCCTTCCACCAAATAATATAGAGCATGTACATGACTCCCGTAACATTATATCATCTTCTATGCCTATATCACCAACTTTGGGGTTAGTTCAATGCACATTATTTATAACTATATACCATAAGAAATGTTACGATATATGTGAACTATTTGAAACAAGTTCATTTATTTTCTAGGTTATTACCAATTATTCAGTCAGTCATTGATGAAGCTTGCGTACGAGAGGAGGCATTGCCTACAAATATAGCCCCTCTGCCGCATCCTATTTTAGGAAGACACTACCTCGATAAAATGAATATACAGTGTCCTCACTGCTCAGCATTGCATTGGAAAGCCGAAAAGTTATCAAATTCATCTGTTGACCGCCCTTTCTTCGGAACATGTTGTTTGCAAGGAAAGATTCGACTTCAACAACTATTAACGCCTCCTCCAGAAATTCAATCACTATATGATGGCAATGATGATCAGTCAAAGTCCTTTCGAAGTTATACCAGACTGTACAATGCGTCTAATGCTTTTACGAGCTTAGGTGTACATATGGATGATAGAGTGGTTCCTGGTAGGGGTCCCAACGCATTTACAATCCATGGGGAATTGAGACATCGGACAGGGTTACTACAACCTCCAGCCGGTCAAGATCCAGTATATGCACAGTTGTACATTCACGATGCCGCAGTTGCTTTACAATATCAGTTCTCGGAGAAACCCTAAGCTGCGAGAGGATGTCCTACGAACAATCCAGGATAGTCTTTTGAGATACAACTCATTTTCGGGTAAGTTTAGACATGCAGCTGCAATTTTAAGCAAGGAACATTTGAACAATCGCGACGTCCCAGCATACCTTCATTATAGTGCAGCAAAAGACCGTCGAACTCATAATTTACCCACGTCAGAGGAGGTTGCTGTCATATTACCTGGAGATGGTGCTGAATTCTCTGCGATGAGGGATATTATTGTACGGTTAAGAGGGAGTGACCAGTTGATGCAGATAAATGAATGTCATCCAGCTTATTTACCACTACATTATGTATTGTTATTTCCGTATGGTGAGCTTGGATGGGAACCAGATTTTAAGCAATGGGATGTCAATCAAGGTAAAGCTTCATCAAAAAGACTTACGCAATTGCAATATTATGGTTATCGTTTGTTTGAAAGACCTACTGAGTATTCAACTATCTTGAGGGGTGGAAGATTATTTCAAGAGTTTGTTGTAGATGCATGGGCGGCAACAGAGCAGAATCGATTAACATATTATAGGCTCAACCAACAAAAATTACGATCTGATCTATACCAAGATCTGGTCGAGGTAGTTCCTGATGGGTTAGAGGCTAATCAAGTTGGTAAACGAGTAGTTTTGCCTTCTTCTTTTTCTGGGAGTCCAAGGCAAATGTTTGAAATCTTCCAAGATTCTATGGCCATAACTCGGTATAACCAACACCCTGATATTTTCTTAACTATGACTGCAAATCCGAATTGGCCCGAGATAAAAGATGCACTGTTACCGCATCAAACGTCAATTGACCGCCCAGACTTGGTGGCCCGCGTATTTGAATTGAAGCGGCGAGCTTTGATGATGGAAATTGATAAGAAGAAAGTATTTGGTGCAAAGGTGGCACATGTTTTCACGATTGAATTCCAAAAGCGTGGGTTGCCGCACATGCATTTGCTAATATTTCTTCAAGGGTCTGATAAAATACGAACACGTGAACAGGTAAATCGTGTTGTTTGTGCCGAATTCCCCGATCCAGTTTCTGATCCACTTCTATATGAAACAGTTAAAACTTGCATGGTACATGGACCATGTGGTTTTCGAAATCTTAAATCACCCTGTATGGAAGATGGTAAATGCACCAAGAGATATCCTAAATGTTGGGCAGAAGAAACTACAATGGGCGAAGATGGGTATCCGATATATCAAAGGCGCAATGACGGTCGAAAACATTCTCTACGGTCTGGACATGAAGTTGATAATAGAGATGTTGTACCATATAATTCATACCTCTCTAGATTGTTTAGTTGCCATATAAATGTGGAAGTTTGTGCAGGAGTAAGATGCGTAAAGTATATCAATAAATACATCTACAAGGGTTACGATCGCACAACTTTGGTATTGGGGGCTGTAGATGAGATTAAGCAGTATATTGACTCAAGGTACATTGGGCCTACAGAGGCGGCATGGCGGATATTTGGATATCCTATGCATCAAGAGTTGCCTCCAGTTATACGTCTGGTAGTTCACCTAGAGGGAAAACATCACGTCTGCTATAACCCTTCTGAACCAATAGCTGCAATATTGAACAGAGCAGAGGATCAGCAGACAACTCTAACAGGATTTTTTGCATGCTGCTCTACTAATGATTTAGCTCGAACTCTCACATACCAACAATTTCCAAAGCATTTCGTTTGGCAAAAGAGAGAACAGCTCTGGACAGAGAGACAAAGGGGATTTGCAATCGGAAGAATGTATTTTGCCAGTCCAAATGAAGGTGAAAGGTTTTATCTACGTCTTCTGTTGACGGTTGTAGAGGGACCTCAATCTTTTCAATGTTTAAGAACAGTTGATAATGTTGTACACCCCACATATAAGGCTGCATGTATTGCAAAAGGCCTTTTAGAAGACGATGAAGAGTGGATTCAATGTCTTAGAGAAGCATCAATAATGAGAACAGGCTCTCAATTAAGAAGGTTATTTTCTATTATCTTGACACAATGCTCTCCTTTAAATCCAGAAGCGTTGTGGAACCAATTTTCTATGCATATTTGTGATGATTTAGCACACAAAATAAGTACATGTTATGGCATTGATGTTCCTACTAATGCTCAAATTTGTGATTATGGTTTATACCTTATTAATCTTTTGCTTCAAGAGTCGGGGAAGAGCTTATCAGATTATCCACCAATGCCACTGCCATATGCTAATTGGAGAATTATCGTTGGCAATCGACTTATATGGGAACATAGGCAGTTACAACTTGAAGTTGATCAAATAAATGTCCAGCAAAACATTGATCTACTAAATGAGGGTCAGCGTATGGCTTATAATGCAATCATTTCATCTGTTTATGAAAATAGAGGAACAACCTTCTTTCTGAGTGGGGGTGCAGGAACTGGAAAGACTTTTCTCTACAATACAATTGCCAAAAAATGTCGTTCCTTATGCGATATAGTAATTACAGTAGCATCCTCTGGAATTGCTTCTGGGTTGTTACATGGGGGACGTACTGCACATTCAACATTCTGCATTCCACTTAACGTATTAGAAAATTCAGTTTGTGGATTCACGAAGCAATCATCACACTCGGAATTATTTCGGAAGGCTAGACTAATTATATGGGATGAGGTTCCAATGCAGCATCGTCATTGTGTTGAAGCAGTTAATCGAACCTTACAAGACGTACGTGATAACTCCCAACCATTTGGAGGTGTTACTGTTGTTCTTGGGGGAGATTTTAGGCAGATTCTTCCTGTTATACCTAGAGGTCTTCGTGAGCATATAGTGGCAGCATCACTACGACGTTCTTTGCTTTGGAAAGATATACATGTCTTGACATTACAAGTTAACATGCGCTTGCACGATGACCAATCGTTATTATTTGATTTCTCGGCTTTTCTTAATGAGGTTTGAGTATTTGTATCTTTATTCATATTGACATCTATATATCGTCGGAATATTTGATAATTTACTAATACTTCATTATTGTGTAGATTGGGTCTAACCCTCAAGAATCTATACAACTTCCAGATTCAATAAAAATAACTCAAAGTGTAGATAATCTTATCTCGACCATCTACCCAGAACTAGAAGTGCCAAGTAAGGTCACTCCCGAATTCTTAAAAGAGCGCACAATTCTATCTGCTAGAAATGATGATGTCAATGATATCAACCTAGCTGCGTTGGCGGTTTTTCCGGGAGAAGTACATACATACTTTGCTGCTGACAAAATGGCTGAAGATGATGATGTGGATCGGACTATTATGCATCGGTACCCGAATGAATATTTGAACACACTCAATCCCCCTGGACTACCACCGTTCAAATTAGATTTAAAAGAGGGTTGTCCAATAATGCTTCTAAGGAACATTGCACCGAAAGATGGCCTTTGTAATGGTACTAGACTTATCATAGTCAAGTGTGGTGCTTTAGTACTTGAAGCAAAGATTTTAACTGGTGATAAGCATGGCGACTTGGTATTCATTCCACGAATTTCTTTGACTCCTTCTTCGTCTGAGTTGAGTATTAAAATGACAAGAAGACAATTCCCAGTGAGGTTAGCGTATGCAATGACAATGAATAAATCACAGGGCCAGTCTGTCAAATTTGTTGGGGTAGATTTACGTACACCAGTATTTAGTCACGGTCAACTATATGTAGCTCTGTCAAGATGCACAAGTTCTTCCCGCTTATGCATACTTCTTCGTGAATTAACTGACAAGTCCACAACAAATATCGTCTATCCTGAAGTTTTGTTATAATTTTATATGTTTGAGGTATCATTTCTTATCTCCGTGCATTATTGATCTTCTTACGATAAAAGTCTTGATATGTTTTGAATTGACTGATAAAAGTTTTGAATTAACTGACAAATCCACAACAAATATTGTCTTTATATATGTGTTAATTGTTGAATAGTTGAATATTTGCATATTGTTATAAATGAGACTGATGCTTGAATAAGTTGTTGCATCGTTGTAGTTGTGGCATATGCTAGCAGGACTCCTGATGGGTATATATGAGTCCTATAGTCATGTAAAATGGAAGTGGCTAGGACTAACAAGTTTCCCTATAGAAATAGCAAACCTCATAAATTATTGTAGGGTGTACTACAATATTTTTAGTTGATCAAGCCGAAGCTTAAAAAACATAAAGTACAGTTACTCAAATTACAATACCGTATAGGACACCCTTCATGTTTTTGAATCCACGTGATACATTCGTTCACTTATTTTACAGATGATGCCTTCGTAGAAGTTACTCATTCTCTAATTTGCAGAAAATTGGTTTAAATTTCCTTGCTCTTTTCCGTGTAAGCAAATCTGATAATGTTTCGAGAGTATGATGCCTCCACTGAATAACAATTCCTGCTTTGGCCAATTGAATACATGATTTAGTAATGTATGTACATCAATCAAATAACATATCTTACAGAAAACCATTCAGATAACATATGAGTAAATTTATATATGTGTGTGTGTGAATAACAAATTTGAGAAGCTCGATAATCGTTGTTAACATAATAACTTGGTCTATGTTGGCTGAGCTATAATATGCTTATTATATATAACTTATGTTTTAGATTTACTTGCACATGAATCGATCAATTTGTACATATATCCTGTTCTTTACATTTTGTTATCAATTTCCAATTAGTTGATTTAATTTGTTGATAGACCTAAACGATTCATTTCAATTTTTGCAGTCTTGGGATGATATTGCTATTGAATGGAAACGTGTCCATTCAACAACAAGTCGAGGGTGGAGAAAAGTTAACAGGGTTATGTGTATTTATAATTCTTAAATCGTATTCAATTAATCACATGTCAATTGTTTCGTTCTTGCGATACTGCTAACATTTTGCTTTCTCTTATAAATAACAGATTTTTGTTACAAACAATATTTGTTGGCCGTGGACGTTGCCGATGGATAGCTTTTCTTTTCAAAGATTTATGTACCGAAGACATGGTAGAGCTTGACAGATCTACAAGGTAAGTGTTATTATATGTATTTTTGTGTATATATTGAAGGATACTTGGTGTAAGCTGTAAAAAATATATTTGGTGTAAGATGTAAAGTAAAGGGTGGTGCTCAACATGTTGTTTCTTTATTTTCTGCATATATGTATTTTTGTGGTTCGTCTTTTATAAAGTTGGGTAATTATACATGGTTATGATGATTTTGAGTATGGAGTGATGTTGTTTTTGGTTGTTTGGATATGTATGGATGATTGTAAGTTTTTTAAACAGGTTTATAATTTACTGAATATCTATTTTTAAAGAAAACTCTGCCGAAATTTCTTGAAATTAGTATCTACCAGCTTGATATTTTGGTGGTTGGATATGTGTTGATTATTGAGTATGTATTAATTTCTGCATGGTAGTTTGATTTTGGTTATGAAATGATGGTTTTTTTCGTGGTTTGGATATGTATGGATGATTGTAAGTTTTTAAAACAGGTTTAGATTTTTCTGGATATCAATTTTTAAAGGAAACTCTGCCGAAATTTCTTAAAATCAGTAGCAACTAGCTTGCCCAAATAACAAATTTATATGTGTGTATGTGTGAATAACAAATTTGAGAAGCTTGATAATCGTTGTTAACATAATAAGTTGGTCTATAGTTGGCTGAGCTATAATATGCTTATTATATATAACTTATGTTTTAGATTTACTTGCACATGAATCGATCAATTTGTACATATATCCCGCTCTTTACATTTTGTTATCAATTTCCAATTAGTTGATTTAATTTGTTGATAGACCTAAATGATTCATTTCAATTTTTGCAGTCTTGGGATGATATTGCTATTGAATGGAAACGTGTCCATTCAACAACAAGTTGAAGGGGGAGAAAAGTTAACAGGGTTATGTGTATTTATAATTCTTAAATCGTATTCAATTAATCACATGTCAATTGTTTCGTTCTTGCGATACTGCTAACATTTTGCTTTCTCTTATAAATAACAGATTTTTGTTACAAACAATATTTGTTGGCAGTGGACGTTGCCGATGGATAGCTTTTCTTTTCAAAGATTTATGTACCGAAGACATGGTAGAGCTTCTACAAGGTAAATGTTATTATATGTATTTTTGTGTATATATTGAAGGATACTTGCTGTAAGCTGTAAAAAATATATTTGGTGTAAGATGTAAAGTAAATGGTGGTGCTCAATATGTTGTTTCTTTATTTTCTGCATATATGTATTTTTGTGGTTCGTCTTTTATAAAGTTGGGTAATTATACATGGTTATAATGATTTTGAGTATGGAGTGATGTTGTTTTTGGTTGTTTGGATATGTATGGATGATTGTAAGTTTTTTAAACAGGTTTATAATTTACTGAATATCTATTTTTAAAGGAAACTCTGCCGAAATTTCTTGAAATTAGTATCTACTAGCTTGATATTTTGGTGGTTGGATATGTGTTGATTATTGAGTATGTATTAATTTCTGCATGGTATGATGATTTTGGTTATGAAATGATGGTTTTTTTGGTGGTTTGGATATGTATGGATGATTGTAAGTTTTTTAAACAGGTTTAGATTTTTCTGGATATCAATTTTTAAAGGAAACTCTGTCGAAATTTCTTAAATTCAGTAGCAACTAGCTTGCCCAAATTTGCGATGGCCTAAATTTACTTTTTTTTTTGCGGTTGGGTCAATTATTTTTGAAGTTCTTATTTTATTTTTTATTTAAGCAGGCAAATGAGCTTCAAACCAATTTGGTGCACATGAACCTTTTAAGCAAGTGGGTATCATTACGCTATTTCAAAACTACAATGTTTTTACCTGTTAAATCACATTTTTGAATAATTACACGAACGTAGTGCCGTAGGCACGGGTTCCCCCTTCAATATATATATATATATAGGAGAACCTTCTCCAGCGAACTCAATGAACGGACTACAAACGAACTGCAGCAAAAAAAACACGCGGGTTACATTTGTAAATGCGTGGGTCGGCAAAATGGGTCAAACAAAACAAAACCCATTACACCTCAGCCATCAATTTCTCTCTCCAACTCTTCCCCCTCTCTCTCTCTCACCACGAAACTGTAGCAAACATAAGGTAAAGGAACAAACGCGGCTCCGGCCTACGGAAGCATCTGCAAACGAAGGTGAGGGTACTTCACTTTATTAATTTTGTAATTTTTGTTTTTCGCGTAAGAAATCTAGGGTTTATTAGGTTGTTTTGAATTGGGTTCATTCTGCCCCTTTTCCCCTAACGTAGCTCTTCGATTGGTTTGAGACAGATCACTTCCCTGTAGAGATTAGGCCTACCGCATTTTCTACCGAAAGTTTTGGGTTGATTTTGTTCCGTTTTATTTTTTGATTTTTTAGCCGATATGCCCTTTTTCTAATTTAGGATAAAATAGGAAATATTAAGGTGATGTTGATTTGTGAGTTGAATGGTATGATAATCTTGAGCACGCATTAATAATGCAATAGCAGAGTTTTTCTCAACTTTTATGTTATGGGTTGATTATGGAGGTTACAAAATAGAGACGAGACAAAATCTAAGATATGGTAGTGCAAAATTCAAGCATTGTTATAAACTGCAGAAGCATAAAATTGAGCAGATTAATGTTATAGAGCTTTAGCAAAAGTTACAGGTTCAGTACCCTGCATCTCAAAAATCCAATGTTAATGCCTTTTTTGGGCCAACAACTCAGTTCACTACTTGGTCCAACTCCAAACTAAATGCAGTCTAGAGGCTTGCACCGTTGTTACAAAGAAAGAAAACTTAATATCTCAACTTCTGACAAGGGGAATTGATGGATCTCTCTTGTAGTTTGGTTGCTTTCAACATCCAAAAACCTGAATTCTCCTATGCACAATGCATGAAATTTAGTGAACATTGGTGTTCAATTTCAATTTAATGCTTAAAATTGAGTTGTTAATGTTTGCATATGGAACTATTGTGCGAAATTGGAGGGAATTTTAGTTTTTTTTTGTAAAATAAGATGAAATGTGATATTGAAAAGAGTATTTAAGATGAAATCAATTTGGATCATCTCATTCCATATACTGATGACAGATGATGTTTATGTATATTATAAAATTAATATAAATAAGTATTTTAATGTTGTTAGTTATAATGATGTCTAGTTGTGTAGATTTAAAACAACTATGATATTTTTTTACTGCATGTGTGATCTAAATTTTTAGGTGCTGGGAATATTTTGGCATTTATTATTGATGCTGTAGTTGATCTGTCAATCTGTAATGGAGAGTTGAGTATGTTGATTATAGTTGCATATTAAGCATATATTTCTGGCAACTAGGTGCCTACCGTTTGTCATATTTGAGTGGCTACCATGAGTGTTGATCCTTGATTAAATTTAGAAGTAACTACTTTATTTTAATTTTTGTTGACCAGGATTCGGATTCAATTGCTTAAGTAGGCAGGAATGTCTTGTCATGTTATAGTTTCGATTATGTAAACAGAAAATGTAATATACTTTATGGTACTCCACGTGAATTCTAAAAAATTCATCGAATTTGTATGGCCTCCATTCATATGTTGTTGTGGTACGGGTTTTGTATAATCAAACTTTCAATGTCGAAAAAGAATTCGGATACACTATTATTCTTGCCCAAGAATAGCGGTATGTATTTATTTATTGTAATTTTGTATATTATGTCTTTTTACACAACTGAATAAATTTATTGTGTTCCAAAATATGCAGTAATGTGGTAACTTCATCAGTTGGTGTGACGAATATGTTCGAGCGTTGCATAATCAAGGGAGATTGCAAATGGACACATCCGAGCGTTTAAATGTAACAACTCATCCAACAAATGCTAACCACTCCAGCGAATTAGTGATGATGAAAATTTAAATGCCTCAATTGCAACTAACTGTGCAATTTGTCATAATTGTTAATGTTATGTATGCGGTGTTGTTGTTAATGTTATTAAATTAGTTGTAATTTTGATAATTGCAATTATGTAATCTCATTATACCTAGTCCAACAATTTTACTGTGTTGAAATCAGATAAAAATAAATAAAGATTTTATGTTGAAGTTTACTCCCTTAGACATATCCCATTTCAAAATTATTCGAAAGAAAGGATGAAAAATTATTGCTGGTTCAATCAGGTTCGTGTATAAACAAATGTTTCTTTTTTACTAAGGTTCTTTTTCAATTTTTTGAAGTAAATCTATTAAGCCAATGTGGCATATGATGTTTTGTTTGGCAACATGTTTTCAAGATGGGACAAGAAGAATATACGAAAGAAGAAATTGACTGGAGTTGCAAAAAACCTGAACAATACATAAATATGCAAATAAAAAGAGTAGATCATCCTCAACTAAAAAAATATGTTTCAGCCATAAGATTTAAGGGAGATCATCCTCAACTGTAATATGGAATGGATTGCACTTATACAGAGTACTAATTCACCATTCTTTGATCATCGAACCTCATGAAATAAGGTTCTGTTCTATATTAGGAGGGTAATCGGAACTTTAATTCTCCCCTTAAACAATTGAGAAGGGGGAAACAAGTAAATGAGAAAAAGCTTGTACCAAACAGAAAAAACATTTGATACCATTAATCTAGTCATTCAGATATATTGAGATGAATACAAATAGGTACTAATTGTGTTTAAGAATCCCAAGTTACTACTACACTTGCATATTTAAAGTTGAGAAATCCAATAGTCTTATGAACTATTACATAAAACAGGGAGAAAAACAAAAAAGTACTGTGAGAACACTAAAATACAACAACCACTTAACCTATGCTCCCATAGTAGACTAGTCTTGAAGATGGAAAAATCAGTAAGGAGTTTCCGAGTGCAGCATAAAAGCAGAAAATCTCTACAAGCTTTGCCATCCTATTGCACACCTGAGGGATCTGCGTAAATGTTATTTATTAAAACTCAAAGAACATTATATGTTATGATAATATGCACGAAAGCAACTGAATATAGTAGATATAAATCAGTGATGTGTAACCTGGTATCTATGAAGTATGGACGCTTCTCAGAGGTGATGCACGAAAGCAACTCAAAGAACATTATATTTCATTATTTTACTATCTAGTTCAAATGTGGGATCAAAAAACATACAATCACAAAATCAATATATACAAAATCACCAATTTCACCAATATCAATTGAGTTACCTAAATTTTGCAACATTCACTGCTGCAAAAGACTTTATCACCCCTGAAAGAACAACAATACAAGATAAACCAAAAGCTAGTGATCAAGAAAGAGAACCAATACTAATCCAAAACCAATAACTAATAGTTGATTATAAATAAAATGCATAAATAAAATAAAAATTTCCCTACCTTCATCACTTTCCCCTTCAATTCTCTTATTCTCTACTTCCTTTTCATTATGTCAACATTATCACCACATTCATCACTACCCCGTACTTCATCCTCTAAGTTAGCATCCATCCCTACAGTTAAAAAAAACAAACATTTAATTCCGGACAACAACAATTAGAAGAACATTGAGAATTGCATAATTCATGACAGATTTTCATGTACAATTGTGATCTTGGGCAATATAGATAATGTGTATGGTGCGCAGCTTAGAGTAATGCCAAGGACACTTGTTCTTCAGCAAGTCAACTGGAGTGGCTCTCATAAAGTTATGGCAATCCACGGGTAAAATCTGGATGGGCCAGTCAAGGAAATATACCAAAATCTTCTATTTGAAGAGCTTGTCTAAACACCATGTTGTCACATGTGGTAATAATTACGAATAGAACAAAATAGTAATTATCATGTAAGAATGTCATTCAACTCAATAAAGACTTTCAGTGTCATTTTTTTTCTATCTACATCTCATGGAAGCAGTAATATTGACTTTCATACAAAACATTACATAAAAGTAAACTAAATAAAAAACCAAAAAAAAGGCAAATAATTTATAATAAACTCCGAATTCTGCAAATCAAAGGGTCACAAGTAATTGAAAAGGGTGGAAATCACAAGAAGGAGCTGAATAGTAGCTCAAACAGCCACTGCAAGAGGAACCCAATTGGCGATGGAAAGGGGCTTTGAGAGAATTCTAGTTTTGAGAGAGAATTGGGGAAAGGAGTTCTGGGGCTTTGAAAGTGAAAGTTTTTTTTTTTGCAGATGGGTTTTTGATCCGGTTCTTTTTGACCCGCGTTTTCCCCACCCTTTTTTTGCTTTGTGACCCGCGGTCTTTTTGCTTTGGCCGTTGCTTAATCCGTTGTTTTAATCCGTTACTGAAGGGGCTCGTTGTATATATATATATAGATATATATATATATATATATATATATATATATATATATATATATATATATACGGTAAGGATCAAGAGCATTCTCTTTAAATAGTATTTCGCCTTAAATAGCATTCTTTTATCAAACGATATAGTTTTGGAGGTACGCGGTGACATTTTTGTAAATACGCGGTGGCATTGTATTTACAAAAATGCCACCGCATCCTTCCAAAACGACGTAGTTTTAATAAAAGAATGCTATTTAAGCGGAATGCTATTAAGGAGAATGCTCTTGATCCTTACCGTATATATATATATATAGATATATATATATATATATATATATATATATATCAAAAAGAGAATTGATAAGAGTATAAAATAACACAATATTCACAAATTTACTATCGTAATTTCATATTTATCCCATCACTGCCAGTAAAATACAATCTTGTAGTAGAGGCTCCTAGACCTCGTTTGTCCCAGCTTATTTTAAACAGTTTATTTAATAAGTTGGAGTATCCTGGTTGGTGCAGCTTTTTTAGAAGTTACTATTGAATAAACCTTTGTGTTTGGCAAATAAGTTTAAATCTATATACATATACACTTTTGTAAAGTCCCAATAAACTATAAGTTGGTAAATAAACACTTAGATACCAGCTTTTTATATTGTAAATTGAAGTTGTTGTAATACACTATAATTTAATTTTAAATAAACTTCAACAAACAGTACTTCTTCAGCTTATTTTTTAAAATAAGTGAAAATTTATTTCAAATAAGCTCAACAAGGAAGCCCTTAACCCAATAAGCTTGGGCCCTATTACAGGCTCATTAGGCGACAAAAGGCCCCAATGGGCCGAAAGACAACAATTACAAGCCGGATTATTCCCTCATAAACCCGGTCTATGGTGTACACACGTCTGAATCTTTTCCGCTCCACAACCACCTAAAGCTAAAATACTGTACAGGCAGCAACTATAGAGCTGGACAGTAAAGAGAGAGATGGGGTTAGGGTTTCTAGCTTCCAGAGCTCTTCAATCACTAGGCTTCTCAAATCTCCGTACCCTACCAAAAATGCCTTTCTCAGAGCCATCGTCTCCATCCTGAGCTCAATAATCCGGAAGCCGCAGCTGCAGTCCAGGCCTGGTCCACCTCCACCCGTAGATCGGAACCCGGTGGCCGGAGCTAGGGTTCATTACCCGAATCCGGACGATGTAATTGCGGTATTCTTCGCTCGATGGATATCCGGTCAAAACCCCCAGGGCATGGACCGTACTCAGGCCTGCGAGGTTGCTGGCGTCGACATTCCCAGGTTTTGTTACCACAGCCGCCTCTCCATCGCCGGTAATTGTCGTATGTGTCTCGTTGAGGTTGAAAAATCCCCAAGCCCGTCGCTTCTTGCGCCATGCCTGCTCTTCCAGGTTTTATATCTATACATATAATTGTAATTAATGGTTTTGTTCTTGGTATGGATTGAATATTGTTGGTTTGATGTGATGATTTGATCTATTTATATCAATTGTTAGCGTTAAAGTTTGGATTTTCACTGTATTTGTTGCTTGATTTGTAATTTGTGTTATACTAATAACAAATTTTTTATTTCTTCTTTGTAAATTGGAGTTCTTTATTTGGAGTTTAACCGAAATATTCTATGTACTTATACTTTAGAATTTAGACATGTTTGTGTTTCATTATCTAATAATTATTATTGATATGGAACTTGATTATTATCATTTGTGTTTTAGTTTAATTTTAAAAACCATTATATGTTTGATACTTTGATTGATTCCTTATAAGTTCTAGTTTTTCGTTTTAAAAAATTATCCTATATCACCAGTGTTGTTAAGGCCCGCCTAGGCACCAGACCCATCCTAGTCCACGTTGGGCACCTCGCCTGAGGCGAGGCTCTCAATGAGGCGCACGAGGTGCGGACCTCATCGAAGTTGTTTAATTTTTTTCCCCTAAGCAGACCATCAATTGCAACACTTCTCCTCCAGATAAGTCTCTCCCTTCTCCTTTTTTTTATTTTTTATTCTCTTCTCTTGCCCAAAAAGAGGCTATTTTGCAAATACTAAGGGTTATGTTTGCTCAATTTTTTTCAGAAATTTTGTATACTTTACTACAATACTATTCCGGTGTTTACCAACTTATTAAATATTAAATGTGTATACAACTTATAAGTATTTTTTTAATATTTAAATATGAATTATATTGTTGTTTAGTGTTTACTACTTAAATATATATGTAAGATTTGTAAGGATTTAACTGTGTACTTATGCATAATGTAATTATGATACGACTATATCAATGTATACCGTACTGCATAGGTATGGTCCTTGAACTTGTTATAGAAACTTTTTTTGAAAATGCTTAGAAGTTTGTAAAATTACTTAAATGGTTGATAAATTTGATACATAAATAATTAAATGTGTGGTGTATATATATATATTTTAAAATATGTGCGCCTCACTTTGATGAGGCACGCGTCGCCTTGCGACCTTTGCGCTTCGGTGCGCTTTGCGCCTTAAATAACAACGTTTATCACACTGAAAGCACAGACATATATATAGATTTCATCTCCAAGTTGGTTTCTGCCTTTGTTTTTTATTCTATGAAGAAGGGGTTGTAGCTCATTTGACTTGGTTATACTCTCAGTTTTAAGTTTAAATAGTTTTTATTTTTGTAATTATTATTTTTATCGAGCTAGGTCATTTGTTTTCATTGCCTTTTCTATATAATCATACGTGTACTTGTATTAATATTGATGTACTACTATGTATATCATTTAGTGTTAATTTGTTTTCAAACTCATGAATGTTCTTTCTTAGCTTTAAATAATCATTTTGGGTTCCATTTTAGGGATGAAAATCAAGACGGATACACCTATTGCAAAGAAGGCACGAGAAGGGGTGATGGAGTTTTGCTGATGAACCATCCATTGGATTGTCCAATTGTGATCAGGGTGGAGAGTGTGATCTCCAGGATCAGTCTATGGCTTTTGGTTCGGATCGAGGCCGTTTTACTGAGTGAAGAGATCTGTGGTTGATAAGAATCTGGGGTCCATTAGTTAAGACTGTGAGAGCTGGTGCTTCAGTGTACAAGGTATTTATATGGCATCACTAATTTTACAGATTTTCACTTAAAAAGTGGTTTTCTTTGTGGATTAGAAATGATAATATGATGCTGAGACAAGATGATTCCTCTTTCTTTCTTTCGAGTCCATCTATCTCTATTTGCAGTATCATAAGCATTCAAGTTTCATATGGCTCGCTAGAAACCGCTACCACCCATTGTCATCCATCAACAATATTAAATTGCTAGAGGTTGGTAAGAGTTTAGACTTGTTATGTTTCAAACTGTCCTAATCCTATCATAGAGCTCTTGCACCTGAATTATGATAAAATGCTCTATGTGGATGTTGAGACAGGGCATTACCCAGAAAAATGCCAAATAAAATTAAGCTTGTGGCTTTTCTCCTGAATGCAAGTTTATGAATTCTTACATAACAGAACTATCATATATGTGTGTGCAATTTGTGTGTAAGGAGGAGTATGTGACACGTTGAGTTAAACTTTATCCATGAGATGGTGAAGGAAGTTGATATTTCTTATTCCATGTAAACAATGTTCATGCAGGTCAATACTGGCTGTGCAGATTTAGTTCTAATGTAAGCATGTTTTTCAAACAGGTGTGTTAGGTTTGCAACTGAGGTAGCTGGGGTTCAGGATCTAGGCATGTTGGGTCGTGGCAGTGGAGAAGAAATTGGGACCTATGTTGAAAAATTGATGACCAGTGAACTTTCAGGAAATGTGATAGATATCTGTCCTGTAGGAGCTCTCACCTCAAAACCGTTTGCCTTCAAAGCTCGAAATTGGGAGCTAAAAGGTACGGAGAGCATTGATGTTACTGATGCTGTTGGTTCTAATATTCGAATTGATAGTAGAGGACCAGAGGTTATGCGCATTCTTCCACGACTAAATGAGGTATACTTTCTATGAAATGAATCTCGTTCTATATTCGCTGTTCTTTTCGCTTGCATCTATATTCGGGCATCTTTGTCTGTTGAGTATGTGCATATTCGGGCATCTTTGTCTGTTGAGTATGGCTTTTTATAGAATGAAAAAAATGGAAATGAAAGAGAGTACAAAAGATAAGGAGGACAATCATTTCTCCAAATTAGATATCATATGAAAGAGAAGTACAAAATCTTACAGCAAACCCTCCTATCACTATGCAATTCGGTTATAGGAATAATTTTTTTCATGTTCAAGTCGTAATAGGAATCCCTTTAAAAATGACCATGACAGAAGCCCATACAAACCCGGATAGGTGATCCTATCCACAACATATGAAATGACAAAGATTGACCTACAAAAGATATGGTGTTCATCTCCGACTAGGTACCCATGTAATAGCAATATATTTACACTGCCATTGAATCTTGCCCTAATCGAACATCTAAACCAAGAAATTGCACAGGAAGTAGCTCATCCACTGACCTAGGACTCACCAAATGCTCCTCCATCGGTCCAGATAATAAACTCTAAAGCAGCCATTCGAAATGAGAGTTAGGAATAAGGAAGAACAAGACTCACATGACTGCCATCCATAACACATACAT